>JAHLJS010000001.1:43195296-44395296 GCA_038502445.1 Eremochloa ophiuroides
GTTTGGTATGTTGATGGTAAAAATTTAGGTTCTTCAAAATTCTGCTCGGGTTGATTATCTATGATTTTGTCTAGGATCTTTCTTCCTTCAGAAGCTGAAACATACGCAAAAGATCCTCCCGCAGAATAGTTTAGAAGTTTGTCTTAGATTTTCTCTTGAGACCCACAAAAAAGTGTTGAATGAGAATGGGGTCTGATATGGATAAGTTTATTCTAGAATTTATGAGGCCTTAAAATGTTCCTAGGATGTGGCCAAGGATTCATTATCTTTCTGGTAGAAAGATAGGATCTCGTTTCTGAGGTTGACAATTTTGGAAGGGGGTAGAATTCTAAACAAAAGTCAGAACAAAGTGTTCCCCAGTCTCCTCCTTCTTTCTCTACGGTTCGGTCATACCATTTCTTAGCTCTACCCTTCAAAAAGAAAGAAAAAAGCTTCCACCTTAAGGTTTCATCAAACATTCCCTCTATGCGGAGGCAGTCACAGGTCTGTTTGAACTCTCATAAGTGAAGATAAAGATTCTTATCCACATCTCCTGAAAAGGATTGGTTTTGGACCATTGCAATCAAACACGGGCATAGCTCATAGGTAGGGTTTTGGATAGGCTTTGAGGATTGCCTAAGCCTATGGTGCTCCTGGATGCGACATATTTGTAAATGGGTGTGGTTTCAATGGCATCCATAAGGATGAAAACAAAAATTAAGAGATAATAAATATAAAAGTATGAATACAAGGTTAAGATAGACTCTAGATGTTTCAACCATTTTCCCCGGCAACGACACCAAAAATGCTTGAACAAATAAACACTAGGAATTATCTGTAAGACAGATACCGAGGTAGCACTTCACCTGACAGTATTCCAAGGTATCGTTATTTATATTTTACCACATCAAAAACGGGAGGACCAGAATCTAGACTTAACCCCTGAGCTATTATCAAGGACAGAAAATAGGATGATAAAGGAGATTTGCTAAGGCTTCTGGTTCCAATCCTCACAAGATATGATACTATTGTTCGCGATGGTGAAATTACTAAGGAAAATACTAGCAAAGGATATATTACTTAGTAATGCAACTGGTCCTACTGACGGGAGGTGGACTTTGCAAGATTCAACAAGGTAAAGTCACCCTCGTGAGCTACCATCGATCCGGACAGTATAGGAATTTACGAGTAAATATAGTCTAAGCACTATGCTTACACTACAAATTACTACTTCAATCAAGGAGCTACCAAGACTAAAACACTCAAAAGAATCATAAACCGAAAGAATAAGAATAGCCATGTTACTCATGTGGATTAGAAGTTGAATATCTGAAGAAATCTTCAGAAATAAGTTTCAAAGAAGAACTTGAATTCGTGGGTACATGTTGTATAGCAGTCACCGACAAGCCGGTAACTCCTCCAACTCTATATCTCTCTACTTCTAGATAAGAATAGCCTTAATCTAGAGAAACTATAAGGCTAATCCTCTACTTGATGCTTGGCTCTAGATCCTATCTAGGGTTTCTGGTGGAGCTCGGATCTTTCTGGTGGAATATGAAACCCTGGGCTGAATACATATGAAACCCTAGGGGGTCTGGGCTGCTTATATAGGCCGTAGCGATGAATCTTAGCCCTCGGATCAAACCGACTTAAGGTAGTGGTCCAGATTAATCCTCAAAGGCGGTGGAGAACCGATGTTGAAGCGGAGAGGCTGACGCTGTGGGGCCAGATTAGCCGATTAGGAGGGTGGATCGGTTGATCCCCTGATGGGCCCCTCTTTAACAGCTGAGTCTCTGGAGTTCTCTAGAATATTGTTGACACGCTTTCGCCACACAATTTGATGTTTTCTCTAACATGTGGGTCCTCTTTGATCCTTTTTCCTGTTTAATCGCTGAAAAACACAGATTCACCAAAACTCATGGAATTCTGTCAGTTTAAACCCTATCCTATGTGGCAGTTCTCAATTATATCCTTTTTCATGATTGGTTGATGGTTATAATTATATGATAACTACCATCAACACAAGTGAAATAAAATGATCAAGATATGCAAGTGTAAATATTTGGTGGGCTCCTTGACACTTCCTCTTTTGCTTTTGATAGGGAGGAGTATGGCTCCTTGACACTTCCTCTTTTGCTTTTGATAGGGAGGAGTATGTACTACACCCATGGGACATTTGTCCTCTTTTCCTTTGAGCACTTGTTCTCTATCTTTTTTCTGTCTTTTTTCAGTAGCTCATACTCCAGTCATATCAAAAGGACAAAAGGTTAGTTACAACTTATTTTTGTCTCAAATGATGTATGGAGCATAGGTGCATACTTCCAGTGTAGAAGTAGCAACAGGCATGAAATGTGTATGTGATCTTCATCAAAAAGCATGACTAGTTTCTCCACTTAGATCAAATAAGGTCTAACCAAGCTCAAAAGAAACAAGCAGCTTTTTTATCTTGGTGGGTTCAATTTTGTGGATATATGGCTTTGTGATAGGTATTTAACACCAAGGGACCATGAGCAAGAATTTGAATTTTATAAATCAAAAACCCTAGATTAGTCTCATCCATTCCTTAGACATGGTAAAAGATTTACTCTAGCTATACTACTTTCATTCTTACAAGCGCATAACTTATGTTATTAGCATGTGCAACCCACAATAGTGTTTGACTTAAGATAAATTTTAGAGATCACAATCAAAACTTTCATAATAAAGGGTTGTATGACAAGATTTCACAAAGTATCACAGAGCAATTATTCATCATTTCCAACAAGAGACATATTTTACTTGGATATTTTAAGGCAAAATTTTAAACTACTCTTGTGTTGTAAACTCATCATAATTCTCAAAAAGTAAAGAAGAATACATGGGTTGAGATCATACCTTGGCGTAGAAGGTGTCTCCCCAAAGCTAGCTTCTTTTCCACGGGGTCGGAGTTCTCCATGGTCAGAATTACTCTCCTTCGTTTTCTTGCTAATATGCTTAGGAGATTAAAGTGATTATATTTATTGGTTTTTAATATTAGCTATTACTATTTTATTGTTTTGTTTATTTTATATTTTAATTCGTTTGTTTTTATTCATTATTACTATATTTTTATATTTTTATTTTATTGTTATTATTATTATTTTATGTTTTATATGTTTTAATAAATGATCCTAATCTAAATGCAAGACATAATTTTAAACATGCTTCTAACAAGTTATTGATTTAATGCATGAAGAAGGGAAATATGCAATGCAATAGCTGAAAAGGAAAGAGGTAGAATACTTACTTCTATAGCAGTCCTTCCTTAGAAGGAGGTTACTCCTTGATTGATGTCCGCTTTTCATCTTGATTTTGTCCTTCCGAAGATGGCGGGATCAGTCTAGAGGCCGCTGTAACACCCCAAATTTTGCTAATTTTGAAATAGAGCTAAATTGATTTAATTTTGTATTTTTGTGCTCATAAAACATAGGGAATTAAAATTTTTATTAAATTAACAATTTACCATAGGAAATTAGCAACATGGTTGTGCACTCATGCTCTTGTATATGATTTATTTTGGTTGAGTGGTCTTTACTAAAACTCAAAAATGATTCAAAATCATTTGTAAATGGCTTTATGATATGAGTGAATAAAATTTTCAAAATGCCTTTAGAACAACGATCTTCTCTATAGTCTGTCTGTTTTTTTCTGTAATCCAATTTCTTATTTTCCCAACTCAATCCCTTCAATCGGAGTTCATTAGAACCTCTTCTTCAGCTCTAAATCACTCTTTAGTGCTCATCATTCATCACCATATCTCTAAAAACTTCCTGGGAATTTTTCCCGCTTTTTCTCGACCTTTTTTCTATTTTCTGTGAGCAAAATCTAATTTTTAGATGCTCCAAAAATATCTTTTTATGAGCTCCAAATGCTTCATTTTGGGTTCATCGTGTTCCAAAATGTCTCTAGAAATTTTTCCATAATTTTCGATGCCTTCGGGATATTTTTCGTGGCTTAAATATCAATTCTAGACTCTCTCGAATTATTTTAATCCAACAATTAAATAGTTCTGAAACTATACCTTTATCATCTGTGATCATACCTTTCGCTCTTACACTAATCGATCGGATTGACGCCCAAGCAATCCCCTTTCTCGCTGATTCTGTTCCATCTATTCCTTGTTTTGTTTCTTGGGCCTACTTGACGTGATTGATGACATAATGCTCGAAGCTAATAACCAGCCCATTGAGCAATCTTAACCAGGCATGCCAGGGACACTGGGTCCGTCATGCCGTATGTCTCCGACTGCCATATATATAAACAGTTAGCTCCTGCCCTAGGCCTTTCCTAAGCCGCCGCCAAACAAAGGAGTTATCTTCGCCCAGCTGGCCGCATTGCTTCTCGCCGGCGACCACCAGAGTCCAGGGCCGCGTCGTATATATGCATCCCTGCACGTGACCTGTTAAAGCATCAACAATCCGTTGTGCACATGAATGCCTCCCGCCGGTATGCCAAGCTGTCCTCTCCTCGTTAAAAGGCACAGCCGCCGGCCATGTACTTGCCGATCTCCAACGCATGGCTTCGTAGCTCTGCGGCATCTGCTACTCGTTGCCGACCGTGAATCATGTTTCAACAACGCTGGAAGTCTAGAACCAAGAGCTCTGTGGAAACCACCTCGATAAAAAGTTTCGTCAAGCTGCCATCGGCGTTCTTGTCTCCTCGCTCGGCACCAGAGTTCGCTGCCGATTTTGATGGGAGTCCTGCCGGCCGCGACAGGCTGCACGCAACAAGCACGGCAGCACCCCATCATATTAGGAGGTTTTCGATTCGCCATCGCAAGCTTTCGTCAGCAGCGTCATCATTGCTTTTGCTGGTTGATGACTTCTCGCCATCGTTCATCTAGCTCTGGAGGTGAGCTAGTATACCAATCACGTTCTCGAGTGTTCCGTTTTGCATCTCATACATGTCTCACGTTTCCTTCTCTGATCCGTTTCGTGCACATGAATATGTCTGCCCAAAGATCGAGCCACTGCCTTTTGCTAATGCTGCATGCTGCCCTGGTTGCATCGTCATGAATAATCGAGGCTTATTTGGTATGCACAGTACCTGTCTATTCTTTTATATTTTCTACAGTATTAATCCTCCACCATTTATTCGTTGGAATTCCCTTTGGATCCTTTCACCTTGCGTTGGGTTTGGAATTTCATACTCTACATGATTTTTCAACTGTACAGTTATATTGTCTCTTTTAAATTTCGAGTTAATAATATATTAATTATTAGTCTATAGGAAATCTTCAAAAGTTCATAACTTCCATGTTTTAAATCTGTTTCTCGTTATCTTTATATCGATGTGATCATAAGAGCGAGTAGAATAATTTTATAAACTTTTCAAACTGTTTTGCTTCTGTTTGATGTATTGTTTTAATTATTATCCTTGTTTGCTCTGTGTATGTCTGCTGGATGTTGTGTCTTGATGTGATGATCGATCGAGTATAGACGGTAAGCAGTTCGTGGTGATTCTCGGAGCTATAATTAAAGGTTTGAATCAGAGAAAGGATCTCATGTTTAAGGCAAGTATAACATGGATCATCCTTGATGTCCTCTTCACAATAAATTCATAATTCATTTGCATGTGTCCACCTTGACAACCTTAGAGATTATAATTTAGATTTGCTATCTTGATTCCTTGTTCACCTATGGGATGTGCATTGGGTAGCTTTTGCTAGTGCTTTATTAATGCCAATGATCTTGTAATATGATTAATGGATTATGCAATGAAACAAGATAATATGATTTTATTACTGTTCAAAGGGGGCTAGTGCCTTGAGTTGGATGGTTTGGCTCTAGTTTCTCTACATAGGATTTTTCAAACCTGATGAACCGGGACTTACCGTAAAGCTGTGAGGGCTACATGGCTCTGGCTTTAGTTGTTTAAAAGACCTTTTCTAGCTTGTTAGAGGTTACCTGAAAGGGCGCAGTTGGGGGTTTGCCACCTTGGGTGTAGTACGGCTCCTAGTCTTATGAGTATAGCCGTGAAGGAGTGTGTCATTTAGAAACGGGGGGTTTCTACATCTCGCTGCCACTCACCCTTGCGGCCCTAACTTGTTAGACGAACTTTTAAATGGCTTTATATGGTTAGCTAGTGTTTGGGTCTGACCAACCCAAGCATTAGAAAATCATGACTCACAGGTAAAGTGTACACCTCAGCGCAGAGTTTAATAATCTGTTATAACAGCCGCGCTCGCAGTCATGAGCGGCTTTAGGCACACGTTCTGCTAGATGATCAATGATATTTATGCTATGTTTATTATTGATGTTAATATCTTTTCTATTTATTAACCTTATTACAATTAATTATTGGATTAATAATGAGATTTGGAATACCTTGATGCTACTCAACTGCTAAAAAGAATCTGAATATTAAAAGCTAAATGCAGTCAAACAATGTCTAGCCTATTTGTGCCTCATGAAGCCATGTTGTACTTGCTGAGTACGAGATGTGTTCACTCTTGCTATTACTACCACAACAGATGAAGATTAGAATGAGAACTACCGAAGTGAGTATTAGGCTTGGTGTCTCCCAGTCGACGTGTTCCTGTGTTGGAGCTTCCGCGAGCATTTTGACATTATTTATTATTTATCTATTTGATCTATATTTGTTCGAGACTATGTAATAAATGTCTATTCGGATTGTAAACACTGTGATGGTACTATTTATAATTTGTCGGCTTATATGTGTGACTATTCCTGGGGCACATATGAGTTATCTATACATCCTATTTTGTTTTTAAAATATGGGTGTGACAGATTGGTATCAAAGCATGTGTTGACTGTAGGACGCAAGCCTAATTAGAAATTGGTTATCTTTAGTTTTAAAACATCCTATGGAATCCTTGTTCCATCACCCTTGATAATATCTGAAATATTATGCTCCTTACCTTGTTCATCTCCTTGTTGCTATAAATATTTGTGCCTTGTCTACTCCTTGATTTTACATGCTTTTAAAACTATCTCTTATCTCATTCTTGCATTATATGAAGTAGTAGTCTTAGAGTTGAACCCTTGATAGAGATAGAACGATAGTGTGGCAAGTATCAGTGATTGTTGTGCCTTGTTGAATTGTTATTATGACATTGCTTGATTTGGATCTTTGTAATGAGTTCAATGATCTTGTGGAGTTGTTCACAATTTCATTTAGTTTACGGGCCTAACCCTTAGTGATTAATGAAATACATAGTTAGGTTCTCTTTTTCTCTTGCTTCCTTTATTCTGTCTTCTTGGAGCAATATGACCTTGTCACCTTATAACTCTGGTTTGGAAGATCCAAAAATTATGGAAAAATTATGGAGAAAACTAGAATTCAAGATCTTTCTGTGAGCACAAGAATCACCTTCATATCTATTTCCGTTTGGGATATATAAGAATCACAAGACGATGCAACTGCGCTGTCTGGAATCTAGAGCAGTTTCTGTTCTATACTATTTTCGACCACCTTAACTGCAGAATAAGGAAAAGTGCTCTACATAAAAGATATAGATAATTTTGTCAGCTTTCCAACGGTATAAGATGCAACTTATTTGGATTAGAAGATTGAGAGTTATAGCTGTTTTACTACGCTGCTGTTTTTCCATCTCGCGAGAAATTTCAGATTATCTATTCTTACCTATTCTCAAGAGCCTTGTTAGGATGTCAAAAGTATATGATGATAGTTAACATACCTAGGACAGAGATTTAACCTACCCATGGTGCCCCTAGTCAATCTTTTCTTAAGGGGGGTAGCCAATATGAAGAAGTGACAAGATGAAGTTTCTTAGTTCTAGTGCATCGCTCGGAAGTATCAATTGTCCCTATGGTTAAGAAATCACTATCAAGTGTAGGTGTCGTGCTCAGGCTTGTCAACTTGTTGGATCATTCATGAGGAGGTCATGTTTTCATCAAAATCTATCTTTACTTTGAGATATCATCAGCTAGGAATTCAACCTTCATCATACTTAGGACAAGAAGGCATTCTTGATAAAAAAGGAGATATTGGATATCTACAAATGTCCCTATAGGAAACTAGAAGCATTTATGTTACACCCAGCAAGATAAGTGGAATAAGTTCTTTCCTGGTTAAGTATTACTATGGATAGTATTATGGAAAACCTGAGAAAGTAGATGCAGTGTTAAGCTATGATAACTTGGAATTTTTGCGGATAGTAAGATTCTATAATAAGTATATTCGAAAATGCATTAAGTGTGTTTGGACCCAGAGATCTTGGATAAGTTTGGAGGAGCTAAAGAAAGGTATAATGGAACATGTGTAAGCCTTACTAGACCTGAACAAGAGTTTGTCTATCTATAGTGATGCACCTCATATTGTGTTCTTATTCAAGAAGGAAAAGTGATAGCTCAGCATTAAGTCAACTAGAAAGGTTTGAGTCGATCTACCGGGCACAAGGAGTTAAAAAAAATTCAATAATGTTCTATAAATTGCAGATATTGCCTATTACACATATGTGTGGCCTTACGAGGGTAATAAGGGAAATATCTACATGGATCATGAGATCTAAAAGGCATCTTTACTAAGTCGGAATCGAGCTAGTAACATTAGCATTGGACTGGAACAAGACAAGAGTATTGATTTGGAGAAGTGTTATCACCTATAGAAGAATGAGTCATTCCGATGCCTTTAGCAAAGCGGAGTTGTGCTAACAAAGTTTTGGATGACACCAAGGACTAAGAATTGTGTTTAGCAATTGCTACCTAATTGAGTATAGATAGAGACACTAGCACTTGGAAATAGTTAACTATAACCTACCTTGGAAAAGAAGGTGGCCTATCTATTAGAATTACCTAAGAATTTGGTTGGAGTGCCTGATGTGTTCCATGTATATAGTTGGATGAGTTACGATTCTTCGAATAAGAGCTACCTAAGAAAGTGAACAAGATTCAAGTGCAGAGTATTCTTACCTCTCTTCCATCTTCTTCCGAATCTCGGGGCGAGATTCATCTTAAGGGGGTAGAATTGTAACACCCCAAATTTTACTAATTTTGAAAAAGAGCTAAATTGATTTAATTTTGTATTTTTGTGCTCATAAAACATAGGGAATTAAAAATTTTATTAAATTAAAAATTTACCATAGGAAATTAGCAACATGGTTGTGCACTCATGCTCTTGCATATGATTTATTTTGGTTGAGTGGTCTTTACTAAAACTCAAAAATGATTCAAAATCATTTGTAAATGGCTTTATGATATGAGTGAATAAAATTTTCAAAATGCGTTTAGAACAACGATCTTCTCTATAGTCTGTCTGTCTTCTGTAATCCAATTTCTTGTTTTCCCAACTCAATCCCTTCAATCGGAGTTCATTAGAACCTCTTCTTCAGCTCTAAATCACTCTTTAGTGCTCATCATTCATCAACTTATCTCTAAAAACTTCCTAGGAATTTTTCCCCCTTTTTTCTGGACCTTTTTCCTATTTTCTGTGAAAAATCTAATTTTTAGATGCTCCAAAAATATCTTTTGATGAGCTCCAAATGCTTCATTTTGGGTTCATCATGTTCCAAAATGTCTCCAGAAATTTTTCCATAATTTTCGATGCCTTCGGGATATTTTCCGTGGCTTAAATATCAATTCTGGACTCTCTCGAATTATTTTAATCCAACAATTAAATAGTTCTGAAACTATACCTTTATCAGCTGTCATCATACCTTTCGCTCTTACACTAATCGATCGGATTGATGCCCGAGCAATCCCCTTTCTCGTTGATTCTGTTCCATCTATTCCTTGTTTTGTTTCTTGGGCCTGCTTGACTTGATTGATGACATAATGCATGAAGCTAATAACCAGCCCATTGAGCAATCCTAACTAGGCACGCCAGGGACACTGGGTCCGTCATGCCGTATGTCTCCGACTGCCATATATATAAGCAGTTAGCTCCTGCCCTAGGCCTTTCCTAAGCCGCCACCAAACAAAGGAGTTAACTTCGCCCAGCTGGCCGAATTGCTTCTCGCCGGAGACCACCAGAGTCCAGGGCCGCGTTGTATATATGCATCCCTGCACGTGACCTGTTAAAGCATCAACAATCTGTTGTGCACATGAATGCCTCCCGCCGGTATGCCAAGCTGTCCTCTCCTCGTTAAAAGGCACAGCCGCCGGCCATGTACTTGCCGATCTCCAACGCATGGCTGCGTAGCTCTTCGGCATCTGCTACTCGTTGCCGACCATGAATCATGTTTCAAGTCTGGAACCAAGAGGTCTGAGGAAACCATCTCGATAAAAAGTTTCGTCAAGCTGCCATCGGCGTTCTTGTCACCTCGCTCGGCACCAGAGCTCGCTGCCGATTTTGATCGGAGTCCTGCCGGCCGCGACAGGCTGCACGCAACCAGCACGGCAGCACCCCATCATATTAGGAGGTTTTCGATCTGCCATCTCAAGCTTTCGTCAGCAGTGTCATCATTGCTTTTGCTGGTTGATGACTTCTCGCCATCGTTCATCTAGCTCTGGAGGTGAGCTAGTATACCAATCACGTTCTCGAGTGTTCCGTTTTGCATCTCATACATGTCTCACGTTTCCTTCTCTGATCCGTTTCGTGCACATGAATATGTCTGCCCAAAGATCGAGCCACTGTCTTTTGCTAATGCTGCATGCTGCCCTGGTTGCATCGTCACGAATAATCGAGGCTTATTTGGTATGCACAGTACGTATCTATTCTTTTATATTTTCTACAGTATTAATCCTCCACCATTTATTTGTTGGAATTCCCTTTGGATCCTTTCACCTTGCGTTGGGTTTGGAATTTCATACTCGACATGATTTTTCAACTGTACAGTAATATTGTCTCTTTTAAATTTCGAGTTAATAATATATTAATTATTAGTCTATAGGAAATCTTCAAAAATTTATAACTTCTATGTTTTAAATCCGTTTCTCGTGATCTTTATATCGATATGATCATAAGAGCGAGTAGAATAATTTTATAAACTTTTCAAACTGTTTTGCTTCTATTTGATGTATTGTTTTCATTATTATCCTTGTTTGCTCTGTGTATGTCTGCTGGATGTTGTATGTTGATGTAATGATCGATCGAGTATAGACGGTCAGCAGTTCATGGTGATTCTTGGAGCTATAATTAAAGGTTTGCATCAGAGAAAGGAACTCAAGTTTAAGGCAAGTATAACATGGACCATCCTTGAGGTCCTATTCACAATAAATACATAATTCATTTGCATGTGTCCACCTTGACAACCTTAGAGATTATAATTTAGATTTGCTATCTTGATTCCTTGTTCACCTATTGGGATGTGCATTGGGTAGTTTTTGCTAGTGCTTTATTAATGCCAATGATCTTGTAATATGATTAATGGATTATGCAATGAAACAAGAGAATATGATTTTATTACTGTTCAAAGGGGGCTAGAGCCTTGAGTTGGATGGTTTGGCTCTAGTTTCTCTCCATAGGATTTCTGAACCTGATGAACCGGGACTTACCGTACAGCTGTGAGGGCTATATGGCTCTGGCTTTAGTTGTTTAAAAGACCTTTTCTATCTTGTTAGAGGTTACCTGAATGGGCGCAGTTGGGGGTTCGCCAGCTTGGGTGTAGTACGGCTCCTAGTCTTATGAGTATAGCCGTGAAGGAGTGTGCCATTTAGAAAAGGAGGGTTTCTACATCTCGCTGCCACTCACCCTTGCGGCCCTAACTTGTTAGACGAACTTTTAAATGGCTTTATATGATTAGCTGGTGTTTGCGTCCGACCAACCCAAGCATTAGAAAATCATGACTCACAGGTAAAGTGTACACCTCTGCGCAGAGTTTGATAATCTGTTATAATAGTCGCGCTCGTGGTCATGAGCGGCCTTGGGCACACGTTCTGCTAGATGATCAATGATATTTATGCTATGTTTATTATTGATGTTAATATCTTTGCTATTTATTAAACTTATTACAATTGATCATTAGATTAATAATGGGATTTGAAATACCTTGATGCTACTCAACTGCTAAAAAGAATCTGAATATTAAAAGCTAAATGCAGTCAAACAGTGTCTAGTCTATTTGTGCCTCATGAACCCATGTTGTACTTGCTGAGTACGAGATGTGCTCACTCTTGCTATTACCACCACAACAGATGAAGATTGGAATGAGGACTACCGAAGTGAGTATTAGGCTTGGTGTCTCCCAGTCGACGTGTCCCTGTGTTGGAGCTTCCGTGAGCATTTTGACATTAGTTATTATTTATCTATTTGATCTATATTTGTTCGAGACTATGTAATAAATGTCTATTCGGATTGTAAACACTGTGATGGTACTATTTATAATTTGTCGGCTTATATGTGTGACTATTCCTGGGGCACATATGAGTTATTTATACATCCTATTTTGTTTTTGAAATATGGGTGTGACAGATTGGTATCAAAGCATGTGTTGACTGTAAGACGCAAGCCTAGTTAGAAATTGGTTGTCTTTAGTTTTAAAACTTCCAATGGAATCCTTGTTCCATCACCCTTGATAATATCTGAAATATTATGCTCCTTACCTTGTTCATCTCCTTGTTGCTATAAATATTTGTGCCTTGTCTACTCCTTGGTTTTACATGCTTTTAAAACTATCTCTTATCTCATTCTTGCATTATATGAAGTAGTAGTCTTAGAGTTGAACCCTTGATAGAGATAGAACGATAGTGTGGCAAAGTATCAGTGATTATTGTGCCTTGTTGAATTGTTATTATGACATTGCTTGATTTGGATCTTTGTAATGAGTGCAATGATCTTGTGGAGTTGTCCACAATTTTATTTAGTTTATGGGCCTAACCCTTAGTGATTAATGAAATACATAGTTGGGTTCTCTTTTTCTCTTGCTTCCTTTATTCTGTCTTCTTGGAGCAATATGACCTTGTCACTTTATAACTCTGGTTCGGAAGTTCCAAAAATTATGGAAAAATTATGGAGAAAACTAGAATTCAAAATCTTTCTGTGAGCACAAGAATCACCTTCATATCTATTTCCGTTTGGGATATATAAAAATCACAAGACGATGCAACTGCGCTGTCTGGATTCTGGAGCAGTTTCTGTTCTATACTGTTTTCGACCACCTTAACTGCAGAATAAGGAAAAGTGTTCTACACAAAAGATATAGAGAATTTTGTCAGCTTTCCAACGGTATAAGATGCAACTTATTTGGATTTGCAGATTGAGAGTTATAGCTGTTTTACTGCGCTGCTGTTTCTCTATCTCGCGAGAAATTTCAGATTATCTATTCTTACCTATTCTCAAGAGCCTTGTTAGGATGTCAAAAGTATATGATGATAGTTAACATACCCAGGAGAGAGATTTAAGCTACCCTTGGTGCCCCTGGTCAATCTTTTCTTAAGGGGGGTAGCCAATATGAAGAAGTGACAAGATGAAGTTTCTTAGTTCTAGTGTATCGCTCGGAAGTATCAATTGTCCCTATGGTTAAGAAATCACTATCAAGTGTAGGTGTCGTGCTCAGGCTTGTCAACTTGATGGATCATTCATGAGGAGGTCATGTTTTCATTAAGATCTATCTTTACTTTGAGATATCATTAGTTGTGAATTCAACCTTCATCATACTTAGGACAAGAAGGCATTCTTGATACAAAAAGGAGATATTGGATATCTACAACTGTCCCTATAGGAAACTAGAAGCATTTATGTTACACCTAGCAAGATAAGTAGAGTAAGTTCTTTCCTGGTTAAGTATTACTAAGGATAGTGTTATGGAGAACCTGAGAAAGTAGATGCAGTGTTAAGCTATGATAACTTGGAATTTTTACGGATACTAAGATTCTATAATAAGTATATTCGAAAATGCATTAAGTGTGTTTGGACCCAGAGATCTTGGATAAGTTTGGAGGAGCTAAAGAAAGGTATAATGGAACATGTGTATGCCTTGCTAGACCTGAACAAGAGTTTGTCTATCTATAGTGATGCACCTCAGATTGTGTTTCAATGGCATCCATAAGGATGAAAACAAAAATTAAGAGATAATAAATATAAAACTATGAATACAAGGTTAAGATAGAATCTAGATGTTCCAGCCATTTTGCCCGGCAACGACGCCAGAAATGCTTGAACAAATAAACACTAGGAATTATCTGCAAGACAGATACCGATGTAGCACTTCACCTGACAGTATTCTAAGGTACCGTTATTTATATTTTACCACATCAAAAACGGGAGGACTAGAATCTAGACTTAACCCCTGAGCTGTTATCAAGGACAGAAAATAGGATGATAAAGGAGATTTGCTAAGGCTTCTAGTTCCAATCCTCACAAGATATGATACTATTGTTCGCAATGGTGAAATTACTAAGGAAAATACTAGCAAAGGATATATTACTTAGTAATGCAACTGGTCCTACTGACGGGAGGTGGACTATGCAAGATTCAACAAGGTAAAGTCACCCACGTGAGCTGCCATCGATCGGGACAGTATAGGAATTTACGAGTAAATATAGTCTAAGCACCATGCTTACACTACAAATTACTACTTCAATCAAGGAGCTATCAAGACTAAAGCACTCAAAAGAATCATAAACCGAAAGAATAAGAATAGCCATGTTACTCATGTGGATTAGAAGTTGAATATCTAAAGAAATCTTCAGAAATAAGTTTCAAAGAAGAACTTGAATTCGCGGGTACATGTTGTATAGCAGTCACCGACAAGCCGGTAACTCCTCCAACTCTATATCTCTCTACTTCTAGATAAGAATAGCTTTAATCTAGACAAACTACAAGGCTAATCTTCTACTTGATGCTTGGCTCTAGATCCTATCTAGAGTTTCTGGTGGAGCTCAGATCTTTCTAGTGGAATATGAAACCCTGGGCTGAATACATATGAAGCCCTGGGGGGTCTGGGCTGCTTGTATAGGCCGTAGCGATGAATCTTAGTCCTCGGATCAAACCGACTTAAGGTAGTGGTCCAGATTAATCCTCAAAGGCGGTGGAGAACCGATGTTGAAGCGGAGAGGCTGACGCTGTGGGGCCAGATTAGCCGATTAGGAGGGTGGATCGGTTGATCCCCTGAGGCTAACTTGTGGGCCCCTCTTTCACAGCTGAGTCTCTGGTGTTCTCTAGAATATTCTTGACACGCTTTCGCCACACAATTTGATGTTTTCTCTAACATGTGGGTCCTCTTTGATCCTTTTCCTGTTTAATCCCTGAAAAACACAGATTCACCAAAACTCATGGAATTCTATCAGTTTAAACCCTATCCTATGTGGTAATTCTCAATTATATCCTTTTTCATGATTGGTTGATGGTTATAATCATATGATAACTACCATCAACACAAGTGAAATAAAATGATCAAGATATACAAGTGTAAATATTTGGTGGGCTCCTTGACACTTCCTCTTTTGCTTTTGATAGGGAGGAGTATGGCTACTAGACTCATAGTTTTTTTTGCTGATGGGTACTACACCCATGGGACATTTGTCCTCTTTTCCTTTGAGCACTTGCTCTCTATCCTTTTTCTGTCTTTTTTTCAGTAGCTCATACTCCCGTCATATCAAAAGGACAAAAGGTTGGTTACAACTTATTTTTGTCTCAAATGATGTATGGAGCATAGGTGCATACTTCCAGAGTAGAAGTAGCAACAGGCATGAAATGTGTATGTGATCTTGATCAAAAAGCATGACTAGTTTCTCCACTTAGATCAAATAAGGTCTAACCAAGCTTATAAGAAACAAGCAGCTTTTTTATCTTGGTGGGTTCAATTTTGTGGATATATGGCTTTGTGATAGGTATTTAACACCAAGGGACCATGAGCAAGAATTTGAATTTTATAAATCAAAAACCCTAGATTAGTCTCATCCATTCCTTAGACACGGTAAAAGATTTACTCTAGCTATACTACTTTCATTCTTACAAGAGCATAACTTATGTTATTAGCATGTGCAACCCACAATAGTGTTTGACTTAAGATAAATTTTAGAGATCACAATCAAAACTTTCATAATAAAGGGTTGTATGACAAGATTTCACAAAGTATCACAGAGCAATTATTCATCATTTCCAACAAGAGACATATTTTACTTGGATATTTTAAGGCAAAATTTTAAACTACTCTTGTGTTGTAAACTCATCATAATTCTCAAAAGGTAAAGAAGAATACATGAGTTGAGATCATACCTTGGCGTAGAAGATGTCTCCCCCAAGCTAGCTTCTTTTCCACGGGGTCGGAGGTCTCCATGGTCAGAATTACTCTCCTTCGGTTTCTTGCTAATATGCTTAGGAGATTAAAGTGATTGTATTTATTGGTTTTTAATATTAGCTATTACTATTTTATTATTTTGTTTATTTCATATTTTAATTTGTTTGTTTTTATTCATTATTACTATATTTTTATATTTTTATTTTATTGTTATTATTATTATTTTATGTTTTACATGTTTTAATAAATGATCCTAATCTAAATGCAAGACATAATTTTAAACATGCTTCTAACAAGTTATTGATTTAATGCATGAAGGGAAATATGCAATGCAATAACTGAAAAGGAAAGAGGTAGAATACTTACTTCCATGGCTGCCCTTCCTTAGAAGGAGGTTACTCCTTGATTGATGTCCGCTTTTCATCTTGATTTTGTCCTTCCGAAGATGGCGGCATCAGTCCAGAGGCCGCAAAGGATGGTTCTTTCTTGACATCATCTCGGTCCTTCTTGTTCTTATTGGATCTTGCTAATGAGAACATCCAAGCCATACATACTCCTTGGAGCAGCAACAAGTCACCATCCAACATCAAGAATCAAATCAAGGACCGATTACACGTAGTCAAGCAAAGAAACTACAACAAGGGAACATGCTACTTTGTGAAGTTCATTTGCATATTAATGAGAGCTATATACTGCCTAAGTCATCCATGTTGACATTGCTCAAGTTCACAAAGGAGGATGGCAAGAACACACAAGAAGATGGCTGCTAAACAGGACTTCACTCGAGCCAGACCAATCCAGCATAACAGTTTGAAAGAAATGTTCAGAACTTGAGATTCCCAAAAGCTATGAAGGTCAACGAGGACTTGTTGGAAATCTGCTCAAGTCTACTTTCCAATGCCACTAGGTCCAACTAGTTTCGAGCCTCTAGTGAGACGTGCGACCAGGATTAGTGATGACTGGTCTGAGGGTTAGCATTCAGCCTAATGATCAACTTCCCATATAAAACTGTGCAATCTACAATATATCATGGTGCATGGCATACATGGTGTGAAAGCCTATCAAGTTAGCTTTCCAACGGAACAAAACATGCATCATTTCGATTTTCCAAGGTGGAGTTATTGACAGAACACTGAAGACTGCACACAAAACCAATAGCCATGCGGAAACAACTCAGAAGCTCATTTCGAAGTGGCATGTTTACATACTATCTTTGCACATCCATTTCATGTTCATGCCTATCTAGGAGGGCTGTTCCTAGTATAAATACCCCTTTGCACCCAAGCAAATGTAACCTTTGATCATTTGTGAAACCAATATGATATTGCAACCGAGTTGCTGAGTGTATCTTACACGCCTTTGTTCTTGCGAGTTCTACTTGGACTTGTGAGAGACCTCTCTGAGGTCCCCTACTTCATGCTTTACAGTTTCCATTCGGATGCGCCGTATTGTGTGGATTAGTTCCGGTTTGTGGTTCTGTGATCGTTCAGAGATCGAGTCAAAGTTCTCAAGCTAGGTTTCGGTGTTTCTCCCCATTGCTTGGTCGCATCCAACCTTGGTCAGGTATAAAGCTAGTTACCCACTATTTTATAGCAAGTTATCCTTTGTTCTTAAACCTACTATCGTGAAGATCGGGCCATTCCCTTACCGGCTCATATCGGTACCTATCATGTGGTAACCAGAGTTATCGTTGTCACGGTAGGTTTTGTTATCATCCACTTATCTATCCTTTGTTTACCATTAGGTACTGTTTTCATTCATCATTATTTGTGATTTGTTCATGTCCTACAGTCCACTACAAAGCCACAAACAAAAAAATCCTATAGCCTTTTGTTGGTACTGTTAATCTTGTGACGTTTGCATTCATCTTCTTGCTAGTTCACCGTATTGTTCTTCCACCATACTCTTATTTATTTATCTTTTTTCCACACCCCTCATATTTTATCTTGTGTTTGGTGAAAAAAAATCAGAGAATAAAAAAAGAAAGAAGTAAAAGAAAGAGTTAAAAAAAGAGGGAAAAGAAGAGAAGAGAAGTTCATAACCTCAAGTTTGTGGTGCTTGTGACAGCAACATTACACATCTTTTGAGTGTCTTACGCACTTGAATTTTTAGTACCATAGCCTTCCTTAAACAGCCACCTATAGCTCCACAAAAATTAGAAACCAGACCTCTCGTCTTGTAATCCTTTCAATCGCTTAATCACAGCCCAGCTACTGTCACCTTAGTACACTCACAGTCCTTGAGAACGAGTAAGAACATCAGTAAGTAAGACGTGGGGTTGTGTGATTTCAAAATTTTAACTATTCCACTTTTCTTGCGTAAGTGCTAACATGGCAGGATCTAATTCGAGTATTCATCGTGGGCGTCATGGAGAGGAACCACCAGTTCACGGGCTGAATTCTGTGAATTTCAACACTCTGGTAGAGGCTATGGAAAGGATGTTCAATGGACACATACCTATAGATGGAAGAAGGGCTCCTCGACATCAAAATGATGAGTCCAGTAGTGAAAATTCTAGTGCAGGACATGACTTCCATGATCATTTCAGATATAGTTGTGGTGATGATAAGTGGGCTGGTCATAATGGCCGGAATGGAGGACGAGCTCCCGGGAATGGTCATGACCACCGTGTGCATTTTGAAGATGCAGAATTTGATCATAAAGAGGGATTTGATTATGAAGAAAATCCATTTGCAAATGATGGGTTGTATAAGCGGTGCCGAAATCATCGACGGCATGGTGATCATGAAGATAGAGAGGATGATGGTCGTCATCATAGGGGTGACCCGGACAGCATTGCTAGTGTTAAGTTGAGTGTCCCAAAGTTTACTGGAAAGGAAGATGTAGAATTGCAGATGCATATCTTGAGTGGGCTGACCATTGAGATCAAATTTTTAGAGTACATAATCTTTTAGATCCGAGGTGTGTAAATCTTACTTCAATTGAGTTCTCTGGTTATGCTCTTACTTGGTGGAATTAAATACAAGAGAGTAAACTTGTGTTGGGACATGATTATACAAGAGAGTGATGAGGAGACGATTTGTCCCCTCAAGCAATCAGCGTCGCAATAGGCTGCCCATGTTGAAGCAAGGAAAAAGAACAGTTGATGAGTGTTACAAGGAGATGGAACTATTGTTAGTGCTGGCTGGAATTAGAGAAGATTAGGAGTAAAAAAATGGAAAGATTTTTGGGTGGTCTCAATGATGATATTGCTAGTTTTGTGGAGATATTTCCATATCATACTTTGCAAGATCTTGTTGGTCAAGCTATGCGCACTGAAAGAAAAAATCAGCAAGACACGTGGAAGATCTAATGCAAGTCATTCCATTGCAGCCCCATGGAGCAAGCAGTAGCCCAGTATTTCTTTTGGTGGGGGTCGATCACAAGGAGCTGCAGCTAGGTCCTCTCCATCTATTGCTCCTTTGAAGATGGCGATTTCTTCAGCGTCCTCACCTGCAAATCAGCAACGACCTACTGCAAGTGCAGCAGCAACAACCGTTGTTTCAGCTGCTACTTCCTCTTCACGTAGCCGAGAAATTGTGTGCCATAAGTGCTATGATCATGGACATGTTGCTGCACAATGTCCAAGTAGGTGGACCATGATTGTGAATGAGCATGGTGAATGGGAATCTGAAAGTTACTCCAAGAAAGATGGTCCAAGATTTGATGAAGAACTTGAAAGTGATGAGAATGTGATTCAATTGGATGAAGGTAATAATAATTGCTTTATTTCTCTTCGGGCGCTAAATGTTAGTGCTGTAAAAGAAGAGAATGGGCAGCCACACAATCTTTTCCATGCTCGAGGCATGATCCAGGATAAATTATGCAGAATCATTGTCAATAGTGGCATCTACAATAATATTGCAAGTCAAGAATCGGTTGAGAGAATGGGCTTATAACAGCGTCGTAACCCTTCTCAATACAAAATGCAATGGCTACATGATTTCACCAATATTATGACTGTTCCTTTTTCTATTGGAAGATACCATGATCAAGTGGAGTGTGATGTGGTGCCAATGCAAGCATGCCAACTGCTGTTGGGAAGACCTGGGTTGTATGACCATGATGTTTAGATTGTGGGTGATCCAACAAGGTTGTTCTCATGTACAAGGGAGAGCGAGTCTCTTTTCTTCCGTTGACACCGGAAGAAATTTTAGAAGATTATCTGAAGAGAAAACAGCGAGAGAGTGAAAATAATTGCGAGTGACCCACAAACATAGTGAGGGAGAGTTTCCAAAGCCAAATAAAACCCCACAGCTGCAAAGAACCAAGCCAATGAGAAAAGAGGGTTTAGTTATGATGGATAGGAAAGGGGATTTAAAAGAGTTGAGTGAACCCAATGTCATGTTCTTTGTGCTCCTTTACAAGGACAATTTTCTTTCTACTAACGACTTACCCTCTACTTTGCCTAGTATTGTTTTTGATGTATTATAGGAATATGAAGATGTTTTTCCAGAAGAAGTACCACCCGGGCTTCCACCAAAGAGAGGAATAGAGCATAAAATTGATCTTGTTCCTAGAGCTCGACTTCCTAACCGAGCACCGTACAGGACAAACCCTAAAGAGACAAAAGAAATTCAGCACCAAGTATAAGAGCTCAACGACAAAGGTTATGTAAGGGAAAGTCTCACCTTTTGTTGTTCCTGTTCTTTTAGTTGCAAAGAAAGATGGCTCATGGAGAATGTGTGTTAATTGCCGAGCCATTAATAACATAACCATAAGGTATAGGCATCCCATACCTAGACTCGATGACATGCTTGATGAGCTTAGTGGTGCTATCATTTTCACAAAAATTGATTTGAGAAGTGGCTATCAACTAATTCACATGAGAGAAGGAGATGAATGGAAAACAGCTTTCAAAACAAAGTTTGGGTTGTACGAATGGTTGGTGATACCTTTCGGTTTGACCAATTGAAAGCCCTAGTTTGGTTTTGATAATTGATGACACCCTAAGGACTAACCTACTTGCTAAGTGATGGCTAAGTGTAGGTGGTCCTAACCATGGAGTATGGAGCCTAGTGGTTGATGGAGATGATCAAGGAAGGCTCCACCACGGATGAAGCAAGGTGGATAAAGTGGAGATGATCAAGTGAAAAGAAAAGGCTTGAAGGAAAAGGTATAACCCCAAATAGGTTTTCCTTTCGGTGATCAAGACACCAAGTGGGTGTGATCATATTTAGGATAGATAGCCGACTATAAAGGGGAGAACTAAGTGATTGGATTACCTTCAATTGCTCTAGGTTATATTTCATGTGCATTGAATCTAACTCAACCTAGTCTTTGACTTGAAACCCTTGAAATTGTTTTAAATTGCTAACACACTGTGCACAAGTGTTGAAAACCTTAAGTGTTAGAACATAGAAGCAAGGAGTGAGAAACTAACTTGAAAAACAGTGAAAGCCGAGCAGTCGGACGCTGGGATTTCCGAGGCGTCGGACCATTGGCGAGCGTCCGACGGCCTTCTTAGCTATGCTGTTGACTGTTCAAAAGCGTCGGACGGTGCGCTTTGGTCCGACGCTGGGCGTCGGACACCGTACAAGCATTTCTGGAACTCTCTACTCAGAATTGCAAGCGTCGGACGATGAAGAACGTTAGTCCGACGCACTAACTCTGGAGCGTCCGACAGCAGCAAGCGTTGAGCTAGACTGTGAGAGTCGGACTGTCCGACAGCCTGAGAGGGACGAGCGTCAGACCATGGGTTCACGGTCCGACAGTGTGGCGAGCTGAGTTCACGTTCTGGTGCAGTGATTGGCGAGTGGAGTTCAGGGCATTGGACAGTTTGGGTTTGTCAGACGCTAGGCCTCGGACAGAGTCCAACGGGGTTAAAACCTCTCTACACAGTTTCTGGAAGTGTCGGACCCTGTGACACTTTAGTCCGACGAAGCTGAGTCCGACGAGTTGGTAAATGGCGTGAATTGCTGACCGTTAAGGATGAGAGGCTGACGTTAAACCAGAGCGACACGTGGCAAGATCCTAAGCATTGGACGTTGGACATTGGTCTGATGGCTACCGTCCGACGGTAGCGTCCGACGCCACGAAAAAAGGGTTTAACGGCTGTTTTTCAGTGGGCAACAGCTAGGAGTGCAGTTAGGGGTATTTATACTCCTTCCCTGGTCACTTGGTGACACTCTTGCACATTTGATTCATTGACACACACTTGTGAGCACTCTCTAGCCTCCCACTCACTCACTAGTTAATCATTTGATCATCCTTGTGAGTAGAGTGATCTTCAAGTGCATTATTGCTAGTGTTTTGCATTCTAGAGCACTTGAGAGGAAGTCATCGCTGAGTTCTTATTCTCTTGGGACATTGCCGTGTCCCTACTGTCTTGGAGGTGATTCCAGTGTTGAGGTTGATTGGTGATTGTTCAAGCCCACACCTAAGGCTTGTTGTGAGGGGTTCTTGCGGTTATTCTCCGGCGGAGTGCCAAAACTAACTCTAGTGGATTGCTCATGGTTGAAAGCCACTTCTCTTGTGTTGGTGAGCGGCTCCCGGTGAGGGATTGGCGTGTGAAACCTAGCTCGCAATCCACCAAGGAAGACCGGTGCCACAACGAGGAGTAGCGTGACGGCGATCACGTGAACCTCGGTAAAAAATCGAGTGTTCTCTCTTCTCCACCTTCGAGTGGATGATTTGATCTTCCGGTGTTTCCTTTGATGATTGGTCTTCTTGTGCTTATTGGTTATCTCTTAGTGATTGGCTCTACACGGCAAGCGGACTTCACTCCATCAAGCCTCTCGGTATAATCCTTCTCAGTCTCACTCACTTGCGCTTACTAACTTGTTTAGGTGCTCTCTCCTTAAGTTTTGAAGGAGTGGGTTTCTTGCGTTTGTATGCATATACTTGTGTGTAGTATATTGTGCTAGGTGGCTTGCATAGAGTAGCTTAGTGCTAGTGCTTAGCAAAAGCCTTGTTAATTACTAACTTGTGGCAAGTGCTTTGTAGAAAATTTTATAGGGCAGAAAGAATTGAAGAGAGGAGAAAGCCATGACCGATAGACTCGGGTTGGATAGGGAAAGGAAGAAAAAGGGGAGGGCGCTAAGCAGAAGTCTAATTTTGAGCACAAAGCGAGGGTGTCACAATCCTTGTTCGGAAGGAGTCAAAGAACCTTTGATTCGAGAAAGGAAGTAGAAAATTTTATAGGCTATTCACCCCCCTCTAGCCTATTGGGTCCTTTCACCAATGCACCTAGCACCGTCATGAGATTAATGAATCATGTGCTTAGGACTTTCATTGGAAAATTGTAGTCTACTTTGATGATATCTTGATTTACAGCAAGTCTCTTGATGAACATATTGAACATTTAAAATGTGTGCTTACTGTTTTGAAGAAGGAATGCTTGTATGCTAACCTTCCCAAGTGCACCTTTTGCACCAACAAGATTGTTTTTCTTGGTTTTGTTGTTTTAGCTCATGGCATGGAGGTGGATGAGGAAAAGATCAAAGCTGTTTGAGAATGGCTGCCCCCACAAATGTGAGTCAAGTACGAAGCTTCCTTGGACTTGCAAGCTTCTATCAATGATTTGTGAAAGACTTTAGTTCTATTGCTGCCCCAATCAATGAGTTGACAAAGAAGAAATTACCATTCCAATGGGGTGAAGCAGAAGATATTTGAAGAATTGAAAAAGAAGTTGACAACAGCCCCACACCTTGCACTTCCAGATTTTGGTAAGACCTTTGAAATTGAATGTGATGCAAGTGGTATAGGGGTTGGTGGCGTGCTCATGCAAGAGGGAAGACCGATTGCATACTTCAGTGAACAGTTAAGTGGTCCAACTCCGAATTATTCAGTTTATGATAAAGAAATATATACTCTTGTAAGGAGTTTAGAAACTTGGCAACACTACCTTTTGCCTAAAGAATTTGTGGTACATTCCGACCATGAAGCACTGAGCAGCAGAGAGAATTCGCTCCTCAAGCTTTGTATCTACGTGTCAAGCATCTTCTTGATTTCATGTTGAAAGTAATTCGCATGTTCGGTAAAGAAATGTTAAAGTGCAGGATCACCGTTTCTTAGGTGCAGACGCTCAATGCGACAATCATTCTAGTGACCTGATGATTGTTCCTCGCGTGGAAGACGTTGCGGCAGAGGTGGACTACAAGGCATGGCCAATTAATGGCATTGTTGCTGACGTTGTTGACAATCCGCTCACGATGGCCTGAGCCACAGCACCGGAAGCAAGTGATGGGATCTCGGCAAGCCGCAACCCAGTGGCCCCATCCAGGACAAATCAAGCAGCGACCTTCAATGATCTTCTAAATACTGGGAGAGAGATGAGTCGTGCTCCCATCTTTGGTACTGAGATAGGTTGGCGAGTGGTGCAACTCCTCCCGTGGATGCACAACCTTTCTCCAGAAGGTGTTCGTAGACGAATTGATGCTTGAAGAAGCAAAGCACGAAGGCTGTCGGTAAAGTGAACTCAAAGACCTACACGACGGGGAGGAAGTTCATGACGAGCAGGATCTGTGATAATTGATTTAAGCTTGTGGTCCTATGGATGCTGGTGCTAATTTTTACATGATGAAGAATGCTTCACAATATTGGTGTAGGTACGGCTTGTCTTGGGCTCTGAGCCTCTGACTCGGGCGTTGGTGGCACTACCGGGTCGTCGTTAGGCTGTGGCCAATGATGATTGAGCGAGGGCAGAGTATCCACAGAGTTGTGTAGAACAACCGAGATGGAGCGCTGATGGTTGGGCTTGCAGCAGCTTGGAGGTGATTGCTCCAGTAGTGGCGTGTAGAGAGGCAGCAGTGGCGAGTCCACCGACAAAAATCATCCACATCCTCGTCATTTGCAATCGAGCACCAAATGGCTGTTGGAGTCGAACTCCAGTTGGTGGATGCCACTGAGGTTACTGGTAAGGTGCATCCACAACAGGAGGCATCGATCTATAGCTGAACCTGGAGGCAGGGGCTTTAGGCGGCGGTCGGTCCGGCATTATGGGGGTGGAGTCTTGAGCGACTTGGTTTCATATCCATTCTTGGGCTTGGCGGTGATTTCCGTGGCCATGGCCGTCATCGGCTTGGCGGTGTGCCTAGCGTTAGCGGAGTGGCAGGCTGTCGACTACTTGTCAGAACCAATCGTCTGCAGTCAACTTTCCAGCGCGATGAGTTTCCCCACGTGCGGAGCCTCCCAGTGGCCGACCTACGAGCAGCGCACACGTGCAACATCCATAACCCATGAGCTCACATCGTGGCCGGCAGCAGGTGAAGCTAGGTGTGTATGCGTCCAGTGGCCTTTGTGTCTGGCTAGAAGGGGTTCAGGGCAAACAATTGGTGGAATTGCCCCGGCTACGAGGAGGACGTCGCCTAGGCGAACCCCGCTGATGGAGTAGGTGGCCGGGTGGAGGAGGTGGAGACGCGGAGGCGGTGACTAGTGAGGAACCTTCGAGGTGGGAGTAGAAGAGTAAGGCTCCGTTTGGCATAGCTTAGCTTTACAAGTGAAGCAATTTTTTTTGGAAAAGGGTTTGATGAGCAATTTTTTTGGGCTGAGCTGTTTTATAAATATTGTTTAGTAAAACAGCTTTACCAATTACTTCATACATGGTTAAGAGATAAAAGGGAGAGGGTGGATAAGATATACTTTTTAGCTTTGTACTACCTCATTTCTTTGTAAGAGGAAGAGAAAAATAGTTTCAAGAGAAAACTGTTTTAGAAAAGCTGTTCACAGCAGCGCTGTACCAGACCCTAAGTAGACGCTGTAGCAAGCTATTCCGGCTCCCTAGTCGCCGGATCGCCCCTTGGGCCTCTGTCACGACTCACGAGCTCCTCCGGTTGCGGATATGTGGTCCTCAACACCTCCGGCAGCAGATTTGGGGTTCGGGCGTCGGCTTCCTTGGGAGCCGGATGGCGGCGGCAGCAGGCGCAAGCCCAGTGCGCGGGTGGCGCGCAGGCAGCACGAGCGGCAAGGTGGGCCATGATCCGTTTTCGGCCTCATGATTTGACGACAGTAAAAAAATGCGCATGCTCTTGAGTGCACTCGCAGTTATGGACCAAAATGGTACGGATACTTATCTGACCGTATATTTGAACGAATACGATTAGAGGTGTTCAGATCTCTCCGTATCCGAGTCCGGATATTCAATATCCGATACCGTATCCGTATACTCAAATCTTATATTTATAATGTCGATATCCAATTATATCCTATTCGGCATGGCTGACACTATCCGTATTCGAATCTGAATCCGACCAGAAATATAAAAACAAATATGATACCAGTGATATCCATTCGTATCCGATCCATTTTTATCCCTACTCGCAGTCTTGAGCTCCCACTCCTGGAGAGTAACGAACTTAATTGTCAAACATACATATCATCCATCTTTTCAGTGTCCTATGTATATCTTATTTCACGCATAGTTCTGACTACATGCTTGTCAAACATATACATCCTCCATCCTTTTCAGTTTCCTATGTATATCATATTTCACGCATAGTTCTGAGATGCTCAGATGTTCAAATTTCTAGTAGTCTTGAAGCTCTACGAAATGACGTAACTCTAGTGCAAGAACCTCAGTACCAATACCAACTTGAATGAAACTCATACATAAATGCAAGTTGCTATATAAGACATTGTGGGTCATAGCAGGTAGAACTTACATGAGAGGAGATAAATTACTTTGTGACTGCAAGTCTTAAGCTCTTTGTTTTGATTTCAGAAGTACAGATCTGCAAGTGTGACGGTAATTTCCAATTGTAACCAGGCAACATTGTCTTATACAAGTAAGAAATATACTGGAGTTTCATCTCCACAGTGCTTCCCATGTACAAACAAATGCAATGCCCAGTACACTACTGTACAAATCTCAGCATAGAATGCTCCCCATCTCTGCAATGCCCAGTAAGGGCTTAAAATTGACCTGCCCGGATGTCTCTATCAATGCGATCCGCATTGAGTGTTCCTGGCAGCTCCCTAAAATCTTCGTTGAATATAGAGTATGCACTGCATGGAGAGTAGAACAGCAAGTTCAAACTTTGAAGCCAGAAAAGAATAGGCCTGTGACTTCCCAATATACAAAATTCATGAACTTTTTCAGAAGCTAACACAACTATATCTGTTAGTACAATATCTTTGACTGTTTGACCACTCATCAAATGGATCAAGGGTTTTAGAAAGCCCGGAGAGCAGCTTGGTCGATTGGCCGCTTGGATTGAATTGAGAAGGATACAATTTGTTTACACTTACAAGTGATCTGCCACTGCTTTTATACAGCAAAGTGGCTACCAACTACAGCATATTCTAAGGAAAAAAAAAGTAGATACTTAGCTTGGCTTCTAAGCCAGCCGAAAACTACTACTCTCTCCATCCCAAATTGTAAGTCATTCCAAGAATCTTGGAGAATCAAACTATTTCAACTTTGACCAAGTATATATAAGAAGATAATAATATTTATAAAATCAACTAAGTATTATTAGATTCTTCATCAAATATATTTTTATAGTATATTTATTTGGTCTCATAAATCTTTGTATTTTTCTCTATAATTTTAGTCAAAGTTAAGATAGTTTGACTCTTCAAGATTCTTAGAACGACTTACAATTTGGAACAGAAGGAGTAGATGGTGAATAGTAACTGCAGCAAAGTAAGATACAAATACTAGGCTTAACCATCAATCTCCCCCTAAGCCTAGTACTCAGTTGATCTTCCCCCAAACCAATCCTCTTCCTAATCTCCTGGAACTTAGCCTTGCCCAGTGACTTGGTGAGAATGTCTGCAAGATGATCAGTAGTGGCGATGTGGCTGGCCTTGATGCTCCCATCCTCCAAGCAATCTCTGTTGAAGTGATACTTGATCCTGATATGCTTGCTTCTATCGTGGAAGACCGGATTCTTAGCCAGAACCAATGCAGACTTGTTGTCCACCTTCAGCTCCACCACACAACTTTCCTGCCCAGCACCTCGCCGAGCAGCCTGGACAACCAGAGAGCCTGAGTTGCTGCAGTGGCGGTGGCAATGTATTCTGCCTTGCAGCTTGACAGCGACACCACCCTCTGCTTGATCGATTGCCAGCTGACCAGGCAGTCTCCCAGAAAGAACATAGTTTCACTGGTGCTCTTGCTTATGTCGATGTCGCCGGCAAGATCGCTGTCGCAGTAGCCAACGAAGCGCGACGTGCCAGGAGCCCTCTTGTAGTGGAGATGTCCCGGCCACGTAACACAGAACGCGCTTCACGGCCAGCAGGTGCTCCACCATGGGCCATTCCATGAATCGGCTCACATACCCGACGGCGAACGCCAAGTCCGGCCAGGTGTGCACGAGATACCGAAGTGTGCCGACAAGCCGCCGGTAGTGCGTGGAATCCACCTCCTCTGCCTTGCTTTCACGACTGAGCCACAGCTTCTCTTCCATCGGCGTGTGTGCAGGATTGCAGCCAATCATTCTACCGAGCTCGAGAATCCGCTTCGCATAGTGAGCTTAGGAGAGGGTGATGCCAGTGGTGCCTTGGCGCACCTCGATGCCGAGATAGAAGGAAAGGAGCCCAAGGTCGCTCATGTCGAACTTGTCCTTCATCTGCGCCACAAACTTCATATCTTCTTCTCCGCGCCGGTGATGATGAGATCGTCGACGTAGACCCTGAGCAGAGCAGAGCGCCAACTTCACATCCATTTGATGCACCGTCCAGCCTTCTTGAGCCACCAGCGCGAGGAGGACGCAGACCGACTCCATGCACGCTACTGGTGCGAACGCATCGTCGTAGTCCATGCCATCTTGCTGCACGAAGCCCCTCACCACCAGCCTTGCCTTGTGCATGGTCACCGCCCCTTTCACGTCCTTCTTCAGCTTGAACACCCACTTCAGGGTGATCGGACGATGTCCAGCGGGCAAGTGCACGAGCTCCCAAGTCCCGTTCTCTACCAACTGGAGCTCCTGCTTCATGGCGACCTCCCACGGAGGATCACCTCGTGCCTCCACGTAATTGGTTGGCTCGCCGGCGTGCGAGAGGAGCAGTTGGGCGAAGAGACGCGACGCCAGCCCGGGAAGAGAGTCATTGCCGAGGATGTTGGTCATTCAACGATACCGAAGGTGCTCGTCGCCGTAGAGTGCAACCAGACAATCCTCGTCATCCTCCATGGGCGTGGCGTGCTCGACTTGGGGCTGATCGGCCGGTGGCGGTGTTGTCACGGATGGAGTGGACGTCGCTGCAGCCGATGTCGGGGCAGGAGGACCCGGTGGAGGGGTCGTGGCCGCAGCTCCTGTGTTCCCAAACTCCCCCGGAGCCGGTGACGAAGAGCGTGGCGATGTCGGAGCCGCTGGTGACGGTGCGTCCCGCGCTCCCTAAGTTTCATCGCAACTCCTCGTTGTCCACAGCATCTTCTGCTCCCTCCTTAAGCAATCCTAGCCGCAGCTTTCTTCAAAGACGACGTCGCCCAATATTTGTACCTGCTGCGTTGCCGGGTCAAAGATACGGTAGGCCTTTGTACCATCAGCATATCCGATGAAAATGTCGGGGCTGCTGCCATCGTCGAGCTTCTTCAAGTGGGTGATGCAGCCGAACGTGCGCAGATGCCCCACCGCTGGCACCTTGCCGTGCCATGCCTCGTACGGCGTCTTCCCCATCAGGATCTTGGTAGGCGCACGGTTTAGGAGATGGACCGCGGTCACCACAGCCTCTCCCCAAAACCGAGCCGGCAGCACTCTCTGCTTCAGCAGTGCGCGCACCATGGCCAATACTGTCTGATTCCGCCTCTCCATGTCCGTTCTTCTGTGGTGAGTACGGAGCGGAGTAGTGGCGCTGGATGCCTTCATCCGCGCAGTAAGCCGCGAACTCTGCCACGGTGAACTCTCGTCCATTGTCCGTGCGGAGCACGCAGAGCTTGTGTCCGCTTCCCTTCTCTGCTACAGCTTGGAGATGCTTGATGGCGTCAGCGGCGGCGCCCTTGGTGGTCAGTAGAGCCACCCACATGTACCGAGTGGCGTCGTCGATGAGCAGCAAGAAGTAGCGCCTGCCGCCGATGGGGTGGGTGTCACCGGGCCGCAGAGATCACCATGGACCAGCTCGAGCGGCTCCTGCGCACGGTACTCAGCTTCAGCCGGGAACGGTGCTCGATGATGCTTGGTGATGACCCACGTGTCACAGAACTGCCCGACGTGGTTGATCGCCTACATTCTGCACACCATGCCATCCTTGGAGAGCTTGTGGAGCACGTCGAAGCGAATATGACCATAGCGCTCGTGCCAGCGCCACTCTTCATCATCCTTGCGTGCGGCGAGGCAGAGCGGCTTGGCAGTGTTGAGGTGGAGGACGTAGAGACAATTGGCGCGGCGCCGAACCTTGACGAGCAGCCGCCGATGTCGATCCCAGATCCTCAAGACACCGACCTCAATCTCCACCTTCGAGCATCCCTCGTCCAATTGATCGAGGCTCATGATCGAATTGCGGAGCGCTGGGACTAAGTAGACGTCGTGAAGCACCCTGTGTTCGCCGTCCTTGGCCTCGAAGATGATGGAGCTGACGCCATGAATCTCCACCTTTGACTCGTCGCCGAATCTCACCACTCCTCTGGCCGATATGTCCAGGTCGGTGAAGAGCTCGCGACGTCCCCGATGTGCCCAGGTCGGTGAAGAGCTCGCGACATCCAGTCATGTGGTGAGTGGCGCCGCTGTCCAGGTACCATCCATCTAGCTTCTTGCCGTCGCTGCCAGTGTCGAGGTAGGCACAGGCATGCGGCTCCTCGAGCTCGAGATCGGTACTCAGAGTGCGGAAGGTCGAAGCTTGAGGCTTGGATCATCCCTTCTCCTCTCCGAGCTGCAGGAATCCGTGCACGAGGAAGGTCACGGCTTCTTCCGCCTCGGCGAAGTTCGCCGCACCGCTGCGCTCCTGATTGCGCTGGGGTTGGGGGCAATCACGTGCCCAGTGTCTAGCACGGTTGCAGTTGAGGCAGGTGTCGTCGCGGTTCGCCTTGCGTTCACCACTGGTGCCTCTAGCCTTGTCTGCTTGTCCTCCGCCGCCAGCACTACCAGCGTCGTCACGATCGCCGCGCGGTTTGTTCTTCTTGCCGCCGCGGGGACGCCAGCGCCCTCCTCCTTTTTCTTCTTCTCGAAGGCCCGCCACTGCTCGACGGTATACAACAGCTTGCCGCCGACGGTGACGGGATCGGAGTCCGACGCCTGCTCGCAATCCTAGACCGCCTTGAGTGACCCGGTGATGTCCTCGATGGTGAGCTGGTCAAAGTCAAGGAGTGTTTCGATCGAGTTCACGATCTGCGTGTACCTCTTCAGCATACACCGGAGCAGCTTCTCGAAGGGGCGTTCCTCTGTCAAATCAGTGTTGCCATTGCGTGCCATCTGCTCCATCAGATTGGTCAGCCGCACGGCGAAGTCCTCGACTTGTTCTCCGAGCTGAAAGGCGAGACCTTGCCACTCCCCTCGAAGTAGCTGGAGCGTGGCGCGACGCACGCGATCACCGCCGTTGTGGCGCAGCGCGATGGCGTCCCACACCAGATTCGCCGTGGCCTTGCGGGCGATGGTTGCCGCAACCTCGATGGGAACGGAGGCGCACAGGGCCTCCAAAGCCCGGCGATCGTCGTCGCAGCGGACGTCGCCGACGTGAACCGCCTCCCAGATGCCGGGCTTGGAGCTTCACCTTCATGAGTAGGCTCCACTCATGGTAGTTGCTATTGGAGAGCATCGGCCATGGCGTGCCTGCTCCAGAGTCGCGGTAGACCGCCTGCAGCACTGGCGATCGCCCGCGACGTCGCTCGGGTGACGGCAATTGGCGACGGCCGGGGCTGCGTGATCCCGCAGAGCCCATGTCTTCCTCCTACCTAAGCCGCTGCTACTGCCTGCAGCACGGCGCGTCGCGCGGTCATCACCTCCTTTGCCGGATGCCCTAATGCCTGGCTGCATCACCACTGGCTTCCCTGCGGCACTGGTCGCAGCGGCAGCGGCAGCGGCAGCGGCGGCGGCACTATCGGTGGACATGGCTGCTGTCTAAAACCCTAGGTTCTAGAAAAAAGCCGTTGTCGGTATACATGGCTGCTGTCTAAAACCCTAGGCTCTAGATACCAATTGTTGGCCACTCATCAAATGGATCAAGGGTTTTGGAAAGCCCAGAGGGCAGCTTGGCCGATTAGCCGTTTGGATTGAATTGAGAATGGTACAATTTGCTTAGACTTACAAGTGATCTGACACTGCTTTTATACAGCAAAGTGGCTACCAACTACAGCATATTCTAAGGCAAAAAGTAGATACTTAGCTTGGCTTCTAAGCCCGCCGAAAACTACTAGATGGTGAATAGTAAACTGCAGCAAAGTAAGATACAAATACTAGGCTTAACCATCAGTGAGTCTGAATGCTCATCTTACATTTTTTTAGTTTTTCATAATGCAAAGCACTGGCACTGCCCAAAGAAAAAGTTGATGGTCTAGGTCTTAGATTCTTAGCAGAGAAACATCTATCTGGCTTATCAGCATGACAAACCCAAACAAACTATAACTGAACAAAATAAACTTATGAATAGCACTGATGAAAAAAAAAATACCAGCACCGACAAAGAGAAAATAGTCTTATCACCAGTTTCACAATACATTATCACGATAAACCCAGATATACAAGAAGTAAATCACAGCTATTCTAGCAAACACAGGCGCAGAGTCTGGTAGCTGACAGTGCGACTGCTTTGTAGCCACTAACCAGCCTTTTAGCTACTATTGCAGTTTTCACTTAACCCCAAGGAATGTAGCACGTTTTAACTGCACTACTTTTTCCAGCACTCCAGCCAATGACACCAAAGAAGACCAAAGTTTGCAAAGTATCATAACATATCATATCTCGATGCTAAACAACTGAGTTGTAAGCACAAGCTATTGCATGGTAAAGAAGAACGAAATGTTGGTCAAAACATAATAAAAGGCTTTAACTGTCAACAACTGAACAACAACACCAACTGAAGTTATAAGATGGCATACCTAACATCACCTTGCTGTCGTCTTCCAAGATTAAGGAGTATGATCAAGAAACCGGTACCAAGTATCTGAGAACACAGCAAAAAGTACCATTTGTCAATGAATTAAAACGTAGAAACAAATCACATAAGTTTGGTCATTCCAATCCCCCCAAAATTTATTAGCATCAAGGTTCAGCACAATATCAGTAGAAATTGATATGTTCAATTTGAAATATAGAAACAAATTCCATAAGTTTGGTCATTCCAAACACCTCCAAAATTAGTAGCATCAAGGTTCAGCACAATATCAGTACTACCTTGGCTGGAGCTAGAAATTGATATGTGAATTCTTCAATAATTATCTAGATGTGCTTCAAATTCTTAGATGCCCTTCATTGTCAGCATGAGCATAATGAACATCACTGATAACAATTGGTTAAGAGTTTCTCAGTACTGATTGAAGAAGTTACTTACATATAAAGGTCCAACGTCATACTTCTGAGCAATCGGAGCCAATAGGAACCACATTGCAATGATAATCCATGCTTTCATACTGAGAGAAAACAGCGCCATCAAAATGATATCTGAAGAAGCAGAATACGTGTTTCATTGAGCATAATGTCATTTCATTTTATCAGAAAACAGATGAGCACCATGCATGCACATTACCCGGCAATCTCAACTTGTCTTGAAGAAACATAAAAATTTTCCTCTTCCACAAGGATGTCGTTTGTGGTACTTCGAACTTCTACAGAAATGGAAAGAGAGGTGGACTTTTATGAACACAAAGATATCTAACATTACAAAGCTTTTCGAAGTACTGCAAGAAAATTGTACCAGTTCTTCCTCTTCTTCCTCCTCATCGTCATCTTCAAGGAGATGATTAGCAGGAGGCTTAGGCATCACGGCCACTATTAGAGTATCTGCAGAAATTGCGAAAACATTTATTTTTATATATAAATTCTCAATTGAACAGCCCCATCCTAGAGGATAGCACGGATTTTATAGAAGAGAAGACAAAACTGCTAAGAATGAATCAGAATGCGATGTTAGGAACATATATCTCGCGAATCGCCAATGAAGACATAGGGGGATTCAGGATTAGGGCACCCACCCCCATCGCGGAGATTGACATGGGTATCGTCTTGGTGCGTGAGCGTCTTCCCCCGCAGGACCAGGCGGAGTCGAACCTGCTCTGTGCCTGCCAGACGGCGTTCGCGCGCGATGCGGCCACGAAGCTCGGCGACCTATTAGAAGACAAACATCAGGGTAGGGGCTCAGCCTAGACGAGGGTTAAGGGAGGTCGGGTTGGTTTTACCGACCGAAAGAAGCGGAGGGAGGCGGAGGGTGGTTGGGCGGGACGGGCCGACGGCGCGCAGCGTCACCACCACAGTCTCCGGTTGGTCGCCGGCGGCGGCCATAGCGTGCTCTGTCTCGTCAGGAAGTGGAGCATTTGCTGGTATTCGGGATCGATTCCTTTACTAGTGGGCTGCTGATGGAGGCCCAATCCGTCAACAGGTTTGTATCATTTTATATTTCGTGTTCGTCCTCGTACGTTATAATGGAATCTAATGCATATTTTTAAGGAAATATCTTAGCGGGATATACTGGGGATGATCCCATCTAAACCTCACGTTAACATGCCATTCTCCCACGTCTGTTGACATCTACTAACGTCACTAAATATAACTATATAACTTTTAATACGAGAGGCAAGATTAGAAGATAAATGCTAATTAATTGACTTGCCATTAGCAACTAGCCACTTATCCATTATCAACATTCTTATACATGAACTAGATTGTCATCCCTAATTATATATGTTAAGAATAAATAAAGGTTCATATACTATTCAATGTGACTAGGCAGAAATATATAAATATAAACTAAGATCAATTCTGCAAGCGGACAGATAATTATACCATTGTAACATTTTACCTAGAGTCTACTAGGTTGTCGATTTATATTTATACCATTAGGAAGGACTAGGATAAATATTAATCCATTGTATTGATAGTGATTATATACAATGGATAAGTGACATTACCGATGTCATTTACTTTACTCATAACAGGTAGAGGTCACAAAATAATAAAGATAAATAAAGGTGATAAGTATGATCAAGCATCATAAATAAAGGATAAATATTAGAGCACTCTCTAGTCATAGTAATAGCTAGCCAATGGATAAACTAAGTAATTAATATCTAAGGTAATTCTATAAATACGCCAATGCATAACTCTAATCAGTGCAATTATATCTAGCAATCATTGTTAGATTAGTCCTATATCATGATCACATGTAAAGGACATCATCTAGGAAGGATGTGAAACAGAGTCATCACCCAACTTCGCGATCGTGCCTGCTTACTTACATACGGGGGTAGACTATAGAGAACTCAACGTAGCTATCACCTACGTGATCTACCACACGACCCGGCACATCAGGGTACACCGCAGATAAACAGAATACCTAGACACCATGTCTATATATCGTTCATCACCTACCCATCGATCGTATGGATAAACGCTATACGAGCAATTACATGAATTCAATAAGATCAAACCAACTATATTAGACATATAATCAAAGTAGACAAACACCATTATAATGAAGAACATATGAACTATTAAGAATAATGGTTCCCTAATCATAATGAATTATACAATAATAGAGAATGAACTAGAACTATACCGAACTTCGCGCTCCAAACAGACGTCGGGGCTCCAGATCCCGCTGAAGAATTAGAAGTCCTCTACTTCTAATCTAATTAGGCTAGAACTATGAACTAGAAGGCTCTTAATGAACTAGGAGACTCTTGATGGCTTGACCGAAGACTTGATGTCTTGGATGAATGATTCGCTTGACCGAATCAGGTCATCTGTGCATTTCATGGATAAAGTATTGAATTATATTGTTGAAATTATTGCATGAAATGACAAATCAAGAATTAATTTTTAATTTTAAATTTAGAAACTAGGGTTAAAACCTAATTCAAAAAACTAAAAGGAATTAGAAATTGGGCCTTAAACAAAAGTTGCAGCTCTTGTAAAATAAAACAACTCTTATTTTGGGAAATTTTGAAGTTATTGAATGAAATTTCAAAGAAAACCTTGATCAATGTTCAAAAATTCAAATTTGAAATGCAATTTCAAAACCTGTCAAGAATCTTACCAAACTCATTTAATGAAAATTGTAGGTCTTGTCAAATAAAACAATTTTTATTTTTGGATATTTTCAAGTTATTGAGAAACATTTTGAGATTTAAACTAGATTAGAATTAAAATTCTAATGACTCATTTACCCCCTTTTATATAATTCAAAATCTGCTCAAAATTTGAATATGACTCAAGAAGCAAAGTTGTTCAGTTTAAAATTCCCCACAACTCTTATCTTGGTACCTTTTCAAGTTACTATGTGAAATAAAAAGTAATTGAGGAAAAATAAAAAAGTGAATAGGGACCAGCTACAGTAGTTCGTCCTTGTTCTTCCCTCTGTTGTCATGGGGACGTCCATGGGCCGCACGTCGCGCACGTTGCCGTTGTCCTCGTCCTGCCGCACGCACGTCGTCGAGGACAGTTCGCGGGGGCCCTAGCTGCGTCGTGGAGCCACCCTTGCCCTATATAATGCACTGAGTTCGCCGCTTCCTTTTCCCTTTCCTCCATTCTTGCCATTGCCGAGTTCTGGTGTCGGGATCCAGTGGGATCACTGACGATAACTGGAAATCGGAATCGAGATTTGGGAAGAGAGTATGAGGATGAACAGCAAGAAGGAATTAACACTGGGTTCAGAGGAGTTCGTTATTCAGGGAAAGAGGTCTGTTACATTCGTTGCCAACTCACTATTGAGTTCAAGTATTTATACTGCTTACAAGGCCCAACTCGGCTACAGCCTTAGCCCAACTCAGCAAACAGGCCCACGACGATCAATCCCAGCATCTTAGCCATCCTGCTCCGCCACGGGTACTGTCAGCTTAGTCCTGACATTCCCCCTCCTTGAAAGCCACCTTGCCCCCAAGCTGGACTAGCAGGGTAACGTCGGCGAAGATCCGCCACCTCCTCCCATGTACATAAGGAGTGTGCCATACCGGACCAATGGACCTGCACCTGAAACAAAGAATAAGCGCCCATGTGCACCATGCGTGAGGTCAACAGACTCACCGGACTAAGCATGAGTGTAGGGTCAGTGGGCATGTCACGAATATCAGCTTCCACTGCTTGCGATGCTGGAATGTGGCGGTTCAATTGGGACACATGGACAACTGGATGAATCTTGGCATCTGGAGGAAGAGCCAACTTATACGCCACAGCACCCACGTGAGCCAATACCTCAAAGGGTCCATAATACCGAAAACTCAGCTTGGCATTGCCTCTACTTGCCACCAATGATTGAATGAATGGCTGCAAGAGAAGATTTGATCACCCACAACAAACTCTTTCTCCGAACGATGTTTATCAGCTTGATGTTTCATCCTTTGCTGAGCACGATGCAACTGAAAGATCAAGACATCATTGAGAAGATAACGCTCCAATAGCCATTGCTCCAGATCAGGTGAATGACAATTTGTAGTGCTGGTGATTCCAAACGCCTTAGGAGTGACCCACAGCTATGTGATAGCTTGTATTGTACCAAAACTCCACTATAGCCAACCACTTGCTCGACTGTTTGGGACATGCATGAACACTGCAACGCAGGAATGTCTCCAAACACTGATTAAGTCGCTCAGTTTGCCCATCGGTTTGTGGATGATAAGAAGAACTCATCAGCAACTATGTGTCAGTGAGTTTGAACAGCTCCCTCCAAACCGCACTCATAAAGATCCTATCTCTATCTGAAATCAAGTTCTCAGACAGCCCATGAAGCTTGTAAACATTATCCATTAATGCTTGGGCAACATGCAGTGCCGTGAAGGGATGACACAATGGAATGAAATGAGCATATTTTGTGAATTTGTCAACAACCACCAATATCGTGTCAAACCGATTGGACTTTGGCAACCCTTCAATAAAGTCAAGGCACACAATCTTCCAGGCCTGATCAGGAATAGGCATCGATTGCAGTAACCCAGGGGACTTACAGTGATCCACCTTGGCTTGCTGATAGATAGTATATTTGGAGATGAAATCCTTGATGTGTTGTTTCATGTTCGGCCAGGTGAATATCTGTTTGATCCGATGATATGTGGGCAAGAATCCGGAGTGCCCTCCCACACCCGATTGATGTACTTCTTGTACGATATGCTGCTGTGCCAGAACATTACTACCTAGCCAAACCTTGCCATTTAACCTGATCACGCCATCTTTCATACTGAAACCGGACTGAGAAATGTCTGTTTCTGACAGCTCACCTAATAACTGAAGAGCCTTAGGATCATCCTGATATCCCAGTTTGACTGTCTCAAGCCAATCATGATACAAAGTAGAAATAGCAGAAACCATCGGTTGCACACATCTGGATAATGCATCAGCAGCCAGGTTTGTAGCACCTTCTTTAAAGACAATGCGATATCGCAAATCCATCAGTTTCAGTGTTGCTTTCAGCTGGATCTTAGACACTACTCTCTGATCACTGATGTGTAACAAGCTGCGGTGGTCAGTCTTGATGGTAAACTCCTGGTGCTGCAGATAAGCACGCCACTTGTCAGCAGTAAGAATTATAGCCATACACTCCTTCTCATAAGTAGACAAGGCTCTATTCTTGGCACAGACAGCTTTACTGAGATAAGCAATTGGATGGTTGGCCTTCATTAGAACCGCACCAAACCCCACGTCACTAGCATCAGTTTCAAGCACAAAGGGCTGACTGAAATTGGGTAAGGCCAATACAGGTGCTGTGACCAAGGCTTGCTTTAATTGCTGAAAAGCACTCTCAGTGTCAACTGTCCATACAAATGGAGTCCCTTTCTTCAACAGATTGGATAAGGGTCTACTGATCAATCCATAATGCTTCACAAATCGTCGATAATACCCAGTGAGTCCAAGAAAACCTCTCAGGTCCTTCAAGTTACGTGGAGTAGGCCAATCCCAGACAGCTTGAATCTCTTTCTGGTAAGTAGCCACTCCATGAACAGAAATCGTGTGACCCAGGTATTCCACTTCTTGCTGAGCAAAAGCACACTTAGTGAACTTCACAAAAAACTGTTGCTCACGCAGGATGTCAAAAACTTGCCGAAGCAACACTATGTGATCAGACAAGGTAGCCGAGTAAATAAGTATATCATCCATAAAGACTAGGACACCTTTTCTGAGAAGATGAGCAAAAATAAAATTCATGATTCCTTGAAATGTGGCTGGGGCATTTGTCAGGCCAAATGGCATTACCAGGAACTCATATAGTCCCTCATGAGTCTTGAAGGCTGTTTTGTGAGTGTCAGCCGCTGCAATGCAGATCTGGTGGTAATCGGCTCGAAAATTAAGCTTAGTAAACCACTTAGCACCATGCAACTCATCAAGCAACTCTTCCACAACCGGCATTGGATGCTTATTTTTAACAGTCTGAGCATTGAGGTGTCTATAGTCAATACAAAATCATCGGTCCATCCTTCTTCTTAACTAACAGCACAGGTGAAGCATAAGGGCTGGTGCTGTGCTTAATCAGTCCATTCTGGAGCATGTCGCGAACCTGCCTTTCAATCTCATCCTTCTGCACAGGTGAATACCTGTAAGGCCTGATGTTGACTAGTTGGGCTCCAGCCAGCAACTCTATATGATGGTCAAAGGGTCTAGGGGGAGGTGCAGTGGTGGGTGTCTGAAAGACATCCCCATATTCAGCAATGAGTTGCTGAACTTCAATAGGAACACCCTGCAACTGAAAATCATGCTGAACTGAATGAACAACTGTGGCAGTGTCGATGTCACTGACTGCTGGCAGCAGTTGAAGACAATGAGTAATAGCCTTTCTATTCATCAGCCCTTTCAACTTGCTCTCCTTAATTAAGGGGCAATGAGTACCATCTTGTTTTTTACCGAAAAAGACTGTGGGGAAGATCCCCACAGTAGGTGCTTTTCATTAAATGAGACAACAGAGAAAGTTTACAGGATTACTTACATCAAAATTTACTGAAAGCATCTAACCAAGCACAGAAGGCAGACCGAAGGTCTTCCTTAAATCTAAGCGATTGTAACATACATTGAGATTTAAAATTACGCCACCAATTGCTAATGTTTGGATCATTTTGTTGGAAAACCTTGTCATTGTGCAGCTTCCACAACTCCCAGCTGGTTATCAGTGTTACCTCCGTGAAGAAGGGCAGGGTACTGGCTGATCTTGCTTGGGCCATTCTATCTCTTAGATGCAGGTCTTCGTTCCATTGGAAATGAATCATTGTCCAACATGCCTTAGCAAAGGCACACTCAAAGAAAAGATGATCATTAGTTTCTTCCTCCCCACTGTCACACATGACACAAGTACTATCATCCTGTATATTTAGATTTCTGCGTCTTAGCATAGACTTTGTATTGAGTCTGTCCACCAAGATGAGCCAGGCAAAGAATTTGACCCGAGGTGTACATTTCGATTTCCAGACAATTTTATAGATTCCATGGGCATCAAAGGTGCTGAAGATATGAGTGTAGAAACGGCTGGAAGAATACCTATTGCCCCAGATCGGTTTCCACTCATCTTTGGCCTCTTCATTATAAGGCAGGACTTGCAGTTGTGCTTGAAGGCTATCGAGCTCCATCAGGGCTTGCTGTGAGAGGGGCAAGTAAAAAATACTATCAAAATCTTCTGCTTGCATGATTTCAGCTACTGCAGATCCCCTTTCTTTTGCAAAGGATGCCAGCCTCAGGTAGTTCTCTGCTAGGATGTATTCAGACCATCTGTCCTCCTAGAAGCACACTGTGTTTCCCTTGCCCAAGTTGCACTTAAAAACAGCCCTAAAAATATCGTTCAATCTTAGGATGTCCTTCCACCAGAAGGATCCAGTCTCCCGTGCAGCATGAGGTACTTTATTCTCATAATATCTATACCATATAATCTGTACCCATGGCAAATCAGCTTGGTTGTAAAATCTATCCAATTGCTTGAGAAGCAAAGCATCATTCTGCAATCTCAGGTTGAGAACACCAAGGCCCGCTTTGTTTTTCGGTCTCTGCACTGTTGACATGCAACAAGATTACCATATAATCTGTACCCATGGGCATGATGGTTGAATGCTCTACTATGTCAAAAGCTTTCCCAAAATCCAATTTGAGGATTATTATTTCTCTACTTGACTGCTCACACTGATGGATGTATTCATAGCTCCAGGCTAAACAATTGTAACACCCTTGGTGTGTTACGATAACTAAAACCTGTCATGTCATCATGATTATCTGCACATCATCCCGCATAAAATCTTGTTACTGTGCATTTATTAAAATAAAATTTATTTTATTATTACTACATGTGATTGTGCATAGGTGATCTAGAGTGATTTGATCATCTATGTGCTTGTGTGAAAATTTAATTTAAAAAAGAATTAGAAATTCAGAAGAAAATGATTTATAAAACCTTAAATGGTCCAAAACCCTAAATCAAACACTAAGTAGAATTTGAGGTTGGGCCTTAAACAAAAGTTGTAGCTCTTGGAAAGTTGAGAAACTTTTATTTTGGAAGAATTTAATGTTATTATTTGAAATTTCAAATAAAATCCTAATCTATGTTTAAAGGTTTAAGTTTAAATTCTTATTTTGAAAATTATTAAGAACTAGATAAAACTTATTATATGAAAGTTGTAAGGTTCACTGAATGGAACAACTTTGGTATTTGGAGATTTTGAAGTTATTATATAAAATTTTGATTTTTGGGTTTCTGTTTAGACCCTCGTTTAAATCCTATTTAGCCCCTTTTTCGTAATTCAAAAACCACTTAAAATCTTGAATTCCTTCCAAAAGCAAAGTTGTTCAGCAATAAATTCTATGCAACTTCTATTTTGGGAATTTTTCAAGTTGCTATGAAAAATAAAATGTAATTTCGCAAAAATAGAAACAGGTGAAAAGGACCAGCTACAGTAACCGCCACCGCTTTCTCTGTTCGCGAGCAGAACGCAGCCGACCGCACCACCGCGCGGCGCCGCCGTCCTCACTGTCGATCGCACGTCCACCAGGAGAGGGTCGAGCTCGTGGGGGCCCTGGGCCCTGGCCACGTCCTGAGCCCGCCGCTGCCCTATATAAGTGCCCTGTCGCCGTCGTTTCGTTTTTCTCCTCCGCCATGCTCGCCGCCGTCGAGCCCCGGTTCGACGACAAATTCGTCGTGCTCAGTGCATCTTCACACTCTCCGTCTCGCAGACAGCCTCTAATCCTCCTTGCGCGTCAATTGGGATAGCTAGAGCCCCCTACAGTCGCCGGAAACGACAGTTTGCCGCATTCTTCTCAAACTCCGGTCGGAGCGCCGCCGTGACTGCTCGACGTGGCCAGTCTGCTCCGGTGAGATACGTTCAACTTCTACGCATGTTTGAGCTTCTGCTTAGCCTCTTGATGCTCATGCAGTAGTTCGTTTCATGTTTGCTTCCCCAAGGTCATCTGAACGTCGCGTCGCCGCCAGAGCTCGCCGCCGAGATCTGGGTCAACATCGATGAACTGCTTCGGATCGTCCCAGACTCCAACTAGCGTGCGCATAGGCTATGTGGTGAGCCCCGGATACTCCCTGGACCCTCTGTTCTTCCCTAAACGTGCGGTAGTGGCCAGAACGGCATCGCGCCGCCGTGCTGCTCACAGCCGAGCCGCCATGGTTGCTGCTGGCTAGGCCTGCTCTAGCTCGGTCCTGGCCGGCCTCCTTGTGTCCGTGACCGCCCCCGCGGTGGCGCTGGCTGGCCGCAGCCGGCCGAGCCCGGTCCCTCCTCTCCGGTTGTCACCATCCCTTCCTCTCTGTTTCTACGATGGAGACCGGCTCTGTTCTGTTCGAACAGACTAGGGAAGAAGAAGCTCCTCTCTCTCCTACAAGTGGGGCCCTCGTGGCTATTTCCTACCCAAATGTGCTGATCTGACTTTATCTTCAAAACTTTATATCTCCAGTTTGGGGTCTCCAAAAATAGTGAAACTTATTTTGTTAGTTTCCTTGTTAAGTGCTCTGCATGTTAGATCCATAATATGTGCTTTATTGTGTATATTTTTGTGCTGTAGAAATTAGTTTTTAAAAAATAGTTTAAGGATTATATTAAATTGCTTTTGGCCATATTGTGAGAAATAATGGTCCAAAAATAGTGATTCTAATTTTGTTAGTCTTCTCGTGACTTGCACTAGCCAGTAAGAAAATAAAATATGCAAGTTGTTTACTGTTTTAATAGTGTTTTAAATTAATCTGGTTAAATGAGAAATAAATGATTGTTTTGCTTGTTATTTTTGTATCTGGATTTATAGAGCTCCAATTGACATGCATATTTAGTGGTAGACTCTCTGAGTGCTGTGTGATGACCGGTTAAATTTTCATTATTTATAGTGCATGTTTCACTAAGTTATGAATTTATTATTTTTGATGTCTAATAAGTAGATTTAAATGCATTATAAATAATATCTAAGTGTAAAAATGGGAAATGGTGCTCCACTGCCTTTTCATAATGTTGTGGTAGCCTGAAAATCAATAATATGGCCACATTATTTCAGAAAATGTTGGGTTTCACATTTACCTTGTTTTCCAATGTATTGTTGCTTTATAAACTTGTTTATTATGTAGTAATTAAGTTATAAAACCTGAACATGTGAGATTTGTAATTTGGTCATGATTTGTAATCACCTAACTTTCATTAAAATTTGGGATTCATTTGAGATGTTTACCATATAACTTAAATAATTAAATAATTGATAAAATAAATAGTTGAGCCCTAATGACCTAGGATTTGTGTGGCTTTGGCATTGTATGATTGACCATGGATCATTAACCCTAGATGATCCTCGGCACTTGATTAGTTGATTGAACTCATCATTAGCTAATTAATAGTAATTCATTAGTTGAATTATGAGTGGCTTTATCTTACTTTCAACAACTGTTAAAATAAAATCTTGAATAATAAAACAACAAGTTAGTTTTGCTGGCTTCCAACTTTAGCATGAAGGAAAGTTGTACTCAAATTGTTAATCTTGTTATGCATCTATCATACATCATGTTCATGGCATTACATCACATTAAGCATATATCCTTATTATCACCTGTAGTATACGAGAGTGTGAAGACTTGTGATGATCAAGTTCGGAGGAGATCCATCGTTCAAATGGTGTTGATGTCATGTCTGACCCCAGAATTCTTCTCTGTGGAAACAAACCAACCCTGCAACACAGGCAAGCCCCGGTGCATTCAGCCCCTCTCCATATGATTTGAAAAACGTTTATAACTTGAGTTGATGTACTGCATTACGTTGATAGGAGTTGAATGATAACCCAATTGCTGCATTACCAACCTTGACCACTGAAATATCTGAAACAGATTTCAAAATAAAATGTTTGAAAATACTTAGCCCTGCTTGAATAAATTAGATTTGCATAAAATGCTATTTTTGAGCTTTTGTGATATATATATGCCATTGATTAATTCATGAAAAATGGAATTGATATATTCTTGTTCAGTGGCGGTGCACCTGATCAGTATATTGTCACAGACAAGAAGGGATTTTCTTGCTCGGTGGTTGTGAATTTGGGTTAGAGTCCCAATGCTTGACCACCGGTGAAAAAAGGGATTTAAAAACCGTGCGGTTACTTGTACTTGGGTTAGAGTCCCAATGCAATGTCTTCGACGGAAAAATGAATTAGGGGCCATTCGTTGTAGGCCTGCTGTGAACGAGACTTTGCAACTAGCCACATACTACGAAAAGCCTCTGACTCCGGTGGCTCTACTACTTGAATCGACAACCACGCACTGGGAGTGGAGAGATGGCGAGAGCAGTGTGTACCCTCCTGGCCGGCGTGCCTGGAGAGAAGAGGAGGACTGTGTTCTCGGGTGGCGTAGGACCGGTTCAGGGGTAGAAAAGCCATGGTAGGCGGGGTTGGTATATGCAAGCTTAAGTGCTACATATGCAGTGTGGATAGGGATCCCCAGCTGGGTACTAATCGATTCTAATCGTTGTTGCTCCTCGGATATGGAGACTTGATTCTTTGACCTACAATTGAAAAGTGGTTCGGAACTAGGTGTTTTTGAGAATAATTAAGAATTTGAAAGTATGATGATACATGAGAATGAATTTTGAATTATGGATTATGATTAAAATAAGATTGAGTTAAAATATTGAAATAGGATAGTAATGCTTTTCTGCAAAACTCTTTGACTCTTGCTCAAGCCTTACCTTGATTCCCCTCAGTCTGCATTCCTGAGTCTCATTCATTTTTCTTAGTCAGGTAAGTCTTACGGAGTACCCCAGTACTTAGGGTTTGTTAACCCCTGCTGCAGGTGAGCCGAGCATATAGCTCTGCTCGAGACCGTGCCGGTTGGCGTATCGGGCATGTAAGATGATGTGTATGATATAACCCTTGGGCAGGGTTCTAGTTGTATGACGCTAGTCCACTACGAAACTCTGGTTCGGGATGATGTCATTTATATTTGTAAACCTATGTTTATGTAATACTTCCGTACTCTTCACTCTAATTTAAATTATTGTGTAGACTGTTGTAATACTTGCAAGGTCTTTACAATGAGATCCTCGGATGAATTAGGGTTTCTTAGGAAGCCGATAGGCCACCTAGGTCAAGGAGAACTCGTGCAGACTGATCGTGGGTCCTTAGGGACAATGACGGTGCACGTGGGCTCTATGATTAAGGCGGTTCTGTCACAAGTGGTATCAGAGCATTTCATTGTAAAGTACTTGCAGTATTACTTTATAAAAACTTCAAAATGATTTTGAGTGAACAAAATTAATGGGGTAGTTTGGTCCGAGTTGTTTCTGAACTCCCCTCATTCACTCTACACAATCTTTCCTTGACTATTTCTATAGATTTGTAGTTAGGTTTGAGCTTAGTAGTGGATTAGCACCTTAAGTATGACCTATGTTTAAAAACATTGAGTGCATGTCACTCCAATAATTAATTTAATCGGTATAATACGTAAATATCAGAGTATTCTGATTCGCGTTGGAATGCTCATGCATCATGACATTACAACTATTAATAATTCTCCCGATATGAAGTATATCTATATTTACAAAAAAACTTACTTCAAAGGGTATTTTGCTAAAAATAAAATTCCCACCTCTCTTCTAGACCGATGATCCGCAAGACCCTGCTACTGTAATTGACGACTGCCTAACCAAGTTCGGAACCCCTACAGGGATGTGGCAATCACTGTAGGGAGTAGGTTACTCAGGGCCACTAAAGTATTTTTAGTCCCGCACTGTTCTCCTTGGTCGGTCGAGATATGAAGTGCCCCTATAGATCCTAGCCAGGCATTAACAATGGATTAGATACAACATTACTTTCGAAAACTTCAAAAGGTTTTATAAATTAAAACCGTTTAAAAAAATGATTCTTTTAGCCTCCCTTGTGCTTGCTGAAAGATCTAGTGATGACTTCGGACAACTCAAGTCAAAGACGGGTTTCGAAAAATAATTTGATTGCAAAAGCCATGCCGGTTTTATTTAAAGTAAACGAAAGGAAGTGATGCTTTGATTTGAAAACTGAACCATTCGAACCAAGTTTTGAAAATTGTTTCAGAAAATAAGACATTCAAAAGATTTTGCTTTCGAAACTCATATTGATTTTAAAATTATTTTCAAATTTTTCCGATTCTAAGGCCTCATAAAAACGCTCTCCAATTTCCAAACAAGTTTTCAATTCAATCATCTTGAAAGGTTTTTGGCAACTGTACAACGTTTTCTACAAAATGGTTCTAACTCCGCATACCACCATTTTAAAACACCTTTGGCCAAAAGTCCATTACAAAAAGATTATAAAACGACTCAATCTCTAAATTCTTTCTTTCAAAAGTCACCAATACCTTAGAATTTTAAAAGAACGATCTTCTAAATCATTTAAAAGGATTTTTTTCAAAAGGCTCCATTTCCCCCTCTTGCTTGGAATATCAGGCTGATGTTAGTACCTCGATGGGATAAGTCGTTCCCGACCTACGGTACCGCTATAAAACTTGGGGCCCCATGTGTGATGCATCCACATGGCTTGCCACCGAGCGTATGCGGGTATCGTGGTATGATCGTGACCGCCCTCAAATGGTACTGGGCACCACTGAATTTCCAAGTTAGACTTTGTTAAAAAAAACCCTTCTTGCAAAGGAAAAATCGAGTTCATTGAAAAGTTATCATTGTATATCAGTGAATCACGTTGTATATCAAGTTTTTGTCAATCTTTAATAATCTTCGCTCCATAAGTTCCTAGTCTTTGGGAAACTTCTAGATGCACTCATTTACTATGCCAACTCCCTACAAAACTTTAGCCGATCATTGATTTCCTAAATCCATTCATGTGTAAATTTTTATTTTCTCCTTTCAAGACACTGCTAATTCCTTGGAAAGCCATTGTAATTGTAGTCTATGGGATATCATGGTCCATGACTATGATGCAGCGTCGAAATCTGGGGTCTCTTATGGATTGCGACCATAGGAAGTTACTGCCGGACGCTCGCTGTTATCAGGGTTAGTGGTCATGATCCTAATCTGTAATTAATGTGCTTTCATTCTCTTTGAAATCTCTTTTGGAAAATTCACAGGTGTTTTTCCCTAAAATTTTAAGAAAATTATTGTTGTTTAAAAACTATCTTGAAATTTACTTTGAGAATTCACTTCTTCGGGAACTTCAGGATACACTTAAATTTACCCCACTGACCTAGTACAAAAACATGACACTAGCCCTTGACTTTCCGTCAGTGTGTGTCATGCCTTGATTCGACACGTACCACTCCCTTATATTCAACATGTTAATTGAGAGTTATTATGGTTGTGTCTAATAGTGGTGTCATGATCCATGACCACGGTGCTGTGTCGGAACCTAGAGTGTCCTTGTGACTGATCATCACATGGATGCGCTATTAGGGGCGCACAGGTATCGATGTTTAAGGTTGTGATCTTACGACTAATAAGCTCTATTCCGTTTGCTATGTTATAACATGATCTACGATTGCGATGCAGTACAGCAACCCAGAATCTCATGTAACTCGCAACCACATGAGGTTTTGAAAGGGGATATGCTCATATCAAGATCTGTGGTCATCTTTCATCGTAGCCGCAATCGATATACTTTCTCTCTTTTTACTGAGGCTACTTTAATGGTGTTCTATGATGATATCTTGACCCGTGACTATGGTGCTGTGTCAAAACTTGGAATCTTCTATGGACTACAGCCACATAAGATCTTACCAGGGTACGCACTGGTATCGTAGTCGGTGCTCCTGAACCATTATAGCTCGCAATTAATGTGCCCTCACTCTCCTTGAAACCACTCTTAAAAGATATTCCTCGTAAATGTTTATTTTGAAGAATAAAATTTAAAGTTTTAGTGTTGAGAGACAACTGATTAGGTCAAAAAAAGGGGAACCTTCATTATATCGGCTGGGAAATCAAGTGTGGACAAATAGCTATCAATTGAAGTTACCTGAACAGTTGTCAGTAGTGCATAATGTATTTCATGTACCACAGCTTAGGAAATGTCTTCAAGTGCCAGACCGAGTTATTGACTGGTAGGAGTTTAATTGGAACCAGATCTGACACACTTCGAGTATCCAGTGGGAGTCCTAAACAAAAAGAGATCGTGTTACTCAGAGGATTTCAATTAGATGATGCACAAGTACCTCGGAGTCAGTCTTCAGGAGAAGAAGCTGCCCGAGAAATCAGAGAATTTCCCATATGAAAACTTTCCTAAGTCCCTTGTTACCATTTAAAAATAATTTATCCCTTTCAAGTCATACAAAATATAAAACCCTACTTGCTCTATAGTCAAGTTTGAAAAATGTTTATTGACACATTTTATTTTCTATTACTAAAATCAAGGCTTTAGCCGAATCTTAAATCTTGAGACGAGATTTATTTTTAAGGGGGGAAGGATGTAACACCCCTGGTGTTATGATATCTAAAACCTGCCATGTCATCATGATTACCTGCACATCATCCCGCATAAAATCTTGTTACTGTGCATTTATTAAAATAAAATTTATTTTATTCTTACTACATGTGATTGTGCATAGGTGATCTAGAGTGATTTGATTATCTAAGTGCTTGTGTGAAAATTTAATTTTAAAAAACAAATCAGAAATTCAGAAGAAAATGATTTATAAAACCCTAAATGGTCCCAAAACCCTAAATCAAAAACTAAGTAGAATTGGAGGTTGGGCCTTAAACAAAAGTTGTAGCTCTTGGAAAGTTGAGAAACTTTTATTTTGGAAGAATTTAAAGTTATTATTTGAAATTTCAAATAAAATCCTAATCTATGTTTAAAGGTTTAAGTTTAAATTCTTATTTTAAAAATTATTAAGAATTAGATAAAACTTATTATATGAAAGTTGAAAGGTTCACTGAATGGAATAACTTTGGTATTTGGAGATTTTGAAGTTATTATATAAAATTTTGATTTTTGGGTTTCTGTTCAGTCTCCCGTTTAAATCCTATTTAGCCCCTTTTTCGTAATTCAAAAACCCCTTTAAAATGTTGAATTCCTTCCATAAGCAAAGTTGTTCAGCAATAAATTCTATGCAACTTCTATTTTGAGAATTTTTCGAGTTGCTATGAAAAATAATAAGTAATTTCGCAAAAATAGAAACTGGTGAAAAGGACCAGCTACAGTGACCGCCATCTCTTTCTCTGTTCGCGAGCAGAACGCAGCCGACCGCACTGCCGCGTGGCGCCGCCGTCCTCACTGTCGGTCGCGCGTCCGCCGGGAGGAGGTCGAGCTCGTGGGGGCCCTGGCCACGTCCTGAGCCCGCCGCTGCCCTATATAAGTGCCCTGTCGCCGTCGTTTCGTTTTTCTCCTCCGCCATGCTCGCCGCCGTCGAGCCCCGGTTCGACGACAAATTCGTCGTGCTCAGTGCATCTCCACACTCTCCGTCTCGCAGACAGCCTCTAATCCTCCTTGCGCATCGATTGGGATAGCTAGAGCCCCCTATAGTCGCCGGAAACGACAGTTTGCCGCATTTTTCTCAAACTCCGGTCGGAGCGCCGCCGTGACTGCTCGACGTGGCCAGCCTGCTCCGGTGAGATACCTTCAACTTCTACGCGTGTTTGAGCTTATGCTTAGCCTCTTGATGCTCATGAAGTAGTTCGTTTCATGTTTGCTTCCCCAAGGTCGTCTGAACGTGGCGTCGCTGCCAGAGCTCGCCGTCGAGATCTCGGTCACCATCGATGAACTGCTTCGGATCGTCCCAGACTCCAACTAGCGTGCGCATAGGCTTTGTGGTGAGCCCTGGATACTCCCTGGACCCTCTGGTCTTCCCTAAACGTGCTGTAGTGGCCAGAACGGCATCACGCCGCCGTGCTGCTCACAGCCGAGCCGCCATGGTTGGTGCTGGCTAGGCCTGCTCTAGCTCGGTCCTGGCCGGCCTCCTTGTGGCCGTGACCGTCCCTGCAGTGGCGCTGGCTGGCCACAGCCGGCCGAGCCTGGACCCTCCTCTCCGGTGGTCACCATCCCTTCCTCTCAGTTTCTACGATGGAGACCGGCTCTATTCTGTTCGAACAGACCAGGGAAGAAGAAGCACCTCTCTGTCTTACAAGCGGGGCCCTCGTGGCTATTTCCTACCCAAATGTGCTGATCTGACTTTATCTTTAAAAATTTATATCTCCACTTTGGGGTCTCCAAAAATAGTGAAACTTGTTTTGTTAGTTTCCTTGTTAAGTGCTCTGCATGTTAGATCCATAATATATGCATTGTTATGTATATTTTTTGCGCTGTAGAAATTAGTTTTTAAAAAATAGTTTAAGGATTATATTAACTTGCTTTTGGTCATATTGTGAGAAATAATGGTCCAAAAATAGTGATTCCAATTTTGTTAGTCTTCTTGTGACTTGCACTAGCCAGTAAGAAAATAAAATATGCAAGTTGTTTACTGTTTTAATAGTGTTTTAAATTAATCTGGTTAAATGAGAAATAAATGATTGTTTTGCTTGTTATTTTTGTATCTGGATTTATAGAGCTCCAATTGACATGCATATTTAGTGGTAGACTCTCTGAGTGCTATGTGATGACCGGTTAAATTTTCATGATTTATAGTGCATGTTTCACTAAGTTATGAATTTATTATTTTTGATGTCTAATAAGTAGATTTAAATGCATTATAAATAATATCTAAGTGTAAAAATGGGAAATGGTGCTCCATTGCCTTTTCGTAATGTTGTGGTAGCCTGAAAATAAATAATATGGCCATGTTGTTTTAGAAAATATTGGGTTTTACATTTATCTTGTTTTCCAATGTATTGTTGCTTTATAAACTTGTTTATTTCGTAGTAATGAAGTTATAAAACCTGAGCATGTGAGATTTGTACTTTGGTCATGATTTGTAATCACTTAACTCTCATTAAAATTTGGGATTCATTTGAGATGTTTATCATATAACTTAAATAATTAAATAATTGATAAAACAAATAGTTGAGCCCTAATGACCTAGGATTTGTGTGACTTTGGCATTGTATGATTGACCATGGATCATTAACCCTAGATGATCCTCGGCACTTGATTAGTTGATTGAACTCATCATTAGCTAATTAATAGTAATTCATTAGTTGAATTATGAGTGGCTTTATCTTACTTTCAGCAATTGTTAAAATGAAATCTTGAATAATAAAACCCCAAATTAGTTTTGCTAGCTTGCAACTTTAGCATGAAGGAAAGTTGTACTCAAATTGTCAATCTTGTTATGCATCTATCATACATCATGTTCATGGCATTACATCGCATTAAGCATACATCCTTATTATCACGTGTAGTATACGAGAGTGCGAAGACTTGTGATGATCAAGTTCGGAGGAGATCCATCGTTCAAATGGTGTTGATGTCACGTCTAGCCCAGGAATTCTTCTCTGTGGAAACGAACCAACCCTGCAACACAGGCAAGCCCCGGTGCATTCAGCCCCTCTCCTTGTGATTTGAAAAACGTTTATAACTTGAGTTAATCTACTGCATTAAGTTGATAGGAGTTGATTGATAACCCAATTGCTGCATTACCAACCTTGACCACTGAAATATCTGGAACCCATTTTAAAATAAAATGTTTGAAAATACTTAGCCCTGCTTGAATAAATTAGATTTGCATAAATTGCTATTTTTGAGCTATTGTGATATATATATATGTATATGCCATTGATTAATTCATGAAAAAGGAAACTGGTATATTCTCGATCAGTGGCGGTGCACCTGATCAGTACATTGTCACAAATGAGAAGGGATTTTCTTGCTCGGTGGTTGTGAATTTGGGTTAGAGTCCCAATGCTTGACCATCGGTGGAAAAAGGGATTTGAAAACCGTGCGGTTACTTGTGCTTGGGTTGGAGTCCCAATGCAATGCCTCCGATGGAAAAATGAATTAGGGACCGTTCGTTGTAGGCCTGCTGTGATCGAGACTTTGCAACTAGCCACATACTACGGAAAGCCTCTGACTTCGGTGGCTCTACTACTTGAATCGACAACCACACACTGGGAGTGGAGAGATGGCGAGAGCAGCGTGTACCCTCGGGGCTGGCGTGCCTAGAGAGGAGAGGAGTACTGTGTTCTCGGGTGGCGCAGGACCGGTTCAGGGGTAGAAAAGCCGTGGTAGGCGGGGTTGGTGTTGGCTGTCCTTAACAACCAAATATAACATCATTCTAATGCTAAAATAAATAGAAGGTAGGGCTTTTATCTAACCTTTCCACGAGTTTTGTTGCACATGTGACTTGCAGGTCGAACACATGGAAATGCATAAAAATCACCGAAAAGCGCACTTCCAGAAAACATATTCAGAAAAAGGCGTAAATCAAGAATAAAAGAGAGAAGCCCATCAAACTATCAAATGAGATCCATCCGTAACCATGGGGGAGGCCCAGGCCTAGGGAGCAACTGACCACCCGAAGGCGGTGGCCAATTGCCGCCTCCCAGGGACCGACCACCCCCGGGTGCGGCCGCCCCCCAGTTGACGCTTCTCGGGCCCAGTTTTCAGCGACAGTGCTCATGGCGGTTCCCTGAAGGCGGTTTCACCTCCTTCCATACTTAGCTACGCCGAAACCGACCTGTGGAGCTATAAAATGAGGCCCTCACCCCCTCCATCAAAAACAACTTGATACAAGAGAGAAGAAGAACGGAGTGCCACCTTTTTTCCATTAGTTTAGCTTCTAGTTAGGCTAGTACAGGGTTAGAGAGAGAGACAGAAGCTTGAGAAGTGCGAGCGGGGTCGAAGCAGTTCTACCCTCGGGTGGACGAAGTGCCGGACCTATCGGCTCTCACATCCAACTTGTACATGTACAACCATCTTGCTGCTTGAAGTAAGAGGTTTGTGATACATTCTAGTTTTGATCCATTAAGTGAGTTACTTTTATAAAGCTACTTGTTTGTGGGATCGTCGCTCGTCAGTGTTCATCAATGAGATGTTGGAGCAGTTGGCGAAACATTCTTTCTTTTGCTTCCTCGATGGATATTCTGGCTATCACCAAATCCCCATCCATCCCGACGACCAAAGCAAAACAACGTTTACATGCCTGTATGGAACGTATGCATATAGGAGAATGTCATTCGGGCTTTGCAACGCACCTGTGTCGTTCCAACATTGCATGATGTCTATTTGCTCAGAAATGATTGAAGAGATCACGGAAGTTTTCATGGATGATTTTTCAGTCTATGGAAAAACTTTTAATCATTGCCTCGAGAATTTAGACAAAGTTTTGCAAAGATGTCGAGAGAAGGACCTAGTACTTAACTGGGAAAAGTGCCATTTCATGGCCCGTGAAGGCATTGTTCTTGGACATTTAGTGTACGAAAGGGGGATAGAAGTAGATAAGGCAAAAATAGAAGTTATTGAGCAACTACCTCCCCCTGTGAACATCAAAGGGATCCGAAGCTTTCTAGGCCATGCAGCGTTCTATAGACACTTTATCAAGGATTTCTCACAAATTGCTAGACCCTTGACTAGACTGTTAGCAAAAGACGTACCCTTCGAGTTCACGGATGAGTGTTTAAAAGCTTTCGAAACCATCAAGAAAGAACTCATTTCTGCACCCATCATCCAACCTCCAGATTGGACGCTTCCCTTTGAGATCATGTGTGATGCTAGCGACTACGCTGTTGGTGCGGTCCTTGGCCAAACCAAAGATAAGAAGCATCATGCGATCGCTTACGCTAGCAAGACTCTAACATGACCTCAGCTTAATTATGCCACAACCAAGAAGGAGCTTCTCGCAGTAGTCTTTGCTATCGATAAATTTAGATCATACATGGTGGGAGCAAAGATAATTATTTATACTGATTATGCCGTTTTAAAATATCTGCTCACCAAGAAAGATGCTAAACCTTATTTGATCCGCTGGATCTTATTATTGCAAGAATTTGATGTTAAAATAAAAGATAAAAAAGGAGTAGAAAATACTGTTGCCGACCATCTTTCGCGTATGCAAGTCACTAACATGCAGGAACAAGAAATCAATGACTTTCTACGCGACGACATGCTGCTCATGGTCACCGACACAAACCCATGGTATGCAAACATTGTCAATTACATAGTTTCAGGGTACGTACCCCCAGGCGAATCCAGAAAGAAGCAAGAATATGAAAGCAGACGTCACCTGTGGGATGAACCCTACTTATACCGGGTTTGTGCCGACGGACTATTGAGAAGATGTGTGCCGACTGCTGAGGGTGCAGAAATCATAGAAAAATGTCATGCAGCACCATACGGAGGCCATTATGGAGCTTTCCGCACACAAGCCAAAATCTGGCAGTGCGGATTCTACTGGCCAACGATGTATAACGACACCAAAGAGTTCATCCGAATGTGTCGACAATGCCAGCTGCAAGGCAACATCAGCTCCCACAATGCCATGCCCCTTCATTTCAACCTCCAAATTGAAGTCTTCGATGTCTGGGGCATTGTAACACCCGAAAAATTGCATTCTTTTAAATAGTGGGAATTTATTTAATTATGCAATTAGTTGATCATTCCAATACAGGGAAATAATAATTTTTCTCAAATATAAAATCAAACCTAGGTCATACACATGTATGATGCATTCATGCTAGAGCATTTCTTCTTTGTACTGTTGTAGATTATTTGAATTTCTCAAATATTTCAAAACCCAATTTGAAAATCCTTTTGGAAAATGGAAAGGAAATAGAGCAGAGCCCTTCCCCTCTCCTTTCTAGCCCGAGGACAGCTCGGCCGACCTGCTCCCTTCTTTTCCCCTTACCCCCTCTGACTGTCGAGCGGGACCCATGGGTCAGCCCTTCCTTCTCCACCTCCCCCGCCGCGCGAACAGAGACGCCGCTGCCGTGTTCATCCACCGCGGCCGAACGCGCGCGAAGCGTCCCTCTGCCGTGACTGCCAGCCCGACCCCAGCGCTCGGTGCTACCGACCTGTGGACCCACAGAATAGCCCCTCCCCTGTTTCCCTCTGCTGCTCGCTGAGAGTCCGACGCGGGCAAGAAAGAAACGGCCGAAGCCGAGTTCGTCACCGCGCCGAGAGTCCGAAGCAGGGAAGAAACGGCCGAAGCCGATTTCTCCGCTCGCCGAGTTTGTTTCAATCTCCGAGATTGACGCCACACCTCAGGAGTATTTAAGCAGCGCCACACCCCCCCGTAGCCGTCACCTAACCCTAGCCGCCTCTTCTCGCCGCCATTGCTGAGCTCCCGCGAGAACCGAGCAGCCGCCGCCGCGAGCAATTAGCTCGATTCGCCACCAATTTCCTCTCGGTAAGCCTTTGAGGAGCTTCGCTGTGATCTTGTGAATTTCCCGAGCACTTTCCCCCTTCAATTTGTGCACTGACACGCCTCCGCCGCCGTTGCAGAGATCCACCGTCAGCCGGATCACGCCGCGAGCTATCTCCGAGTCGATTTCCGACCTACCTATCACCATAGGTGAGCTCGCGATGCTCTTCCCGATCTATGGGTACCCTTCCCGACCTATTTCATGCATCAAAGGCCGAGTTTGCCTTCTCCGGCGGCCTTCCGGCCATGGCGCTGCCGTCGGCCTCTGTATTCCGGCCGAGAGCACCACCACCCCTCCCCTCTTTTAATCTGATCCGCCGATTTTGAATCGGACGGCCGCAGAGCAGCCCATGCTGATTCGGCCGGCGTTTTTGCGAATAACCCCCTACGGGTTTTAATGCTTAGCCCGCAGCCCTTAGCGTATTCAGTAGATTACGTTTGAAGGCGTATTTATTTTCGGTATATATGGAAATGTGTTTTTAGATTTGAATTCAAAATTGTTTCATTTATAATTTCCACGTTTTAGCTCCGATTTGAACGATTCAAATTGCGTTAGATTCATAATTTCATAATCTATCTGATGGTACCACTGTTTCATATATTTTCTGCTCTTAAAATTCGAGATTATATTTAATCTATTATTATTCTATTATAAACCTTGTAAAATTCATATCTTCCTCGTTTTAAATCCGATTTGCGCAAACTTTATATCGATGTGATCGTAGCGACGTGTAGATTTGTTTTATAACCTTTTTAATTTATTTTCTCTCTGTTGGTGTACTGTTCTAATGGAAACTCTTGTTTGTATACATGATTGCCCCTGTATGCGTGTGTGTTGTTTTGATGGATCGAGTATAGACGGTGAGCCATACGTGGGTGATCAAGATCAGTACTGCGACAACCCGGATCACCAGGAGTTTGCTGATCAAGGCAAGTATTAGTATGGATCATCCTTGTTGTCCTATTCATCAAATAAGTAACTGCATTTGCATGTGTCTTCCTTGTTAACCATAGTTACTTCCTAGTTTTGTTATCCTGTTCCTTGCAACCTATGGGATATGCATATGGTAATTGATGCTAGTGCGTTATGGATATCATGATCATGTAAACTGATTAATTGAATATGCAATAAGGAATTAAAAGATGCCTTTTTAGCAACATGGAACTAGGGGATTGGAGCATAGTTTTGTGATGCACCATATCCTTCCCCCTTGGTAATGATCTGTCAGCAAAAGCTGGGACTTACAGTGCAACTATGAGGGCTATATGGCTCTGGTTTTAGCTCAGTATGAGGACCTTTTCTAGCTTGTTAGAGGTTACCGAAAGGCGCAAGAGGGGCTTAGACGACTCGGGTATAGTGCGGCCTCTGTCCATATGTGTATAACCTGCGTGATCTTGTGCCATATGGAAGGGGGGCTCTACATCTGCTTGCCGAGGAAACCTCGCGGCCCTAACATGTTAGACGAACCTTTGAAAGGCTTCATAGTGAAACCCTGCTCTCTCACCTTGGTAGTGTTATGGGAGTAATTAACCCGAGCAGATGGGAATCACGGCTCATAGTGAAAGTGCACAACCTCTGCGGAGTGTAAAACTGGTATACTAGCCGCGCTCACGGTCACGAGTGGCCCGGAAAACTCACGGAGTAGTTATCTTACAGGGTGATATTTACTTGTTGCTAATCTATTTATTGCTACTCATTAATTGTGTTTACTCTGATCATGAGAAAGGGCTGAATAACTTGTTGCTATCCGACTGCATAAAAGATGATTAACTAAAAGCAACCTGCTGTTAAACCGTGTCAATCCTTTTGAGCCTCATGAACCCATGCTAGTCTTGTTGAGTACGACATGTACTTACGCTTGTTTATTTTTCATTACTTGGTTAAAAATCCCGGATGGGTAACAGATGGTGATAGTGATGAGGACTACCCAGAGGACTACTAGACTTGTGCTTCACCAGTCGACGTCCCTGTGCTATGGAGCTACCGCGAGAGTTATCTTTATTTTCCGCTGTGTAATGACTTGATATTATTCGCTATGTATTAAACATTGGTTATGATACAATTTATGTAATTTGTTGGCTTATGTGTGTGACTGATCTCTGGGCGCACATAAGATTATGCATCCCATTTTATCCTTAAAATTGGGTGTGACAGGCATTGACTTCATGGGACCATTTCAAAAGTCGGGAGACTGTGAGTACATCCTCGTAGCAGTCGACTATGTCTCCAAATGGGTCGAAGTGCTACCTTGCCGAGCAGCAGATGCAAAACATGCAAGGAAGATGTTCCATGAAGTGATCTTTCCTCGCTTTGGAACACCAAGGATGGTGATAAGTGACAGGGGCTCACACTTCATAGACAAGACTTTCAGAGCATTCCTGCGAGAGCTGGGAGCCAAGCACAATGTAGCTACTCCTTATCACCCCCAAACCAGTGGACAAGCCAAGACTTCGAACAAATAAATTAAAAACATCCTTCAGAAAACGGTGAACGAGATGGGAAAGGGATGGAAAGATAAGCTATCTGATGCGCTTTGGGCATACAGGACAGCCTACAAAACCCCCTTTGGGATGTCACCATATCAGCTGATCTATGGAAAAAGTTGCCATTTGCCTATTGAGCTTGAACATAGAGCTCACTGGGCAATTAAAACCTGGAACATGGATCTCAAGTCAGCTGGTAAAAATAGGCAGAAACAAATAGCAGAACTAGAAGAATGGCGAGAAAAGGCGTATCATAGTGCCAAGCTCTACAAGGAACAAACGAAGAGATGGCATGGTCGAAGAATTCAACATAAAGAGTTCAAGATAGGCGACAAAGTTCTGCTCTTCAATTCAAGAGTCAAATTGTTCGGGAAAGGCAAGCTTAGAAGTAAATGGGACAGACCTTACACCGTCATCAACGTATTGTCACATGGAGCAATCACAATAGAAGACGATGACGGGAACATCCATAAGGTAAACGGTCAACGTCTCAAAGTATTCCTTGAACCTGAACCGAATTTCGTCAATGAAATCAACATAATATCCTTTAAGGAGTTAATTAAAAACTTATATAAATAATATATATACGTAAAATAAATAAATTTACAAAAACATATTCCATATTTATACTTGGCTATTTTATAAATAAATAGATGGTTGTAGAGCAATAGTGTTGCATTTATGAAATACCCAAAAAGCCCCTATGATCTTTCCTTTCATTTATATGAAATCCTTTTTGATCATAGGTATATTCTCTCATAAATGCATGATAGTGTAATCTTGAGATATTTTTATAAAAATCACATATCAAATTTACACTCAATCACTTTGATCCTCCGCGCATCACACTTGATCGTAGCCGAGATAGGAATCCACTTGTTCTGATAGGAATCTGGGCAAAATGGAGGGGGCTGGCAGGTGGACCTAGGGGACCGACCGTCCCCGGGGTCGACCGCCCCCCAGCCAGCTCAAATGACGTCAATCTTTTTCGTACTTGTTTGTGATTACTCCAGCATCATGTCCTTGGTTACGATCAGATCATTTCCTCAACAGAGACCTCGGTAGAACCAATAAAAAAGCATTTCAAGGCCTCTCCTCTCTTCACACCAAACCATTCTCTTCTTCCTCTTGCGAAGGTGCTAAGCTCTCCTACTTGCAAACCGTGACCATGTCTAGCTATGCTCTTTCGCTGATCCAAGCTCCCGGCTCCATTGCCAACTTAGACATAGTTCCCTATCAAGAGAGCTCTTGTGAGAGAGAAGAAGCTCATGCCATAGTGGAAAAGCCGCTAGCCTTTCTACAACCCCCTAGCGATAACTTCAGCAACATATCAAGTTTGAAGTCCACGGCACGCTCCCGTGCACCCGAAGGAGGTGCCAAGAAGAAGAGTATTGCTGCCCGACCAACTACCGGCGCTTTAGGCCTCAAGAGGAAGGCTCCTAGTAGTAGCAGGCTTAGCAAACGTGCTGCCGTGATGCCCTCTACCTCCAGTTCACCTTCCTTGTCATCTCCCGCTAAGGATAGTCGCTCTTACATCATTAGGGGAGTGCACAAACCCGATAGAGGGTTCGCTAAAGGTCTTTTCCGCAAGGGTGAAACACCTTCTAGCAATCCTATACCCTCTGCTGAAAAGCACAAGATATTTAGGAAAGTTATTAGAGGGCAGTGTAAGGGATTCTTTAGCGATAGTGAGAATGAGAAGCCTCCCAAAGGGCCAACCATCGCCTCACTTTATGTTAGCATCAAGAGCACGCGCCTAAATGTTGAAAAGGCACAAACCCGCATAGCCAAGGCCCATCTTAGCGTGAAAGGACTTAGAGATGAATTAGATGAGGTGCGCCGCGGCTATGGAGAGCAATTGTGCAGGCTCGCTAAGGCAGCAGGAGTTGAGCACGTTCTCTAAATATCTTTAGAATGCTCCTGCTACACAAATAAATAGGCACACATTTTCGTTACTGTAACACCCTAGTGTTAGTTACTATTTTCACACTTGCATTTGCATGCCATCAAGCATTTATCATGTCATATCATGCATCATCATCATTTGATTGGAGTTAAATTCAAATATATGTTATATGTGTGCTTATATGTCTAGAGTGTGCTTGATAGGGTAGCATGCAAATGTGATGATTGTTTACTGTTCTAAATGCTTTGGACATGTTTGGGATAACATTTGGAACAATGTTCATGTTGGTGAAATCCCTAAAATACCCTTTTAGCTCATAGTTGACTAGAAAACCCTTTTAAAGCTATTTTGTTTGACCAAACAAGAAGGATAATTTAGAGACTTTGCATGCCAGCGCACCCTTAATCAAAGTTGTGTAGAATTTTATAAGTAACAAACTTTATTTAAGGGTCAAGTCATGAAAATGGGTGTAAGGTGGTCAAAAAGTTGAATTAGTGCAAGTTTGGGCTGTTTTAAAGTTCAAAAATTTTCCTAAGTCTAAAAGTGGTTTTTCAGTTTCGAAGTAGCTGTGTTCTTCGATCCATATCTCTCAATCCAGGCCGATCTAGAGTAAAGTGTTCTAATACGGAATGGAGTACTCATGTAGCACTTCAATTGGTATTAGTGAAGTTTTGGCTAACACTCACTGGATCACGAGATATGGCTTGATCAAAACTCGAGTTTCAGTCTGTTCACTGGGACTGAATCAAGCCGATTCAAATCGGCATTCAGCCGAACAGCTGGCGCGGCCGCAGGAAAACAGCGCCAAGTGGCGACCATACGCCGGCGTCGGGCCACGCCCACCTGCCGTCGCCCTGCAAGGGCAAAAGGGGTACTCCATCCTGTCCCCCAGCACGCTCCCCTCACCCTCCCCCGCTCTCTCCTCTCTCTGCTCGCTCTCTCTATCTCCACCCGAGCTTCGCCATCCTCTGCTCCACCTTCCCCGCCCCTTTCTGGAACCAGCCGAGGCCAGGTATAGCGCCTAGAGCCCTTCGCCGCCGTGCCATTGCCGGAGCGCCGCCGAGCTCGCTGCTCGCAGCGACGAGCACTGTGTCGTGGCTCTCACCTCTAGTTCTTGCTCGTCTGGAAGTCTCCAAGAGTCGTAGAGCTAGCCTAGGGAGCCGGTTCGGCCATTCGTTCTTCAGGTTCGTCGGAACACGAGTTCGTCGGAGCGTTGCTCACCGCCGTGCCGCCGTGCGCACATGGTCAGCGTGTTACCGTGTGTAATAGTTTGATTCGTCGCGGTCATAGGTCCGCTAGAGTTTCAGGGTTGTGGAACAGAGCTTAGCCTCGCCGGCGATGGTCGGAATCGGCCGGCGCATGCTCGTCGAACCGCCGCCGTCCGCCATGGTCGCCGTTGAGCGTGCTCCGGTGACGGTTAGGTCTCGGGAGTTAGCTCATCGGGTTCGTCTCGTTCTCAGGAACACGTAGGTGCCCTCGGTGCCGCCGGTGACCTCGCCGCCGACGAGATAGGGCCGGTCAGCGCCGGCGGCTTTGTCTCTCTCTGACGCGTGGGACCCGTTTGACCGGGGAGCCCACCGGTCAGTCACTCTGGGGCACCTCGGGTGCACTGAGCCGGGTGTTTGTAGTATTTTGAACCGAGTTCATTTTAAAGGATTAATGAAATTGATTTTCAGAAAATGTGTAAAATCTTCCAAAATTCATATTTGGAGCTAGGAGTGTCCAAATGAGGTGAAACCAATTTTGTTGAGTTTGTATTTCTGTGCTCTATGCATGAAAAATATAACATGTGCTTTTTGGATAACTTCTCTGTGCAGTTATATTTAATTTGTTAATTGCTTGCAAACTTGATAAATGCATAAGTAATTATAGGAATGTGCTAAAAATGTGATTCCACTTGCATTAATCTTGTTTAAGGAATTAGAATCTGAGAAAAATATGCTTGCTGGTGTTGCACTGTTATTTATATGATGTCATGTACAATGTGCCTTTTATGCTTTAATCTTGCAAAAATCACCATGCTTAATGTGTTAAGGATATGGTCATGAATATTTTTCTTGAACCATGTTATGTTGTGAAGAAGCTAAGAAAAATGGAAAATCTGTTGTTTGATACTTTTCACTGTGTTAAGTATTTTCCATTACTTCAAAGGATGGTTGTTTGTTATTTTTGTGTAGACTGTTATACTTGTCCAAATGACTTGAAATTTTAGCAGTAGGCTAATCTGGAAATGCTTTATCTACTATAATTTTTCTAGATTTTTCTGGGTAGAGTAAACAGTAGGTCTAGTTATAACCTAGGGTTTGTTTAATTGCTTTTAAGCAAGTATTAGTTCGTTAAAATGTGTTTTCATGCAATTTGTGGTGGTCCAGCATTGCCACTATGTTGAACACTATGAATCTGATCCTAACTTGAGCTTAGGGCAGCAAGGGTGCTATTGTTGTTTATGTGTTGCTCATGCTTGTTAGCTCAAAATGATTAATAGCTAGTTGAGTTGATGTAAGTTTAATGGTTTGTGCAGGTTGTAGACCTCTTATCTAAGATGAGAAATTGTTCTATGCCTTGCTTAAGAAGGGTGAGTATGAGTTGGTTGTCTAGAGAAGAAATATGCACGTACTCAGTAAATGAGTGTGGATTGTTAAACTGATTGCATCCCATGGTTTAAGTTGTGCATCTCTACCTTGCATTACATGTGCATTCTCAGTTCTCATATATGCATATCATGCATACAGGATCGCTGGGAGGAGTGACGCTGTTGCAGTTCGATCCACCGGAGGAAGGAGTTCCGCCGGAGATTGAGGTGCCGGAGGTTCCCGAAGGCCAGGAGGAGGAGGCTGAACTTTCTGAGTGCTCTGACCATCAGCCATCTAACTTCGTGAAAGGCAAGCCCCGGAGCATCCCAAGCCTCCACCTATTCTCTTTATAAATGCACTGGTCTTTATTAAATCGTATGATTGTGCACTTAAGTATAGGAGTTGATATGATACCGTTGCTGCATTTATACCTTGTCCACTTATACTTGATCCTGAAGTTACTAGACAAGGGATGGGTTCGATCTTATGCTTAGCCATGCTTAGACCGGTAGAAGTCGAGGGATTTCCTGTCCTTCGCGAGCATAGGTGGTTACTAATGATGAGGTTGGGGATGGATTCCACATGATGGACTATATGTGCCACCATGCCACAGTGTCTAATGAGAGAATCAAGGCTAGGTAGCGGGGAGCCGCATGACATGGTTGAGGTCATGCCGTCTTTGGTGTTGCTTGCGGCCGACTAGGACTGGGGCCACCAGACATCAGTTGAGATTGAAGGACGTCGTCACATAGTTGGTCCGATAAGTCGTTCTGACCGCGAAGCCGAGTATTTCTTTCTGAGCCGGGAATTGGGGCTGATAAGGTAGACATATTCTGGAGGTAGGAAGTATGTGCAGAGACACCATCTTACCAAGGGCAGGTCAAGGACCTGAGGCTTCCTGGAAGTGGGTTCGTCTCTGAGAATATGGGCCCCCCAAACCCGCGATACATATTACATCTCAGAAAGATTTAACGGTGACCCAAGAAGCCAGTGGCTCGGCTGACAGGGTTTGTGATTGGCATATTTGCCAGCTGGTACAATCGATTCGAATCGTCATCTCTCCTGGTTAGTGAGAAACTGAACTGATCTTCTGGTGAGGTAGAGGCTAATAACTTGAACATAATAATTATGGTGAGATGAGGTTGATATCTGTGGATATCGGAAATCATATGGTTTTATTGATTGCTATAATATTCAGTGATTGCTTAGTATAGTGGTAAATCTTAGTTTAAATAGCTCAACTGAAATCGAAGCTGAATCACATTTAAATGTATAAGTTGAGGAACTACTGTAGTAATGCTTTTTATGCAAAATGTTGCTATCCTCTGAACTCCACCGAATAAGCCTGCATATCCTTGAGAGTCTTTTTATTTACTCCCTGTCGGGTAAGTCTAGCTGAGTACAATCGAGTACTCAGGGTTTTATTCCCATTGTTGCAGATGGTGTAGTCTACTATGCTTATTGCAAGAACTGCTTGACCCCTGCGGGCGAAGAAGACTAGACCTGAGGGCAGGGTCATTATCTATCCTTAGTCGTTGTAAGAATGCTGTGACATGGTCATGTATTGGTACTCGTATTTGAACTCTGTGGTGTAAAACTATGTTGACTTCTGCTACTACTGTATTTGTTTAAAAGGCTATGTTGTACACTGATGTTTAAATTCGGTTGTGAACTTATGTATCATGTGATCAGTTGTTGCTGAATGAATGATCCTTGGGGTATGAAAATGTTTGAAATCCTTCGAGATTTCCGGACTACCGGGTTTATATTGGCTCAAGTGCGACTTGATTGCTATTAAAAATGCGATCGTTGTACTTGTGCTCGTATAAATTGGTCGGTTCTATGACAGTTACCACAATCTTTTACTTCTCAATCATATTTCCCTTCAATGTAATGTGCCTATTTGATCTATCAATGAAATAAAAAGGTGTGGGGGAAGGACTCTTCAAATTTAAACTGCACAAGAACAAAAATCAAATTCGGTTTGTGCAAACATCTCCCCTCTCTCTCCCTGACTAAAAAGTTTTAAATAAAATTTAAAGAATGATGTCCCCTTCATACTCCATCAAACATGTCTTCCTATGTTCAGAATGTTTGCATACTTTTTATTCCTTGCTAATATTCCTACAAGATTTATGAACATTGATCAGGGACCCCTTTTTATCTAAGTAATTGACAAATGAGATATAGCCGGATGACATGATGCTTACTCGTTCTTGCAAAGTACTTGGGATTGATTTTTACAAAACAAAAATTCAATTAGCATGTTCCTTGAAAGATTAACAAATACCTACCAAGGCCAAATATGATTCTCTATAATGAAACCTTCCACATATGCCACTTACCTTGTGATGAGTCTGGTCAAAATTCATGACCGCTGTTGAGAGATGTTTCATGCTCCCAAGATCAGAATTCACATGCACCCACCAAACGATGCCAACTCTTACCCTAGGAGTTGCACAGTTTTCCTCCACCAAATAAAAGTGTTGTTTTTATCCAAAGAAACACGCACCCTTGATACAAAAACTTTACTCATCCATCATGATATCTCCTCATTCAAAATATGTCTTATGCCAATAAAAGATATGGGGATATGCTAAAAAAAGAGAGAAACTGTGCCAAGGGGCATCAGAAAATAAACGGGAAAGAAAATTCCAAATACCCATTCAAAAAAATATATATAATATAAATAGTGATGAAGTTCCTATAGCCCATATCTTGTCTTTTTCAAAAAGGAGAATCATGGTGCATAGAGTATCAAAAAGATTTAGAATTAGGTTTCCACCTTCATATTCTCCACACACATGCACATTCTGATCTAGGAGTATGACGCACTCCCTCCGGTACGGTCTGGGGTTTGACTCGACAACATATGTAGGGTAAGTGTGCCTCATCATTTTCATTCCTACCTAAAACTCCCGATAAGCCTTTTTGGAGGTAGGATGACCATGTGAAGGCATTATTTTTATGCCTTGTTGAGGAACAACTTACATACATGAGCAATTTGAGAGAATCATTCAAGGAACACAAGCTATTCTTATGATTTTCAAAATCTTGCAAAAACCCAAGTTTCTACGCATGGACAAACTAAGCAGATTTGAATCCAGACTATTCCATTTTGCAATTACTCAAGATAATTTGGTAGACACATTGAAGTTCATAAATCCAGGTGAAGTTTGGAATAAATTGTATGCAGATTTTTATGAATAAGGAAAATGAACCCATTTGGTCCTTAGCACTTGACTCGAGGACGAGTAAAGGACCAAGTGTGGGAGAGTTGTTGGCGGTCCTTAACAACCAAAATATAACATAATTCTAATGCTAAAATAAATAGAAGGTAGGGCTTTTATCTAACCTTTCCACGAGGTTTGTTGCACATGTGACTTGCAGGTCGAACACGTGGAAATGCATAAAAATCACCGGAAAGCCCACTTCCAGAAAACATATTCAGAAAAAGGCGCAAATCAAGAATAAAAGAGAAAAGCCCATCAAACCATCAAACAGGATCCATCCGTAACCACGGGGGAGGTCCAGGCCCAGGGAGCAACCGACCACCCGAAGGCGGTGGCCAGTTGCCGCCTCCCAGGGACCGACCGCCCCCGGGTGCGGCCGCCCCCTGGGAGGCGGCCGCCCCCCAGTTGACGCTTCCCGGGCCCAGTTTTCAGCGACAGTGCTCATGGCGGTTCCCTGAAGGCGGTTTCACCTCCTTCCATACTTAGCTACGCCGAAACCGACCTGTGGAGCTATAAAATGAGGCCCTCACCCCCTCCATCAAAAACAACTTGATACAAGAGAGAAAAAGAAGGGAGTGCCACCATTTTTCCATTAGTTTAGCTTCTAGCTAGGCTAGTATAGGGTTAGAGAGAGATAGAAGATTGAGAAGTGAGAGCGGGGTCGAAGCAGTTCTATCCTCGGGTGGACGAAGTGCCGGACCTGTCGGCTCTCACATCCAACTTGTACCTCTACAACCATCTTGCTGCTTGAAGTAAGAGGTTTGTGATACATTCTAATTTTGATCCATTAAGTGAGTTACTTTTATAAAGCTACTTGTTTGTGGGATCGTCGCTCGTCCGTTGGACGGGTGTTCTAGTTAGAGGACTCCTGATAAAGACGGAAGTTCCTGGCCATCGCTAGAGTAGTAGTCGCCGTCGTAGACGTGGTGTCTAAGTCGGGGTCTACCTTCGTATGTTGCGCGTGCCCATGGGTAGAGGGGTAGGTGGCAGGTGGTGACAGCCCTTTCCACTCGTATCTGAATTCCCCCACGTTCGGCTGCGGAGTAGCGCTGATACTGGTATCGGCTGGCAGACCAGCTGTGTCAGTGGGCCTGAAGCAGATAAGTAGTGGGGAAGTTATCTTCACTTAGTGTTTCCAGCCTTAGTGTATCCTCTCTACCCAAGTTATCCCCTCTACCTTTTTCAAGGGTAAACTAGCTAGGAGCTTATAAACATAAGCCGTTCCATTGGGAAATTATAAATACGATACCCTGAATACTTCCGGGTGAAGTGCTACAACGGTACTTCCGTGCGCTTGCGGACTTTTCTGCTGACGCTAAGAAGCGCCAATAGTTGGTATATGCAAGCTTAAGTACTACATATGCAGTGTGGATAGGGATCCCCAGCAGGGTACTAATCGATTCGAATCGTCGTTGCTCCTCAGATATGGAGACTTGATTCTTTGACCTACAATTGAAAAGTGGTTCAGAACTAGATGTTTTTGAGAATAATTAAGAATTTGAAAGTATGATGATACATGAGAATGAATTTTGAATTATGGATTATGATTAAAATAAGATTGAGTTAAAATATTGAAATAGGATAGTAATGCTTTTCTGCAAAACTCTTTGACTCTTGCTCAAGCCTTACCTTGATTCCCCTCAGCCTGCATTCTTGAGTCTCATTCCTTTTTCTTAGTCGGGTAAGTCTTGCGGAGTACCCCAGTACTCAGGGTTTGTTAACCCCTGTTGCAGGTGAGCCAAGCATAAAGCTCTGCTCGAGACCTTGCCGGTTGGCGTATCGGGCATGGAAGATGATATGTATGATATAACCCTTGGGCAGGGTGTCTAGTTGTATGACGCTACTCCACTACGAAACTCTGGTTCGGGATGATGTCATTTATATTTGTAAACCTATGTTTATGTAATACTTCCGTACTCTTCACTCTGATTTAAATTATTGTGTAAACTGTTGTAATACTTGTAAGGTCTTTACAATGAGATCCTCAGGTGAATTAGGGTTTCCGAGGAAGCCTGGTAGGCCACCTGAGGGCTATCTTTCTTTGGAACCAATGTGATGTAGGATGTGTTGATGGGCTCTAGGTTAACTCTATTCTCTTGAAAATCTTCACAGAGTCTATAGAAGTCCCCTTTTACAATTTGCCAACTCTTTTTAAGGAATAGTCCATTAAAATGATCAGGTCCTGGGGCTTTGTCACTAGGCATCTTTCTGACAATCTTGTCAATCTCTTCATGTGTAAAGGGAAGAATAAGATCCTCCAGACCCTCTGTGGGAGTCACTAAGCTAGAGAGGTCAAATAGCATGGTTGGGTTCATGGATGTACCCATTCTGCTTCTAAAGGCCGACCATAACATGCCAGCTTTCCCTTCGTGATCCTGAACCTAGATATTACTATCATTTCTGATTTGTGAAGTTGCATTTCTTCTGTAAGAGATAGTTGCCATTCCATGGAAGAACTTAGTACATTCATCACCTAGCTTAATTCTGTTCACCGTGTACCTTTTCTTCCAGTACAAGTTCTTATAATGTAGCCATACTTGTAGCTGGGCCTTGACTGCATTTCTGAGATTTATTTCTGTATTGAATAGCCTTCTCCTGTCTTCAAGAGAATCCAAGAAACATATCACACTGTTACAGTTACTGATAAGTAAACGAAGGTTTGAGATATTTTTGCTCCAACTTTTCAGGCTAGCCCTCAGGCTCTTGAATTTAAAAGATAGAGTGCGAGCTGAATCACTATGTATTGAGAGGGGGACACCAACTATTCAGTACTGTGTCCATAAAATCATCCTGTTCTGCCCATAAATTTTCAAATCTAAAGAAATTCTCTTTAGGTATGCTGGTACTGGTAACCACCTTGCATGGTATGTGATCTGAAGTTATCTTGGCCAAAGGGATGACTGTTGTGTTGGGGAAGTCAATGGTCCACCTTGTGGATGTGAAAAACCAATCTAGCTGCTCAAGTAGTGGTTCTGCTTCCATATTGCTCCAGGTGAAAGCTCGGCCTTTCAGAGGCAGCTCCACTAAACCCAGATGTCCTATAGCATCATTGAAGATCAAAGTGTCAGCCACATTTCCCCCAGGCCTGTTTCGATTGTTCAGGGATGTATAGAAGTTATAATCGCCAAGGAAGATCCAGTTATCATTGTCTGTAATTTGGTGGTTGCGAAACCAATTGATGAACTCCGACAGTTCTGGTTTATCACACGGACCATAGACAGTGGTCATGTTCCAGACCTCATTATTGTGGACTGAGCTAAATGCTATCGACATACCAAAACTTTGCTTATCAATTATGGATCCCATAAAGATGTTACTGTTCTAGGTCACTAGGATGCCACCTGAAGCCCCAACTGAAGGGATATAGTCAAAACTATCAAATTGCCAGGGGGCAAATTTTCTAATGTAAGAAATATCAAAGGATTCCCTCTTCGTTTCCTGAATGCAGATAACTGAACAAGCACTTTCTTCAATCTTATTTCTAACAGCATCCCATTTCTCCAAGGCATTGATTCCACGGATGTTCCAGCAAAGCAAATGCCAATCCCTTCTATTCATTTTAAAACCAAAAGGCGAGAGATTCCGCCAATATGTACAGCATATTGGAAGGGAGAGAGATTGTTTGCGGGAGCCAAAGGAAGATAAGTGCAATCAGGAAAGTATAGCCAACCAGGATAACGAGTACAGAAATAAAGTTCCCAAGCATGGAGAGTACAGATAAACGAGTTTAGACACCCCAGGTTCAGACAGACGGAGAAACTAAAAGTAGCAGTATCAAGATTACAGGTAAACCAAAAGCAGGTGCACACTCGCACCATCAGAGGACTAGATAGCTTGTTCGTCATTGGAGAGAGTTGGGGCTGTTGGCGCTTGCATCAGTGCATCATCCGTGAGCTCTCCTGTCCTTGCAGAACCGACAGCTGGACTGGGCCCTCCTGTCCTGTGGATTCATCTATCTAGATCACTGCAATCTTGCGTTTCTTGGTGGGGTTTGCCTCCAATCTAACTATTGGGCAATGGAAACCATTAGAAATTGCTACTTTTCTCTGACTACGACAAACAGTACTTTGCACAAGAGGAGTTGATAAATTGTTTGCTGAGATAATGGATGGGAGTGCGAGAGTTTGCTTACCCAGTGGGCCTTTAGACTTTCGGCCACGCCTTGGAGATGGGCTGGGCCTTATTTGCTCTGATTCAAATTCAAATCTTGGCAGGGGACCCAACAGAATAACCGGCCCAGATGCAGGGACAGCTTGTGTTGGAGCTTTGGATGCCCTGAGGATCTCATCAACTATAGGCCATAGTTGCAAGGCAATGGCAGCTTTGACTGGCTTCCAGAGCACTATCTTCAAGCCCTTGTTAGAATTGCTGCAACGCGTGGCTTCTTTCACCAATTCACTATTGATGACAATTGAGCTAGGGGCAGTCGACCTCTTGATGAAGGTGACATCTGGCAGGCCCTTTCTTCCAAAAATCAATATGTTTGCACATCTTGACTGAGCAGCAAAATGCTTATCTTGTTCCTTCCTCATCAAAGCTGAGCTAGCATCACTGGAGGATGAGCTATCTTCTCTGGCATTGAGAGCATCAGAGAGTAGGTTCAAAGGCATATCAGGGCCATCACTTCTCAGGAACCGCATTGAGGAGCCAGACAGATCTAGATCAATATGGTCTTGTGGGTTTTTAGGGTGCTGGGGGATCTGTTGGCCATGCTCAGCAACAAAGACTTGTGGGTTCCATGCAGGCCACTCTTCATCTTCAACATCCACTTCCATTGTTTGCTTGATTACCCTGCTATTGTCCAGCTTGCTGATGGACGTTGTGATGCATCCATTTATGATGATGATGGTGGGGGTTGGCTTCAAGGAAGCCAAGATTCTTAGCAGCCCCTTGTTGCTCATTCTGCCAATCTGGTTCCAATGGATTGGGCCCAAAGACTATAGGACCACGCTCTGGATTTGGCTCTCCATCGAAAGGCACTGGATCTTCATCATTAGGAAAAGCATCAGGAAAATGCCCATTGAGGATGTATACCGGTACAGACCAAGATCTACCCATCCCACCAATCATCGTTCCTTGTGATATGATCAAACTATGTGGGACTCTGTCAGGGCTGAGGACGAGAGCTTGGACAAGGATTCTGGATTTGTTGTTGTCCTGGTACCATTCAAGCACACGACCATATGGCGCTACTGCCGCTTTAATGTACCCATCTTTTTGAAAATCCAGGGGAAACGCAAGGAACATAAGCCAGCATACTCTGAGATAAGTGCAGGACCTAGTGTTTATGCCCTCATCATGTTTGACTACACACACTATCTGGTTGTGACCATGGTGGTAAGGTGAGTTGCGAACCAATCTATCCCTCTGAACAATCGTGCGAAGCCGAATCAAACTAAGACCCAGAGGGGAGAGGTGGGCATCTTCTATGCGAACCTGTTGATCTTCTTCCAAGAAGTTGTAGATCGCCGTGAGGACAGGACGGAGTTGGTTGTCGTCCATCGGCATCGGATCAACCGTGACGATGGCATAGTCTTCATGTTCCCTTGTGGGCTCTCCGCCCAGAGCCACCCTGCCTCGGGTAGGTCTGTTCCAGCCATGATCAATCTGGAGGTCACCGACGAGGAACAGTCTCGGGTTCACTTGGAAGTTTGCCATGAGGTCCCTTGCTAAGATTGGGTTTCCTCGATGGCAAGCTAGATGGGGAGGGTTTTCTTGCTCGCCGAGATTGGGATTTTCTCGTTGGGGAAGAAGAGATTGGGATTGCTGAACAGTATGGCACTCCTATTGGGGTGATTTGGGAAGCGGAGAGTCGAAGGCACGCGTATCGAGGGTGTCGGTTGGCCTTCCTTGTTTATTCTCCGCTGACCTAGAGTTGGATTTGGATTTGGGTTCCGACACGTGCGGGCTAGTGTTTTCGGCCAAAGAACAGAGTTTTGGTTTCCAAAAGTAGCCCGAGGCCGCACGAGAGTTGCAAAGTTTTGAGGTGTGGCCAAATAAATTGCATTTGGAACAGTGAACTTTCCCTGGACAGGCGGCTCCTGGGTGGCCCAGATTAAGACAAATATGGCAAGGCCCAGATGGTGGCTTTGAAAAATTTGAATCCTGGGCTAGGGGAGGTTCATCGGTGACTTTGGCGCCGCAATCAACTCTGATCTCCTCCAAATCCGCTGCTTTCTTCAAACAAGGGCGAAGAACATGGGCCTCAACTGATCGTTCAAAATTTGAATTATGAAAAACTTTAGAATTGGGGAAATCTATAGCTGGGAAAGTGAAAGCTCCAAAAATGAATTCATTGGGAGCGTGGCTCACAGGGGGAGGGCGCTGGACAATTTTCCTGGAAAAAGATACAGTTTTGGTATAGCTCGAAGGTTTACGTTTTGCTTTTGCTAGAGCTTGAAGGTTTACGTTTTGCACTTTTGGATCGGACCAAAGTCCATTCCTTTTCCTGCTCGATCTCCCAGAGACATTTTTCACGCTCCCAATGTGGGGTGCCATTACTCGAAAGATGAAAATAACAATCAAAAAGCTTCGTGGTGACACGACGAAGATTGTAAATATGGAAACCCACTTGTTTGGAGAAGACAGAGAACCGAAAATGGTTGTTACTCAGGAAGTTAACATGAAAATCACTAGCTATTTCCCCCAAACATGATTCCAAAGCGAGGGCCACAGAGTCCTCCGTTAAATGGAAGAGAAAGCGACGAAAGGTAATGAGCAAGAAGAAGGAACCAGCAGAGGAAGGACAGGAGTGATGTACCGGCGCCTTGAAGAGATGGCGCATTTCATCTTGGAAAGACAGCCCGCGATCGAAGTCCAGGCGGTCCACCAAGTCCATGGAGGGAGGCGGGGGGATCACCAACGGAGGGCGTCATCAGCGATGGTGGCAAGCACGTCAGCGAGGGTGGAGGGGGAGCGGCGCTGGAGGGGTGGGGCAGCCATAGGTTCAGAAAAACTTATGAGTACCATCTTGTTGCGGCCCTTGTAAGGTGATTCTCTTACCTAAGTAAGTGAACTTCATGATCCTTTTGGACCAGTGCACCGGCATTGGGCTTGATGCTTCTAGCCAATCCTGCCCCAAGATCATGTCAAAGCATTTGAGCGGTAACACCCCAGCATCCAAAACAAAAGGTATGGCCTTGACAAACCCAATGTAAATGTCTAGCCATCTGATTGCACAACATGGGTGTTGACGGCTGCTAACACCTCAAAATACCATCAACATAACAAGATAAAAATGACAAAATCCATGGAAAAGAGGCATATTATGTTTGAATTTTACTCGGTTCCACTTGTACTTGGAAAATTGTGAGTGCAGGTACAAAACAGGTGAAAATAAAGCAAACCAAGGCACATATGAGCAATGCAAGTGATGGGAGCCAGGCGGGAGCCAAGTCACAGGGCGCCCGCCCCCATCCTAGTGCCATTTGCACCCTGCCCTGCCACGTCATGGATCCGTGGCTCGTCCCTCCAAACAAGTCATGGCACGTTGATTCATCATCAATGGCTGAGAAACGTTGCACTTGGATCCGGGAGCCCTCTGGACAGGGCACCTGCCCTGTCAGGATGGTCTACCTCGACCACAATCCGAGGGAAAGGCTCCCAAGCCCTTGCAACCATCCATTTAATGTCGGTTTTCATTCAAGGGAGATCAAGTGATGAGCCAAGGATTCATGGGCCCACATGTCATCCCCTATGGGCCACAAACCGTCTTTCCAAGCAGAAACCGACGTGCCAACCGACTTGGGAGAATGATGGAAGGCCGTCGAATGCGAAAGGCGGTGGATTATAGGGCGGCCGCCCTACCCACTCGGGCGCGCGCCGCCTCACCTGCTCCGAACCGACTCCAAACTCCCCTACAAGTACCCCAGGGGTCCCTAAACACTATAAATAGGGGTCATTTGTTCATTTGTAAGTAGACTATGAAGCTTAAGTGAGATAGATACTTAGATACAAAAGATAGTCTCAAGTAGAATGCGTAGCACTCCTACACATTAGAGAGTGAGAGAGTCATTTCTCTGAAGAGAAGAAGAGGAGTCCGAGAAGGAGGCGGGCTTGTCGGCAACTTCTTCTATGGTGCACCTCTGTGCTTCTTTATGGTAATAAAGTGCCACTTTCTTATTTATTTATCGTTATACTTTAAGTATTTGTTTGCTTGTCTCACTGCTTGGTTAGAGTTCTCTAGTTCTTGGATCCGAGTTAGAGTAGTAAGTTTACAGATTAAGCGCGGTGCTTAGGCTATATCTTACCCGTGAGTGCAGCTAGGCCCACAGATAGTAGTGGTAGGTTCTAGGTGGTGACAGCCCTAGGATCCTCTGGATTTCACCACGTTCTGCCTAGTTTTATTAGCCTAGAGCTTCGGGATGTACGGTGCCTAATCAGTCCTACCCTGGGCGAGTTTAGGACTTTGCATGCTCACAGTAAACAAGTCTTAGTATATCATATAATTATTCAGGGCTATCATTCAGAACTTTTCTTTCTATCTTATCCTTAGATCTTGTCTCTTATCACACACGTTCCCTGTGGATTCAATACAACCTGGGACTACTCCTAGGGAAAAGCTACATTTGACAGCCGTGCGCTTGCGGTCATTTTCGTGTGCCACCCCAGGTGTCAACAAGCTTTTCTAGCGCCGTTGCCAGGGGACGGTAGCTGATTTAGTGAGACTAAGATCTATATTTACCCCTATCTATCCTTTATGGAAGAATTATCTATCTTCCAATTCGCTGCTCCCAAGAGTACGCTATTGGAACCACCTTCATCATCCCAACATATTCTTATCGATGGGTATGAACTGCGGCCTAGTTTCATAACTATGGTACGAGAAAATACTTTCTCAGGAAATGAGAAAGAAAACCCATATACTCATTTGCAAGAATTAGAGCAATTATGTGCATGTTTGAATATTCCAGGCATGTCACATGGGACCCTTAAGTGGAAGTTATTTCCGTTCACTTTGACGGGAATAGCCAAACTGTGGTACGCTCGGACTGTAGCTGGTGTAAATGGAGAATGGGAAGAATTGCGCACACAGTTTACCTTAGCCTTCTTCCCAGTAACCCGAGTAACCCAACTCTGACTCGAGGTGCTCGCTTTCCGTCAACAAGAAGGGGAAACCTTAGGTGCTGCCTGGGCTCGATTATGTGATTTAGTCAATTCTGGACCCGACCTAGCCATTCCGGACCAGGTACTGTTTCAGCACCTGTATGTTGGATTAGGAAGACACGATGCTCATCACCTTGATTTAATATCCGGAGGTTCATTCCTTCATCTCCCTGCACTTGGTGGTAGAGATATTCTGAAGAAAATGCTGCAGAACACCGAAATCCATGACGAGTTTCCTGGAGAAGAAGAAGCTAAGCCTTCAGTTTCCAAAGAAACTGAACCTTTAATCGAACCTCCCAAAAATAAATCTAAAACTCTAGAGGAGAAAGAAGAAGTACCCTTAGAATTCTTATCTGAAATCGAAACTGATATATTCGAAGACTTTGGAAAAGCCGCAAAAATTACTTGACCCGGCCTAAACCACCTTCGAAATCATCTTTCGAATCTCCTGATGAAGTTCTTGATCATCAAGATATACAACATCTTTCTGCTATCATGAGCCACGAGTGGACTACTGAAGCTGAAGTATCAAGAAAGGTTTCTCGCATAGAAAATATGACCAATAGGATAGAATGTAGATTTAATGGAGGTCATATTTCAGCCTTTTATGATCCCACTCTTGGAATAAACATGATGTCCAGCACTTTTCTATCCAAAAAATTCTCAAACATTATCCTTCAACCTACATCTCAATGCCTCAAAGACCCCGATGGTGACATTATACAGAGCCAAGGTATTGCTAAGATAATCCCTTGCCACCTTAATAATACAGACCTACTCTTGGACTTCTATATCTTTGAAACCACCAGATTCAAAGTTTTTATAGGACAACCTTGGTCCAACATAGCATATGATGAGTCAACCAAGGGAAAGGTTGATGTCAAATTAGGGAGGGAAAGGTATTCTATGCCTATAATTCGTGCAATAAATTCTCTTGCCGAGCATCCTCCTGATCCAGATCCTTTGGAACATGTAGTAATAGCTAATCATGAAAAGCTAGCCCAACCAGATAATGGAGAAACTGAGTCATTTATAGAGGAAGAGGCTCCAGACAATAATACCTATCACCTAGACAAATTTGAAGAGCCAACTAGGACACCTATTGAGCTTAATCCTCTACCGGACGGGCTTAAGTATGTATTTCTAAACAATAACCCTGAGACCCCTTTCATAATCAGTGATAAATTATCCGCAGATGAAGTTGAGAGGCTTATCATTGTTTTAGAAAAACATCATTGAGTCTTTGGCTATTCGCTACAAGATCTAAAAGGCATCAGTCCAACTCTCTGTACTCATCGAATCCCAATAGAATCTGATGCAATTCCATCTCATGAGCCCAAAGAAGACTCAATAATGCCATGCATGAGGTTGTCAAGAAGGAAGTGTTGAAACTTATGCATGCATGCATTATTTATCCAGTCCCTTATAGTGAATGGGTGAGCCCTGTGCAAGTAGTTCCTAAGAAGGGAGGCATGACTGTCATAAAAATGATAAGAATGAACTCATACCACAACGTACTGTTACGGGATGGAGAATGTGCATAGACTATAGGAAACTCAACAAGGCCACCAAGAAAGATCACTTTCCACTTCCTTTCATCGATGAGATGTTAGAGAGATTGGCCAAACACTCATTCTTTTTCTTTCTGGATGGATATTCGGGATACCATCAAATCCCAATCCATCCTGATGATCAAAGTAAAACAACCTTTACATGCCCATATGGAACATATGCTTACAGGTGCATGTCCTTTGGACTTTGCAATGCACCTGCATCATTCCAACGTTGCATGATGTCCATCTTCTCTGACATGATCGAAGAAATCATGGAAGTTTTCATGGATGATTTCTCCGTCTATGGAAAATCATTCGATGACTGCCTAGAAAATCTAGACAAAGTCCTACAACGCTGTGAAGAAAAACACTTAGTACTCAATTGGGAAAGTGTCACTTCATGGTACGAGAGGGAATTGTCTTAGGCCATTGAATATTGGAGTGTGGGATAGAAGTGGACAAGGCTAAGATCAGTGTAATTGAGCAACTTCTGCCACCCACGAATGTCAAAGGAGTAAGAAGCTTCCTAGGCCATGCAGGTTTTTATAGGAGGTTTATCAATTGACTAGCCTTCTAGCTAAAGACATTCCTTTCAATTCTGATGATAAATGTCTTCAATCCTTTTACGTTTTAAAGAAAGCTCTAGTTTCGGCCCCAATCATACAACCCCCTGATTGGAACCTGCCTTTCGAAATCATGTGTGATGCTAGTGATTTTGCTATGGGAGCCGTCCTAGGTCAAACTAAGGAGAAAAAGCATTATGCTATCTCCTACGCTAGTAAGACCTTGACAGGGCCCCAGCTTAACTATGCAACCACAGAAAAAGAGCTTTTAGCCGTTGTCTTTGCAATAGACAAATTTAGATCTTACTTGGTAGGAGCTAAGGTGATTGTCTACACCGACCATTCCGCCTTGAAATATCTACTCACCAAGAAAGATGCTAAACCCCGCTTGATCCGTTGGATCCTACTCCTTCAAGAGTTTGATATAGAAATCAGGGACAAGAAGGGAGTAGAAAACTCCGTAGAAGACCACTTGTCTCGTTTGCAAGGCCAAGACCAAGACAACCTTCCTATAAATGACTTCCTTTGCGATGACACTCTTTTAAGGGTGACTTATACCAATCCATGGTATGCCAACATCGTGAACTTTATAGCCACTAGCTATGTTCCGCCAGGAGAAAATAGGAAGAAGTTGCTTTACCAAAGCCGGACTCATTTATGGGATGACCCTTATCTCTATCGAGTCTGTGCTGATGGGTTGCTTAGAAAATGTGTCCCTCTAGAAGAAGCAACTAAAATAATAGAAAGATGTCACTCTGCTGAATACGGAGGACATTACGGAGCTTTCCGAACACATGCTAAAATCTGGCAGAGTGGATTTTTCTGGCCATCTATGTATGAAGATACAAAGGACTTCATCCGGCGATGTGCCCGATGCCAGAAACATGGCAACATCAGTACCCGAGATGCCATGCCACTTACAAACAATCTACAAGTAGAGCTGTTTGATGTTTGGGGAATAGATTACATGGGACCATTCCCTAAATTTGGTCATTTTGAATACATCTTATTGGTAGTGGACTATGTGTCTAAATGGGTATAAGCCATGCCTTGCCCCTTAGCAGATGCCAAAAGTGCCAAAAGAATGTTTGAAGAAACCATCTTCCCAAGGTTTGGAGTTCCTAGATTAGTCGTCGGCGATGGAGGATCCCATTTCATAGATAGAAACTTCAGGAAATATCTGACTGATCAAGAAATCCAACACCATGTAGCCACACCATATCATCCCCAAACCAGTGGCCAAGCTGAAACCTCTAATAAGAAAATAAAGAATATTCTACAAAAGATGGTGGAAGAAATGGGAAGGGGCTGGCCTCATAAGTTGCATGATGCCCTTTGGGCGTATCGAACCGCATATAAAACTCCAATAGGCATGTCCCCTTATCAATTAGTCTATGGCAAGACTTATCACCTTCCCATAGAGCTTGAGTTCAAGGCACATTGGGCCATCAAGAAATGGAACATGGATTTCAAGATGGCTGGACAAAATAGGAAGATGTGAATCTCTGAATTAGAAGAATGGAGAGAGAAAGCCTACCATAGTGCTAAAATATATAAAGAAAAGGACTAAAAGATGTCACGATAAAAGAATAAAAAAGGAGTTTCACACAGGAGATAAGATTTTACTCTTTAACTCCTGAGTCCATCTTTTTGGTCTTGGGAAGTTGCGGAGTAAATGGGAGGGACCATTTAAGGTGGTTGCAGTATCACCTCATGGTGCCGTCACACTAGAAAGTGATGATGGCCAACTTTTTAAGGTGAATGGTCAATGCCTTAAAGTTTATCATGAGATGGAAGAGGAAGGAGAAATAGATGTACTTCTAATTAGAAGCATCCTATTTGGCCTTAAAACCGCTTAAAGGTCCAATGAAAACCGTGAAGAAAGCCTTCCAAGGGCCCTGAAGAGTACCTGGAGGGACGCGGGTGGGCAAACCTCACTAGAGGCAGGGCGCCCGCCGCCTCTAAGGCGGCACCCGTCCCCCTATTCAGCGAAAACATGACCCTTTGACACGTGCTAGATGATCCACGGTTGGTGCAATATTCCTTCACGCGAATTTCGAAAAGATTCGCCTGGAATATTGCAAAGCACCATGACCATCTTCAAATAGCCAACTCCATCTCCCTCTTGACTCCATGACCTTCCATCATCTAAAACCCATCTAGAACCCTAACCATGGCCTCCTTCAAGCGCAAGAGCATGTCACCCACCACGCTCTGCTTCCTAGTCGACGACAATGCTCCCACCGACATCGTCGATGCAGTTGCACTCGCCATAGCACCTCCTCCTTGTGCCCCGATCACGTCTCCAGCGTAGCAAAGCCCGAAGGCCAGCCAGGGGGCAGCGGGCGCCCCATCACCAAGGCGGGCGCCCCCCACTTTTCGTTGGCCACGCTCCCCTGCGATCCCAGCATATTCCCCTATGTCAGGAATGGTCGGGAAGAGGCTCTGTGGTGATCTGCACGCTCATCCTATGTCACACCCAATTTTAAGGATAAAATGGGATGCATAAACTTATGTGCGCCCAGAGATCAGTCACACATATAAGCCAACAAATTGCATAAATTGTACCATAACCAATGTTTAATACATAGCGAATAATATCAAAGTCATTACATAGCGGAAAATAAAGATAACTCTCGCGGTAGCTCCATAGCATAGGGACGTCGACTGGTGAAGCACAAGTCTAGAAGTCCTCTGGGTAGTCCTTATCATTATCACCATCTGTTACCCATCTGGGATTTTTAACCAAGTAATGAAAAATAAACAAGCGTAAGTACATGTCGTACTCAACAAGACTAGCACGGGTTCATGAGGCTCAAGAGGTTGACATGGGTTTAACAGCAGTTTGCTTTTAATTGATCACCTTTTATGCAGTTGGATAGCAACAACTGAATAAGCCCATTCTCATGATCATAGTAAACATAATTAATGAGTAGCAATAAAATAGATTAGCAACAAGTAAACATCACCCCGAAAGATAACTATTCCATAAGACGTCCAAGGCCGCTCTTGACCGTGAGCTCGGCTAGTATACCAGTTTTACACTCTGCAGAGGTTGTGCACTTTCACTAAGAGTCGTGATTCCCATTTGCTCGGGTTAATTATTCCCATAACACTACCAAGGTGAGAGAGCAGGGTTTCACTATGAAGTCTTTCAAAGTACTCTGCCTAACAGGTTAGGGCCGCTAGGGACCTAGCAAGCAGATGTAGAGCCCCCCTTCTTCGTGGCACAAGGTCAGCAGGTTATACACACTCGGACAGGAGCCGCACTATACCCAAGTCGTCAGGCCCCATCACACCTTTCGGTAACCTCTAACAAGCTAGAAAAAGTGCTCATACTTGACTAAAACCAGAGCCATGTAGCCCTCATAGTTGCACTGTCAATCCTGGTGTCATACTTACAGATCATTACCAAAGGTGAAGGATTTTGAGCATCACAAAACTATGCTCGAATCCTCTAGTTCCATGTTGCTAAAAAGGTATCTTTTAATCTTTATTGCGTATTCAATTAATCAAGTATACATGATCATGATATCAATAACGCACTAGCATCAGTTACCATATGCATAATCCCATAGGTTGCAAGGAACAGGGTAACAAAACTAGGAAGTAACTATGGTTAACAAGGAATACATATGCGAATGTAGTTATTTATTTGGTCAATAGGACAACAAGGATGGTCCATACTAATACTTGCCTTGATCAGCAAACTCCTGGTGATCCGGGTTGTTGAAGTACTGATCTTGATCACCCACATAAAGCTCACCGTCTATACTCGATCCATCATATCAACACACACGCATACAGGGGCAATCATGCATACAAACAAGAGTTTTCATTAGAATAGTACACCAACAGAGAGAAAATAAATTAAAAAGTTCATAAAACTAATCTACTCGTCGCTACGATCACATCGATATAAAGTTTGCGCAATTCGGATTTAAAATGAGGAAGTCATGAATTTAACAAGCTTTGCAATAGAATAATAATTAATTAAATCTAAATTCACTTGCTTCACCATCATCAGCTGCAACGAAGATCTCAGGAGCAAACTCCGCTACACCCGGAGGATGAAACGGATCAACACGGTTGTTCAGACGATGAACGTCCTGCTGCAGCTCCCAAACTTGCTGCTGACTAGCGCGCAACTCCTGTAGGAACTCATCGCGCTGACGTGTCAAGCTCATATTGCGATTGTCAAGCTAGTGGCGAAGATCTGCATTCTGCCTCTCAAGCACCTCAACACGCGATCAGCTACCAACAAAGCACCCGAGCATCGCAGCAGTTCATTACGACTGGCGGTGAGAGCTACCACCAAGTCATCTGAGCTACGACGAGCAATACGTGCCCACTCTTCAGCTTCTAACCTCTTCTCCACAGCACCATGCAGGGCTTCAATGCACTTCATCCAACCATCCCTAGTGGAATAATGCATCCTCAGGAGAGCAAACATAGCACTCATAGAAGCACCCGTGCTATGAGCACGCTCATCTCTGCCTCGCTCCAAAGAAGCTTGGCTAGACTGAGCCCACTCACCCTGAGAAGCATCCTGTAACAACCCCTAAAATCCACACAATCTAAAAATCCCAACCAATTAAAATTTTTCATTTATTTATTATGAAAACCCATTTTTCTTGTGCAAGCATATAGGTTTCATTATGAATTTGGTAAATAAAGGAGTGTAGTTTGCATTTTAATTCCATTCACATAGAATAATAACTTATGCATCACATTTGGGATTTATTGCAATTTATGTTTGTATTTACTCAATATTTAAAATGGGCAATATATGTATATATACACTAAAATGAAAATAGAAAAGGAGAAAGAGAGTTAGGCCAGCCATTCGGCCAGCCGGTCTGCTAAGCTAGCCCAAGCCAGCCCGGCCTTCTTCTCCTCACCTCACCCGCGCGCGGCCCACGTTGTGGCTCGGCAGCGCGCGCGCGCGACCGGCACACACGCGCTCGCGCTCGCTGCCAATCCGGGCCCGCATGTCAGCCGCCTTCCCCTTCCACTGTTTCTCTTCCACACGAAGACGACGCCACCGGGTCACGCAAATGGCGTGACCGACAGCGCCACGCATGGCAGAGCCCTGACCCCGCTGTCCCCCTCCTGTCCCCTCCTTTCTTGGCCGCCAAGCGAGCCCGCGTGCACCCTGAAGCCCTAGCATCGAGCGCCCGTAGCCCTTTGATCTACCGAGATCAATCGCGGCCGTCCGCCATGGGAACCTGCCAAGCTCGCCTATAAATAGGAGCTCACCCCGAAGCCCTACCCTCATTTCCCCTCGCCGCCACCGCAGCACAGACCGGCACACTGCACCAAACCGAGAGAGAGAGAGCGTAGGAGAAGGGCGGAGCAGAGGAGCAGAAGCTGCCGGAACGCCGCCGCCGGACACGGAGGAGAAGCCCGAGCTGCGGACGAGGAGCGGCACGGCACTGCGATCGCTCTGCACGGCTTCGACTCGCCACTGCACCGCCATCCTAGCTTCACCGACACCACGGTGAGCCACCGCACGCTATGTCCGAACCTCGCCCTGCTTTTGCCATGGCGTTCCGCCCACGGGACGCGCAGGCACGAGCCTTTACCGGCTCAGGAAGATCACCTGCACCATGCACTCATGCGACCGGCCGAAACCCCCGGACTACAAGCTTGCTAGACCGAGAACGCAGCACGACGCGTTCTCGGCGGAGCGCGCCCACCACCGACGCGTTCCGACGCCGAATCACCCGTTCCGAGCAATCCGACTAGCACCCGTATAGGTTAGAGCATCGTGGAGCACCGCCACGACCCCTTGAGCTAGCTATGCGGATCTAAGCCCTAGAGGAAGCCTGAATCGCCTTGGCCGCGTGCGCCGCGACCTTACCGGAGCGCCGCCGCGAGCCGTCACCAAAAGAAGGTCATGACATGGCTAAAGTTCGCCACCAGAGTGTTGTATGCTTCTCTGGCCTCACCAATTTGACAAGACCGCATTCGATTGAACCAATACTTGGTCGTAGCCGCGTTGCCGCCTTCCGCCGTCGTCGGCGACTCGCCGCCGCCACAACCGAGCACCTTGGGAATCTCGGTAGCCAAAATTGGTAGTTGGTATACCATCGCCATAGACCCTGGACGCGTATACATCTCCTAGAAGACCTCCTTAGCCCCGCCGGAACCTCACAGTCGCGGCGACATCGCCGCCGACACGTTCCGCCTCGCCTAAAATCCGTTCCGAGTACCCCCGGTCGCCTCACGCTACGGAGAAAGGCCGCCGAGGTTCGCCAAGTCTGCCTCGGCACCGCCGCTAGATAGCCGAGCCCCGAATCACGACTGTCGCCTTGGCTACGTGCGCCTCCACCTCGTTGGAGAACCGCCGTATGCCGAGGGAGAGAAGGAGGCCATACCACGACACTAACCCGCCACCATCTGGTCGGACGACTGCCTGAGCACGCCAATTGGGGAAAGCCGAGCCCTGTCTTGCCGAAATATGGTCATCGCCGCCCTGTCATCGTCCGCCGCACCGGAGAGACACCGCCGCCTTGAACAGACGCCCTGGAACCCTGCTAGCACCAAATTTCTGATTCGCCCGAGCCTCCCCGGAAGAGCTCGGGAGAGCGGCACCCTCGGCGCCCAAATGTCCGATTCGCCCGAGCCTCCCCGGTAGACCTCGGGAGAGCGGCCCCCTCAGCGCCCAAATGTCTGATTCGCCCGAGCCTCCCCGGTAGACCTCGGGAGAGCGGCACCCTCGGCGCACCAAATCTCCGATTCGCCCGAGCCTCCCCGGGAGAGCTCGGGAGAACGGCACCCTCGGCGCCCAAATGTCCGATTCGCCCGAGCCCCGTCGAGGTACGCTGAGCTACGCCGAGCTCCGCCGAGCTACCCCCGACCTCTGAGAACTACCCCCGACCTCTGAGAACCACCCCCGACCTCTGAGAACTACCCCCGACCACCGCCGAGCTACTCCCGACCACCGCCGAGCTACGCCGAGCCCTACCGAGCTACGCCGAGCTCCGCCAAGCTACCCCCGACCACCGCCGAACTATGCCGAGCTCCGCCGAGCTACCCCCGACCACCGCCGGACTACGCCGAGCCCCGCCGAGCTACCCCCGACCACCGCCGAACCACCGCCGAGCTCCGCCGACACCGGCGACTCTCTGGGAACCAGCATCGAACACCTGGTGGGCGACCATCTTGTTTGTGTTCTGATGAGGTGCCACATGCCGCACTACTGGACCCGCGCGCCACGTGGACCAATCCCGAGCTGCCCCTGATTAACCGACCAATTTTCCCATTTTCAGAAAATAGGATAATCCTCGGAAATTCATAACTTATTCATACGATGTCCAAAAATTGCGCACCATATATCAAAATTCTCAGAAAAATGAGATCTACAATCTAAGACTATGTTTGTGTGCATTTGGCCCTTTATTTTATTGGATTTTTCTGAAATACTCTATAGTAGTCGCTGACGCGACTATTTCGTGTTCGATTTCAGAGCCGGAGGAGGATCTGACTAAGGAAGACGACCACGAGTACTTTCAGGAGCTAGGAGACGACTACAAAGGTGCCACGTCCCACCAAATCCTTAGATCCTATTTACGCATTGCAAATGACATTGTTGCTATTGCTTTGATTATGTATGGATTGGTTGCATGGTAGTATATTTGAATTCCCTGCCTTGATAAGACTTTACCCTGCTATCCGCTGCTAGGTTAGCTGCTGCTTAATTTACTGTTACTCTTCCACTACTTACTACATGCTATATGCTATGTGGTGGAATTGGGACGGTGCATAATTGATTATAACCACTGGGAGAGAGTGCTGCGTGCGTCTTGGGTGCGTGGTAAGGGTTGATGTCGACCAAGTGGGATGTGAGACAAGCCCATGGGGCAAGTCGTGCCGGGGGTGCAACCTGGGCATCCCCAAGTGAGATACCTGTGGCGGGTAAAGTTGTTGAGGAGGTTCTGGGTGGGATAGCCTTGGTGGTTTGAAGCCCGTGGACGGAGGTGCTGTGATGGCACGGGGAGAGTATCCCCTAAGTGGAGATGCCTGCTTGGTCACAACCTAGGATCTGACTAGTGACCGGAAACATCTGGATTCCCTTGCTACTCATTCGCTTCTGATGGGCGGGAGATGGCTGGACTACTTGGTAGGGCGGTGCCACAACTGCTAGGTTGAGAGGTGATAAGGGTGGACGGTGACGGATGGCAGATTCCCGTACCGTTCTAGATGCGCAGTACCACTGATGGGGCCCGGTACTGCGTCTCCCAGTCTCAGTGTGATGGTGTTGGATCCGGAATGTCCCAGGGCTGAGTGGCAGGGTGGCATCGACCTAGGCAAGCAAGCACCCGGAATTCTGCCTAGATGATTGTACAGCATCGATGATGGCTAATCTTGTGAGTAGTAAAACCTCTGCAGAGTGTATGGTTGATCGATCGATACATAAGCCAACTCGATGGCTATGGACCTTTCCTAATGTTTCTGCAACCACTATTAGATGAGAGCATATTCTTTTCTCCCCCTGGATAACATTTTTCCGGCAGTGTACCCGTTGTGGTAGTGTGCCGCTGAGATAGGCCCGAGAGGGAGTTGGGCCTGTCGAATGAGAGTGAGGTGTGGGTATGTGAGGTGTGGTGATGGGAAAAGGGATGATGGTGTTAACTGGTGATAAAACTTGACTAATTAAACATTGATTACAGTTGCATAGGAAAACCTCAGCCTATAGGTCTGCTTGTATAGCCTTGCATCCACTTTCCACAAAGCAAATGCTGCATAGGTGGGCTCCGTGGCCAGTACAAATCGTACTGATAAATTTGCTATCAGGTGATGAGAATGAGTACGACTTCGAGGGAGATGATGACGAGGAATAGGGTCATGTGCTACACTCAAGTTGGCCGTGAAGGATGAATCGCTTCCGCATCTTCTAAAGCTTCTCTGAATGTTGATTCCGCCAGTGTGGCGATGTAATAAGTATTTATGTAAGACTTAATTACCATTGTATGGATCCTGGTGTCAACTGAGATATGGGTAATTTCATGGATTGTCCCAAGCAATCTGTTGAATTATAATTCGAGCCTGTGGATTTCCCTTCACGGAAATTGAGGTCGTTTCAGTTGGTATCAGAGCCATACTTGACTGTAGGACGAGACCCATAGAAAATGGACGTTAGAATAGGAAGCCAGACTCTCTTTCGGTTATATTACCGACCTTGCATTCACTTTTTATGCAATGGCTCATCTAATACAAGGACCTGCTAATCCGTTTCTTGAAAAATTTGGAGATGACCAGCCTTGGACCACCACTTCGTCCACTGCACGACGGCACTATTGAGATCCTGATCAATGGGAGGAACCACGGCGGATTTGCCATGGTACTACGCCAGGTGCTGGATCCAGTACTCCAGCCGAGGGAAGCTTGTCGAGGCTGAGAGGTTTGAAGGACCTGTCACTACCAGAGTTGAGACACCCGTCAGCCTGACCCTTCCAGGAATGCTGGTTTTTACTGACTACACTGCTGGAGAGACTGTGGAGGACGGAGTACAGTCTGTCTCCCGCAAGGTACTACGCGCAGTTGTGTACACAGCATACGAGTACCTTAAGGGGACCCACTTCCGTCTGCTACCTCAGGCCTTAGAGCTGCACCCTGACCCCATCCAGAGGATTCTATACACCAGCGCTCACGAGGACCCAGCCCGCATTGACTGGGATGAGTTCACCGAGGCTTTCCGTGACCACCACATTCCTGAGGGAGTCATGGAGGCCAAGGAAAACGAGTTTCGCAACATCTCCCAGGCAGCGTGACCGAGCCCGCATGGCAGAGGTCGAGGACAGTTTACAGAAAGGGACTCAGACCCTGGAGAGTTTGAGCAGAGCAGTCACTAACTTGCAGTTGGAGATGCAGCGCCGTGATGAGTTACACCGAGCCGAGATCGCCGACTTGCGAGACAAGATCGGAGATTTTGGGCTTCGCAATGACTACCTGAACAGCAGAGTGTTGGGATTACAGAGGAGGCTGGACGACAAGGAGAGAGCACTTGCTGAGAGGGAGCAGAGGAGCAGAGACAGAGTAGTCGAGATGATCACGTTGCGTTCCAGGATCAGGGAGTTGGAAAAGCAGCTGGAGAAAGCCGAGGACAAGTCCACCCGCAACCAAGGGATTCTGATCGACCGCGTGAAGATGGTGGAGTTCCTAAAGGACAAGCTACGGAGGACAGAGACAGCTTGGAAGCAGTCCGACGCCAGGAGAGCTATTGAGGTCCGGAAGGTACAGAGTTCGCTTCCCCCACTGGAGATGGTGAAGCCCCGGGAGGGAGACTTCCGCGTACCACCCACTACGCTCAACCTGGGAGCGTGTCCATCTCAAAGGATGCAGGAGATTGAGGCCACCCCAGAGCTAGCTGTAGCTCTCGACTATGTCAAGCGCCTGACCATGACCGATGACGAGATCGAGGCAGAGGACAGCCGCATACCCAACGCCGTACTCGACCTTATGCACCAGTAGCTTATGGGACCCTGCGTGGCCCTTAGACTAGTGATACCATGAGTTGTCCTGTCATTGGCTATCTGCGCATAGCACGATCTTCTTAGCAGCTAGGAACATCCTTTATGTAATAATAACCATGTGATGAGTGACATTTGGATCTTATGCTTCTTATGGTTCTCTATGCTTCTTTGGTTGAGTGTAGGATAGCATGAAAAATGTTTTAAATCATTTAAATCGTTGAAAACATCTAACTCCTACTTAAACCACTACAAGATAATTACTGCACGTAAGCATAACATACCTGTAACCCCGAGAGCAAACCCCATCCTAACTAGCTCGCCCTTAGGAACCTTCAGAAGCGTTCACATATGTAGGGGAGTGATAGTCACAATCGAGGGACTTGACTTTTGAGCTGACCTAACCCTACTACCCTCCAATAGCTTAGATGTCATCTTAGGCATGGACTGGCTAACCAAACACCGGGGAGTGATATCTTGTTCACCTAGATATGTTCAGGTAACCCGTCCTTGGGGAACAGCTGTCCGATGTGTACCCCAAACTGAGAGAGTCCAAGCCCTCCTATGTGCCCTGGAGACTAAAGCAGATAAGACAGAGCTGACATTCAGAGATGTGCCAGTGGTTTGTGAGTTCAATGACGTATTTCCAGAGGAGTTGCCAGGAATGCCACCAGATAGAGATGTGGAGTTTGTTATAGAGCTGATGCCAGGGACTGCACCGATTGCCAAAAGACCCTACAGAATGTCGGCTGATGAGTTGAAGGAACTCAAGAAGCAGCTGGGAGAATTACTGGAGAAGGGCTTCATTAGGCCTAGTGCTTCGCCCTGGGGATCTCCCGTTTTGTTTGTCAAGAAGAAGGATGGCACGATGAGGATGTGCATTGACTACCGGAATCTGAATGCGGTCACAGTCAAGAATAAGTACCCACTGCCCCGCATCGATGATCTGTTAGATCAACTGAGTAAGGCCAAGTACTTCTCAAAGATTGATCCCCGATCAGGGTACCATCAAATGAAGATCAGGGAAGAGGATATCCCGAAGACTGCATTTGTCTCTAGATATGGACAGTATGAGTGCACAGTAGTCTCATTTGGACTCACTAATGCTCCAGCATACTTCATGAACATGAAGAACAAGATCTTCATGAATGAGCTAGACAAGTTTGTGGTGGTATTTATTGATGATATATTGGTTTACTCAGCCACAAAAGAGGAACATGAACGTCATCTGAGGACCGTTTTGGAGAGGTTGTCTCGCAACCAGCTATACGCCAAGTTCTCCAAGTGCGAATTCTGGCTTTAGGAAGTTGCTTTCCTTGGTCACGTACTGTCAGGAGAAGGAGTCGCAGTAGACCCAGCCAAGATTGAAGCTGTGAAAGAGTGGGAACAACCCCATAATGTGTCAGAAATCAGAAGCTTTTTGGGACTTGCAGGATACTATCGCAGATTTATTGAGAACTTCTCCAAGATTGCAAGACCCATGACCAACTTGCTGAAGAAAGAGAACAAGTTTATATGGACTCCTGAATGTGAGAAGAGTTTTCAGACCTTGAAGGAGAAGCTCACTACTACACCTGTACTAGCCCTGCCCGATATTCACAAAGATTTTGTTATATATTGTGACGCCTCTCGGCAAGGTTTGGGCTGTGTACTAATGCAAGAAGGAAGGGTGATAGCTTATGCCTCAAGACAGTTGAAGGAACATGAGCAGCGATACCCGACTCATGACCTAGAACTTGCAGCCGTGGTACATGCACTCAAGATTTGGAGACACTATCTAATAAGCAACAAGTGTGACATCTACACTGACCACAAGAGCCTGAAGTACTTCTTCACACAAGAAGATCTGAATATGAGGCAGCGCAGATGGCTAGAACTCATCAAGGACTATGATCTTGAGATCCATTATCACCCAGGAAAGGCTAATGTTGTCGCTGATGCACTTAGCCGCAAAAGCTACTGCCATACCCTCATCACCAACTCTATGCCGCCTGAGCTCAGGAGAGAGTTCGACGCATTCCAGCTCGAGGTAGTCTCCTATGGCATGCTAAATGAGCTTCGCGTCGAGTAAAATCTCACCTCACGGATCCGTGAAGCGCAAAAGAACTGTCCTGAGATAGACTATATCCGTGGTTTGATGAAGCTGGGGAGAGGCCCCGAATACCGAGAAGATGAGCAGGGAACTGTATGGTACAAAGATAGAATCTGCGTACCGACGGATTCAGCGATACGAGAAGAGATCCTGTCGGAAGGGCATGACTCCAAATATTGCATTCACCCAGGGTCAGCCAAGATGTACCATGATCTAAGGAAGCACTTCTGGTGGGAGAATATGAAGACAGACATTGCAGGGCATGTAGCCCGATGTGATACATGCAATAGAATCAAGGCCGAACATCAAAGACCAGCAGGGTTGCTACAACCAGTTGAGATACCAGAATTGAAGTGGGAGTGCATATCCATGGACTTCATAATAGGACTGCCCCGATCCGAGCATGGATATGATTCTATATGGGTAATAGTGGACCGTCTAACCAAAGTTGCACATTTTATACCGGTAAAAAGGAAGTATAGAGTTGAAAAGCTAGCAGATCTGTACGTATCAAACATTTTGATGTTACATGGGGCACCTCTGAGTATTATATCTGACCGAGGCTCACAGTTCGTATCACAGTTCAGGAAATCCTTGCACAAGTCCATCGGGACCAAGCTCGACTATAGCACCGCATACCACCCGCAAACGGATGGGCAAACAGAAAGAGTGAACCAGATTCTCGAGGACATGTTACGTGCTTGCGTATTAAGGTACAAGGAAGGATGGGAGAGCTGTCTACCCCACGCCGAGTTCTCATACAACAACAGTTATCAGACAAGCATTAAGATGTCTCCATTTGAAGCGTTGTATGGAAGACCGTGCAGAACCCCGCTAATGTGGTCAGAACTAGGTGAAAGGACATTCTTTGGCCCTGCTAAGATTGTAGAAGCAGAGGAAGGCGTAGCACAGGTCAGAGAAAATTTGAGGATTGCACAAAGTAGGCAAAAGAGCTATGCAGATAGAAGACGTAGAGAGCTTGAGTTTAAGGTTGGGGATTATGTCTACCTCAAAGTATCTCCACTTCGTGGCACCGCCAGATTCCACGTAAAAGGGAAATTGGCACCAAGATATGTTGGGCCATACAAGATCTGTAAAAGGGTTGGAAAGCTTGCTTACAAGCTGGAACTACCGGAGGAATTATCTAGAGTACACCCCGTGTTCCATGTCTCGCAATTAAGGAAGTGTTTGAAGCTTCCCGAGGAGCAAGTTCCTACGGATGCATTAGACCTGCAAGACACACTTGAATACAAGGAACATCCGATCAAGATCTTGGCACAGGATACAAAGGAGACTCGAAACAAAACCATTCCGATGTGCAAGGTACAATGGAGCAATCACACTGAAAGGGAAGCTACGTGGGAGAAAGAATCGGACTTGCGGATTATGTTTCCTTACCTCTTCGATGGGTACGTTATCTCTGAATCTCGAGGTCGAGATCCTAATGAGGGGGGAGGACTGTAACAACCCTAAAAATCCACACAATCTAAATATCCCAACCAATTAAAAATTTTCATTTATTTATTATGAAAACCCATTTTTCTTGTGCAAGCATATAGGTTTCATTATGAATTTGGTAAATAAAGGAGTGTAGTTTGCATTTTAATTCCATTCACATAGAATAATAACTTATGCATCACATTTGGGATTTATTGCAATTTATGTTTGTATTTACTCAATATTTAAAATGGGCAATATATGTATATATACACTAAAATGAAAATAGAAAAGGAGAAAGAGAGTTAGGCCAGCCATTCGGCCAGCCGATCTGCTAAGCCAGCCCAAGCCAGCCCGGCCTTCTTCTCCTCACCTCACCCGCGCGCGGCCCACGTTGCGGCTCGGCAGCGCGCGCGCGACCGGCACACACGCGCTCGCGCTCGCTGCCAATCCGGGCCCGCATGTCAGCCGCCTTCCCCTTCCACTGTTTCTCTTCCACACGAAGACGACGCCACCGGGTCACGCAAATGGCGTGACCGACAGCGCCACGCATGGCAGAGCCACGACCCCGCTGTCCCCCTCCTGTCCCCTCCTTTCTTGGCCGCCAAGCGAGCCCGCGTGCACCCTGAAGCCCAAGCATCGAGCGCCCGTAGCCCTTTGATCTACTGAGATCAATCGCGGCCATCCGCCATGGGAACCTGCCATGCTCGCCTATAAATAGGAGCTCACCCCAAAGCCCTACCCTCATTTCCCCTCGCCGCCACCGCAGCACAGACCGGCACACTGCACCAAACCGAGAGAGAGAGAGCATAGGAGAAGGGCGGAGCAGAGGAGGAGAAGCTGCCGGAGCGCCGCCGCCGCGGAGCATGCCGGAGCCGGACACGGAGGAGAAGCCCGAGCTGCGGACGAGGAGCGGCACGGCACTGCGATCGCTCTGCATGGCTTCGACTCGCCACTGCACCGCCATCCTAGCTTCACCGACACCACGGTGAGCCACCGCACGCTATGTCCGAACCTCGCCCTGCTTTTGCCATGGCGTTCCGCCCACGGGACGCGCAGGCACGAGCCTTTACCGGCTCAGGAAGATCACCTGCACCATGCACTCATGTGACCGGCCGAAACCCCCGGACTACAAGCTTGCTAGACCGAGAACGCAGCACGACGCTTTCTCGGTGGAGCGCGCCCACCACCGACGCGTTCCGACGCCGAATCACCCGTTCCGAGCAATCCGACTAGCACCCGTATAGGTTAGAGCATCGTGGAGCACCGCCACGACCCCTTGAGCTAGCTACACGGATCTAAGCGCTAGAGGAAGCCTGAATCGCCTTGGCCGCGTGCGCCGCGACCTTACCGGAGCGCCGCCGCGAGCCGTCGCCAAAAGAAGGTCATGACATGGCTAAAGTTCGCCACCAGAGTGTTGTATGCTTCTCTGGCCTCACCAATTTAACAAGACCGCATTCGATTGAACCAATACTTGGTCGTAGCCGCGTTGCCGCCTTCCGCCGTCGACGGCGACTCGCCGCCGCCACAACCGAGCACCTTGGGAATCTCGGTAGCCAAAATTGGTAGTTGGTATACCATCGCCAAAGACCCTGGACGCGTATACATCTCCTAGAAGACCTCCTTAGCCCCGCCGGAACCTCACAGTCGCGGCGACATCGCCGCCGACACGTTCCGCCTCGCCTAAAATCCGTTCCGAGTACCCCCGGTCGCCTCGCGCTGCGGAGAAAGGCCGCCGAGGTTCGCCAAGTCTGCCTCGGCACCGCCACTAGATAGCCGAGCCCCGAATCACGACTGTCGCCTTGGCTACGTGCGCCTCCACCTCGTCGGAGAACCGCCGTATGCCGAGGGAGAGAAGGAGGCCATACCACGACTCTAACCCGCCACCATCTGGTCGGACGACTGCCTGAGCACGCCAATTGGGGAAAGCCGAGCCCTGTCTTGCCGAAATATGGTCATCGCCGCCCTGTCATCGTCCGCCACACCGGAGAGACACCGCCGCCTTGAACAGACGCCCTGGAACCCTGCTAGCACCAAATTTCCGATTCGCCCGAGCCTCCCCGGAAGAGCTCGGGAGAGCGGCACCCTTGGCGCCCAAATGTCCGATTCGCCCGAGCCTCCCCGGTAGACCTCGGGAGAGCGGCCCCCTCGGCGCCCAAATGTCCGATTCGCCCGAGCCTCCCCGGTAGACCTCGGGAGAGCGGCACCCTCGGCGCACCAAATCTCCGATTCGCCCGAGCCTCCCCGGGAGAGCTCGGGAGAACGGCACCCTCGGCGCCCAAATGTCCGATTCGCCCGAGCCCCGTCGAGGTACGCCGAGCTACGCCGAGCTTCGCCGAGCTACCCCCGACCTCTGAGAACTACCCCCGACCTCTGAGAACCACCCCCGACCTCTGAGAACTACCCCCGACCTCTGAGAACTACCCTCGACCACCGCCGAGCTACCCCCGACCACCGCCGAGCTACGCAGAGCCCTGCCGAGCTACGCCGAGCTCCGCCAAGCTACCCCCGACCACCGCCGAACTATGCTGAGCTCCGCCGAGCTACCCCCGACCACCGCCGGACTACGCCGAGCCCCGCCGAGCTACCCCCGACCACCGCCGAACCACCGCCGAGCTCCGCCGAGCTACACCGACACCGGCGACTCTCTGGGAACCAGCATCGAACACCTGGTGGGCGACCGTCGGGTTTGTGTTCTGATGAGGCGCCACATGCCGCACTACTGGACCCGCGCGCCACGTGGACCAATCCCGAGCTGCCCCTGATTAACCGACCAATTTTCCCATTTTCAGAAAATAGGATAATCTTCGGAAATTCATAACTTATTCATACGATGTCCAAAAATTGCGCACCATATATCAAAATTCTCAGAAAAATGAGATCTACAATCTAAGACTATGGTTGTGTGCATTTGGCCCTTTATTTTATTGGATTTCTCTGAAATACTCTATAGGAGTCGCTGACGTGACTATTTCGTGTTCGATTTCAGAGCCGGAGGAGGATCTGACTAAGGAAGACGACCACGAGTACTTTCAGGAGCTAGGAGACGACTATGAAGGTACCACGTCCCACCAAATCCTTAGATCCTATTTACGCATTGCAAATGACATTGTTGCTATTGCTTTATGATTATGTATGGATTGGTTGCATGGTAGTATATTTGAATTCCCTGCCTTGATAAGACTTTACCCTGCTATCCGCTGCTAGGTTAGCTGCTGCTTAATTTACTGTTACTCTTCCACTACTTACTACATGCTATATGCTATGTGGTGGAATTGGGAAGGTGCATAACTGATTATAACCACTGGGAGAGAGTGCTGCGTGCGTCTTGGGTGCGTGGTAAGGGTTGATGTCGACCAAGTGGGATGTGAGACAAGCCCATGGGGCAAGTCGTGCCGGGGGTGCAACCCGAGCATCCCCAAGTGAGATACCTGTGGCGGGTAAAGTTGTTGAGGAGGTTCCGGGTGGGATAGCCTTGGTGGTTTGAAGCCCGTGGACGGAGGTGCTGTGATGGCACGGGGAGAGTATCCCCTAAGTGGAGATGCCTGCTTGGTCACAACCTAGGATCTGACTAGTGACAGGAAACATCTGGATTCCCTTGCTACTCACTCGCTTCTGATGGGCGGGAGACGGCTGGACTACTTGGTAGGGCGGTGCCACTACTGCTAGGTTGAGAGGTGATAAGAGTGGACGGTGATGGATGGCAGATTCCCGTACCGTTCTAGATGCGCAGTACCACTGATGGGGCCCGGTACTGCGTCTCCCAGTCTCAGTGTGATGGTGTTGGATCCGGAATGTCCCAGGGCTGAGTGGCAGGGTGGCATCGACCTAGGCAAGCAAGCACCCGGAATTCTGCCTAGATGATTGTACACAATCGATGATGGCTAATCTTGTGAGTAGTAAAACCTCTGCAGAGTGTATGGTTGATCGATCGATACATAAGCCAACTCGATGGCTATGGACCTTTCCTAATGTTTCTGCAACCACTATTAGATGAGAGCGTATTCTTTTCTCCCCCTGGATAACATTTTTCCGGCAGTGTACCCGTTGTGGTAGTGTGCCGCTGAGATAGGCCCGAGAGGGAGTTGGGCCTGTCGAATAAGAGTGAGGTGTGGGTATGTGAGGTGTGGTGATGGGAAAAGGGATGATGGTGTTAACTGGTGATAAAACTTGACTAATTGAACATTGATTACAGCTGCATAGGAAAACCTCAGCCTATAGGTCTGCTTGTATAGCCTTGCATCCACTTTCCACAAAGCAAATGCTGCATAGGTGGGCTCCGTGGCCAGTACAAATCGTACTGACAAATTTGCTGTCAGGTGATGAGAATGAGTACGACTTCGAGGGAGATGATGACGAGGAATAGGGTCACGTGCTACACTCAAGTTGGCCGTGAAGGATGAATCGCTTCCGCATCTTCTAAAGCTTCTCTGAATGTTGATTCCGCCAGTGTGGCGATGTAATAAGTATTTATGTAAGACTTAATTACCGTTGTATGGATCCTGGTGTCAACTGAGATATGGGTAATTTCATGGATTGTCCCAAGCAATCTGTTGAATTACAATTCGAGCCTATGGATTTCCCTTCGCGGAAATCGAGGTCGTTTCACATCCACCCTGGGGAAGACATTTGCTAGCCCTAAATCAGCTCTCTTGTTGAACCTGGTACAAATGTCCGTCAACACCTCGAAAGCTGCGAGCTGTGCACCATACCATGGCGTCTTCATGTCAATTTTCACCTTTATTCCTGGGAACGACCAACCCCTTCCAAGGACAGGGATTGTCACCCAAACATCAAACCAAGGCTGCACCATGGTTTCCGCTGGCTTCCAGAAATACAGTGGTGGCTCTGTATACCCCACTGACTCCAACAACCTCCATAGCACAGTGGGGGTGGCAAACTGCTCCAGAAACTGACCACTCTGTGGCTCACCCTCAGCTGCCATCTGGTACATCACAACACCTTTCAGCATTTAGAATAAGATAGAGCAGCACAAATTTTATCATAGTGGAGGAAAATAGTACAAATAGCTTGAATTAATTTCATAATCATGATGCATGTACGTGCCAACGACCTCACACATAGTATATAATAACTAACGTTATAGTCGGTGGCGTACCACGTGCTCTCATATGCGTAACTGACCGTGCTACACGTTTGCGGAGTTAGTGTACCTGCAGAAGATTCATTTCAGCCCATTCCCAATGTATGCATGGCAACAAGAAGCACTTTCTGCCGAAAATGTTCCCATGAACATTTGCGACCCCAAAAGTAATTACTCCACCTTACTTCCATAAGTACACATATGAATCACATGTACTCACTTCAGTAACCATAACACTCACCATCGATCGACGGTTGTTCGATCTTACACTCACATCTCACCTTACCTCAGGTGACGTGGCACATTGGCCCATAAGATGCAATAAGAAACTGACAGTTCATAATTATCCGCCCGATAAAACCAAATGAACCACAAATAGAAACATGATGCAATTTCCCCCAAGTCGGTACTTACATAAGCCACCTAATTACCACATATATATAGGGCTATAGGACTTGGTCATTGGTGCTCATAAGTTTTGCAAACACTTGGTTAAAATCACCTATACACACTAATAGTTGGCAATTAGTTTGTAAAACTCAAAACTCTTTGATTTTTAAATAGTCAAGTGACGGTATATGCTGAATTATGCTCTGGTACCAGCTGTCACAGAACCGACTAATTTATACGAGCACAAGTACAATGATCGCATTCTTAATAGCAATCAAGTCGCACTTGAGCCAATATAAACCCAGTAGTCCAGAAATCTCGAAGGATTTCAAACATTTTCATACCCCAAGGATCATTCATTCAGCAACAACTGATCACATGATACATAAGTTCGCAACCGAATTTAAACATCAGAGTACAACATAGTCTTTTACACAAATACAGTAATAGCGGAAGTCAACATAGTTTTACACCACAGAGTTCAAATACGAGTACCAACACATGATCATGTCACAGCATGCTTACAACGACTAAGGATAGATAATGACCCTGCCCTCAGGTCTAGTCTTCTTCGCCCGCAGGGGTGAAGCAGTTCTTGAAGTAAGCATAGTAGACTACACCATCTGCAACAATGGGAATAAAACCCTGAGTACTCGATTGTACTCAGCTAGACTTACCCGACAGGGAGTAAATAAAAAGACTCTCAAGGATATGCAGGCTTATTCGGTGGAGATCAGAGGATAGCAACATTTTGCATAAAAAGCATTACTACAGTAGTTCCTCAACTTATACATTTAAATGTGATTTAGCTTCGATTTCAGTTGAGCTATTTAAACTAAGATTTGCCACTATACTAAGCAATCACTGAATATTATAGCAATCAATAAAACCATATGACTTTTGATATCCACAGATATCAACCTCATCTCACCATAATCATTATGTTCAAGTTATTAGCCTCTACCTCACCAGAAGATCAGTTCAGTTTCTCACTAACCAGGAGAGATGGCGATTCGAATCGATTGTACCAGCTGACAAATATGCCAATCACAAACCCTGTCAGCTGAGCCACTGGCTTCTTGGGTCACCGTTAAATCTTTCTGAGACGTAATATGTATCACGGGTTTGGGGGGGGCCCATATTCTTAGAGATGAAACCACTTCCAGGAAGCCTCAGGTCCTTGACCTGCCCTTGGTAAGATGGTGTCTCCGCACATACTTCCTACCTCCAGAATATGTCTACCTTATTAGCCCCAATTCCCGGCTCAGAAAGAAATACTCGGCTTCGCGGTCAGAACGACTTATCGGACCAGCTATTTGACGACGTCCTTCTATCTCAACTGATGTATGGTGGCCTCAGTCCTAGTCGGCCGCAAGCAGCACCGAAGACGGCATGACCTTCACCATGTCATGCGGCTCCCCGCTACCTAGCGTTGATTCTCTCATTAGACACTGTGTCATGGTGGCACATATAGTCCATCATGTGGAATCCATCCCCAACATCATCATTAGTAATCACCTATGCTCGCGAAGGACAGGAAATCCCTCGACTTCTACCGGTCTAAGCATGGCTAAGCATAAGATCGAACCTATCCCTTGTCTAGTAATAACTTCAGGATCAAGTACAAGTGGACAAGGTATAAATGCAGCAACGGTATCGTATCAACTCCTATACTTAAGTGCACAATCATACGATTTAATAAAGACCAGTGTATTTATAAAAAGAATAGGTGGAGGCTTAGGGATGCTCTGGGGCTTGCCTTTCACGAAATTAGATGGCTGATGGTCCGAGCACTCAGGAAGTTCAGCCTCCTCCTCCTGGCCTTCGGGAACCTCCGACACCTCAATCTTCGGCGGAACTCCTTCCTCCGGTGGATCGAACTGCAACAGCGTCACTCCTCCCGGTGACCCTGTATGTATGATATGCATATATGAGAACTGAGAATGCACATGTAATGCAAGGTAGAGATGCACAACTTAAACCATGAGATGCAATCAGTTTAACAATCCACACTCATTTACTAAGTACGTGCATATTTCTTCTCTAGACAACCAACTCATACTCACCCTTCTTAAGCAAGGCATAGAAAAATTTCTCGTCTTTCGTAAGAGGTCTACAACCTGCACTAACCATTAAACTTACATCTACTCAACTAGCTATTAATCATTTTGAGTTAACAAGCATGAGCAACACATAACAAGAATAGCACCCTTGCTGCCCTAAGCTCAAGTTAGGATCAGATTCATAGTGTTCAACATAGTGGCAATGCTGGACCACCACAAACTGCATGAAAACACATTTTAACGAACTAATACTTACTTAAAAGCAATTAAGCAAGCCCTAGTTTATATCTGGACCTACTGTTTAATGTGCCAAAAAAATCTAGAAAAATTACAGTAGATAAGGCATTTCTAGATTAGCCTATTGCTAAAATTTCAAGTCATTTGGACAAGTATAACAGTCTACACAAAAATAACAAACAACCAGCCTTTTAAGCAATGGAAAATACTTGACACAGTGAAAAGTATCAAACAATAGATTTCCCATTTTTCTTAGCTTCTTCACAACATAACATGGTTCAGGAAAAATATTCATGACGATATCCTTAACACATTAAGCATGGTGATTTTTGCAAGATTAAAGCATAAAAGGCACAATGTACATGACATCATATAAATAACAGTGCAACACTAGCAAGCATATTTTTCCTAGATTCTAATTCCCTAAACAAGATTAATGCAAGTGGAATCACATTTTTAGCACATTCCTATAATTACTTATGCATTTATCAAGTTTGCAAGCAATTAACAAATTAAATATAACTGCACAGAAAATTTATCCAAAAAGCACATGTTATATTTTTCATACATAGATCACAGAAATACAAACCCAACAAAATTGGTTTCACCTCATTTGGACACTCCTAGCTCCAAATATGAATTTTGGAAGATTTTACACATTTTCTGAAAATCAATTTCATTAATCATTTTAAATGAAACCGGCTTAAACTGCTATGCACACCCGATTCAGTGAACCAGAGGCGCGCCAGAGCGGCTGACCGGTGGGCTCCCCGGTCAAACGGGTCCCACGCGTCAGAGAGAGAGACAGAGCTGCCGGCGCTGACCAGCAAGAGCTCGCCGACGGCGAGGTCTCCGGCGGCACCGAGACGACCTTCCGACTCGTGGCAATGAGGCGAACTCGATGCACCCACTTCCGACACCTAACCATCACTGGAGCATGCTCAACGGCGATCATGGCGAACGGCGGCGGTCCGGCGAGCATGCGCCGGCCGATTCCGGCCTTCACCGACGAAACCAACCCACGTTCCGCACTCCCTAGACCCTAACGGAGCTCCGTGCTCGATGAATCGAACAGCGGTGCACGACAGCTTGCTCTAACCACGCGCATGGCGACGCGGTGGCGAGCGGAACTCCGGCGAGCTCGGGTTCCGGCAAAACTACGGCGAGATCGACCCAACCAGCGACCTAGGCTAGATCTATGACTCACGAGGACGCCACGACGAGCAAGAACTAGAAGGAACGGCTACGGCATTGCTCTCGTCGCGGTAAACCTAGAGCTCGGTGGCGCTCCGACGAGTTCACGGCGGCGGAGAGGTCAAAAATGCTATACCTTAGCTCGGCTGAGGCTAGCAACGGGTCGAGGAGATAGAGTGGAGCAAGGCGAACCTTGTGCGGAGATGGAGTGGTCGAAGATGGCGTGGTGGCGGCGGATTTCACCGAGGCGACGTCTCGGCGGACAATGGCGACGGCGGAGAAGGAGAGAGAGCGAGCAGAGAGACGAGAGAGCGGGGGAGAGTGAGGGGAGCGTGCTGGGGGACAGGATGGAGTGCCCCTTTTGCCTTTGCAGGGCGACGGCAGGCGGGCGTGGCCCGACGCCGGCATACGGTCGCCACTTGGCGCCGTTTTCCTGTGGCCGCGCCAGCTGTTTAGCTGAATGCCGATTTGAATCGGCTTGATTCAGTTCAGTGAGCAGACTGAAACTCGACTTTTGATCAACCCTTATCTCGTGATCCAGTGAGTGTTTGCCAAAACTTCACTAATACCGATTGAAGTGCTACATGAGTACTCCATTCCGTATTAGAACACTTTACTCTAGATCAGCCTGGATTGAGAGATATGGATCGAAGAACACAGCTACTTTGAAACTAAAAAACCACTTTTAGACTTAGGAAAATTTTTGAACTTTAAAACAGCCCAAACTTGCACTAATTCAACTTTTTGACCACCTTCCACCCATTTTCATGACTTGACCCATAAATAAAGTTTGTTACTTATAAAATTCTACACAACTTTGATTAAGGGTGCACTGACATGCAAAGTCTCTAAATTACCCTTCTTGTTTGGTCAAACAAAATACCTTTAAAAGGGTTTTCTAGTCAACCATGAGCTAAAGGGGTATTTTGGGGATTTCACCAACACGAACATTGTTCTAAATGTTATCCCAAACATGTCTAAAGCATTTAGAACAGTAAACAATCATCACATTTGCATGCTACCCTATCAAGCACACTCTAGGCATATAAGCACACATATAACATATATTTGAATTTAACTCTAATCAAATGATGATGATGTATGATATGACATGATAAATGCTTGATGGCATGCAAATGCAAGTGTGAAAATAGTAACTAGCACTAGGGTGTTACAGATTGGGTTCAAGGATCTTTCACCATGGTGATCCTTGACAAAAGTAATGTTGTCACTAGGTAGTTATAGTGAAGCTGTGCAGCGGCTTTCTATGACTGTTAAAATGGTTAATAAAAATGAAATACGGCAACACCACTTTACTTTGTGAAAAATGTTTTACAACTTTACCGTGAAGAAAAGTTGTACTTAAGGATTAATATTGCTTACTATTGTGTATTGTATTCATTATTGTTCACACCATGTTAAGCATGCATCATCCCCGAGCAGATCAAGGTTGAGGCCACTGCTAGAGGAGGTGATTCCCGAGGTCGTCCAGGGATTCGACATTTGCGGGACCGAGCCCGACCCGACGCTGTACGCAATCTAAGGCAAGCCCCGGTGCATTCAGCCCCGCCATTTATGAAATATTTATAACTTGAGTTAATTATTGCATTAGGTTGGTAGGAGTTGATTATCCTACAAAAATTTTAACGGTGGCGGTCAGAAATGATTAACCGTGGCGGTTTTCACAACCGCCTCGGACCTAAGGTCACGGTTAATCGTGGCCTTAACCAAGGTGGTTGTTTTAAGATAACCGCCACAGATAATCAAATTAACCGAGGCGATTATCTTAACACAACCGCCACTTTTAATGGATTAATAGTGGCGGTTATCTTAATATAACCGCCACTGTTATTATTTTCCAGGAATAAATTTTTTTTGCAATATTTGAATTTGGATTTGAAACCGAAATTTCTGATATTCACATACATTCAAAGTAGAAAAATGCACGTACAGAGTATAAACACGTAAAACATATTTAGTCTTATGTTGTCCGTATGTACATCCCCCGTATGTCACCGTCAATATTACAAAACTTTTACTTCTAAACAAGAACATGACATTATAGTTTCAGCATAGCATAATTAAGCTAATCGAAGATGTCCGGCAAATTGTAGTCATCCATGTTTAGACCACTGGTTCTCCAGTTGCGCAGCTTCTCGTACTTCTCCACTGTCGCGAGCTCGCTTGTAGGATCGAAGAACTTATGCCCCACATGACAACAATCGTCCGTGACGCACTTGCAAATGTCAGCTATTGTTTGCTTGATGTTTCTATCATCCACTTTTTCCTTTTTCCACCTTTTTATTGATTTTCTTAGCTGACTGCCAGCCCTAGTGGTAACTTCCACAAGCCCTGAGGAACTCGCAAACATAGTATCGACATAGGACTGAGCCAAGTGGTTGCTTGGCACACTGCATGGAAAATAGAAGTAATGTAAGATACAGGATATTATCCGTGGCGGATAGCAGTGCATGGTAAGTACTCGCACCGGGAATTCTCTCCTTACGGCCAAGTGTGTGCCAAACTTCTTCTGTCTCTTGGACCTCCGATCATAGCTGGTGGGGTCTTCCACGTACGTCCTATATGCGCTATATATATGGCAAAACACTGGTGTTAACTTATATGACAAACACTAGTAATGCAAGCGTGTATTGTTGTCACTTACTATCGCAGACAGTGCTCGAAATCCTTATACCCTTCTTTGTCACTCGGGTTCCGCAAGGAATCAAATATGACGGCCTTTCCATCCTGAGGATAGATGACAAATAAAATCCAGTGGCCGCTGACTCCCAAGCTACACAATTGAATCAATGTGGAAAGATACACCAATAAGTTATAGTACTTTTGACCCATAAGTTATTGTATGTATCATTTTGACATACCCGAACTGGTGGGACCTTCTTCATGACATGTAAGAGGTACTATCCCTTTCTGTACTTGATCTCTCCTATCAATCTTGCACGGACTTTCGCTTTTTGCAACCCTTCCAAGTTCACGAGTTCAGGATGCGTGTCCGGTATTCCGTGGCCAATTATTGCCCTCTGGCTAATATGCATAGGAGATAGGTACAAAATAGGTTTGCCTAGTTCCTTGCATACATATGCTTGCATCCTAAAGATATAAGTTGTCGTCATGACATTGTTAGTTTGATCGTCTTCAATTAACATACCTATAGCAATTCAAAGATACGATATAACTTACATGGCAGAAAGAGTCACTTGGACGACGTCGAGATCCTTGTGCCGTAGCATCCTATGCATGTCGTGGAATTCAACAGGCATGTAACTTTCATCATCCTCCAAGTGGAAGTACTCCTGCGGGACCTTCACAACGAACTCCTTCATGCCTAGCTTTGCAGCATGCATATACCAGATGTGGAACCTCCGAACCTCCCACGGCTCCTCCAAAAGATCGCCCAAGGTCAACATGAATTTGCCATTCTCGAAGTTATCTAGGCAATCTGGACTTAGGGGCCAAAATTTAGGCGGGGTTCGCTCCCTGTAGGGGCAACATGAAAAAAGAATGTTACGTGCATCTACGCACACTTAAGCTATTGAGGATGTTTAGTTGCCATAAGCATACGTACCTTTTGAACGCCGTAGAGTACTTGAACTCTTCGGCTAGTTGGACGCCGCCCATTGCTCCGTGGTGAGGTGGGGAGGTTTGTTCATGGTGAGGTCAGCAGGTTTGTCCCCAGCTTCATCATCTGGTTTCTTCGGTGCTGAAGGACATTTCCCACTGCCCTGGGTTGGGGGCGGTGTCTCGTTGCCCGATGGACCCTCCTGTACCTCCTTGAGGGCTTCTCTTGTCGGGACGCGGTAGAGGATTGTTGTCTGGGCCTGTAGCGTCATACTTGTCATCGTTGTCGTCGTTAGAGTCGTCGCCGCCATCGTTGTCGCCACCATCCGGTGGAGACGAGTGTGGCTCCGTGGGATGCGATGGCGGAGACGACTGGAATTCCAAGACGATGTCTTCCTTGTTCCACAGAACAAACGACGCGATAGTATAGCCGAGGTACCTGACCCCTTCTTCAGTTGGGTAGTCGAGTTCTTCTTCATCGTAATCTTTGTGGGTCCAAAGGATCTCTACCTTGGCATAGTCATGCGGGATCAGCCTGTTGTTGTATGTGGCGCCGCTTTCCGTGGGGTACACTAGTCCATTAGCAATAGCCTTCTTATTCGTCATCTTGCGTCCGTTTGGAATATAGAGCGTGCATTCCCTCGGCTCCACGATGTCATCGACCAGGTACCTGCGGATTCCTCCGGCCATCGATGAGCCTGGAACTATTTGCTGACTCGCTAGTAGTTGTACACCAGCCTGCACAAACATCTGTGCCTGTAACTCCACCATCTTGGGGTCGGTGCTAATGAAAGCCTCCTGTATTGACTTGCTGATCATCTCTTGCATTGCTTCATCGTGGCCTTTTGGATGAGCCCTTCCTTGTATGCCTGCCTCGTGTGCTGTGTCCTAGTGTCAGACTGCCAGGACTCCACGTTCTTCCAGCTCTGCCTTGAGGACATGCCCCGGACGTGACCCTGGTGCTCAGGGTTGCCCAGTGCCTCGGTCAGTACATCGTGATCCCTACGAGGTTTGAACTCCCCGGTCTGAGCAACTGTTGGCGTTTCTTAGCGTCATTACTAAAGATAGACTAAAAGCCCATCCCTAGCAACGATACTAGAAATGTGTGTTGACATCCCTAACCACCATTACTTCAGAAAGGTAACTCTCGGCCCTTAACGGTGCTGGCCAAGATAATGCAGTCTGGTAATAACAGTTAGAAGTGCCTGATTGGCCTTCCCAACCATCATTACTTATGATATGCAAAACTAAAGCACGATGCCTTGGGGTGCAACAAAAATTACAGTCCTTAGGTAATGGTACTTAGGTAAGCCAATCATGATAGCTCAGTATAGATAAATCCGCAAGCGCACAGAACTATCATTGTAGCATTTCAACCTCGTGAGTATTCAGGGGTGTCGTATTTATAATTTCCCGTAGGAGGGCAGGACAAATGCATCTAGCTTTGGCATAAACATGATCACTTATTGAATGCATAGGTAGACATAGCATAGGCAGGGGTAAATCATAGTTCAAAGATAGTGGACACACATCTGAGCCAACCTCAAGGATAAAAGAGAAATGAAGAATAAAAGAATATATCTAATTGAGCAGGCATTGGTCATATATAACTATGCAAAGCACTGTTAGTAAACATCTAACTAGCATGTCTAGTATCAGGACTAGGTCTGGGATGATAGGGAGATCCCCGCAGCTGGTCTGCCAGCCGATAGAGACTTTACGAACTCCTACCCAATATCCGAACGTGGGGGACTGCTAGGGATGGACAGGGCTATCACCACCTGCCCACCTACCCCTCTGCCCATGGGATACCGACATATTCGCCGATCTCCGCATACCCGAGAACCATGCTCGCGTACTTGGAAACAACTCCTAACCCCCTAGGACTCCACCCCTTCGGAGTGACAGGCTAGGCTAAGAGCAACCGAGAAGGCACGACGAACCGTCACCTCATCCCTAGTTCTTCCTCTATTCATACTAAGTTGATGAATGATGAAGAACAACGATGAACATATCAAGAACATAACACATAAACTATATGCTAGTTCATATATCATGATCATAACATAACCAAGACTATACTCTAGTTCATATGCATTGCTATATAAATAAGATAAGAACTTGAGCTTGGAAGAGAACTACATTATATTCATACCGAGGTGTTCCTTCTTCTCCCAAGGATACAGACTCTCCTTGCTAGCTCTCGCCTTGCTCTAATACTAAAACTAATCTAAAGAATACAAGTGACAGGTGAGGTAAATGGCTCCAAATGATGGTGTGTGCTGAATGATGGAGGAGCACCATCTACTTATACCTAGAGTAGGGCGGTTTGGCGTCTCTAAGTTTGGAAGGAGGTGAAACCGCCCTTGGGAAACCGCCTAGAGCACCGCCTCCAAAGACTGGGCCCGGGAGGCCCCACTAGGGGGCCGGCCGCACCCGGGGGCGGTCGCTCCCCTGGTTGGGCCCACAGGCCACCGCGTTCTGGTGGTCGCTTGCTCCCTGGGCCTGGACCTCCCCCGCGGTTACGGATGGATCCAGTTTAGTGTTTGAGGTGGGCTTTCTTATTTTCTTGGATTCTGCCTTCTCTGAATACGTTTCCTGGATGTGCGCTTTCTTTATGGTTTTTGTGCATTTTCACATGTCACACCTGCAAGTCAAGTACACACCAAAACTTGTGGAAATGTTAGTTTAAAGCTCTACCTACTATTTATTTTAGTAACATATTGGCGGTAAGAAATAGGCTCTAAGGACGCCAACAACTCCCCCACACTTAGTCCTTTGCTCGTCCTCGAGTAAAGGTTCAAAGGACTAAGCGGCTTTATCTCCTTGATTTGAAATCTGCGTACAAGTTATTTCAAGCTTCACCTAAACCTGTGAACTTCCAAGTGTCTACCAAGTCATCTTGGGTAATTGAAAGATGGAATTGCCTGGATTCATATCTTCTTACTCATATCCCTACTCAAAAACTTGGGTTTTTGTGAAGTTTTGAAAACAAAAAGATAGCACTTGTTCCTTGAATGATTCTCTCAAGTCACTTAGTTGTATATGGTTCCTCACCAAGGCATATATAGGGATTGGCTTCACTTGATCACCCAGCCTCTAAAAAATTTATCTGGAGTTTTAGGTAGGGAGGAAAATACTAAGGTACACTTACCTTGCATGTATTGTCAAGTCAAACCCTGGACCGCACCGGAGGGAAGCGTCATACTCTTAGATCAGAATGTGCATGTGCGTGGAAAGAATATGGTGGGTATTATTGGTGTCTAACCTAACTCCACTATGCTCTTTGAAACACATCTCCCTCCTTATCAGGACTTAGAAAAACCTTTTATGAGGGCATGAGTTATCCTTATTCTCTCTCTTCTTTTTATATATATATTTATATATATATTTCTCTTCTTCTTCTTCTTCTTTTCTTCTCCACTTTTTTCTTCTCTTTTTTTTCATTTTTTTCTTCTCCACCCTTTTTTCACCTTTTGGAAGATAGCCTCATGTTTTTATTTGCAACAAAAACTTTAAGGGAGATGTGAACAAAGATTCAGAGCATTTATTTGGATGGGACCTAATAAGTATATTTTTGGTTCACCCCCAGTGTAGGAGTAGTTCATTTTGGGTGGATCAAAGTGGAAGGTATATTTTGCGCCTACTCCCAAGGTAGGAGTAGTGCAAATATTTGGTGGATGGATGAATGTTGTGCGCAACTCGTAGTGTAAGAGTTGGCAATCTTATTTGTGTTTGCGTGAAATCTGATCATGGGAGCACGAAATTTCTCTCAACAGGGGTCACAAAACTTGACCAAACTCAACACAAAGTAAGATGTATATGTGGAAGGTTTTGTCATGAAAGATCATGTATGGCCTTGGTAGGTATTTGCAATCATTCAAGGAACATGCTATATTGATTTTTGTTTTGTAAAAATAAATCCCAAGTTCTTTGCAAGAAATGAGCAGGCGTCATGTCATCCTACTATATCTCATTCATCAATCACTTAGATAAAATGGGGTCCCTATGATAAGTGTTCACAAGTAATAGGAATATTGGCAAGGAATAAAGAGTATGCAAACTTTAATCACGGGATGCCATGGAGATGGAGCATCAAAAGTTTTGTCTTTTCAAGAGTGTTCAAAGTTAAATTTCAAAACTTTGAAAAGAGCGGGGGTAGAGTTGCACAAACCATCGTTGAAGATGAAGGAACTAATGGAAGTTGTTTGTCTCGTCCTTTTGTTTGATGGTTTGCTAGATGTTTGTGCAATGTGTTAGGGAGATCTCGAATTTGTTGTAGTTATGCTTGAGAGATCTCCCCTACACTTATTTTTTGTACCTGCTTTTGTTATAACAAAGAAAACAAAAACAAGAGGGTCTACAACAGGCTAGGGTCATATTGGCTAAAAGATCAAGGAAACAAAATTTTATTATTTAGTTATTTTTATTTTATTAGGAACTTGTTCAACCAACTTTTATTAGAGCTCAAACAAGGCTGATATAAAAGATGCAACGAAAACATAACCAAGACTTATCCCCATATTAGATTATTGCCATTGTTTATGAAAACAACTCAAGGTTCATTAATCAAATTTCAACACCATGTCAAAAGATGATTAAAGAAGACTGTTTCAACCTAAGCACCATGCTTAATTTGAAAATAGCCTATGGATGTTACTCGCGAGAATACATCCAAACAAGAGCATATGACATAAACAGGGAAGCATGAATTTGAATGATCATAAGGAGACAAGTATGAGCGAAGGGGTTGGTGAACATTTATTACCTTTTGCATACCTGAGTTTTCTTACCGGCAGCATATGTGGATTTCTTTGAAGATGCTGCACCGGTGGCGTGGACGTACAGGCTCCAACTCAGCTGAACCATTAGTCCGGATCACACACACAACTACTGTATATGGACCTTGGCCTAATTGGTAGCAAAGGTGTAAAGGAGTAGAGTCCTTTTCTTTTCTCTCTCTCCTTTTTCTCTCTCTTTTTTTTGAAAGATAACTACTGATGACCTTTGGCAAGGGCTCAACATTTATAGTCTGTTGGCAAGACTTCCTCCTCTTCATTGCTCTGCAGCTGCATGAACAAACTTGGGAGAATTCTTGGGTTGCCCCGAGATTTTTCCCGTATTGTTGACAGGAATAGAAGCAGCAATTTGAGCAAACTGTTTTTCTATCATTTTAGTGAAACTCAGCTGATGTTTAACAAAAGAAGATAGAGCTTAAGTTTAGCATTTATAGATTCAATATTTTATCATTAAAGGAAAGCTTTCTAGCAAGATCTGCATTAAACTTAGCTTGCCTTAAAACAAAATCTCTCGAGGAAGGTTGATTGAAATTTAATTTGAAATTTGAATTGAGATTAGAAGAATTACCTTGTGGGTGGTTATGGTTGTTCCACCCATTATTACCTGGTTGTTGATGTTGGCAAAACCTGTTGTTGACGTAGGTCGCTTCTTCCTGGGTTTCGGGATAGCTGTTCCCCGAATGGCCAACATTTCCACAGACTTCACATGTCATGTGTGAGTCCGTGGCTTGGACGGTGCCTGTGGTGGGTTCGGTGGCACGGTCGTCCAGCCTCTTTATTAGGAGGTCTATTTTTGCGACAAGCAAATCCGTCTCCATCGCGGTATGCATGCCTTCTTGTGTTTCTCTTCCTTCTCCCCAGCTTTGGTTTGCTACCATCTTTTCGATGAGTGCAGTGGCATTCTCGATGGCGAGGGAGAGGAATGCCCCTCCAGCTGCGGCATCAAGGTGCCCTTTTGACATGGCCGTCAGGCCCTCATAAAAGTTCTGGAGCACCAGCCAATCTTCCATTCCATGGTGGGGACAGGCTTGGACATAGTCCTGCAGCCTCTCCCATGCCTGAGGGATGGACTCGAGTGATGTTTGCTGGAAGTTGGATATCTCCCCCTTAGAGCAATGGTTTTGCTCATGGGGATGAACTTGGCGAGGAACACCATGGAACATTTGTCCCACGTGTTGACAGCTTCCTTGTTTTGGTAGAACCACTGTTTCGCCTTCCCCGCAAGGGAAAAAGGAAACAGGCGGAGCTTGATGCTAGTTGGTGCGACGTCTTTGCACAATTCAAGGAAGTGTTAAAAATGAGCATTTGCGTCCTCATTTGGCAAGCCACAGAACTGGCTTGCCTACACCATCTTGATTAGGCCAGTATGGAGCTCAAAGTTTCCATTCCCGATATTGACAGCGGGCCCAACGGGCACGTTGGCAACAGTAGGGGTGGAGTAGTCGCAGAGTGTCTTGGCCATGATGATAGTAGCGGATGGTGCGGGAGTGAATGGTTCGTCTGTCGATGGAGTAGCAGAAGAAGAAGTCGTACGGGACCTGTTCTTCCTTAGGAGTGCCTCCGGATTGTCGGTGAAGTTGTTCGACAGGTCGAAAACACTCATACACTATCCTGTTTTCTTTCCAATAAAAAAGAGGAAGAAAACAAGAGAAGTTAACCTTCCTAAACTATGGCCACCTTTTGCTTATTGTGCAATCAATGCCTATGCCAAGCTAGATGTTTTTATTTCCTTTTGCTCTCCCCGGCAACGGCACCAGAAATGCTTGTTGGCATTTCTTAGCATCATTACTAAATATAGACTAAAAGCCCATCCCTAGCAACGATACTAGAAACGTGTGTTGACATCCCTAACCACCATTACTTCAGAAAGGTAACTCTCGGCCCTTAACAGCGCCGGCCAAGATAATGCAGTCTGGTAATAACAGTTAGAAGTGCCTGATTGGCCTTCCCAACCATCATTACTTACGATATGCAAAACTGAGGCACGATGCCTTGGGGTGCAACAAAAATTACAGTCCTTAGGTAATGGTACTTAGGTATGCCAATCATGATAGCTCAGTATAGATAAATCCGCAAGCGCACGGAACTATCATTGTAGCATTTCAACCCGTGAGTATTCAGGGGTGTCGTATTTATAATTTCCCGTAGGAGGGCAGGACGAATCCATCTAGCTTTGGCATAAACATGATCACTAATTGAATGCATAGGTAGACATAGCATAGGCAGGGGTAAATCATAGTTCAAAGATAGTGGACACACATATGAGCCGACCTCAAGGATAAAAGAGAAATAAAGAATAAAAGAATATATCTAATTGAGCAGGCATTGATCATATATAACTATGCAAAGAACTGTTAGTAAACATCTAACTAGCATGTCTAGTATCAGGACTAGGTCTGGGATGACAGGGAGATCCCCGCAGCTGGTCTACTAGCCGATAGAGACTTTACGAACTCCTACCCAATATCCGAACGTGGGGGAGTGCTAGGGATGGACAGGGCTGTCACCACCTTCCCATCTACCCCTCTGCTCGTGGGATACCGACATATTCACCAATCTCTACCCGAGCACCATGCTCGCGTACTTGAAAACAACTCCAAACCCCCTAGGACCCCACCCCTTCGGAGTGACAGGCTAGGCTAAGAGCAACCGAGAAGGCACGACGAACCGTCACCTCATCCCTAGTTCTTCCTCTATTCATACTAAGTCGATGAACGATGAAGAACAACTATGAACATATCAAGAATATAACACATAAACTATATGCTAGTTCATATATCATGATCATAACATGACCAAGACTATACTCTAGTTCATATGCATTGCTATGTAAATAAGATAAGATCTTGAGCTTGTAAGAGAACTGGATTGTATTCATACCGAGGTGTTCCTTCTTCTCCCAAGGATACAAACTCTCCTTGCTAGCTCTTGCCTTGCTCTAATACTAAAACTAATCTAAAGAATACAAGTGAGAGGTGAGGTAAATGGTTCCAAATGATGGTGTGTGTTGAATGATGGAGGAGCACCATCTATTTATAGCTAGAGTAGGGTGGTTTGGCGTCTCTAAGTTTGGAAGGAGGTGAAACTGCCCTTGGGAAACCGCCTAGAGCACCGCCTTTGAAGACTGGGCCCATGAGGCCCCACCAGGGGGGCGGCCGCACCCGGGGGCGGTCGGTCCCCTGGCTGGGCCCGCTGGCCACCGCCGTCGGGTGGTCGGTTGCTCCGTGGGCCTGGACCTCCCCCGCGGTTACGGATGGATCCAGTTTAGTGTTTGAGGTGGGCTTTCTTATTTTCTTGGATTGCGCCTTCTCTGAATATGTTTCCTGGATGTGTGCTTTCTTTATGGTTTTTGTGCATTTCCACATGTCACACCTACAAGTCAAGTACACACCAAAACTTATGGAAATGTTAGTTTAAAGCCCTACCTACTATTTATTTTAGTAACATATTGGCGGTAAGAAATAGGCTCTAAGCACCGCCAACAGCAACCTTTGTGATCTTGAGTATAGCCTTCTCTGCTTCCTCAGCCTTTTCCTCATTGTATTGAATCTTGCCCTCCTTCAGCTTCTTCGGCCTACGGGCATATAAGTAGTCGCGTGACCTCTCATCGATGCCTTGTAACGGGTAGCTCTGCCCGATCGCTTCTGCCTCCCTTTCTTCCTTGCGCCACTTGGGCCTCTTACCGGCATACCCAGTCATGCCTAGGTGGTGGACGAGCTCATTCTTCTTTGCGAGCTCCAAGAACTTCTCGCCTTTGCGCTTTGCTTCATCGGTGGTCATCTTCTCGACAAACTCATCCCAGATGTGCCGCTTGATGAAGTTGTAGTCTTCATATGGTGTCTTCCCTTTCTTCACAAACTGGGTGTTGAGTTTGGACCGGAAGCTGCGAAGAGCTTTGCCTGCCAGGAACAACGCATGGCCCCTGCACACGGCTTCATCGTATTGTTCGGGTGGATACTGGAAACGTCTCTTCACGTCAGCCCACACTTTGTCCTTCAGAGTCTGCGGCACTTTCCTCGAATCTGAATAAGTGATAGGCACATGTTCCCTTACTATGCAAGAGCATTGGTTGCTGAAGGTGCCGATAACTGTTTGTGGCTCCAAGGGCTCTCCCTGCGGCCCTATCTTGGTTATGGCATGCACCTTCTTCGAAACCTGGTGCCGTCCGTGCTGGCCCCTCTTCAATTCTGACTTTCCACTCTTGGAGGTTGTCTTTTCTGATGAAGCGCCCGAGGACGGACCGGATTCATGCCCCTCATCACCAAACTCCAAACGCAAAGGCGGCACCGGAATTTGTATACACGATAGGAGCTCACATTAGCTGTATACATAGTACATGCGAGCCCGTCGACGGTGTGTTAGTTGGACACTTACGCGGCCCTCTTCATCTTCTGGTCCGTGACCTGGCGTACAAGATCCTTGAGTTGACGGCCCTGTTCTTTGTCCCTTTTTCGGTGTATAGGTCGCATCTTCTTCTTCCTCCGTACGTGCTTTCTTCTCCGTCCTAGGTGTTAGAACCTCCTCCTCGTACTCGCTGCTCTCATCTGATGATGAAGAGGAGCCTCCCATATCACTCGGGCCCGAGCTTGGCTGACGCCATTGTCCTTCAGGCGATCCCGCCATAGGAAGCTATGAATGAGATAGAGTTATACAGACATCTCACAAGTGCGAGTAGGTCATACAAAGTAGATAAGAAAAGTACAAAAGAAAAGAATAATACATCCTTTTTCATTGCAATTGGAGATTACATCATTTTTCATTTACACTGTGAGTAGTTGTACAAAGTAATTGAGAAAAGTACAAAAGAGTAGGAAAATTACAAAAGAGTATAAGAAAAGTACATATTTGGCTCAGATTTGCCCTATTGTAATAACATCTCTTCTAAACCGGTTGCTTGTATATGATATACATGCCATCCTAGTTTAGAGGCTCACAAGCAATATGGCGACTTTCCATCATCATAGCCACTGCCTCAACATACAAAATTTCACATCATTGCAAATGCCACTGCCTGAAGACATTACTAGAATCAAAACCAATTCTTCATCGAAAAAGCCATACAATAGGGTTTCAATTAAAGTAGTAGAGTTAGAGTAGTAGTAGACAAGTAGTAATAGGATTAGGAGTTAGAGTAGTTGTAGGAGTACAAGTTGTAGAGTAGTAGTAGTATAGCTAAGAGTAGTAGTTGAGTAGACAAGTATTAGTAGAGTAGTAGTACACAAGTAGTGGTAGAGTATATGCCAAACAATTCATCATTGCATTTACAAATAAATTAAGAAAAGTACAAAAGAGTATAACAAGAGTACAAAAGAGTATAAGAAAAGTACATATTTGGCTCAGATTTGCCCAATTGTAATAACATCGCTTCTAAACTGGTTGCTTGTATATGGTATACAAGCCATCCTAGTTTCAAGGCTCACAAGCAATATGGGGACTTTTCATCATCATAGCCGCTGCCTCAGCATACAATTTAAGTTTCACATCATTGCAAATGCCACTGCCTGAGCACATTACTAGAATCAAAACCAATTCATCATCGAAAATGCAATACACAATAGTAGTAGAGTAGTAAGTAGGAGCACTAGTAGAGACAAGTAGTAGTAGTAGAGAAGTAGTAGTAGGAGTTAGAGTAGTAGAGTAATAGAGACTAGTAGTAGAGTAGTAAGTAGGAGTAGTAGAGTAGGAGTAGGAGTAGAGTAGTAAGTAGGAGTAGGAGTAGAGTACAAGTAGCCAGGTAGTTTTAGAGTAGAAGTAGACAAGTAGTGGTATAGTAGTAGGAATAGTAGACAAGTAGGAGTAGAGTCATAGAGTAGAAGTAGACAAGTAGTAGTAGAGTAGTAGTACACAAGTAGTGGTAGAGTATATGCCAAACAATTCATCATTGCATTTACAAATAAATTAATAAGAAAAGTATAAAAGAGTATAACAAGAGTACAAAAGAGTATAAGAAATGTACATATTTGGCTCAGATTTGCCCCATTGTAATAACATCGCTTCTAAACTGGTTGCTCGTATATGATATACATGGCATCCTAGTTTAGATGCTCACAAGCAATATGGGGACTTTTAGTTAAGTCAAAAATAGTGATTAGAGAGTAGGGTAGTAAGAGTAGAGTACTAGAGAGTAGAGTTAGTTAAGTCAAAAATAGTGATTAGGAGTTAGAGTAGTAGTAGGAGTACAAGTAGTAGAGTAGTAGTAGTAAAGCTAAGAGTAGTAGTTGAGTAGAGAAATAGAGTAGTAGTAGAGTAGGAGTAGTAGTAGAGTAGTACAAAAGTAGGAGGTAGCTAGAGTAGTAGTAGAGTAGTAAGCGTAGGACATCGCTTCTAAACTGGTTGCTCGTATATTATATGCATGCCATCCTAGTTTAGATGCTCACAAGCAATATGAGGACTTTTAGTTAAGTCAAAAATAGTGATTAGAGAGTAGGGTAGTAAGAGTAGAGTACTAGAGAGTAGAGTTAGTTAAGTCAAAAATAGTGATTAGGAGTTAGAGTAGTAGTAGGAGTACAAGTAGTAGAGTAGTAGTAGTAAAGCTAAGAGTAGTAGTTGAGTAGAGAAATAGAGTAGTAGTAGAGTAGGAGTAGTAGTAGAGTAGTACAAAAGTAGGAGGTAGCTAGAGTAGTAGTAGAGTAGTAAGCGTAGGACAGCTAAGAGTAGAGTTAAGTTTCCTGAAGTGCCTCGCAAAAGTAGTAGAGTAAAATTTAGTAGTAGTATAGAAGTAGAGCCAAGAGTAGTACTATAGTAGGATTAAGAGTAGACAAGTAGTAGTAGGACTAAAATTCAGTTAAAATTCAAATAAAATTCAGTTAGAGTAGGGTAGTACAGCTAGTGTAGAAGTAGAGCTAATAGTAGTAGTATAGTAAGATTAAGAGTAGCCAAGTAGTAGTAGGAGTAAAATTCAGTTAAAATTCAAGTAAAATTTAGTTAGAGTAGGGTAGGACAGCTTAGAGTAGTAGTAGAGTACAGAAGTAGAGCCAAGAGTAGTAGTATAGTAGGATTAGAAGTAGACAAGTAGTAGTAGGACTAAAATTAAAATTCAAGTAAAATTCTGTTAGAATAGGGTAGTACAGCTAGTGTAGAAGTAGAGCTAATAGTAGTAGTATAGTAGGATTAGGAGTAGCCAAGTAGTAGTAGGAGTAAAATTCAGTCAAAATTCAAGTAAAATTCAATTAGAGTAGGGTAGTACAGGTAGTATAGAAGTAGAGTTAAGATTAGTAGTACAGTAGGATTAGGAGTAGACAAGTAGTAGTAGGAGTAAAATTCAGTTAAAATTTAGTTAACGCTCACAAAAACAACAAGGGACTCCTGAACTCATAGACAGTGCAAGGCAACCAAGAAACAAATGATGAACTCATGATTGCAACATATGTGGTAGTGGCACTGCAGAGGTACTAAATTCTTGTTGCAGAACTAACAACCAAACCATGATCTAAAAAGATCACAGCTAAGAGTAAAATTCAATTAATCTCAAATGATTGGCAAATTCTCAGTTAATAACCTTAGTCATCATAGGCAGTGGCATTTGCTTTTCCTCAAAATCTCCCAAACGCATCACATGCAGCATTTTCAACTCAAATTTGGGAAAATTGAAACAAAATTGAAACAAAAAATTGCATCACAGACATCACATCCAGGCAACACAGGGGAGAAGCTAGGGTTCGGCTCACGGTAGCAACAATGTAGGACGGAGACCAAGGTGCGCGGCCGGGAAAGGAGGTCGGTGAGGTTGAGCTCGCCGACGAGCACGGGGAAGGAAGAGGCGCACACGGTGGCAGGGCCGGACACGGAGACGGAGCACGAGTCAGGGAAGGAGCATGGTGGCGGCACATAGAGGTCGGGGTCAGGGACGGGGACGGAGACGGAGACGAGGGAGATGGAGCTAGGAGAGCCGCCAACTGGGAACGGAGAGCCGCCGGAGAACGGGCGCGCATGGGTGGCGGCGCTAGGGTTCCGGTGGTGGAGGTCCTAGACACAGAGGCGGAGGCTGGTGTGGGGGAGGGACGAAGGTGCAGGAAGGTGCAGAGGAGAGGCGCAGGCGCAGACGGGGGTCGACGATGGCGGCGGCGGCGGGAAAATCCGGCAGCCCTTCGGGGACGAAATCAGCTGCGCGGAGCAGTTGAATTTTAGGGCGAGGTGTAGAGGGTATATATAGATGATTTTAACCATGGCGGTTAACTAAAGAAAACCGCCACGGTTAATATTAATCGAGGCGGTTACCTTAGGATAACCGCCACGGTTATCCTAAGTTAACCGCCTCGGTTAAGCCTTTTTGAATTTTTAAGTTTTTAGGTGTGATGCAAGAGTGATATAGAGTAGTGGTAATAGGAGTAGGAGTACAAGTAAGCGTAGTAGTACGAGTAGTAGTAAGTGCAGTAGAAGTAGTAGCAAGCATAGTAGTACGAGTAATAGTAGTAGGAAAGGGGAGTAGTAAGCAGCGTGGTAATAGTAGTAGTCGTCGTAGTGGTAGTCGTAGTCGTAGTAGGACGAGTAGTGGTAAGCGTAGTAGTGGTAGTAGTAGTACTATGAGTAGTAGTAAGCGTAGTAGGAGGAAACGTAGTAGAGTAGTAGGAGGAAGCGTAGTAGAGTAGTAGTAAGCGTAGTAGTAGAGTAGTAGAAGTATAGTACAATTGGTAGGTACATGAAAAGTTCTCGTTAATCATTAGGTGAGTACATTGTTACATAAATGTGTGGCATACATATCACTTTGGTGGGAGTGATCCTATGACGGACTTCTTCTCACCGTCGGGGCGGAACCAAGGCTTCATCTTGTTCCTGCTCACGCGGTTCTTAACGATCTTGATCTTACGGGGATGATCGGTAAATAGAGAGAACTCTGCGTAGTTGTTGTATTCTTCGGGACTCTGGACTCCATCGGCTCCCATGATCCTCTGCTTTCCTAAGACAACCACATGCTTGTTTGTCTCTTTGGGCATTGGATAGTAGGCCACCTGCGCGACGCGGTTTGCGAGTACCCACTCATCATCTCTGTAGGCGACACTTTGGAGATCAACGGTTGTTAGCCCATACTCATCCATGACCACGGACTTCGGCTTGACCCACTGGCACCGGAAGATGGGTATCTGTAGGTCATCGCCGTAGTCAAGTTCCCATATCTCTTCGATCTGCCCATAGTATGGCTTGATGTCCCCTGTCGCGTCATCGATGCCCTTATATCAAACACCGCAGTTTTGTGCTGCACTATTGTTGTCCTTCTTTTTTGTGTGGAACCTGTATCCATTGATGTCGTACCCTTGCCATGTGGTGACTTGGCTAGAAGGGCCGGATGCTAGATTCAATTCATCAATGCAATCGTTCGATATGTCCTGATTTTTTATCCATGTCGTGAAATGCATCTTGTGCTGCTTCTGTACCCACGCCTCCGTGCGTCCATCACTAGCACGGCGCATCTCCTTCAGGTGCTACTCAACCCACTTGTCCATTGACACTAACTGATTGAGGGCAGCGTGATGTGCATCTTGCACGATATCGCCGTCTATATCAGTTTGTACTTTCCTCCCGTGCACCCCATCCCTGTTGTTCTGCCTTCATGCGGGTGGACGGGCATCCCAATAGCATTTCAATCCCGGACGTATCTCGTGCAGCAGTTAACGGCCTCCTCTGTTGTGTACGCCTCAATCATTGAGCCTTCTGGGTAAGCATGGTTATGGACGTATCTGTTGAGGGTGGACATGAACCGCTCATACGTCCATATCTGATGCAAGTATACAGGCCCCAATTCCTGTATTTGATCGACCATGTGCATCATCAGGTGTGGCATAATATCGAAGAAAGAGGGCGGGAAGCACATCTCAAGCTGGCAAAGAGTCTCTGCGATAAACTCTTTTAGGGCAGGCAGCTCAGCTTCATCGATGACCTTCTGTGTGATACAGTTAAAGAAGTAGGACAAGCGCGTGATGACCATCTTCACGTACTCTGGACCGATAATCCTGATCACAATCGAAATGAACACCTTCAGCATGACATGGCAGTCATGAGAGTTGAAGTGGGTCATTGTGAGGTCTTTCATCGAGACCAGGCTCTTGATGTTCGAAGAGAAACCGGTCGGCACCTTCACGGCCCGAAGCCATCGGAGCAAACCCGTGCTCTCATCTTTTCTTAGGTTATAGCTCGTGCCCGGAAGGTCCACTTTATTTATGGCTTGTGACGTCGTCAGGTGGATTTTGTGCTTGATGTCATGGTTCACAAGATCCAGATGTGACTTGAGACCATCTTTCATCTTAGTCTTGATGTCAAGCAGGACCCCGATCGTGCTCTCGAAGACATTCTCCTCCAGATGCATGCAGTCAATTGCATGGGGTGTATCTAGCTCCTTCTAGTATGATAGGTACTTGAAGAAACATGACTACTTCTTGAATGGAACGGGGGCCGGGGCAGGCTCTGCCTCTTCCTCTTCTGCATCCTACTTCCTCTTCTTCCTCCGCTTCTTCCGCCTATCTTCCTCCTCTTTCTTCTTCTTCCCAAACTCGATATTGATCCTCTGCACCATGTCAAACACCTTTTGCCCGTACCCTAACCTATCCAGCGTGTCAATTTCAAGCTCGTCATTGTTGTCAAAGTACATATTCATCGATGGATTCCTGTACCTGTGCTTCTTGGGGAGGAATCGCCTATACCTCATATACACCATCTTCTTTGATGCACCTAAGGTAAGTGAAGCAGGTGCCATCAATGCAAACTACGCAACCGCTCTTCCCTTTAATCTGCCCCAATAGTGAAAAAAGACCAGGGTAATTGGTGATGGTGACAAAGATGATGGCATATAGAGTGAACTCCTTCTTGTCGGACGCATCCATCATGTCGACCCCTTTCTCCCATAGTGTCTGCATGTCCTCCATCAAGGGCTCCAAGAACACGTCTATATCATTGCTGGGCTGCTTCGGTCCTGAAATAAGCATGGTGAGTAGAAGGTACCTGCGCTTCTGACATAGGTGCGGAGGTAGGTTGTAGATGGTGAGGGTGACCGGCCACGTGCTGTGCGTGCTGCTGAGCTCGCCAAAGGGATTCATCCCCTCGGTACTCAGCGTGAACCTGACGTTCCTAGGCTCATCCCCAAACTTTGTGAACTTGGCGTCAAAATGCTTCCACTGCTTGCCATCGGATGGATGCCGCAGCTTGCCATCACCCTTCACACGTTCAGGAGATGCATGCCAGGACATAAGTCTGGCATCCTCTGGATTCCCAAATAGTGCACACAACCGATCGATCACGGGCAGGTACCACACCGATAGGTCATGACTTTTCCTGAGTGTGTAACCCTCTTCTTCTTCATCCTCAGGAGGTGGCAGTTTGTTGGACTTCGCCTTCTTATTCTTCAGCCCTCTCGAGGGTACCTCCTCATCACCCGCGCGACAACCAGCATTTTTCTTGTAACGACTCGCGCCACAGCGCGGACAGCTCTCCAACTTTGCAAAGTCATCTCCCTGAAATAGAATACAATGGTTAGGACATGCATGAAACTTTCTAAGCTTCATTGCCACTGGCCAGATCAGCTTCTTCGCCCAATAGGTATTGGCGGGCACATTGTTACCCTCAGGGTAACTGTCACCAAGGATACGTAACAGGTCATTGAAGCAAGTGTCGGTCATCCCATGGCGAGCCTTCAACATAAGCAACTGGAGATTGAAACGGAGCACAGTCCAATGCTGTGGACATTTTCCCCATCCTTGTACAGGGGATCAATTGCCGCCTGCTTCATCACTCTAAAATTCTTGAGCCATTTTGGATCCCCAAACAAAATATCATCGTGATCCTGACAGTTAGCAACCTTCTCAATGAACTCTGCATCCTCCGGCAGCAACGTGTCAATGACAGGGTGACCATCCCCATCGCAAGCGTCAGCGTCATCGTCTGCCATGTCCTGGAGCAGATCACTGATCGTGATGTACTCACATCTCGCATTGTCGTCATCGCCGTGGCAGATGATGTCTGTTGTTGCTGTCTTCCGTCATTCACCGATGAGGAGCTTTCTGCTTGTGCATCTGCGACACTTGGATCTTTTTCACCGTGATACTTCCACACAGTGTACTTTGGGTCCTTGATGAACCCATACCGTACCAAGTGTGATTGCACAACGTTGTCTTCCTGGGCAAGCCGATTCTTGTAGTCATTGCACGGACAAATCATGCGATCTCGGCCCAGACTCAGACGATGCTTCTACACAAAAGGAATAAACTTCTTCCTCACATTGTCCAGGAAAGACAGATCCAGCCTTGATGTGTTGTACATCCAATTCTCCCTACTCTCCATGACCTTCACCTTATATACAAACACAGCAAATTGAAATGAAGTCGTATTAGACGAGCGGTAAATCCAACTCTACACCTAATTGAAAGTATCGAAAAAGCATCTAAATACTCCCAAGTGCCACCCTTCACAAAATCCAACTCTAGATTCACTTACTCTCTCTCATCTTTTTAGATCTAGATCTAAACCGGCCACATTTCGAAAAAACTCCTATAAATCATGGAAAAGAGAGGAAAAGCAGATTTGGAGAGTAAGAATCAACCTCTAACGGTGCCACCCTTCACTAAATCCAAGGATAAATTCCTTATTCCCTCTCATCCATTTATATCTAGATCTAAACCATTTGGAAAAACACCTAAATAATGAAAAAGAGAGGAAAACAAGATTTGGAGGGTAAGAATCAACCTCTTACGGTGCCACCCTTCACCAAATCCAAGGGCAAAACCTCCCCCTTGAAATGGCTATTTTTAGGGTTTTGAGCTCAAAACACCCAAAAATGGAGGAGAGGTCACGGGGAGGAAGAAGGGGAGGGTGGCTGTTTTATAGGCCCAGAGTTACTAGAGGTGGTTATCCTAACATAGCCGCCGCGGTTAATCAGTTATTAAACGTGGCGGTTGTGTTACGACAACCGCCTCAGTTAATGCCTTTACCGAGGCAGTTATCATAAGTCAACCGCCACGGTTAATGCCTGGTGGTTTTGTTACGATAACCGCCTCGAAAAAGGCATTAACCGAGGCGGTTGGGGGCGGCCAGCCCAGCCTTCGGCCAGTCCGTCTTAACCGAGGCGGTTTGCTAGGCTGACCACCACGGTTAAGATTTCAGAAGTGCTTCCCAAAAGATTTTCTGTAGTAGTGTCACCTATCTTGTTGCATTACCTGCCTTGATACATGTTACTCTTAAAACCTGTTTAAAATTAAAATGTTCAAAAAAATGCTTAGCCCTGCTTAATGATTTTAGATTTGCATCAAAAGGCTATTTTTTGACTTATGGGGATATGATATTAATGAATCATGAGAAAGGAAAGGGGTATGAGTCCGTTCGGGAATTGTGCACTTGGGTAGCAGCCCCAATTCATCGTCACCGACGGAAAGGGGTTTTCCGTTCATTGGTTGTGAATTTGGGTTAGAATCCCAATGCTTGACCATCGGCGGGAAAGGGATTTGAAAATCGTTGGGATACTTGTACTTGGGTTAGAGTCCCAATGCAATGTCGCCGGTGAAAAAATAATTAGGGACCGTTCGTTGTAGGCCTGCTGTGATCGAGACTTTGCAACTAGCCACATACTACGGGAAGCCCTGACTCCGGTGGCTCTACTACTTGAACCGACAACCACGCACTGGGAGTGGAGAGATAGCGAGAGAAGCGTGTACCCTCGTGGCCAGCGTGCCTGGAGAGGAGAGGAGTACTGTGTTCTTGGGTGGCGCAGGACCGGTTCAGGTTTGGAAAAGCCGTGGTAGCCGGGGTTCGCATGCAAGCTTAGTTGCTACATATGCAGTGTGGATAGGGACCCCCAGTTGGGTACTAATCGATTCGAATCGTTGTTCCTCCTCGGATATGAAGACTCAATCCTTTGAGCTACAATTGAAAAGTGGTTCGGAACTAGGTGTTTTGAGAATGATTTAAGAATTGGAAAGTATGATGGAATATGATAATGAATTTGCAATTATGTACTATGCTTAAAATTAAGATTTGAGGTAAAATATTGAAATAGGATAGTAATGCTTTTCTGCAAAACTCTTTGACTCTTGCTCAAGCCTTACGTTGACTCCCCTCAGCCTGCATTCCTGAGTCTCACTCCTTTTTATTTAGTCGGGTAAGTCTTGCGGAGTACCCCAGTGCTCAGGGTTTGTTAACCCCATGTTGCAGGAGTACAACAGTCGGAGGTTTGCCTTGCCCCCTGCTGTGTGACAGTCGTCTAGGAGGCAAGTGAGGAGGAGTAAGGTTGGACCCGTGGGCAGGGTTCTTGTTATTAAGTACTTAAATATGTTGTCGTTGTGCCACTGCTACCTACTTTTAATTCTGGTCTGTAATAACTGCACCTAAATTTTATTTGGACGAATGGTTTGTAATCTAAGTACTTTATAATCTTTCTACGCTTTTACTCTGATTAATTTTTTATGAAATGTTGTAATTCTATAATGGCTTCGCAATGGGATCCTATCGGAGAATACGGGTGCTGATGTAGCCCGACAGGACCTTCTAGATCATTTGGGACACGGGCCCCGCTGTCAGAGGTCATTAGTGACAATGACAGGTGCCTGTGGGCCATGTGATTTAGGCGATTCTGTTACAGCTGGTATCTGAGCAATTTCATTGCTAAATCAATACGGTATTACTTTGCAAAACTTCAAAATGTTTTGGATCATAAACTTTAAATTGCTATGTTGGCCCAAATTGCTTACTCTTGTCTTACTCTGTAATACAGATATGGTAGCCAGTGGAATAGCACTATTATTAGCCCTATGTTAAAAATTATTTATGCATTTATTTATCTTGCATTGGTTTTAAATTTCGTAAGTACGATTCATGCATCATGATTGATTCAAATGTTAATTAACTTCCTCCTTAAAATGGTTTATGGGTTAGGATCTATCAAACCTATTCTTGCTAGCCTATAATATATCCTCACTAACCAAACTTATCTTCTCCAGCATGGCACACTGCAAGCAGACTGCGCGCAAGATGACGGGACCTAGGGGAGTGCCGCGTCATCAGCTGGCGCCACGCGACGGGAGGCTTCCAGCCGTCATCGCCCCACCACAGTCGCGCTGAGCTGCATGAGGAGACAGAGAGGATGAGGGAGGAGATGAGGAAGATGACCGAGGACTTTGCCGCCGCTCGTCGGGAGCACTACCAGGACGTGGCGACGATCGACCGGCTGTGGACTTCTGTGGCACATCTCATCGAGCAGAGGGACGCTACTTGGGCACGCGGGAACGTGACCCGGGTGAGGCTGCACGAGCTTGAGATCTACGTGGAGCAGATTGAGGACTCCAATGATGCACTGCACGAGGAGGTGCATAGGCTCAACAATGAGCTTAACCCTATCCTGGAGCCACGTGTTGAGGACCCCGAGGATGGAGTGGTTATTGGTCCTAAGGATCAGGACATGGAGGACGTTGATGAGGAGGTTGAGCCTCTCCAAGTGGTCATCAAGGAGGATGCCGACGAGGACGCCGATGAGGACATCGAGGAGGACGTCGAGGAGGCTGACGAGGATGGTGTCGTCTCTGACGGGACCGTGGGCGACGACGACTAGACTAGTAGTAGGACTAGGAAAGTCGGTTTATCGCACTCTTTTGGGCATTGTAATGTCGGTGTTGCCACGAAACCCTAGTTATGGTTTGGGGACTGTGTTAAGTGTCAGTTGTGTACTCTAGTTATTGTAATATTATGGTGTGTACTGTACTAAGTTTCGGTTAAGTAATCTAAGACTTGAGTTTGGCTTGCTTATGCACAGATGCCTGTTCACACCCGCTCGACTGGTGCTGGGACTTCTGAGGATGGGGCCATTCCAGAGGCACCGCCGATTCCGCCTACTCTGGCAGATGCCATTGCAGCCTTAGCTAATGCTGCAGCGCTGCTTGCTTAGAACCGAAATGACCGTGGTGGGCGCCGTGGCCACCACCATGAAGAGGAAACAACTTATGTGGACTTTATGGACACCCGTCCACCGGTGTTCACCAAAGCGGATGAGCCGCTGGAAGCAGATGACTGGCTCCGTACCATGGAGCAGAAGTTTGGATTGATTCGCTGCACTGAAACCCAGAAACCGTTGTTCGCAGCACAGCAACTCCGAGGCCCTGCGAGCGCTTGGTATGCAAACCTCCTGTCCGCCCAGCCTGATGGACACCAACTTACTTGGGCGGAGTTTTGTGAGGCCTTCGATGCTCATTACATCCCTGCGGGTGTGATGAAGATGAAGTTGGATCAATTCTTAGCTCTGCAATAGAAAGAATCCACCGTCATGCAGTACATCAGCCAGTTCAACCACCTGTCACAGTATGCCTCCGAACATACCAACACCGACCAAAAGAAGAAGGACTGCTTTGTCAGAGGCTTGAACTACAAAATTCAAAGAAGCTTGTCCACCAACTGTTGGCGTTTCTTAGCATCACTACTAAAGATAGACTATAAGTCCGTCCTTAATAATAATACTAGAAACGTAAGTTGACATTTCCAACCACCATTACTTCAGAAAGGTAACCCTTGGCCCTTAATGGTGCCGGCCTAGGTAATGCAGTCTGGTAATAGCAGTTAGAAGTGCCGGATTGGCCTTCCTAACCGTCATTACTTACGATATGCAAAACTGTGACACGGCGCCGTGGGGTGCACAAGAATTACAATCCTTAAGTAATGGTACTTAGGTATGCCAATCATGATAGCTCAGTATAGATAAATCCACAAGCGCACGGAACTATCATTGTAGCATTTCAACCCAAGAGTATTCAGGGGTGTCGTATTTATAATTTCCCGTAGGAGGGCAGGACGAATGCATCTAGCTTTGGCATAAACATGATCACTGATTGAATGCATGGGTAGACATAGCATAGGCAGGGGTAAATCATAGTTCAAAGATAGTGGACCCACATCTGAGCCGACCTCAAGGATAAAACAGAAATAAAGAATAAAAGAATATATCTAATTGAGCAGGCATTGTCATATATAACTTTGCAAAGAACTGTTAGTAAACATCTAACTATCATGTCTAGTATCAGGACTAGGTCTGGGATGATAGAGAGATCCCCGCAGTTGGTCTGCCAGCCGATAGAGACTTTACGAACTCCTACCCAATATCCGAACGTGGGGGAGTGCTAGGGATGGACAGGGCTGTCACCACCTGCCCACCTACCCCTCTGCCCGTGGGATACCGGCATATTCCCCGATCTCCGCATACCCGAGCACCATGCTCGCGTACTTGAAAACAACTCCTAGCCCCCTAGGACCCCACCCCTTCGGAGTGACAGGCTAGGCTAAGAGCAACTGAGAAGGCACGACGAACCGTCACCTCATCCCTAGTTCTTCCTCTATTCATACTAAGTCGATGAACGATGAAGAACAACGATGAACATATCGAGAACATAACACATAAACTATAGCTAGTTCATATATCATGATCATAACATGTCCAAGACTATACTCTAGTTCATATGCATTGCTATATAAATAAGATAAGAACTTGAATTTGGAAGAGAACTGCATTGTATTCATACCAAGGTGTTCCTTCTTCTGCCAAGGATACAAACTCTTCTTTCATGCTCTTGCCTTGCTCTAATACTAAAACTAATCTAAAGAATACAAGTGAGAGGTGAGGTAAATGGCTCCAAATGATGGTGTGTGTTGGAAGGGAGCTCTCCCTCTCTTTTATAGTCCAACTAGGGCGGTTTGGGAGTTCTAAGTATGGAAGGAGGTGAAACCGCCATCAGCACCGCCTCTGAAGATGGGCCCAGGAGGCCCCACCAAGGGGCGGCCGCACCCGGGGGCGGTCGGTCCCTGGGGAGCGCCATCTGGCCACCGCCTTCGGGTGGTCGGTTGCTCCCTGGGCCCGGACCTCCCCCGCGGTTACGGATGGATCCAGTTTAGTGTTTGAGGTGGGCTTTCTTATTTTCTTGGATTGCGCCTTCTCTGAATACGTTTCCTGGATGTGCACTTTCTTTATGGTTTTTGTGCATTTCCACGTGTCACACCTGCAAGTCAAGTACTCACAAAAACTTGTGGAAATGTTAGTTTAAAGCCCTACATACTATTTATTTTAGTAATATATTGGCGGTAAGAAATAGGCTCTAAGGACCGCCAACAACTCACCCACACTTAGTCCTTTGCTCGTCCTCGAGTAAAGGTTTGAAGGACTAAACGGGTTTATCTCCTTGATTTGAAATCTGCATACAAGTTATTCCAAGCTTCACCTAAACCTGTGAACTTCCAAGTGTCTACCAAGTCATCTTGGGTAATTGAAAAATGGAATAGCCTGGATTCAAATCTTCTTACTCGTATCCCTGCTCAAAAACTTGGGTTTTTGTGAATTTTTGAAAACAAAATGATAGCACTTGTTCCTTGAATGATTCTCTCAAGTCGCTTATTTGTATGTGGATCCTCACCAAGGCATATATAGGGATTGCCTTAACTTTATCACCCTGCCTCTAAAAAGTTTATCTGGAGCTTTAGGTAGGGAGGAAAATACTAAGGTACACTTACCTTGCATGTAATGTCAAGTCAAACCCTGGACCGCACCGGAGGGAAGCGTCATACACTTAGATCAGAATGTGCAAGTGCATGGGAAGGATTGTTAACGGTAGTTATAACATGTTTTCTACCATCATAACCGTCAACAAAACACTTTTTTTTGGGAAGAAACAAGCAAACACATAGTGACATAGGTACAAATAACTTGGTTCCACATGTACATGTTAGTATTTGTTTGCAGGTACGCAAAACAGGTGATTTTAGAGTTTAGAAGCCCAAGATGAAGGTATAATGCAAATCCAATTATGATGAAATGGCAAGACAATGTCACAATCTTGAAGGACTTCACTGCAGCATCGAGTGGGCACCGGATGGGCACTATTCATGGTTCGGCCGAACCATGAATAGTGGCCCTGGCACTCTAGCTTCAAGGAATCAAGTAATGAAGTGAAATGCAAGAGATTAGAGGCCACGTGGCCCCACCTTATGGTTCGGCCGAACCAGGTAGGGAGCCCTCGTGGCCGTGTTGACGTGGTACGATCCGTGGTACATCCCCTGGAGTCCATCTCCACCTTTGGATCACAAGTATAGCGTCAATCAAAGGCTAGGGAGCAAAGTACATGGATTAAGGCCCCAACCGACAAGATATAAGCAGAATAAGCACATGGTCACAGTCCATGATAGGTGGGGACCACAAAGGTGGACTCACCTTGGTCCATGTGGGTCGGCCGAACCAAGAGATATGGACCCAACTCACCAACACATTCCCAGGCAGGTGGGGACGCCTTCTAGAAGCTCTAGCCGGGCCCACCTGCCATAGTGTGGGTCGGCCGAACCAGGGGTGGTGGGCCCAGGCCACCGCCTCACTCCACCGACTTCCAGCATGCCTCCCACGTGCTCATTTTATCTTTGTCGTCCATCCAAGGCGGCTCCAAGGACGGTGAATCCGAGGGTGGAGGTGGAGAAGCACGTGGATCGCTGACGTGGCGCTGCCCTTCACCCCCCTATAAATACCCACCTAGTCCTTCACTTTAGAGGAATAAGGGATCAAGGATCAAGTGTACAATATAGATTAGTGTTAGTGTAAAGAGGGAAGAGTGTAACACCCAAAAAATTGCATTCTTTTAAATAGTGGGAATTTATTTAATTATGCAATTAGTTGATCATTCCAATATAGGGAAATTAATATTTATTGAGATATAAAATTAATATTAGGCCATATACATGTTCGTTGCATTCATGCTGGAGCATGTATTTTTGTATTGTTTGGTTTATGATTGAGTTCAAATATTTCAAAACCCAATTTGAAAATCCTTTCGGAAAATGAAATTGGAAAATGGAAAAGGTAATAAAGAAGAGCCCTTCCCCTCTCCTTTCTGGCCCAAGCAGCAGCTTGGCCTGCTCTCCACTCCCTGGCCCCAGCCGGCCCAGGCCTGATGGCCCGAGGCCCAGCTCGGTCGGCCTGCTCCCTCCCTCTCACTTACCCCCTCTGGCTGACGAACCGGGCCCGCGTGGCAGTCCTTCCTCTTCCCCCTTCCTCCTTCCTCCTCTGGCTGAGCCGAGAGCAGAGCGCCGCTGTAGCCGATCGCGTTTGCGCGGGGAATTCCCCTGCAGTGACTGCCAGCCTGCCCCTAGCGCTCTGTGCTACCGACTCATGGGGCCCACAGGTCAGCGCCCTCCCCTGTTCCCCTCCGATAGCTCGCACAAAGTCCGCCGCGGGGAGAAACGGACGACCGATTTCGTCGGAGCATCGGACTCCGTTTCAATCCGCTATTTCCCCGCGCCTCGGGTGTATATAAGCTCTGGCGAACCCCTGCTGCCACCACCACGCAAACCTAGTAGCCGCCGCCTCTCTGCCCACGCACGAACAGAGCCGCCGCCGAGCTCTTCCGCCGCCGAGGCCAAATTGGCGAGCGTGGGTCACTTCAACTGCACTGTATGCCCTCTGGAAGGTTCATCTTGATATCATGAGCTCGCCGAGCCCTTTTCTCCCTTGATTCTGGCACTGACACACTGCCGTAATCGTTTCCAGAGCGCCGCCAGCTGAATTCCGCCCGCCGCAATCGAACTCCTGCTCCCGGAGGATTTCCGTCGAATTGGACCGGTTCCGGAGCTTCGTAGCGAGGTTAGGATCCTCCCCGACCTATTCCCTTCCGTTTTCGTGCACCAAATCACTGCCGGTCATCATACCGCCGCCATGCCGCCGCCGCCGAGCGCGCTGCTCTCTCCTCGAGCCGTAATCGCCCGTCCCGATGCCCTAAACGAGTTCCCCATCGAGCTCTCTTCCTCCCGGACCTTTTTCCATGGCGAATGATGTGCCGTAGGCCATTTTCCGATTGCGCCGCCCAACTCCGGCCATGGCGCCACCGTGCCGGCTCTGCTCCGGCCGGGAGCACCGCCACCCCTCCTCTCTTTTAATCTGATCCACCGATTTTGAATCGGACGGCCGAGAGCAACCCATACCGATTCGGCCGGAGTTTTTTGAATAACCCCCTGCAGTTTTTAATGCTTAACCCGCAGCCCTTACCGTATTTAGTAGATTACGTTTCCTGTATTCGAAGGCGTATTTATTTTCGGTATATATGAAAATGTGTTTTCAGATTTGAAATCAAAACTGTTTTGTTCGTAGTTCCTCCGTTTTAATTCCGATTTGAACGATTCAAATTGCGTTAGATTCGTAATTTGATGATCTACCAGTTAGTACCACTGTTTCATATGTTATTAACTTTTAAAATTCGAGATTATATTTAATCTATTATTATTCTATTATAAATCTTGTAAAATTCATATCTTCCTCGTTTTAAATCCGATTTGAGCAAACTTTATATCGATGTGATCGTAGCGATGTGTAGATTAGTTTTATAAACTTTTTAATTTGATTTCTCACTGTTGGTGTACTGTTCTAATTAAACTCTTGTTTGTATGCATGATTGCTCCTGTATGCGTGTGTGTTGATATGATGGATCGAGTATAGACGGTGAGCTTTACGTGGGTGATCAAGATCAGTACTTTGACAACCCGGATCACCAGGAGTTTGCTGATCAAGGCAAGTATAGCATGGGATCTTCCTTGTTGTCCTATTCACCGCAATAATTAATTTCATGTGCATGTGTCTACCTTGTTAACCATAGTTTCTACCTAGTATTGTTATCTTGTTCCTTGATCACCTATGGGATTTATGCATTGGGTACTTGATGGTAGCATGCTATTGGAATCATGATCATGTAAACTTGATTAATTGGATATGCAATAAGTTTAAAAGATGCCTTTTTAGCAACATGGAACTAGGGGATTCGAGCATAGTTTTGTGATGCTCAAAATCCTTCACCTTTGGTAATGATCTGTAAGTATGACACCGGGACTGACAGTGCAACTATGAGGGCTACATGGCTCTAGTTTTAGTTAAGTATGGGCACTTTTTCTAGCTTGTTAGAGGTTACCGAAAGGCGTGATGGGACCTGCCGACTTGGGTATAGTGCGGCTCCTGTCCGAGTGCGTATAATCTGCGTGACCTTGTGCCACGAAGAAGGGGGGCTCTACATCTGCTTGCCGGGTCCCTAGCGGCCCTAACTGGTTAGGCGAAGTTCTTTGAAAGACTTCATAGTGAAACCCTGCTCACTCACCTTGGTAGTGTTATGGGAGTAATTAACCCGAGCAACTGGGAATCACGGCTCATAGTGAAAGTGCACAACCTCTGCAGAGTGTAAAACTGGTATACTAGCCGAGCTCACGGTCACGAGCGGCCTTGGACGTCTTATGGAGTAGTTATCTTTTGGGGTGATGCTTACTTGTTGCTAATCTATTTATTGCTACTCATTAATTATGTTTACTATGATCATGAGAACGGGCTTATTCACTTGTTGCTGTTCAATTGCGTAAAAGATGATTAATTAAAAGCAACTGCTGTTAAACCCGTGTCAACCCTTTTGAGCCTCATGAACCCATGCTAGTCTTGTTGAGTACGACATGTACTTACTCTTGTTTATTTTTCATTACTTGGTTAAAAATCCTGGATGGGTAACAGATGGTGATAGTGATGAGGACTACCCAGAGGACTACTAGACTTGTGCTTCACCAGTCGACGTCCCTGTGCTATGGAGCTACCGCGAGAGTTATCTTTAATTTCCGCTGTGTAATGACTTTGATATTATTCGCTATGTAATAAACATTGGTTATGGTACAATTTATGCAATTTGTTGGCTTATGTGTGTGACTGATCCCTGGGCGCACATAAGATTATGCATCCCATTTTATCCTTAAAATTGGGTGTGACAAATTGGTATCAAAGCCGTGTTGACTGTAGGATGCAAGCCTAGTTAGCACTGGGTAGCCCTTAGCTTTGTTTACCTCTTTTACTTGTTGTATTAATTTGTTACAAGTTTTTGCTGATATCCTACCCTTGTCCATTGCAAAATTTTGACTTAATCTGAATTCTTGTAGATGGCCAACCTTAAGCGCACTGCTCGCAAGCGTGTCATGCCACCTAAGAGGTACCTGCAGCGCTTCATCTCTGGCGGACGTGTTTCCCGACCGGAGGTACCCGTGGAAGATCCCGTGGAAGACGTACCCGTGGAGGAGCCCCAGCAGGAGGTGCCCGCAGAGGAGCCCAGTGAAGAGCCCTTGGAAGACAGCTCCGAAGACATGGAGGACCCTCAGGAAGGTGAACCCGAGAAGGTGGAGCCGCAGGGCGACCAGGATTGCGCTGGCGACCCTGATGACGGAGATGATGGAGGCGACTCGGATGACTCCGACGACCCCGATGACGACAGCGACGACGATGGAGACCAAGGTGGAAACCCCTGGGTGGGAATGATTCACTATGATCATCATGGTGATGACTACTACCACCCGCTGCTCCTCGACTTGGTGCGCCGCTTCTACCCCAACGCCTCAGTGCTGTACAAGACGGAGCACTGGAAGCACCCTGACTACGCCGACTACTATGAGACGAAGGTGTACATCAAGGAGGGAAGCCAGGTGAAGAATATCCACTATGCTGTCTCCGTTTGACTCTCCAAAGCTGCCGCCATCAAGGATGCCGCACGACAAGCTCTCATGGTGCACCGCCATGAGAATTGGGACATCATCAAGTGGGAGATGCACCGTTACCTTCCCCGCCATCAGAGTGGCCAAGCTAACTGCAGCATCGCCGGTCCACTTGGAGAAGTGAACGCCCGACTCCACGCTGCCTTGGAGTGTTTGGCCCAGACCAACACCTTTCTGGACCAGACACTGGATGAGCTGAACGCCAGGACTGAAGCTAACTACAGACTCAGCCGGGCGGTGGATGAGTTGAACAGGCAACTCGGTGTTGGACCGCCTCCGCCATCACCAAGGTGCCCAGCTGAATCACCGCCAAGGAACCGAGGTGACCATGGAGATGCTCACACCCACACCAACATTGATCCCTAGAGGAGTTACCCCCCAGTTAGTAGCAAACGACGCTAGTAGTGCAAGTTGAGTCAGGTCGAGTCTAGTTCGTGTCTTGTGAACTTTTGTGCTAGGTTGCTTTTTCTTATGAACAATGCTTGATTTGGAGTTTGTAATGAGTGCTGAGATTATGGGCATGTCCGCAAATCTCTTTTATATAGGTTTGAATTAATGCATAATAGTTTGGGGTTGATTATCTCAGTTTCCAGCAGTGCTGTTTTTCAGACCTCTCTGTCTTAGTTATTTTTCCTATTTAATTATATACGACCAAAAATCGTGAAATTTTTTTGTGAAAAACTAGACTTCTGTAGTTTTCTTTGGCTGCAAGAATCATCTAAATATCAGTTACGGTTTGGGAGAAACAAATGTCACAAGTTAAAGTTTCTGCGCTGTCTGTTACTCTGGAACCATTCTGAATCAAATCTGTTTTTGATAAACTTAACAACAGAATCTGGAAAGATGGTCTGAATAAAAGTTGTGGAGTTTTTCTCATGCTTTCCAACCATGTATAGCACGTCTCTGTTTGACTTTGGAAACTCCAGATATGACTGTTTTTATACTCTACTGATTGTTGGATCGCGCCCAGAATTTCCTGTTCTAGTCTTTTAAGTGTTTTTAATTTTAATGGAAAAGAATTCTAAACCTCACCTCAATGATTTGAACAGCAGATGGCCCACACCAGGAGGAACCCAAGGGGCGATGGTACCTCTGAAGAAAATGCTAATCCACCACCACCTCCGCCACAGCCTAATATGGAGCAGCTGATGATGATGCAAACACAGTTGATGCAGCAGATGGCCCAGAACATTCAACTGTTGCAGCGAAACAATGGCAATGGGAACCCACCTCCACCACCCCGTGACAAGAGAAGCGAGTTCTTGAAGGGACGCCCTCCCACTTTTGACCATTCTAGTGATCCTCTCCATGCTGATGATTGGCTGCGTGCAATAGAAAGGCAGCTGGAGATCGCCCAATGCAACGACGTCGAGAAGGTTCTCTATGCATCTAGGCAGTTGCAGGGAGCTTCTCTGGATTCGTGAGAGTCTTTCCGTTTTGGACGTGCCGACCCCATCTCTTGGCAGCAATTCCGTGAGGGTTTCCGCAATCATCATGTGCCTGCGGGTTTGATGAAGCTGAAGAAGGAGTTTCTTTCTCTGAAGCAAGGAGGCATGCTTGTTGCTAAGTACCGTGACAAGTTCATCCAGTTGTCACGATATGCACCAAAGGAGGTTGAAGATGATGCCAAGAAGCAAGAGCTCTTCTTGGAGGGACTGAATGATTATCTCCAGTACCAGTTGCTCTCCCATACTTTCGCCAACTTCCAACAGTTGGTGGACAAAGCCCTGATCATCGAGAGCAAACGCCGTGAGATAGATGAGAAGAAGAAGAAGAGGAAGTTTCAAGGGCAGTCATCTGGAAGAAACAGCCGCTTCCGCAACAACCAGCAGCAGCCTCAGCAGCAACAACATTTCCAGGGACAGTCTGGATTCAAGAACAATTTCCAGAATCAACAACGTTCCCAGAACCAACAGCGTTCCCAGTACCAGCGACAAGGTGGCAACCAGGCGCCACAACTGACTGCTCCCAACAACATCCCAGTGAAGAATGGTGCCCCCAACAAGTGTTTCCGCTGTGGCAAAGAAGGACACTTGTCCTACAATTGTCCCGAGAAGCAGAGTCCTCAAGCCTCCCAGAAGTAGAACAACTAGCAGAGAGTGCCACCTCACACCGGGAAGGTGAACCATGTGTCAGTTGATACGGCACAGGAGACTCCAGAGGTCATGATGGGTACGTTCAATATCGACTCCATCCCCGCTACAGTTCTTTTTGACTCTGGTGCTTTGCATACTTTCATTTTGCACACATTTGTTAGAAAGCATGGTATTCCCCTTAGTGTCATGAAACATCCTATTATGGTTTCTTCTCCGGGTGGTGTTATGCAAGCTACTCTCTAGTGTCTCGCGATTACTATCTCATTAAGGGGTGTAGAATTTGAGATAACCCCTACGGTGCTAAATACTGCTGGGATTGATCTCATCCTCGGCATGGATTGGATGAAGAAGTATGACACAAATATAAAGTGCAAAGAGAAGGTTGTAATTGTCACTACACCAAAGGGAGATGAGGTCCGAGTTGAAGTTGCTCTACAAGTACAACAACAAGCCACAGTACATCAGCTCAGAGAAGAAGTGCAGCCGGATAACTCAGTGGTGGATGAGTTTGAAGATGTGTTTCCAGATGAGTTGCCAGGTATGCCGCCTGACCGCGACATTGAATTTATCATTGAGTTGTTACCTGGTACTGCACCTATAGCTAAACGTCCATATAGAATGGGAGTTAAAGAATTAGAAGAACTTAAGAAACAAATTAAAGAACTGTCAGAAAAAGGTTTCATTCGTCCTAGTTCTTCACCTTGGGGAGCCCCGGTTATTTTTGTTGATAAGAAAGATGGTAGTCAAAGGATGTGTGTTGATTATCGGTCACTGAATGAGGTCACCATTAAGAACAAGTATCCATTGCCTAGAATTGATGACTTATTTGATCAGTTGAGAGGTTCTTGTGTGTTCTCCAAGATTGATCTTCGTTCAGGTTATCACCAGTTGAAGATTTGTGACTCTGACATACCTAAGACTGCATTCACTACTCGGTCTGGATTGTATGAGTATACGGTAATGTCCTTTGGTTTGACTAATGCACCTGCCTACTTCATGTATCTGATGAACAAGGTATTCATGGAATTCTTGGATAAGTTTGTTGTGGTGTTCATTGATGATATCTTGATCTACTCCAAGAATGAAGAAGAGCATGCCGAACATCTGAGATTGGTTTTGCAGAAGCTCAGAGAACACAAGCTGTATGCCAAGCGAAGTAAGTGCGAGTTCTGGTTGAGAGAAGTTACTTTTCTAGGACATATTGTGTCCAATGGTGGAATTTCTGTAGACCCAAGCAAGGTGGCAGATGTGTTGAATTGGAAGCCGCCAACGGTAATAGCCCCAGTGTTGGTTTTGCCGGATCTGAGTAAGAAGTTCTCTATCTGTTGTGATGCTTCCCGCCTAGGTCTTGGTTGTGTACTCATGCAAGAAGGAAGAGTTGTAGCATATGCATCAAGGCAGCTGAGGAAGCATGAGTTGAATTATCCTACTCATGATTTGGAGCTAGCAGCTGTGGTTCACGCTCTGAAGTTATGGAGGCATTATCTGATTGGTCATAAGTGCGACATTTATACTGATCATAAGAGCTTGAAGTATATCTTCACCCAGTCAGAGTTGAATTTGAGGCAACGTCGTTGGTTGGAATTGATAAAGGATTATGATTTGGAAGTGCACTATCATCTTGGCAAAGCAAATGTTGTAGCCGATGCTCTTAGTAGAAAGAGTTATGCTAATGAGATTCGAGCAACCACTATACCCGCAGAGTTGTGTGCAGAGATGGAGCGTCTCAACTTGGGAATTGTGATCAATGCTGTTGAGATGGAGGTTGAACCCACATTGGAGCAAGAGATACGCAAGGCTCAGTTGGAAGATGAGAAGCTGAAAGAGATAGCAGAGAACATTGTGGTTGGAAAATCACCCGGATTCAGGCTGGATGAGAATGGAACATTATGGTTTGGAAAAAGACTCTGTGTACCTAAAGTAAAGTCCATCTGTGATGCTATACTGCGTGAAGCTCATGAGTCAGCATGTTCTATACACCCAGAAAGTACCAAGATGTATTTGGACCTGAAGGAAAAATATTGGTGGGTTGGACTAAAGCGTGATGTAGCAGAATATGTGGCTATATGTGATACCTGTCAGAGAGTTAAAGCTAAACACCAGAGACCTGCAGGATTGCTACAACCACTAAAGATACTTGAGTGGAAGTGGGAAGAAGTCGGTATGGACTTCATAGTTGGATTGCCACGTACTCAGAGAGGTTATGATTCAATCTGGGTAATTGTGGATCGACTGACTAAAGTAGCTCATTTCCTTCCAGTCAAGACCACTTATGGAGGTCCTAAACTAGTAGAGTTGTATATGGAGAGAATAGTGTGTCTGCATGGAGTTCCAAAGAAAATTGTGTCTGATAGGGGTACTCAATTCACCTCTCATTTCTGGCAAAAGATACATGAGTCTCTAGGTACTAAGCTGAATTTCAGTTCTACATATCATCCCCAGACTGACGGTCAAACTGAACAGATTAATCAGATTTTGGAAGATATGTTGAGAGCTTGTGCTTTACAGTATGGAACGAGTTGGGATAAGAGTCTGCCGTATGCGGAGTTCTCTTATAATAATAGTTACCAGAAAAGTCTCAAGATGGCACCCTTCGAAGCATTGTATGGACGCAAGTGCAGGACACCCTTGTTTTGGAATCAAACTAGAGAAAGTCAAGTGTTTGGACTGGATGTGTTGAGAGACGTAGAGGAGCAAGTCCAGACAATAAGAGAGAACTTGAGAATAGCACAATCTAGACAGAAGAGCTATGCGAATATACGGAGACGCGAATTAGCCGTTGAAGTGGGAGACTATGTATATCTTAAAGTGTCCCCGATGAGAAGTGTGAAAAGGTTCAACAGCAAAGGAAAATTGGCACCAAGGTATATTGGTCCTTTCAAGATCCTAGAGAGACGTGGAGAAGTGGCATATCAGCTAGAACTTCCGGAAAGTTTGTCCTGTGTGCATGATGTGTTCCACATATCTCAATTGAGAAAGTGTTTGAGAGTGCCGGAAGAGCAGGTTCCTGTCGAGGAAATAGTTTTCAAGGAGGGTCTCACATATGAGGAACATCCGGTGAAGATCTTGGAAACCGCAGAAAGAGTTACAAGAAGTCGAGTTATAAAAATGTGCAAGGTGCAGTGGCATCGGTACTCTGAGGAAGAAGCTACTTGGGAAAGAGAGGAAGATCTCAGAGAAAAGTACCCGGAGTTGTTTGAGTAAGCACCAACCGAATCTCGAGGACGAGATTATTTTTAGGGGGGTAGAATTGTAACACCCGAAAAATTGCATTCTTTTAAATATTGGGAATTTATTTAATTATGCAATTAGTTGATCATTCCAATATAGGGAAATTAATATTTATTGAGATATAAAATTAATGTTAGGCCATATACATGTTTGTTGCATTCATGCTGGAGCATGTATTTTTGTATTGTTTGGTTTATGATTGAGTTCAAATATTTCAAAACCCAATTTGAAAATCCTTTTGGAAAATGAAATTGGAAAATGGAAAAGGTAATAGAGAAGAGCCCTTCCCCTCTCCTTTCTGGCCCAAGCAGCAACTTGGCCTGCTCTCCACTCCCTGGCCCCAGCCGGCCTAGGCCTGATGGCCCGAGGCCCAGCTCGGTCGGCCTACTCCCTCCCTCTCACTTACCCCCTCTGGCTGACGAACCGGGCCCGCGTGGCAGTCCTTCCTCTTCCCCCTTCCTCCTTCCTCCTCTGGCTGAGCCGAGAGCAGAGCGCCGCTGCAGCCGAACGCGTGTGCACGGGGGATTCCCCTGCAGTGACTGCTAGCCCACCCACAGCGCTCTGTGCTACCGACTCGTGGGACCCACAGGTCAGCGCCCTTCCCTGTTCCCCTCCGATAGCTTGCACAGAGTCCGCCGCGGGGAGAAACGGATGACCGATTTCGTCGGAGCATCGGACTCCGTTTCAATCCGCTATTTCCCTGCGCCTCGGGTGTATATAAGCTCTAGCGAACCCCTGCTGCCACCACCACGCAACCCTAGTAGCTGCCGCCTCTCTGCCCATGCATGAACAGAGCCGCCGCCGAGGCCACATTGGCGAGCGTGGGTCACTTCAACTGCACCGTAAGCCCTCTGGAAGGTTCATCTTGATCTCATGAGCTCACCGAGCCCTTTTCTCCCTTGATTCTTGCACTGACACACCGCCGCAATCGTTTCCATAGCGCCGCCAGCCGAGTTCTGCCCGCCGCCGTCGAACTCCTGCTCCCGGAGGATTTTCGTCGAATTGGACCGGTTCCGGAGCTTCGTACCGAGGTTAGGATCCTCCCCGACCTATTCCCTTTTGTTTTCGTGCACCAAATCGCTGCCGGTCATCATACCGCCGCCATGCCGCCACCGCCGAGCGCGCTGCTCTCTCCTTGAGCCGTAATCGCCCGTCCCGATGCCCTAAACGAGTTCCCCATCGAGCTCTCTTCCTCCCGGACCTTTTCCCATGGCGAATGATGTGCCGTAGGCCGTTTTCCGATTGCGCCGCCCAACTCCGGCCATGGCGCCACCGCGCCGGCTCTGCTCCAGACGGGAGCACCGCCACCCCTCCTCTCTTTTAATCTGATCCGCCGATTTTGAATCGGACGGCTGAGAGCAGCCCATATCGATTTGGCCGGAGTTTTTGTGAATAACCCCCTGCAGTTTTTAATGCTTAACCCGCAGCCCTTAGCGTATTTAGTGGATTACGTTTCCTGTATTTGAAGGCGTATTTATTTTCGGTATATATGAAAATGTGTTTTCAGATTTGAAATCAAAACTGTTTTGTTCGTAGTTTCTCTGTTTTAATTCCGATTTGAACGATTTAAATTGCGTTAAATTCATAATTTGATGATCTACCAGTTAGTACCACTGTTTCATATATTATTAACTTTTAAAATTCGAGATTATATTTAATCTATTATTATTCTATTATAAATCTTGTAAAATTCATATCTTCCTCATTTTAAATCCGATTTGAGCAAACTTTATATCGATGTGATCGTAGCGATGTGTAGATTAGTTTTATAAACTTTTTAATTTGTTTTCTCACTGTTGGTGTACTGTTCTAATTAAAACTCTTGTTTGTATGCATGATTGCTCCTGTATGCGTGTGTGTTGATATGATGGATCGAGTATAGACGGTGAGCTTTACGTGGGTGATCAAGATCAGTACTTCGACAACCCGGATCACCAGGAGTTTGCTGATCAAGGCAAGTATAGCATGGGATCTTCCTTGTTGTCCTATTCACCGCAATAATTAATTTCATGTGCATGTGTCTACCTTGTTAACCATAGTTTCTACCTAGTATTGTTATCTTGTTCCTTGATCACCTATGGGATTTATGCATTGGGTAGTTGATGCTAGCGCGCTATTGGAATCAGGATCATGTAAACTTGATTAATTGGATATGCAATAAGTTTAAAAGATGCCTTTTTAGCAACATGGAACTAGGGGATTCGAGCATAGTTTTGTGATGCTCAAAATCCTTCACCTTTGGTAATGATCTGTAAGTATGACACCGGGATTGACTGTGCAACTATGAGGGCTACATGGCTCTGGTTTTAGTTAAGTATGGGCACTTTTTCTAGCTTGTTGGAGGTTACCGAAAGGCGTGATGGGACCTGCCGACTCGGGTATAGTGCGGCTCCTGTCCGAGTGCGTATAATCTGCATGACCTTGTGCCACGAAGAAGGGGGGCTCTACATCTGCTTGCCGGGTCCCTAGCGGCCCTAACTGGTTAGGCGAAGTTCTTTGAAAGACTTCATAGTGAAACCCTGCTCACTCACCTTGGTAGTGTTATGGGAGTAATTAACCCAAGCAACTGGGAATCACGGCTCATAGTAAAAGTGCACAACCTCTGCAGAGTGTAAAACTGGTATACTAGCCGAGCTCACGGTCACGAGCGGCCTTGGACATCTTATGGAGTAGTTATCTTTTGGGGTGATGCTTACTTGTTGCTAATCTATTTATTGCTACTCATTAATTATGTTTACTATGATCATGAGAACGGGCTTATTCACTTGTTGCTGTTCAATTGCGTAAAAGATGATTAATTAAAAGCAACCTGCTGTTAAACCCGTGTCAACCCTTTTGAGCCTCATGAACCCATGCTAGTCTTGTTGAGTACGACATGTACTTACGCTTGTTTATTTTTCATTACTTGGTTAAAAATCCCAGATGGGTAACAGATGGTGATAGTGATGAGGACTACCCAGAGGACTACTAGACTTGTGCTTCACCAGTCGACGTCCCTGTGCTATGGAGCTACCGCGAGAGTTGTCTTTAATTTCCGCTGTGTAATGACTTTGATATTATTCGCTATGTAATAAACATTGGTTATGATACAATTTATGCAATTTGTTGGCTTATGTGTGTGACTGATCCCTGGGCGCACATAAGATTATGCATCCCATTTTATCCTTAAAATTGGGTGTGACAAAGAGAGTGAGGGAAGTCTCTGGAGAAAGCCCCGGGCCTGTCGGGAGTCTTCTTCAAGGTGTACCTCAGCGGATTCAAGCTTCTAGTAAGTTTTCCATCCGAGTTCTTCCAGCATTTAATATTCTGGTTCTGGTACTTTAAGTATATACTGTCTTCACCTGCACATTGCTTTACTTTGTGAAGTGCTCTAGTCTCTATCTAAGATTAGAGTAGTAAGTATAGTGTAGACGTGGTGTCTAGTCTATATTTTATCAGTGTGGGCCTCCTGTCGCACGGATTGTTTGTGGTAGCCAGCAAGTGGTGATAGCCTTTTCTGGTCCTCGTAGTCCACCACGTGTGTAAGACAAGTTATTAAAACGGCAAGGCATCAAGACAATTGTACAGCCACCTCGGGTAGGAGTTTTGTCTCCTACTGTTTCGCCTGTCGCCTCTTGTGAAGGGAGGAGCTGACTAAGCTCTTTATACTTAGGAAGCCGAGACCAGATATCTTTTGCTGCATAGGAGCCTCTCTATACCTACAAGCTTTTATCCTTGACCACCAACCCCTTTGATTCCTATTAACATCCTTGAATCTAGTTAGTACACTTCACGTTCCCCGTGGAAAATACGATGCCTGGAATACTCCCGGTGAAAGCTACATTGACTACCGTACGCTTGCGGTATATCCGTGTGCCACCTTTGGTGTCAACAAGCTTTCTGGCGCCGTTGCCGGGGAACGGTAGCTGTCTTAACTAGAGTTGAGTCGTCTTAGTTATCCTTGTTTGATCAAAACTATCTTTTCCACACACACATGGATCAAACACCTATCTTTGAGTATGGTGCTCCATCGGGGGCTAGTATGGAGCCGCCTAGTTCATCACAGGCCATTTTTGCCGTTCGTTATGAGCTACGCTCGAGTCTCATAGCGATGGTTCAGGAGAAACCTTTTTCTGGGGATGAAGATTAGAACCCTTATACACACCTACGAGATTTCGAACAATTATGCTCTTGCATACATATCCACGGGATGAAACGAGATACCCTTAATGGAAGCTATTTCCGTTCTCTTTGACGGGAATAGCCAAACGATGGTATACTTGTTACATAGGTAGTGTAAATGGAGAATGGGAGAAGCTGCAATCAAAGTTCTGTATCACCTTCTTCCCCATTCCCCGAGTTGCTCGTCTTCGTATAGAGATCCTAACCTTTAGACAAAAGGATAAGGAGCCTCTAGGTGTGGCATGGGCCCGTTCCACAGATTTAGCATCCACCAGCCCTGATTTAGCTATAACCGAGCCAGCCCTCTTGCAACATTTCTACCTCGGTCTTAGCCAAAATTCTGCACAATTTCTTGATTTAGCCTCCAAGGGAGCGTTCTTACACCTCTCTATTAGTGAAGGTAAGGAAGTTCTTGCGAAAATTATCGAGAACACCCCCTACACTAATATCTATGATGAAGCCCCCGAGGAAGATCAAACCCCGAAGGATGAACCTACGATAGCCGGAACCTCACCACTTACATCGCAAGCTGTCGAACCTAAACCAAAACCACCAATTCCTCCAGAGGATGTTAAACCTCTGGAATTTTCTCTTGATATCGAGGCCGATCTCTTCTCTGATTTCGGAAATGCCTCGAATCAACCTATGCAAAAGAAGTCTACAACCCGTAGAGCTCCAAATGATCACATCCCACATCGCCTTGAGACCCGCTATCTCAAGGAGACTGCTCAAGAGCTCGCGTCCATTATGAGTGACGAATGGTTGAAGGAGGCCGAAGCTTGCCTGAGGTTGTTAGGACCCTATCTTGCTTCACAACCATTCCGTGCGTCATAAATAGGACTACCATAGACTCTCTTTATGACCTCGCTGTAGGAGTTAGCATTATGTCTAAGTCATTAGCAAATCCACTCCTAGGAGAGGAATCTCTAGCCTCGACCAACAAATTTCTTAAATTGCCCTCTCGGAAATTGGTCGAGAGCTGCGGGATTGCACAGACCATTGCTGTCACAATTAACAAGTCCATATCCTCTTGCACTTCTTTATTTTTGACATAGAGGAATTTGACTTGTTAATTGGACACCCGCTTATGAGGTTCCTTGACGGATTTCATGGAGGGAACCTTGAAGGTCATCTCGGGAAGAACCTTTGCGTTTCAATTCTATTAGCAAATTCTGCCAACTCTAAAGTAGAATTACACCCCAAGACTGACCCGATAGAGGAAGTGATGGTAGCATCTCTTCTAGAACCCTCTCATCCCGATCTAGAAGAGGACGCAAAGGATTTCGTCCAAGAAGAAGCCGAATTAGAAGAACCTTTAGACTTGGATAAATCTGAACCCCCATCTAAACCCTCTATAGAACTTAAGCCCCTTCCTTCTGGACTTAAGTATGCCTTCCTTAATGGTGATAGGGAGACTCCCGTAATCATTAGTGACCAACTCTCTGAGGAGGAAACCTCCAAACTTATCACCATTCTAGAAAAACACCGCTCTGTCTTAGGATACTCTCTTCAAGATCTTAAGGGAATTAGCCCCACTCTCTGCACCCATCGCATCCCAATTGAGCAAGATGCTACACCTTCTAGGGAGCCGCAGCGGAGGCTAAATAATGCGATGAGAGAAGTAGTAAAGAAAGAGGTCTTGAAGCTCTTGCACGCAGGCATAATCTACCCCGTTCCTAACAGCGAGTGGGTCAGCCCTGTCCATGTAGTGCCTAAGAAAGGAGGGATGACGGTCATGAAAAATGAGAAAAATGAACTAATCCCTCAATGAACCGTCACGGGCTGGAGAATGTGCATAGACTACCGAAAACTTAACAAGGCCACCAAGAAATATCACTTCCCGTTACCATTCATCGATGAGATGTTGGAACAGCTTGCAAAACATTCTTTCTTTTGCTTCCTTGATGGGTATTCGGGTTATCACCAAATCCCAATCCATCTCGACGATCAAAGTAAGACAACTTTCACATGCCCCTATGGAACATATGCATATAGGCGCATGTCTTTTGGCCTATGCAATGCTCCTGCTTCTTTTCAAAGGTGCATGATGTCCATCTTCTCCGATATGATCGAAGAAATCATGGAGGTGTTCATGGACGACTTCTCAGTCTATGGCAAAACTTTCGATCACTTCCAAGAGAATCTGGACCGTGTCTTGCAAAGATGTGAGGAAAAACACTTAGTATTGAACTGGGAGAAATGCCACTTCATGGTTCGAGAAGGAATAGTGTTAGGACATAGAGTGTCCGAGCGTGGGATAGAGGTGGATAGAGCTAAGATAGAGGTTATCGAGCAACTTCCACCGCCCACGAATGTTAAGGGTGTCCTAGCTTTCTTGGTCATGTAGGTTTTTATAGAAGGTTTATAAAATATTTTTCTCAAATTGCTAGACCTTTAACAAACTTGCTTGCTAAATATGCACTCTTTAACTTTGATGATGTGTGCTTAGATTCCTTATATTATCTTAAGAAAGCACTTGTCTCTGCGCCAATCATACAACCCCCTGATTGGACGCTTCCTTTTGAGATAATGTGTGATGCCAGTGATTATGCTGTTGGTGCTGTCTTAGGACAAACCAAAGATAAGAAACATCATGCAATCTTATATGCTAGCAAAACCTTAACTGGGCCACAAGTAAATTATGCGACAACTGAAAAAGAATTGTTGGCCGTGGTTTTTGCTATAGACAAATTTAGATCTTACTTAGTTGGAGCCAAAGTCATCATTTACACTGATCATGCTGCTCTAAAATACTTGCTCACTAAGAAAGATGCTAAACCATGATTAATAAGATGGATCTTGCTGCTCCAAGAATTTGATCTTGAAATTAAAGATAAAAAGGGAGTAGAAAACTCTGTAGCCGATCATTTGTCTAGAATGCAATTCAAAGACAAACAGGATCTGCCTATCGACGACTTCCTGCGAGATGACACACTCCTCAAGGTCTCGGACCACCACCCCTGGTACTCAAATATTGTCAACTTTATGGTCACAGGATATGTGCCACCGGGGGCAGACAAGAAGAAACTCATCCAAGAAAGCAAGGTACACTTATGGGATGAGCCATACCTTTACAGAGTCTGCAATGATGGAATGTTGAGGAGGTGCGTGCCAATGAATGAAGCAGTCAAGATCATTGAGAAATGCCATGGAGCAGAATATGGAGGCCATTATGGGGTATTCAGAACCCACGCAAAAATATGGCAAAGTGGATTCTTTTGGCCTACCATGTACAAAGATGCACAAGACTATGTAAAGAGGTGTGCAAGATGCCAGAAACATGAAAATATCAACACCCGAGATGCAATGCCACTTACAAACAACCTCCAAGTGGAGCTATTTGATGCATGGGGAATAGAATACATGGGTCTGTTTCCCAAATCACAAGGTTGTGAGTACATCTTGGTGGCAGTGGACTATGTGTCCAAGTGGGTGGAAGCTATGCCTTGCGCAACCGCAGATGCCTTACATTCAAAGAAGATATTCAGGGAAACTATATTCCCAAGATTTGGCACACCAAGACTAGTCATAAGTGATGGAGGATCACACTTCATAGACAAAGGCTTCCGACGCTTCTTGGCAGATATGGGGATAAAGTATAATGTTGCAACTCCATATCATCCCCAAACAAGTGGCCAAGCGGAGACCTCCAATAAGCAAATCAAGAACATCCTGCAAAAGACTGTCAATGAAATGGGAATAGCTTGGAAGAGCAAACTACCGGATGCACTTTGGGCATACAGGACCGCATACAAGACCCCAATTGGTATGTCACCATACCAACTTGCATACGGGAAGACATGCCATCTACCGGTGGAACTAGAGCATCGAGCACATTGGGCAATCAAACAATGGAATATGGATTTGCCCTCTGCTGGAAGGAATAGAAAGATGCAAATCTCAGAGCATGAGGAATGGAGAGAAAAAGCTTATCACAATGCCAGAATTTATAAAGAAAGAACCAAAAGATGGCATGACAAGAGGATCAAGCCCAAGGAATTTCACCCTGGAGACAAGGTCCTCATGTTCAACTCGAGGGTCAAGCTATTTGGGCATGAAAAACTAAAGAGCAAATGGGAAGGACCGTACCTGGTCATCAATGCAGCAATACATGGAGCCGTCACGCTTCAAGACGACGACGGCAACATCTTTAAGGTAAATGGTCATCATCTCAAAGTTTTTCATGAACATGCACCAAAAGAAGAAGAAATTGACATGATAGAATTCATTCCTGATAATGAACCAACATAACTAAAATATACATGTCTTACTTCTTTTGTTTGTATAGCTTAATCACCAGATAGGTTTCAAATATTTGCTAGGTCCCCAAAACACCCATTTAGAAGTGGACAACCAAAACTTGGCAACCACTTGGGACCAAAATTTATCCAAGTGGCAAAACATTTAAAATAAACAATCTGGGCACGCTGGGCAATCCAAACCCAGTTCGGGCGACCCACTTTTGGTGTGTTTTGAAAGTTTGAAAAGTGGGGTAGTATTCAGGAACCCCTGCAGGAGATGTGACAGGAGTCCGGGGCAACCCTATGGTTCGGCCGAACCACCAAGGGCCACCTATCGACCCTGTCACGCTTCAGGGTGCTCTAGGTGAGCACGTGCAGAAGTTGTCACGGCAAAAAGGGCCAAACCCTGGTTCGGCCGAACCGCCCGTGGTGACCCGTTGCTACCCATCCAGTCCAGAACGTTGTGCCAACGTTCCCCCGGCGTACTCTTGTGGATTCAAAAAGGAAAACGTTGGCACTCGTCTTCTTAACCTCTCCTTCTTCTTCTTCCTCTTTCCACCTGCATTCCTTCTCCTTCCTGAATCCCTTCCTCGACCTTGAGACACTAGAGAACACAACCATGGCACCTACTAGCAAAAATGCCATCATCCCCATGGGTGAGGACCCTTCCAAGCCTCAAAGATCCCTAACCGAGAGCTTAGAGAGAGCAATGGCTGTTGACGTGCTGGAGGTGGAGCCGCTGAACTCGTTGCCACCGACCGGAGTGTCACCGGGGGGAAGGCCTGGTTCGGCCGACCCTAGGAGGGTTCGGCCGACCACCCCCCGGCCATCCCCTCGGTCCACATCGTCGCCTATGTCTCTCTCTCTCTCTGCGTCGGGACCTCCGGAAGCCCCCTGTTCGGTCTGTTAGGCTGATTAGGTCTACCACAGGCCAATTGGCGCTGAAAGGGAAGGCTCCGGAGGTACCAGAATGGCACCCCAGTTCGCTCTACACGGATTCATCAAAAAGCACCAGCTCCTACACTCCGTCCACTCCCACCATGTTCAAAGGCCGCAAGATCATTAGTGGTGGGCTGGGTGTAGGGAAAGTGTTCGTTCCCCCTCTCAATTCGGATGAAAAGAAGCAATTGAGGGAATCACTAGACTCCAACTCCAACTCGCCTTCTGGTATCTGGAGAAGGATGGATCCACCACCGATCAACGGTCCACCTAGCCAATTTGAGGATGATCGAAAGGAGAAAAGTGATATGGAGAAGATGCTGAAAATTGTAACTAGTCTTAGGAAGAGGAACAATGAATTAGAGGAGGTGGTGTCGGAACATAGGATGGCAAACCTAGATATGGAGGACAAGTTCCGTGCACTCCGCATTAGTAATAATGCGAAGCTCAAGCGTATAGCCAAAGCCATTGGGCAAGAGGACATCCTAAACCCACCTTCTCCTTAGATTAGGACTCCTTTAGAATAAAGTAGGCATTAGCTAGATTTCCCTTTCCCAAATTTTGATCTTTACAATTGTAATCATGCCTACATCAAGCTTAAGAAATTGAATAAAATGTCGTTATGTTCTGCTGGTGTGTTGCCACCAGCAGAACACCTACATTTGATGCTGTTCGCTGTTTGTGTCATCAGATAAAAAGAAACAAGTGTGGGGGGTTCGGACAACCTCCCTCAACAGCTCCATTGATAATTTCAAACATGGCACGATGGACAACACGCTTGCTGGATCAAGCAGGACTTGAAAACTCACAAAATATGGTTCGGGCGAACCACAAAATGAGGTCCAGTGGCAGAACAACTTTGTAGAAGTGTAGCTTGAGACGAGGAGATTCAAACGGTGGAACAACGGCACATTTGGTGGTTCGGATGAACCACCCTATGTGGCCTGGTCCCACCAGCCAGGCTCCCTGCAGCGAAGGTATGCTCCCTGGCAGGTTTGCACCCTTTCCCCTCTCAAATTTCGCATTTATTCAATTCTTTTTTGTTTTAGATAAAAATGAAAATAAAAACATGAAATCTTGCATCCCAAAATTAAATGAATAATATTTTATGACATTTGAAGAGTAGAGGTGATACAAAGTTCAAATTTGACATATATGCTTATGCTTGTGGGTAAATATCTTAATAGGAAATCATATTGACTAAGATGTTGATAAATGTGAGATCACTCTTGGCTCATGAATCATACTTTTTCTATTCAAAGTACTTAGGAGTTTATTTTTGAAAACGTCATAAAACCATAGTGTCACTTACTCCTCAATAGTGAGAAAATTCCTACCAAAGCCATATATGATCATCATGTCTGGAAAACCCTTCTAATCATGCTACTTGCAATTGCTATGAGTTTGATCAAACCTTGTGACCCTTGTTGAGAAATATGTCATAGTCCAAAGATCAAGATCACGTACACACCACACATATATGCTGCTTCTACACTGGAAGTACGCAGCAACATGCTATCCATTTTCATTGAATAATTGCTCCATGTTTTAATCAATAAATATCTCTCTTAGTTGATATAGAAAAGGGACAATGCCTATGCAAAATTAATAAAAAAAGGAGAAAAGATGGACAAGTGAAAGTTCAAGGAAAAAAGGATATATATGAGCAAAATCCAGGCTCATGAATAAAAGAAAAGAAAGATAGCCATGTCCCAAACAAAGTAGAGAGAGATCATCCCAAATAAAGGAGCATTATAGTTGACCATTTTTCCACACACTTGCACATCTTGATCTAGGTCTATGACATTCTTCTCCTAGGATCCTTGTTTTGATTTTACAATATATGCACCGCAAGTATGCCTGCCATGTTTATCCCTACCTAAACTACACATAAACCTGATAGATGTAGGGTAAAACAAAGAAGGCATCTTTAAGATATGCCTTGGTAAGGAACCAAACACAATTGAGTGACTTGAGAGTACTATTTGAGGAGTAAGAATGAACTATGTGCTTTCTTTTTGAAACCAATATCAAAAAAAATTCTAAGTACTGAGAAGGTAAAAAGTGGGATGATTTTGCCTTAAGAGTTGTTCCATTTTTTCAACATCTCAAGGATATATGCTAGACAATGCCACATAACCCACTAGTATAAGCTATGTGCTAAATGAAAACTTTGATCACCACTATCTTGGATATGTCATTTCTACCTCTCTTTCTAACCTTTACTCGAGGACGAGCAAAGACTCAAGTGTGGGGGGTCTTGTTGACGGTAGTTATAACATGTTTTCTACCATCATAACCGTCAACAAAACACTTTTTTTGGGAAGAAACAAGCAAACACATAGTGACATAGGTACAAATAACTTGGTTCCACATGTACATGTTAGTATTTGTTTGCAGGTACTCAAAACAGGTGATTTCAGAGTTTAGAAGCCGAAGATGAAGGTATAATGCAAATCCAATTATGATGAAATGGCAAGACAATGTCACAATCTTGAAGGACTTCACTTCAGGATCGAGTGGGCACCGGATAGGCACTATTTATGGTTCGGCCAAACCATGAATAGTGGCCCCGGCACTCCAGCTTCAAGGAATCAAGTAATGAAGCGAAATGCAAGAGATCAGAGGCCACGTGGCCCCACCTTATGGTTCGGCCAAACCAGGTAGGGATCCCTCGTGGCCGTATTGACGTGGTACGATCCTTGGCACAACCCCTAGAGTCCATCTCCACCTTTGGATCACAAGTAAAGCGTCAATCAAAGGCTAGAGAGCAAAGTACATGGATTAAGGCCCCAACCGATAAGATATAAGCAGAACAAGCACATGGTCACAGTCCATGACAGGTGGGGACCACAGAGGTGGACTCACCTTGCTCCATGTGGGTCAGCCGAACCAAGAGATATGGACCCAAGTGACCAACACATTCCCAGGCAGGTGGGGACGCCTTCTAGAAGCTCTAGCCAGCCCCACCTGCCATAGTGTGGGTCGGCCGAACCAGGGGTGGTGGGCCCAGACCACCGCCTCACTCCACCGACTTCCAGCATGCCTCCCACGTGCTCATTTTCTCTCTGCCGTCCATCCAAGGCGGTTCCAAGGACGGTGGATCCAAGGGTGGAGGTGGAGAAGCATGCGGATCGCTGATGTGGCGCTGCCCTTCACCCCCCTATAAATACCCCCTAGTCCTTCACTTTCGAGGAATAAAGGATCAAGTATCAAGTGTACAATATAGATTAGTGTTAGTGTAAAGAGGGAAGAGAGTGAGGGAAGTCTCTGGAGAAAGCCCCGAGCCTGTCGGGAGTCTTCTTCCAAGGTGTACCTCAGCGGATTCAAGCTTCTAGTAAGTTTTCCATCCGAGTTCTTTCCAGCATTTAATATTCTAGTTCTGGTACTTTAAGTATATACTGTCTTCACCTGCACATTGCTTTACTTTGTGAAGTGCTCTAGTCTCTAGCTAAGATTAGAGTAGTAAGTATAGTGTTGACGTGGTGTCTAGGCTATATCTTATCAGTGTGGGCCGCTTGTCGCACGCATTGTTTGTGGTAGCCAGCAAGTGGTGACAGCCTTGTCTGGTCCTCGTAGTCCACCACGTGTGTAAGACAAGTTATTAAAACGGCAAGGCATCAAGACCATTGTATAGCCGCCTCGGGTAGGAGTTTTGTCTCCTACTGTTTCTCCTGTCGCCTCTTGTGAAGGGAGGAGCTGACTAAGCTCTTCATATTTAGAAAGCCGAGACCAGATATCTTTTGCTACATAGGAGCCTCTCTATACCTACAAGCTTTTATCCTTGATCACCAACCCCTTTGATTCCTATTAACAGCCTTGAATCTAGTTAGTACACTTCACATTCCGCGTGGAAAATACGATACCTGTAATACTCCCGGTGAAAGCTACATTGACTACCGTACGCTTGCGGTATATCCGTTTGCCACCTTTGGTGTCAACAAGGATATGGTGGGTATTATTGGTGTCTAACCTAATTCCAGTATGCTCTTTGAAACACATCTCCCTCCTTATTAGGACTTAGAAAAATCTTTTATGAGGGCAGTGGGCTATCCTTATTCTCTCTCTTCTTCTTTATATATATATATAAATATATATATTTCTCTTCTTTTTTTTCTTCTCAACTTTTTTTCTCTTTTTTTCATCTTTTGGAAGATAGTCTCATGCTTTTATTTGCAACAAAAACTTTAAGGGAGATATGAACAAAGATTCAGAGCATTTTATTTGGATGGGGCCTAATAAGTATATTTTTTTGGTTCACCCACAGTGTAGGAGTAGAACATTTTGGGTGGATCAAAGTGGAAGATATATTTTTCGCCTACTCCCAAGGTTGGAGTAGTGCAATTATTTGGTGGATGGATGAATGAATGTTGTGCACAACTCTTAGTGTAAGAGTTGGTAACCTTATTTGTGGGTGCGTGAAATCTGATCTTGGGAGCAAGAAATTTCTCTCAACAGGGGTCACAAAACTTGACCAAACTCAACACAAAGTAAGATGCATATGTGGAAGGTTTTGTCATGAAAGATCATGTATGGCCTTGGTGGGTATTTGCAATCATTCAAGGAACATGATATATTGATTTTTGTTTTGTAAAAATAAATCCCAAGTTCTTTGCAAGAAATGAGCAAGCGTCATGTCATCCTATCACTTAGATAAAATGGGGTCCCTATGATAAGTGTTCACAAGTAATAGGAATATTGGCAAGGAATAAAGAGTATGCAAACTTTAATCACAGGATGCCATGGAGATGGAGCATCAAAAGTTTTGTCTTTTCAAAAGTGTTCAAAGTTAAATTTCAAAACTTTGAAAAGAGCAGGGGTAGAGTCGCACAAACCATCGCTGAAGACGAAAGAACTAATGGAAGTTGTTTGTCTCGTCCTTTTGTTTGATGGGTGCTCGATGTTTGTGCAATGTGTTAGGGAGATCTCGAATTTGTTGTAGTTATGCTTGAGAGATCTCCCCCACACTTATTTTTTTGTACCTGCTTTTATTATAACAAAGAAAACAAAACAAGAGGGATTACAACAGTCAAGGGTCTTATTGGCTAAAAGATCAAGGAAACAAAATTTTATTATTTAGTTATTTTTATTTTATTGGGAACTTGTTCAACCAACTTTTATTAGAGCTCAAACAAGGCTGATATAAAATATGCAATGAAAACATAGCCAAGACTTATCCCCATATCAGATTACTGCCATTGTTTATGAAAACAGCTCAAGGTTCATTAATCAAATTTCAACACCATGTCAAAATATGATTAAAGAAGACTATTTCAACCTAAGCACCATGCTTAATTTTGAAAACATCCTATGGATGTTACTCGTGAGAATACATCCAAACAAGAGCATATGACATAAACAGGGAAGCATGAATTTGAATGATCATAAGGAGACAAGTATGAGCGAAGGGGTTGGTGAACATTTATTACCTTTTGCATATCTGAGTGTTCTTACCGGCAGCATATATGGATTTCTTTGAAGATGCTGCACCGGTGGCATGGACGTATAGGCTCCAACTCAGCTGAACCATCAGGCCGGATCACACACACAACTAGTGTATATGGACCTTGGCCTTATTGGTAGCAAAGGTGTAAAGGAGTAGAGTCCTTTTCTTTTCTCTCTCCCATTTTTTCTTTTTTTCTTTTTTTTGAAAGATAACTACCGATGACCTTCGGCAAGGGCTCAACATTTATAGTCTACTGGCAAGACTTCCCCCTCTTCATTGCTCTGCAGCTGCATGAACAAACTTGGGAGAATTCTCGGGTTGCCCTGAGATTTTTCCCGTATTGTTGACAGGAATAGAAGCAGCAATTTGAGCAAACTGTTTTTCTATCATTTTATTGAAAATCAGCTGATGTTTAACAAAAGAAGATAGAGTTTCAAGTTTAGCATTTATAGATTGAAATGTTTTATCATTAAAGGAAAGCTTTCTATCAAGATCTGCATTAAACTTAGCTTGCCTTAAAACAAAATCTCTCGAGGTAGGTTGATTGAAATTCAATTTGAAATTTGAATTGAGATTAGAAGAATTACCTTGTGGGTGTTTATGGTTGTTCCACCCATTATTACCTGGTTGTTGATGTTGGCGAAACCCATTGTTGACGTAGGACGCTTCTTCCTGGGTTTCGGGACAGCTGTTCCCTGAATGGCCAACATTTCCACAGACTTCACATGTCATGTGTGAGTTCGTGGCTTGGACAGTGCCTGTGGTGGGTTCGGTGGCACAGTCGTCCAGCCTCTTTATTAGGAGGTCTATTTTTGCGGCAAGCAAATCCGTCTCCTTCACGGTATGCATGCCTTCTTGTGTTTCTCTTCCTTCTCCCCAGCTTTGGTTTTTTACCATCTTTTCGATGAGTGCAGTGGCATTCTCGATGGTGAGGGAGAGGAATGCCCCTCCAGCTCCGGCGTCAAGGTGCTCTTTTGACATGGCCGTCAGGCCCTCATAAAAGTTCTGGAGCACCAGCCAATCTTTCATTCCATGGTGGGGACAGGCTCGGACATAGTCCTGCAGCCTCTCCCATGCCTGAGGAGTGATGTTTGCTGGAAGTTGGATATCTCCCCCCTTAGAGCAATGGTTTTGCTCATGGGGATGAACTTGGCGAGGAATGCCATGGAACATTTGTCCCATGTGTTGGCAGCTTCCTTGTTTTGGTAGAACCATTGTTTCGCCTTCCCCGCAAGGGAAAAAGGAAACAGGCGGAGCTTGATGCTAGTTGGTGCGACGTCTATGGTGACGATGGTGTCGCACAATTCAAGGAAGTGTTGAAGATGAGCATTTGCGTCCTCATTTGGCAAGCCACAGAACTGGCTTGCCTGCACCATCTTGATTAGGCCAGTACAGAGCTCGAAGTTTCCATTCCCGATATTGACAGCGGGCCCAACGGGCACGCTGGCAACGGTAGGGGTGGAGTAGTCGCGGAGTGTCTTGGCCATGATGATAGTAACGGATGGTGCGGGAGTGAATGGTTCGTCTGTCAACGGAGTAGCAGATGAAGAAGTGGTACGGGACCTGTTCTTCCTTAGGAGTGCCTCCGGATTGTCGGTGAAGTTGTTTGACAGGTCGAAACCACTCATACACTATCCTGTTTTCTTTCCAATAAAAAGAGGAAGAAAACAAGAGAAGTTAGCCTGCCTAAACTATGGCTACCTTTTGCTTATTGTGCAATCAATGCCTATGCCAAGCCAGATGTTTTTATTTCCTTTTGCCCTCCCCGGCAACGGCGCCAGAAATGCTTGTTGGCATTTCTTAGCATCACTACTAAAGATAGACTATAAGTCCGGCCTTAATAATAATACTAGAAACGTAAGTTGACATTCCCAACCACCATTACTTCAGAAAGGTAACCCTTAGCCCTTAATGGCGCTGGCCTAGGTAATGCAGTCTGGTAATAGCAGTTAGAAGTGCCAGATTGGCCTTCCTAACTGTCATTACTTACGATATGCAAAACTGTGACACGGCGCTGTGGGGTGCACAAGAATTGCAATCCTTAAGTAATGGTACTTAGGTATGCAAATCATGATAGCTCAGTATAGATAAATCCACAAGTGCACGGAACTATCAATGTAGCATTTCAACCCATGAGTATTCAGGGGTGTCGTATTTATAATTTCCCGTAGGAGGGCAGGACGAATGCATCTAGTTTTGGCATAAACATGATCACTGATTGAATGCATAGGTAGACATAGCATAGGCAGGGGTAAATCATAGTTCAAAGATAGTGGACACACATCTGAGCCGACCTCAAGGATAAAACAGAAATAAAGAATAAAAGAATATATCTAATTGAGCAGGCATTGGTCATATATAACTTTGCAAAGAACTGTTAGTAAACATCTAACTAGCATGTCTAGTATCAGGATTAGGTCTGGGATGACAGGGAGATCCCCGCAACTGGTCTGCCAGCCGATAGAGACTTTACGAACTCCTACCCAATATCTGAACGTGGGGGAGCGCTAGGGATGGACAGGGCTGTCACCACCTGCCCACCTACCCCTCTGCCCGTGGGATACTGGCATATTCGCCGATCTCCGTATACCCGAGCACCATGCTCGCGTACTTGGAAATAACTCCTAGCCCCCTAGGACCCCACCCCTTCAGAGTGACACGCTAGGCTAAGAGCAACCAAGAAGACACGACGAACCGTCACCTCATCCCTAGTTCTTCCTCTATTCATACTAAGTCGATGAACGATGAAGAACAACGATGAACATATCGAGAACATAACACATAAACTATAGCTAGTTCATATATCATGATCATAACATGTCCAAGACTATACTCTAGTTCATATGCATTGCTATATAAATAAGATAAGAACTTGAACATGGAAGAGAACTGCATTGTATTCATACTGAGGTGTTCCTTCTTCTCCCAAGGATACAAACTCTTCTTTCTAGCTCTTGCCTTGCTCTAATACTAAAACTAATCTAAAGAATATGAAACGACCTCGATTTCCACGAAGGGAAATCCACAGGCTCGAATTGTAATTCAACAGATTGCTTGGGACAATCCATGAAATTACCCATATCTCAGTTGACACTAGGATCCATACAACGATAATTAAGTCTTACATAAACATTTATTACATCGCCACACTGGCGGAATCAACATTCAGAGAAGCTTTAGAAGATGCGGAAGCGATTCATCCTTCACGGCCAACTTGAGTGTAGCACGTGACCCTATTCCTCGTCGTCATCTCCCTCGAAGTCGTACTCATTCTCGTCACCTGACAGCAAATTTATCAGTACGATTTGTACTGGCCACGGAGCCCACCTATGCAGCATTTGCTTTGTGGAAAGTGGATGCAAGGCTATACAAGCAGACCTATAGGCTGAGGTTTTCCTATGCAGCTGTAATCAATGTTTTTAATTAGTCAAGTTTTATCACCAGTTAACACCATCATCCCTTTTCCCATCACCACACCTCACATACCCACACCTCACTCTCATTCGACAGGCCCAACTCCCTCTCGGGCCTATCTCAGCGGCACACTACCACAACGGGTACACTGCCGGAAAAATGTCATCCAGGGGGAGAAGAGAACACTCACTACACTAGTAGAAGCTTCATAGGAAAGGTCCATAGCCAACAGGTTGGCATATGTATCGATCGATCAACCGTACACTCTGCAGAGGTTTCACTACCCACAAGATTAGCCATCATAGGTGTTGCGCAAACACCTAGGCAGAATTCCGGGTGCTTGCTTGCCTAGGTCGATGCCACCCTACCACTCAGCCCTGGGATATTCCGGATCCTACACCGTTATGCTGAGACTGGGAGACACAGTACCGGGCCCATCCAGTGGTACTGTGCATCTAGAACGGAACGGGAACCCATCGACCGTCTCCGCCCACCCTTATCACCTTTCAACCTAGCAGTAGTGGCACCGTCCTACCAAGTAGTCCAGCCGTCTCCCGCCCATCAGAAGCGAGTGAGTAGAAAAGGATTCCCATGAACCTGAAACTAGTCCATCCTAGGTTTGACCAAGCAGGCATCTCCACTTAGGGGATACTCTCCCCGTGCCATCACAGCACCTCCGTTCACGGGCTTCAAACCACCAAGGCTATCCCACCTGGAACCTCCTCAACAACTTTACCCGCCACAGGTATCTCGCTTGGGGATGCCCAGGTTGCACCCCCGGCACGACTTGCCCCATGGGCTCGTCTCACATCCCACTTGGTCGACATCAACCCTTACCACGCACCCAAGACGCACGCAGCACTCTCTCCTAGTAGTTATAATCAGATATACACCGTCCCAATTCCACCACATAGCATATAGCAAGTAGTAAGTAGTGGAAGAGTAACAGTAAAATAAGCAGCAGCTAACCTAACAGCGGTTAGCAGGGTAAAGTCTTATCAAGGCAGGGAATTCAAATATACTACCATGCAACCAATCCATACATAATCATAAAGCAATAGCAACAATGTCATTTGCAATGCGTAATAGGATCTAAGGATTTGGTGGGACGTGGCACCTTCGTAGTCGTCTCCTAGCTCTTGGAAGTACTCGTGGTCGTCTTCCTTAGTCAGATCCTCCTCCGGCTCTGAAATCGAACACGAAATAGTCGCGTCAGCGACTCCTATAGAGTATTTCAGAAAAATCCAATAAAACAAAGAGCCAAATGCACTCAAACATAGTCTTAGATTGTAGATCTCATTTTCCTGAGAATTTTGATATATGGTGCGCAATTTTTGGTCATCGTATGAATAAGTTATGAATTTCCAAAGATTATCCTATTTTCTGAAAATGGGAAAACTGGTCGGTTAATCAGGGGCAGCTCGGGATGTGGCGCGCGGGTCCAGTAGTGCGGCATGTGGCGCCTCAACAGAACACAGACCCGATGGTCGCCCACCAGGTGTTCGATGCTGGTTCCCAGAGAGTTGCCGGAGTTGGCGTAGCTCGGTGTGGCTCGGCGGTGGTCGGGGGTAGCTCGGCTGTGCTTGGGGGTATCTCGGCGGAGCTCGGCGGTGGTCGGGGGTAGCTCGGTTTAGCTCGGCGGGGCTCGGGCGAATCGGAGATTTGGTGCGCCGAGGGTGCTGCTCTCCCGAGCTCTCCTGGGGAGGCTCGGGCGAATCGGAGATTCGGTGCTAGCAGGGTTCCAGGGCGTCTGTTCAAGGCGGCGGTGTCTCTCCGGTGCGGCGGACGGTGACAGGGCGGCGATGGCCATATTTCGGCAAGACAGGGCTCGGCTTTCTAGCAGCGGTGCCGAGGCAGACTTGGCGAACCTCGGCGGCCTTTCTTCGCAGCGCGAGGCGACCGGGGGTACTCGGAACGGATCTTAGGCGAGGCGGAACCTGTCGGCGGCGATGTCGTCGCGACGGTGAGGTTCCGGCGGGGTTAAGGAGGTCTTCTAGGAGATGTATACGCGTCCAGGGTCTATGGCGATGGTATACCAACTACCAATTTTGGCTACCGAGCTTTCTAAGGTGCTCGGTTGTGGCGGCGGCGTGTCGCCGACGACGGCGGAAAGCGGCAACGCGGCTACGACCATGTATTGGTTCAATCGAATGCGGTCTTGTCAAATTGGTGAGGCCAGAGAGGCATACAACACTCTGGTGGCGAACTTAGCCATGGCATGACCTTCTTTTGGCTACGGCTCGCGGCGGCGCTCCGGTAAGGTCGCGGCGCACGCGGCCAAGGCGATTCAGGCTTCCTCTAGCGCTTAGATCCGCGTAGCTAGCTCAAGGGGGTCGTGGCGGTGCTCCACGACATTCTAACCTGTACGGGTGCTAGTCGGATTGCTCAGAACGGGTGATTCGGCGTCGGAACGCGTCGGTGGTGAGCGCGCTCCGCCGAGAACGCGTCGTGCTGCGTTCTCGGTCTAGCAAGCTTGTAGTCCGGGGGTTTTGGCTGGTCGAGTGAGTGCATGGTGCAGGTGATCTTCCCGAGCCGGTATAGGCTCATGCCGGCGCGTCCCGAGGGTGGAACGCCATGGCAAAAAGCAGGGCAAGGTTCGGACATGGCGTGCAATGGCTCACCGTGGTGTCGGTGAAGCTAGGATGGCGGTGCAGTGGCGAGTCGGAGCCGTGCAGAGCGATCGCAGTGCCGTGCCGCTCCTCGTCCGCAGCTCGGCTTCTCCTCCGTGTCCGGCTCCGGCGTGCTCCGCGGCGGCGGCGCTCCGGCAGCTTCTCCTCCCCTGCTCCGCCCTTCTCCTATGCTCTCTCTCTCGGCTTGGTGCGGTGTGCCGGTCTGTGCTGCGGTGGCGGCGAGGGGAAATGAGGGTAGGGCTTCGGGGTGCTCCAATTTATAGGCGAGCTTGGCCAGCTCCAATGGCGAACGGTCTCGATTGCGCTCGGCCGATCGAAGGGCCGTGGCTCGAGTGGATCTAGGGCTCCGGATGGCGCGGGTTCGCTTGGCGGCCAAGAAAGGAGGGGACAGGAGGGGAACAGCGGGGTCCAGGGCTCTGCCATGCTGTCGGCTGTGGGACCGGGGTCACGCCATTCGCGCGACACCCCCGGCAGGCGCGTCGCCTTCGTGAGGAAGAAGAACAGTGGGGGCGAGAGTGGCTGACAGGCGGGGCCGGGTTGGCAGCGAGCGCGAGCGCGAGCGCGTGTGTGCCGGTCGCGCGCGTGCGCTGCCGAGCCGCGACGTGGGCCGCGCGCGGTGAGATGAGGAGAGGAAGGTCGGGCGGGCTCGGGCTGGCTTGCTGGCCGAACTCTCTTTCTCCTTTTCTGTTTTCAGTTTAGTGTATATATACATATATTGCCCATTTTAATTTATTGAGTAAATACAAACATAAATTGCAATAAATCCCAAATGTGATGCATAAGTTATTATTCTATGTGATTGGAATTAAAATGCAAACTACACTCCTTTATTTACCAATTTCATAATGAAACCTATATGCTTGCACAAGAAAAATGGGTTTTCTCAATAAATAAATGAAAAATTTTAATTGGTTGGGATTTTTAGATTGTGTGGATTTTTAGGGTTGTTACAGTCCTTCCCCCTCATTAGGATCTCGACCTCGAGATTCAGAGTTAACGTACCCATCGAAGAGGTAAGGAAACATAATCCGCAAGTCCGATTCTTTCTCCCACGTAGCTTCCCTTTCAGTGTGATTGCTCCACTGTACCTTGCACATCGGAATGGTTTTGTTTCACGTCTCTTTGGTATCCCGTGCCAAGATCTTGATCGGATGTTCCTTGTATTCAAGTGTGTCTTGCAGGTCTAATGCATCCGTAGGAACTTGCTCCTCGGGAAGCTTCAAACACTTCCTTAATTGCGAGACATGGAACACGGGGTGTACTCCAGATAATTCCTCCGGTAGTTCCAGCTTGTAAGCAAGCTTTCCAACCCTTTTACAGATCTTGTATGGCCCAACATATCTTGGTGCCAATTTCCCTTTTATGTGGAATCTGACAGTGCCACGAAGTGGAGATACCTTGAGGTAGACATAATCCCCAACCTCGAACTCAAGCTTTCTACGTCTTCTATCTGCATAGCTCTTTTGCCTACTCTGTGCAATCCTCAAATTCTCTCTTACTTGGGCAACACCTTCTTCTGCTTCCACAATCTTAGCAGGACCGAAGAATGTCCTCTCACCTGGTTCTGACCACATTAGTGGGGTCCTACAGGGTCTCCCATACAATGCTTCAAACGGTGACATCTTGAGGCTTGTTTGATAGCTGTTGTTGTATGAGAACTCGGCGTGGGGTAGACAGCTCTCCCATCCTTCCTTGTACCTCAATACGCAAGCACGTAACATGTCCTCGAGAATCTGGTTCACTCTTTCTGTTTGCCCGTCTGTTTGCGGGTGGTATGCTGTGCTATAGTCGAGCTTGGTTCCGATGGACTTGTGCAAGGATTTCCAGAACTGTGATACAAACTGTGAGCCTCGGTCAGATATAATACTCAGAGGCGCCCCATGTAACTTCAAAATGTTTGATACGTATAGATCTGCTAGCTTTTCAACTCTATACTTCCTTTTGACCGGTATAAAATGTGCAACTTTGGTTAGACGGTCCACTATTACCCATATAGAATCATATCCATGCTCGGATCGGGGCAGTCCTATTATGAAGTCCATGGATATGCACTCCCACTTCCATTCTGGTATCTCAACTGGTTGTAGCAACCCTGCTGGTCTCTGATGTTCGGCCTTGATTCTATTGCATGTATCACATCGGGCTACATGCCCTGCAATGTCTGTCTTCATATTCTCCCACCAGAAGTGCTTCCTTAGATCATGGTACATCTTGGCTGACCCTGGGTGAATGCAATATTTGGAGTCATGCCCTTCTGACAGAATCTCTTCTCGTATCGCTGAATCCGTCGGTACACAGATTCTATCTTTGTACCATACAGTTCCCTGCTCATCTTCTCGGTATTCAGGGCCTCTTCCCAGCTTCATCAAACCACGGATATAGTCTATCTCAGGACAGTTCTTTTGTGCTTCACGGATTCGTGAGGTGAGATTGTACTCGACGCGAAGCTCATTTAGCATGCCATAGGAGACTACCTCGAGCTGGAACGCGTCAAACTCTCTCCTGAGCTCAGGTGGCATAGAGTTGGTGATGAGGGTATGGCAGTAGCTTTTGCGGCTAAGTGCATCAGTGACAACATTAGCCTTTCCTGGGTGATAATGGATCTCAAGATCATAGTCCTTGATGAGTTCCAGCCATCTGCGTTGCCTCATATTCAGATCTTCCTGTGTGAAGAAGTACTTCAGGCTCTTGTGGTCAGTGTAGATGTCGCACTTGTTGCTTATCAGATAGTGTCTCCAAATCTTGAGTGCATGTACCACGGCTGCAAGTTCTAGGTCATGAGTCGGGTATCGCTGCTCATGTTCCTTCAACTGTCTTGAGGCATAAGCTATCACTCTTCCTTCTTGCATTAGTACACAGCCCAAACCTTGCCGAGAGGCATCACAGTATACAACAAAATCCTTGTGAATATCGGGCAGGGCAAGTACAGGTGTAGTAGTGAGCTTCTCCTTCAAGGTCTGAAAACTCTTCTCACATTCAGGAGTCCATATAAACTTGTTCTCTTTCTTCAACAAGTTGGTCATGGGTCTTGCAATCTTGAAGAAATTCTCAATAAATCTGCGATAGTATCCTGCAAGTCCCAAAAAGCTTCTGATTTCTGACACATTACAGGGTTGTTCCCACTCTTTCACAGCTTCAATTTTGGCTGGGTCTACTGCGACTCCTTCTCCTGACAGTACGTGTCCAAGGAAAGCAACTTCCTCAAGCCAGAATTCGCACTTGGAGAATTTGGCGTATAGTTGGTTGCGAGACAACCTCTCCAATACGGTCCTCAGATGATGTTCATGTTCCTCTTTTGTGGCTGAATAAACCAATATATCATCAATGAATACCACCACAAACTTGTCTAACTCATTCATGAAGACCTTGTTCATCATGTTCATGAAGTATGCCGGAGCATTAGTGAGTCCAAATGAGACTACTGTGCACTCATATTGTCCATATCTAGTGACAAATGCAGTCTTCGGGATATCTTCTTCCCTGATCTTCATCTGATGATACCCTGATCGGAGATCGATCTTTGAGAAGTACTTGGCCTTACTCAATTGATCTAACAGATCATCGATGCGGGGCAATGGGTACTTATTCTTGACTGTAACCGCATTCAGATTCCGGTAGTCAATGCACATCCTCATCGTGCCATCCTTCTTCTTGACAAACAAAACGGGAGATCCCCAGGGCGAAGCACTTGGCCTAATGAAACCCTTCTCCAGTAATTCTCCCAGCTGCTTCTTGAGTTCCTTCAACTCATCAGCCGACATTCTGTAGGGTCTTTTGGCAATCGGTGCAGTCCCTGGCATCAGCTCTATAACAAACTCCACATCTCTATCTGGTGGCATTCCTGGCAACTCCTCTGGAAATACGTCATTGAATTCACAGACTACTGGCACATCTCTGAATGTCAGCTCTGTTTTATCTGCTTTAGTCTCCAGGGCACATAGGAGGGCTTGGACTCTCTCGGTTTGGGGTACACATCGGACAGCTGTTCCCCAAGGGTGGGTTACCTGAACATATCTAGGTGAACAAGATATCACTCCCCGGTGTTTGGTTAGCCAGTCCATGCCTAAGATGACATCTAAGCTATTGGAGGGTAGTAGGGTTAGGTCAGCTCGAAAGTCAAGTCCCTCGATTGTGATTATCACTCCCCTACATATGTGAATGCTTCTGAAGGTTCCTAAGGGCGAGCTAGTTAGGATGGGGTTTGCTCTCGGGGTTACAGGTACGTTATGCTTACGTGCATATGCAGATGAAATGTATGAACATGTAGCTCCCGAATCGAACAGAACTGTAGCCATGTTACCCTGAACTAGGAACGTACCGTACACAGCATCAGGTGCAGCTTCAGCTTCCTCAGCGGTCATGTGGTTCAGTCTTCCTCGGGTAGCAGATCCCCGGTTTGGTGTGCCCTGTGCAGCTGCTGGTGGTCGGGGCACACAGCCACACGGTGTCCAGGCTTTCCGCATCCGAAGCAAGTGAAGGGCGCACTGCCTGCTGTAGCTGTCGCAGGAGCCTTCCAATTGCTTGTCCTTGGCGTGTTGGTAGCGGGGGCGGGTGTCTTCTGCACAGCTCGAGTCAGCGCAGGGTAGGTCTGAGCGGGGCGGTGATAGTTGCTGCTGTTGGTACCACCACGGCTCGTTCCCGAAGAGGGTCCCTGGCGAGTTCGAAAAGACGGAGGTGCACCCGTTCGCTGTCTCTGGGGTGGAGCAGTGCGAGCGGGTCCCTCAGAGCGGCGCTTCTTTCCCCTGTTCTGGGCCTCGAATTCCAGTCGTGCTTCCATGCGATCCTTCTCGATCTCAATACAGCGGTCAATCAGCTCACGCAGAGTGTAGCTCTTGTTCCCTGACAGAGCCAACCTGATCTTGGTCTGAAGTCCCTTCCTGTAGTAGTACATCTTTTCCTTCTCGGAACTCACGCAAGACGCAGGTGCGTAGCGGAGCAAGCAGTTGAAGCGGGTGGTGTACTCGTGGATCCGATCAGCTCCCTGGGAGATGTTGCGAAACTCGTTCTCCTTGGCCTCCATGACTCCCTCAGGAATGTGGTGGTCACGAAAAGCCTCGGTGAACTCATCCCAGTCAATGCGGGCTGGGTCCTCGTGAGCGCTGGTGTAGTTGTCCCACCATGCTCGTGCAGCGCTGGTGTAGTTGTCCCACCATGCTCGTGCAGCACCGGTTAGCTGGTGGCTAGCAATCCCAACACACTCCTCGCCGGAGCAAGTGGTCAGGTCCAGCTTCTTCTCCATCTCTTTAAGCCAATCGTCGGCAGCGAGAGGATCGCTGTCGGTCCCGTCGAAGGTAGGTGGCCTCAGCTTCAGGAAACCCTCCAGTTTCCTTTGGAAGTCATTCTGGGGTGGCCCGTGGTGCCTGTTCATCCCAGCAGCTATGGCATTCAGCAGCTGGGTCTGCTGAGCCATCACTTCCGCCAACGTCGGTGGCGGCGGCGGTGGCGGTGGCGGAGGCACGTTCTCGCCTTGTGGTGGCGGATCGATCACCGGCGGTGCATCCTCTGCCCGGCGCAGCTCTTCTTCCAGGTTAACTCCAGCACGTCTGCCAGCTGGGCGTCCACGGTTGCGACCACGCCCGTATCCTGGCGCAGGTGCGGGGGAGGGCTGGCGGTTCTCCAGGCGTGCGGAACGTCTCATCGACATCTGAAGCTATTAGGTACGTGCTCAGTGCAGTAATAATCTTGTAATTGTTTAAGTAGGAGTTAGATGTTTTCAACGATTTAAATGGATTAAAACATTTTTCACGCTATCCTACACTCAACCAAAGAAGCATAGAGATCCATAAGAAGCATAAGATCCAAATATCACTCATCACATGGTTATTATTATATAAAGGATGTTCCTAGCTGCTAAGAAGATCGTGCTATGCGCAGATAGCCAATGACAGGACAACTCATGGTATCACTAGTCTAAAGGCTACGCAGGGTCCCATAAGCTACTGGTGCATAAGGTCAATGGCCATTTGATCGGGATCTCAATAGTGCCGTCGTGCAGTGGACGAAGTGGTGGTCCAAGGCTGGTCATCTGCAAATTTTTCAAGAAACGGATTAGCAGGTCCTTGTATTAGATAAGCCATTGCATAAAAAGTGAATGCAAGGTCGGTAATATAACCGAAAGAGAGTCTGGCTTCCTATTCTAACGTCCATTTTCTATGGGTCTCGTCCTACAGTCAAGTACGGCTCTGATACCAACTGAAACGACCTCGATTTCCACGAAGGGAAATCCACAGGCTCGAATTGTAATTCAACAGATTGCTTGGGACAATCCATGAAATTACCCATATCTCAGTTGACACCAGGATCCATACAACGATAATTAAGTCTTACATAAACATTTATTACATCGCCACACTGGCGGAATCAACATTCAGAGAAGCTTTAGAAGATGCGGAAGCGATTCATCCTTCACGGCCAACTTGAGTGTAGCACGTGACCCTATTCCTCGTCGTCATCTCCCTCGAAGTCGTACTCATTCTCATCACCTGACAGCAAATTTATCAGTACGATTTGTACTGGCCACGGAGCCCACCTATGCAGCATTTGCTTTGTGGAAAGTGGATGCAAGGCTATACAAGCAGACCTATAGGCTGAGGTTTTCCTATGCAGCTGTAATCAATGTTTTTAATTAGTCAAGTTTTATCACCAGTTAACACCATCATCCCTTTTCCCATCACCACACCTCACATACCCACACCTCACTCTCATTCGACAGGCCCAACTCCCTCTCGGGCCTATCTCAGCGGCACACTACCACAACGGGTACACTGCCGGAAAAATGTCATCCAGGGGGAGAAGAGAACACTCACTACACTAGTAGAAGCTTCATAGGAAAGGTCCATAGCCAACAGGTTGGCATATGTATCGATCGATCAACCGTACACTCTGCAGAGGTTTCACTACCCACAAGATTAGCCATCATAGGTGTTGCGCAAACACCTAGGCAGAATTCCGGGTGCTTGCTTGCCTAGGTCGATGCCACCCTACCACTCAGCCCTGGGATATTCCGGATCCTACACCGTTATGCTGAGACTGGGAGACACAGTACCGGGCCCATCCAGTGGTACTGTGCATCTAGAACGGAACGGGAACCCATCGACCGTCTCCGCCCACCCTTATCACCTTTCAACCTAGCAGTAGTGGCACCGTCCTACCAAGTAGTCCAGCCGTCTCCCGCCCATCAGAAGCGAGTGAGTAGAAAAGGATTCCCATGAACCTGAAACTAGTCCATCCTAGGTTTGACCAAGCAGGCATCTCCACTTAGGGGATACTCTCCCCGTGCCATCACAGCACCTCCGTTCACGGGCTTCAAACCACCAAGGCTATCCCACCTGGAACCTCCTCAACAACTTTACCCGCCACAGGTATCTCGCTTGGGGATGCCCAGGTTGCACCCCCGGTACGACTTGCCCCATGGGCTCGTCTCACATCCCACTTGGTCGACATCAACCCTTACCACGCACCCAAGACGCACGCAGCACTCTCTCCCAGTAGTTATAATCAGATATACACCATCCCAATTCCACCACATAGCATATAGCAAGTAGTAAGTAGTGGAAGAGTAACAGTAAAATAAGCAGCAGCTAACCTAACAGCGGTTAGCAGGGTAAAGTCTTATCAAGGCAGGGAATTCAAATATACTACCATGCAACCAATCCATACATAATCATAAAGCAATAGCAACAATGTCATTTGCAATGCGTAATAGAAACTAAGGATTTGGTGGGACGTGGCACCTTCGTAGTCGTCTCCTAGCTCTTGGAAGTACTCGTGGTCGTCTTCCTTAGTCAGATCCTCCTCCGGCTCTGAAATCGAACACGAAATAGTCGCGTCAGCGACTCCTATAGAGTATTTCAGAAAAATCCAATAAAACAAAGAGCCAAATGCACTCAAACATAGTCTTAGATTGTAGATCTCATTTTCCTGAGAATTTTGATATATGGTGCGCAATTTTTGGTCATCGTATGAATAAGTTATGAATTTCCAAAGATTATCCTATTTTCTGAAAATGGGAAAACTGGTCGGTTAATCAGGGGCAGCTTGGGATGTGGCGCGCGGGTCCAGTAGTGCGGCATGTGGCGCCTCAACAGAACACAGACCCGATGGTCGCCCACCAGGTGTTCGATGCTGGTTCCCAGAGAGTTGCCGGAGTTGGCGTAGCTCGGCGTGGCTCGGCGGTGGTCGGGGGTAGCTCGGCTGTGCTTGGGGGTATCTCGGCGGAGCTCGGCGGTGGTCGGGGGTAGCTCGGTTTAGCTCGGCGGGGCTCGGGCGAATCGGAGATTTGGTGCGCCGAGGGTGCTGCTCTCCCGAGCTCTCCTGGGGAGGCTCGGGCGAATCGGAGATTCGGTGCTAGCAGGGTTCCAGGGCGTCTGTTCAAGGCGGCGGTGTCTCTCCGGTGCGGCGGACGGTGACAGGGCGGCGATGGCCATATTTCGGCAAGACAGGGCTCGGCTTTCTAGCAGCGGTGCCGAGGCAGACTTGGCGAACCTCGGCGGCCTTTCTTCGCAGCGCGAGGCGACCGGGGGTACTCGGAACGGATCTTAGGCGAGGCGGAACCTGTCGGCGGCGATGTCGTCGCGACGGTGAGGTTCCGGCGGGGTTAAGGAGGTCTTCTAGGAGATGTATACGCGTCCAGGGTCTATGGCGATGGTATACCAACTACCAATTTTGGCTACCGAGCTTTCTAAGGTGCTCGGTTGTGGCGGCGGCGTGTCGCCGACGACGGCGGAAAGCGGCAACGCGGCTACGACCATGTATTGGTTCAATCGAATGCGGTCTTGTCAAATTGGTGAGGCTAGAGAGGCATACAACACTCTGGTGGCGAACTTAGCCATGGCATGACCTTCTTTTGGCTACGGCTCGCGGCGGCGCTCCGGTAAGGTCGCGGCACACGCGGCCAAGGCGATTCAGGCTTCCTCTAGCGCTTAGATCCGCGTAGCTAGCTCAAGGGGGTCGTGGCGGTGCTCCACGACGTTCTAACCTGTACGGGTGCTAGTCGGATTGCTCGGAACGGGTGATTCGGCGTCGGAACGCGTCGGTGGTGAGCGCGCTCCGCCGAGAACGCGTCGTGCTGCGTTCTCGGTCTAGCAAGCTTGTAGTCCGGGGGTTTTGGCTGGTCGAGTGAGTGCATGGTGCAGGTGATCTTCCCGAGCCGGTATAGGCTCGTGCCGGCGCGTCCCGAGGGTGGAACGCCATGGCAAAAAGCAGGGCAAGGTTCGGACATGGCGTGCGATGACTCACCGTGGTGTCGGTGAAGCTAGGATGGCGGTGCAGTGGCGAGTCGGAGCCGTGCAGAGCGATCGCAGTGCCGTGCCGCTCCTCGTCCGCAGCTCGGCTTCTCCTCCGTGTCTGGCTCCGGCGTGCTCCGCGGCGGCGGCGCTCCGGCAGCTTCTCCTCCCCTGCTCCGCCCTTCTCCTATGCTCTCTCTCTCGGCTTGGTGCGGTGTGCCGGTCTGTGCTGCGGTGGCGGCGAGGGGAAATGAGGGTAGGGCTTCGGGGTGCTCCAATTTATAGGCGAGCTTGGCCAGCTCCAATGGCGAATGGTCTCGATTGCGCTCGGCCGATCGAAGGGCCGTGGCTCGAGTGGATCTAGGGCTCCGGATGGCGCGGGTTCGCTTGGCGGCCAAGAAAGGAGGGGACAGGAGGGGAACAGCGGGGTCCAGGGCTCTGCCATGCTGTCGGCTGTGGGACCGGGGTCACGCCATTCGCGCGACACCCCCGGCAGGCGCGTCGCCTTCGTGAGGAAGAAGAACAGTGGGGGCGAGAGTGGCTGACAGGCGGGGCCGGGTTGGCAGCGAGCGCGAGCGCGAGCGCGTGTGTGCCGGTCGCGCGCGTGCGCTGCCGAGCCGCGACGTGGGCCGCGCGCGGTGAGATGAGGAGAGGAAGGTCGGGCGGGCTCGGGCTGGCTTGCTGGCCGAACTCTCTTTCTCCTTTTCTGTTTTCAGTTTAGTGTATATATACATATATTGCCCATTTTAATTTATTGAGTAAATACAAACATAAATTGCAATAAATCCCAAATGTGATGCATAAGTTATTATTCTATGTGATTGGAATTAAAATGCAAACTACACTCCTTTATTTACCAATTTCATAATGAAACCTATATGCTTGCACAAGAAAAATGGGTTTTCTCAATAAATAAATGAAAAATTTTAATTGGTTGGGATTTTTAGATTGTGTGGATTTTTAGGGTTGTTACAGAATACAAGTGAGAGGTGAGGTAAATGGCTCCAAATGATGGTGTGTGTTGGAGGGGAGCTCTCCCTCTCTTTTATAGTCGAACTAGAGCAGTTTCGGAGTTCTAAGTATGGAAGGAGGTGAAACCGCCATCAGCAAACTGTCATCAGCACCGCCTCCGAAGATGGGCCCGGGAGGCCCCACCAGGGGGGCGGCCGCACCCGGGGGCGGTCAGTCCCTGGGGAGCGCCATCTGGCCACCGCCTTCGGGTGGTCGGTTGCTCCCTGGGCCGAGACCTCCCTCGCGGTTAAGGATGGATCCAGTTTAGTGTTTGAGGTGGGCTTTCTTATTTTCTTGGATTGCTCCTTCTCTGAATACGTTTCCTGGATGTGCGCTTTCTTTATGGTTTTTGTGCATTTCCACATGTCACGCCTGCAAGTCAAGTACTCACCAAAACTTGTGAAAATGTTAGTTTAAAGCCCTACCTACTATTTATTTGAGTAACATATTGGTGGTAAGAAATAGGCTCTAAGGACCGCCAACAACAACCTCCACTGCACTTATCATGAAGCAGTGAACATCGCGATAGCTTTTGAAGAGAGCGACCGCAAGCATCAAGAAGAGAAGAAAAAGAAGTCTGGATCAGCTGGCTCTTCTAGCAATCAGAAGTGCCAGAAAAACATCTACCACCCCACTCACCACTCACGTCCACAATATCCCCATCAGCAGTCATAGTTCGAACTGCTGCTACCTCCGACACCTCCAACCAACAAAGCACCACCCAGCCGAATGCCCCTGGCGTTTGTGTCACCACTCCCTAGACAACCTACAACCAACCTTGCTACAATTGTGGAAAGATGGGACATTGGTCCCGCAACTTCCCATTTCCCAAGCAATACAATCAGAATGCGCAGAAGGCTCCTGGTGGACAGCAGCAGCAAACTTAGCACCGTGGTCACCAGCAGCAGGCCCAGAAGGGAAAAGTTGTGAGAAAAGCAGGTCAGGTCTACTACACACAAGTTGGTGGCATTCCTGAGGGTGAACCCATCATGCTGGGTAGGTTCCCTCTCGCAAGTCATCCTGCTATCATGCTTTTCGATTCTGGTGCATCGCATTCATTCATCAATCGTACATTTGTCGTCAAGCATGAAATTCCAATTAGGCAAATAGAGGAAAATTTCCTTATACAGTCGCCCATGGGGTTCATTAGTACTAAAGAAGTAGTACATCGGGTGCCCATAGAACTTGGCGGGCATATATTCTCGACCTCAATGATAGTGCTGAAGGATCAGGATATAGATTTGATATTAGGCATGAATTGGATGTATCAGCACAAGGCTCTCATTGATGTGCTGAATAGAATCATCAGGGTAAACTTGCCTAATAGTCAAACCCAACTCCTCATCCAACTTCCAATACCTCAAAGAGCAGTTGGCAGGGTATGTGCAACCGTAGTTAAAGAGGTGCAAAACATTCTGGTAGTCTGTGAATTTCCGGATGTGTTCCCTGACGATTTGCAGGGTTTACCTCCTGACCGTGATGTAGAGTTTGCCATTGAGTTGAAGCCTGGAACAACACCTATTTCCCATAGAGCCTATAGGATGCCTCCCAAGGAACTGGCAGAGCTGAAGGTTCAGTTGCAAGATCTGTTGGATAAGGGTTTCATCAAGCCTAGTTCATCTCCTTGGGGTTGTCCTGCTATTTTTGTTGAAAAGAAGGACAATCCCGTCAGACTCTGTGTCGATTATCGTCCACTCAATGAGGTCACTGTTGGTGGTCCTTAAGTCACATTTTATACCGCCAATAATAATATAAATCCATGGAACAACATAGAAAAATATTCTTTAATTAACAAGTTCCACGAGTTTTGGTGTTTTCCACTATGTTGCAGGAATATCCCAGTTTTCACAACATAAAAGTATCTCAAATAAAAAAGTGGACTACACCATTGTGGAGAGCTCGTCGCGCTGATCAAAATGCATATATTATTTGCATTATTTGGAGTTCCCAATAAAAAGATATATAAGTTCGAATCCAATTTAGGACTCCACGAGTAGGCTTGAGTATTTTGGCCATAACTCACTCATCCAAACTCCGATTGGGCTGAATCACTAGTCAAAACGAAGCTATTGACGAGGCCCACGTGCTCCCAAAAGGCAGTGGCCAGAAGGCCCAGCCAGGGGACTGGCCGCCCCCTGGTGGGGCCTCTCGGGCCCAGTTTTCTTCTGACACGTGTAGGGCGGTTCCCCAAGGATGGTCCCCACCTACGATCAACACAGATGGCAAGTGGAAACCGCCCTTTGGAGGTTGGTTTGGATCTTTCCATGTGAGGATGATCCTTTTGCATAGAACCCCCTCCTCTCAAGCTATAAAAGGAGGCCTCCTCTCTACACCGTATTCATCAATTGATTCACCAACACAAGAGGTCACAATGTAGAGAGGAAGAGCAAGCTCCATTCCATTAGCTTATAGCTAATTTAGTATAGGGAGTGAGAGAGGGACAAGAGCTGGAGAAAGAGCGGAGTCGAAGCAGTTCTGCCTCTGGGTGGATGAAGTGCCGGGCTTGTCGGCTCTCGATCCAACTTGTACCTCTACGATCGTCTTGCTACTTGAGGTAAGAAGTTTGTGTTCAACTTTGGTTTGATTCATTAAGCATGTTACTTCCATAAAGGTACTTGTTTGTGGGATCATCATTCATCCTTCGGACGGATGCTCTAGTAAGAGGACTCCTGATAGAGACGGATGTTCCTGTACGCCGCTAGAGTAGTAGTCGCTTTCGTAGACGTGGTGTCTAGGTCGGAGTCTACCTTCGTATGTTGTGCGCGCCCACGAGCAGAGGGGTAGGTGGCAGGTGGTGACAGCCCTGTCCACTCGTACCAGCATCCCCCAACATTCGGACACGGAATAGCGCTGATACTGGTATCGCCTGGTAGACCAGGTGCGTCAGTGGGCCTGACGCAAGCAAGTAGTGGGTAAGTTTCCATCGCTTATATGTGTTTGACCTTAGAAGAACCTCTCTACCCAAGCTATCCCTTCCATCTCTTCTGAGTAAACTAATTTAAGAGACTACGTACAAACACCGTTCCTCTGGGAAATCACAATACCCTGAATACTTCCGGGGAAGGCTACAACGGTACTTCCGTGCGCTTGCTGTAACAGAACCGACCAATTTATACGAGCACAAGTACAGCGATAGCTGTTTTCCCAGCTATCGAGCCACACTTGAGCCAATATAAACCCGGTAGTCCGTGAAATCTCGAAGGATTTCAAACTTTTACACAGTACATACCCCAAGGATCGCAGAAACTCAGCAGTACACATACACATGATATATAGATTCGCACATATTTCAAATACATCAGAGTACAAGATAAACTTTTACATAAAAGTTCAATAGCGAAAACGAAATAGATTTACACATACTTAAGTTCATAATACAGTGCCAAGTGTCGACCAGTCACAGCAACAAAGATAAGATAGATAACACGACCTTGCCCAAGGTCTAGTCTTCCTCTCCCGAAGGATAGAAGTAACTCTTTAGTCAACCAAGCATTCCTCCTGCAACATTGGGAATAAAACCCTGAGTACTCAATTGTACTCAGCTAGACTTACCCGACAGGAAGTAAATAAAAAGACTCTCAAGGATATGCAAGGCTTATTTGGTGGAGCTCAGAGGATAGCATCATTTTTGCATAAAAAGCATTACTACAATAGTTCCTCAACTTATAAGTTTTAGATGTGATTCAGCTTCGATTTCAGTTAAGCTATTAAGCTAAGGTTTGCAGCTATACTAAACAATCACTTGATATTATAGCAATCAATAAACCATATGATTTCCGATATCCACAGATATCAACCTCATCTCACCATTAATCACGTTCAAGTTGTTAACCTCTACCTCACCAGAAGATCAGTTCAGTTTCTCACTAACCAGGAGAGATGGCGATTCGAATCGATTGTACCAGCTGGCAAATATGCCAATCACAAACCCTGTCAGCCGAGCCACTCGCTTCTTGGGTCACCGTTAAATCCTTCTGAGACACAATATGTCGCGAGTTTGGCGGGGACCATATTCTCAGAGACCAACCCACTTCCAGGATGCATCAGGTCCCTGACCTGCCCTTGGTAAGATGGTGTCTCCGCACATACTTCCTACCTCCAGAATATGTCTGTCTAGTCGCACCAAAGCTCGGCTCAGAAAGAAATACTCGGCTTCGCGGTCAGAACGACTTATCTGGCCAGCTATGTGACGACGTCTTTCAATCTCAACTAATGTCTGGTGGCCTCAGTCCTAGTCGGCCACAAGCAGCACCGAAGTCAACATGACCCATGTCATGCAGCTCCCCGCTACCTAGCCTTGATTCTCTCATTATTTCATTGTGGCATGGTGACACATATAGCCAACCATGTGGATCTCGTCAGTCACCACCTACACTCGCGGATGACATGAAATCACCCGACTTTCTCGCGGATGACAGGAAATCACCCGACTTCTACCGGTCTAAGCAGGGCTAAGCATAAGATCGGTCACCTGTCTAGTAATAGTATCAGGTTCACATATATAGTAGACAAAGTAGATATGCAACAACGGTTTCAAACCAACTCCTATACTTAAATGCACAAACATACGATTTAATAAAGACCGGTGCATTTATAAAAAGAGATAGGTGGAGGCTTAGGGATGCTCCGGGGCTTGCCTGGGGTTCAGCACTAAGTTAGTGTTTGTTAGATGACACTTGTTCGATGAGCATTTCCCATCCAAGCACTCGATTAGTCCTTCCACCTTCGTGATTAGTCCACCACACCGTCTTGTGGTTAGTTCCATCATCATGTCCTTCACTCCACGTGTTCATCTATCGTACCTAAATGAGATGCACAATGCACATGTATGAATAAAAGAAAGTAATACAAGACATGTTAATCTAGCATCACTGAACCATGAGCTAACAATGCCACAACCAAGAAAGGCAACATGAAAGCAATCCTAATCTCACATACGCAGTTTAAGGACAGCAGGACAGTAAGCACAAGATTTAACCATAACTGAAGCTATATACATCCAACCAGGGTGATCTAAGCTTTTCTGGAAAGCTATTGAAATTTTCTACAACTTTGGTATTTTCCTCTTCAGATGATTTAATTCATATAAAGGTTAAACAACACAAAGAAGGCAGCTCTGTCCAGATTTGGACAGATTCTGTCCTCCCACTTCAAACAATCAAAACTAGAGATCTAGACCACCAAAAGGGATGATCCTAGATAATTTAGAAAGCCAATGAAATTTACTAAAGCTCTTCTATTCAAAGCATAAATTGATTAAACAAAGCAAACATTCAGATCTGGACAGAAAACAATCCAAACCTGACAGCAGACTTCCAAAAGCCATAACTCCTAAAATATCAGGCCTATGACCATGAAGATTTAGGACAAGCTATGCAATGAAGTTAGCTACAACTTTTGTATAGAACACATTCTCATGCAACATCATTTTCCTAGATAAATCATCACAACAACAGGTGCTGCTCCTGCAGCCATTTTCAGCATATAAGTAAAACATGCTTTTCACTTAATTATCACCCAAGCACACATAGGAATGAACTATTTAGATAGCTCCAAACATCATTAAATGATCGTACAACACTTAGATTAGATTAATACATGACAAGCATTATAAGAAACATACATGTATGTGTCCATTTACCTACAACCTTTTACTAATTAGTGCATAAAGGCCTATAAATTAATTATTTAAGTCATAAGATAAAAATCTCAAATAGACACCAAATTTTTATGATAGCTAGGTGATAACAAATCATGACCAAGGTTCAAATCTTACATGCTCAGGTTTCATAATTTAATTATTACAAAATAAACAACTTTATAATGCAATAAAGCATTGGAAAGCAAGTTAAATATGAAACTCAACATTTTCTGAAACAACATGACCATATTATTGATTCTCAGGCTAACACAATATCATACAAAGGTAGTGGAATATCATTTTCCATTTTTACCACAATATATTATTTATAATGCATTTAAATCTACTTAATATGCATAAAACAAGATAAATCAATAACTCAGTCATACTTGTGCCATAAATTCCAAAAATTTAACCAGACATCACATAACATACCAAGAGTCTACAATTAAATTTTCATATCATTTGGAGCAATATAACTTTAGATACAAAAATAACAAGCAATTCAACCAATTATTTCCTATTTAAAAATATAAATGTGAAACACCAATAAAATAGTAAACAACCTATATGTTTTATATTTTTATGAGCTAGTGCATGTCATTAGAAGACTAACAAAATTGGAATCATGATTTTTGGACATATATTTCTCAAAATGTGGATCGGGATAATTTAAATGAACTTCTAAACCACATTTCAATAATGAATTTCTACAGCATAAATATAGTCATGCATGACACAACCAACTATACTAACATGCAAAAAACTTTACCACGAATCCAACAAAACAAGCCTCATCATTTTTGGAGCCCCCAAACACTAGATATTGATTTTACAAGTAATAGCACGAAATCTGAAATGAAAACCGAATACACACTTAACCCCTGATCTCGCTAGATCCACACGGTCCATGCACCCGGCAAACTCTCCAGCGAAGCTGACACGCGGGACCCGCTGACCGCTGGACCCCACCTGTCATACACACAAAGAGAGAGTGAGGGAGTCGGCCTGCTGCTCTTCGTCTTCCTCCCGACGCACGCGGGGAAGGCGCTCGGCCGGCTCGGCCAGGGTTCGCCGGAGAGCGGCCGGCGGCGGCGAAGTGGGGCCAGAGCTAGCCCAGCAGCCAGCGCACCTGCCGGTGCTCGCAGCTTGGCACGGCGTGGCCCGTGGCGGCCTGGCCACGGCGCCCGGTGGCCCGGCGAGCAGCAGCAGGCGGCCGCGGCGCTGCGGGGCGCGGCGGAGCCGAGGGAGGAGCGCGGGGGAGGCGGCGCGAAGCTAGGAACGAGGTGCTCCACTCGGTTTAGCCATAGGGTGACCGGAAGACGAGGAACGACGGCGGCTCGAGCTTCGCCCGGCCGGCAATGGCGGCGGCGTGCTGCGCGCTTGGCAGGGAGCGAGAAAGAGGGCGAGGGGGTGGAAGAGTGAATGGGAGAGTGAGGAAGGCGAGCAGGGGGTCGCGTTTGCCGTCCCACACGCGAGGGCGAGCAGGGCACGCGGCAGCAGCGCCCAGCAATGGTGGGGCGTGGACAGAGAGCGTCGGCCGCGTGTCCACCTTTGAGGCATTACGGCAAGCACGTGGCGGACGTCGTTCTGCTCCGATTCGAACACTAAAACAGCATATTCCAGAGTAGATTCGGTTCTGAGCGCCTATATCAAAGTTGGAGCCCTCCAAATGATCTCCATCTTTGGTTAAGAGTGCTCAGCCAAACAGCCAAGGAATTAGCAGATAAATAGCTCCCAAATTGATGTTGTCAACATGACAAAATGGATCACAAAAGGATGTCAACACCTTGTCAAACGAAACCGAAATGATGCCAAATTTTGATATGCTGTGCTCCAAAGAGTTTGTGACAACTTTTATATTTGGTCCAACTCAAGTTGCTTAAAGGAATTTGAAGAAAGTGGCACATCATTGAAATCGGCATGGAATTTGGACTTAGAAACATTTAAAATCCTGAAATCAGGATTTCTTCCTGTCTTGATTCCACTATTTGAGACACTTAGGAGTTGAATCATGACTTGGTCCATAAATAACATTTGTTCTACTCCAAAATATATGTAACTTTTATTTTGGGTCAAACTTCATTTCTTGCTCCAAAATAATATTTCCACTTTGGTCAAAGTAAGATCATTAGAGAGCTCAATGTGGATATTTAGGCCAATTGAGGTATTTTCTTGACATTTTCTCAACATGAAACCTTCATGACTTTTGTTGTAGAGTTCAAGTAGGGTTGTTTGGGCAAGGTTGCAGGGTTTGGTTGACTTTGCATGCTCATCTTCACTTAATCCATAAATCCAATTAAGTGAATACTTGTCATTCCATGTGAATTCTCAATTCGGATCTTTATGAACCATTTCCAATGATCATGGTAGATGATATGAATATGAAATAGCGATTAGGATCATTGATTGAAATAACTTGGTTAGGTACAAACTCGCTGGTTAGCTCGTGACTAACACCTGGGGTGTTACACTTGCGGACTTTTCTGCTGACGCTAAGAAGCGCCAACAAGCTTTCTGGTGCCGTTGCTGGGGACGGTTGTCGTATTTATCTCCAAACCTAGTTCACCCGTGTATCCTTGTGTTTTGTCAAAAAAATCTTTTCTCTTTTCTTTTTATAAAACAAAATATTCCTTTTTATCCGATCCTTTCACCATGAAGCTAGCTCCAAATTCAAAATTTTTATGCTTCAAAGGGGGAGTTGTTTGAACCACATTCTTTTTCAAAACCAAAATTTCCATCCAGTTATGAACTCCACCCAAGATTCAAAGCTATGGTTCGGACAAAACCCTTCTTTGGTCATGACAATGAAAATAATTTTGACCACTTGCAAAAATTTTAGGAATTGTGTTCATGCCTAAGCATTCCTGGCATGACACAAGAAATTCTTAAGTGGAAGTTGTTTCATTTCCCTGGAGGCAAAACAACGTTACACTGATGCCGTAGAAAGTGCGAATGGAGAATGGGATGAACTTAAGATCAAGTTTTATCTTGCATTCTTACCCATGTCTCGTATCGCCGCTCTACCAAGGGCAAACCTTGACTTTGAGCAAAATGAGAAGGAGTCCATAGGTACAGCCTAGGCCAGGTTTATAATGTTTACACATGCTGACCTAGACTTGTCTTTATCCGATAATGTGCTTTTGCATATCCTTTGTTCGGATCTAGACATAGATGCTGCCCTATGCTTTGACATAACCATTGGAGGGCCGTTTTCATAAAAACCATGACGGAATAGAGGAAAATCCTTGTTTACATCCTAGAGAAGCACGCTTCTCCTGTCATCATACCCAAACCCCTCCATACAAGGGCACGTCAAGTTCTGAAGAGCCCTCAGTAGCCGAATCCTTTCCCTTGCCACCCTTCGATTCGTCTGTTGAGCCCTCACCCGAACCACGAACACCGAAGGAAGAAATGTTTTACCCTTCGGAGTTCGCTATCAAAATTCGAGGATTATGGCAGAACTTCAAAACATCTCTTGGCACAAAATTCTGACATTTCTTAGGAAGTCTCCCCTAATGTGGAGTCATCGAAAGTACGGTTGTTGCTTGTTGGAAGTGAAATGTTCTTCTGAAGAAATTCAGATTCTTTCACCTCCCACAACCATATCTTGCTCATTAAGGGGGACTTCCGTGAAAGCCCTACACAACCTCACAGTTGGGACTACTTTCATTCCAGTGGAAACCCTTTTAGGGCGATATGCCGCTAGTCCCGACCGATAAACTTTTCAGAAGTCCATCCGGACTCATCTTTGAGTTTTGTGGGATTGTTAGGGTTGTGCCATTGGAAATTAACGAAACTGAAGTTTCTTATACTTCCTCATCTATGCCATCCTCGATTTTGATCTTCTCATAGGGCACCCTCTTGAAAATCTCATTTATATATATAAAAAAAAGAAGGGTGCCCCGATGAGAAGTTTAAAAGTTTTGCTTCTGCCAGCCATAGCACTTGCTCGAAAACCTAAAGGCGAAGCAAAGCTACTTGTTCGAGCATGCAAATCCTTCTCCTGCGCCCTTGCTCGAACAAGATGCATGTCCCTCTGGCCATCAAGAACATTGTTCTCGATAATGGTCAAGGTTAAGTGATCATCCTCCATGATATATATTTTGAGAATGAAAACTTCCGTGCCACGGACATGCCCGAAGAAACAACTCTAGAGCCAAGAAGGGGCCCGCTAACAAGCATGGTTTTGAGGTCCCTCACGTTTCATGCTCAAGGTCTCCAGAGTTTGTTTTGCTTCAGACCACCTGCTTCTACGAGGATCTCGCAACCATCTCTTGATTCTAGTTGTTCAACTTTTTGAGAGAATGGTTGTGAATGCTTATGTTTGTCATGAACATTGCAAATCCCGTAGTAGTATGATGGTCCGTACCTTGCAGCTTGAATATTAATGCCTATAATTGGTGATAAAGCTGGGAACTACACCACCATTGATTGCTGCAAGAAGAAGTTCCCACGGTCAAGCTTAAGACCATAACTTAAGCAATGTCGGGAGATACCCCGGATTATCCTTTAAAAAATATATATATTATTATTATTGCTATTGTTACTTTTATTTTCAAAAAATATATATATATATCTTCTTTAAATGGTGAGGGCATGTTGTCAAGTGAGTATGCACCTTCAGGTATGTCACTAACCATTTCAAGAAAGATTAAGAAGAACTCGGGTCATATGATGCTTGACGACATGGAACCACATCAACTACAAAAGCTTGATGCACTCCTAGGTAATGGAACACACTCGTAAGAAGGCCCTAACTCTACAATTGACTTTTATGCGAAAGTCCAAGTGTGGGGGAGGACGGTGAGAAACCCAAGTTCCATGCACTCCAAAGGGTCATTAAAAAAAATGATGATGAAGATGTCAGCCTCGCCTTGCAAAAAAAAGAGAGAGTTAAAAAATATATATATATATATTGAAAAAAAGAGAGAGAGATGATACAAAAAAAGAGAAGAAAAAATGAATGAAAGAAAAAAAAAGAGAAGAGAGATGAGGGAGACTAAAAAAGAGATTGGGAGTCTCCCTCTTCTGAACCTTTGCTAGTATCATCAAGGCCCATGGCCCATGCGCATTGATGTGTGTGTGGCCTGGCTTCGGAGATCACCTGAGCAGAACCATCATGCTAGCCGCAATGACAACTTCAACACCTCATACATATATGTTGCCGGTACATGTACTCAGGTATGAGAAGGTAAATAAATGTTCACTAACTTCTTATAATTATCTTCATTTGATCATACAAATTCATGCTTCCTTTGCTTATATTATAAACTCTGGTTTGGGTGTAGTCTTAAGGTACATCCATAGGTCTTTTTTAAATTAAGCATGGTGTTTAGCTTAAAATGGCCTTCTTTGATCAAAATTTGACATGGTGTTGAAATTTGATCAATGAAATTTGAGTTGTTGACATAGTCAATGAAAGTAATCTGATATGGAGATAGACCAAGGCATATCTTTCTGTGCCTCTTTATCTTGGCTTTGTTTATAAAAAGTTGAGTGAACAAGTTTTCAATAAAACTAATAAAGAAATAATAATAATAATAATAATATCTTTCTTGCACTCTAGTCTTATAGCCAATAGAGTCCTTGCTTGTTGTTGTTGCTCTTATTTTGTTTTCTTTTTATCAAAATAAAGCAAGTACAAGAATAAGTGTGGGGGAGATCTCTCAAGCATACCTAACACACCTTCAAGATCTCCCCTGCACGTTGCACAACACCGAGTGACTCATCATGCAACAAGGATAGGACACATGACTTCCAAAAACCTCCTTCATCTTCAACGGTGGTTTGTGCACCTCTACCCTCACATCTCCCTAAGTTCTAAAGTTTTAAATCTGATAATCTAAAAATGCAAAACTTCTGACAAGCCATCTCCATGCTATCCTTTGATAAAATTTGCGTACTCCTTATTCCTCGCCAACATTCCTATAACTTGTGAACAACTATCATAGGGACCCCATGTTGTCTAAGTAATTGAAGTATGTGATATAGTTGGATGATTTGAATCTTGCTCTTTTTATGATGGACTTGGGATTTATTTTACAAAATCAAAATGAGATGGCATGCTCCTCAATGATAATGAATTTCCCACCAAGGCCATATGACATGTTTAACTTCTGCAAACCTTTAGTCATATGCTGCTTGTCGGATCATTGAGTTTTGTCAAATTGTTGTGACCTATATGAGATTATGGTCATGCACCCATGATTGAGATTCACACGCACCCACCAATAAAATACCGACTCTTACACTAAGAGTTGCGCACAACATGCACCCTGTCATCCACCAAAAATGCCAACTCTTACCCTAAGAGTTGTACACTCTTCCATCAAATAAAAATGCCGACTCTTACCCTGAGAGCCGCACATAAAAATGCTGACTCTTACCCTAAGAGTCGCGCATTCATTCTCCACCATATAATTACTCCTCGCATTCCATCATGATATCTCTCCATTCAAAGTTTGCATTAAGAAGAGATATGGGGCTATGTTTTAAAAAAAAAAGTATGCCAAGGGGCACAAGAAAAAAAAGAAAAAAAAAGAGAGAAAAAATATATACATGCCAAGGGGCATGAGAAGAAAAAAAAAGAAAAAAATAGCAATAAATAAATGGGAAAGTCCAAAGCCCCGTTCAAGAAAAATATATATATATATATATATGAATATTTCCTTTTATAGCCCATACTTTTCAAAGAATCATCCATCTATCCAATAAAGAGAGTCATGATGCATGGAGTACCAAAAACAGTTAGAATTAGGAATCATCTTCCATGCCACATGCTTGCACATCTCAATCTAGTGTATGACTTGTATTTCGGTGTGGTTCGGTTTTGACTTGACAATATATGTGATGCAAGTATGCCCACTTTCATACCTACCCAAAACTCCACTCAAAATATTTAGAGATGGGTTATGAAAGAAGGCAATTCCAAAATGCCTTGGTGAGGAACCAGACACATATATGAGCAATTTGAGAGTATCATTTGAGGAGCAAGGCTATCTTTTCTTTTTCAAAAAGCTTATAAAAACCCAAGTTTTTGAGCTAACTGATGGAAGGGGGTTTGAATCCAAGTTGTTCCATTATTCAATTACCCAAGAAAATGTGGTAGACACTTTGAAGTTCACAAATACAGGTGAAGCTTGGAATATCTTGTATGCAGGTTATATATCAAGGAGGTGACCCATCTTAGTCTTTTAAACCTTTACTCGAGGACAAGCAAAGGACTAAGTGTGGGGATCTTGTTGGCGGTCCTTAAGTCACATTTTGTACCACCAATAATAATATAAATCCATGGAACATCATAGAAAAATATTCTTTAATTAACAAGTTCCACGAGTTTTGGTGTTTTCCACTATGTTGCAGGAATATCCGAGTTTTCACAACATAAAAGTATCTCAAATAATAAAATGGACTACACCATTGCGGAGAGCTCATCGCGCTGATCAAAATGCATATATTATTTGCATTATTTGGAGTTCCCAATAAAAAGATATATAAGTTCGAATCCAATTTAGGACTCCACGAGTAGGCTTGAGTATTTTGGCCATAACTCACTCATCCGAACTCCGATTGGGCTGAATCACCAGTCAAAACGAAGTTATCGACGAGGCCCACGTGCTCCCAAAAGGCGGTGGCCAGAAGGCCCAGCCAAGGGACCAGCCACCCGCCTGGTGGGGCCTCTCGGGCCCAGTTTTCTTCTGACAAGTGTAGGGCGGTTTCCCAAGGACGGTCCCACCTACAATCAACACAGATGGCAAGTGGAAACCGCCCTTTGTAGGTCAGTTTGGATCTTTCCATGTGAGGATGATCCTTTTGCATAGAACCCCCTCCTCTCAAGCTATAAAAGGAGCCCTCCTCTCTACACCCTATTCATCAATTGATTCACCAACACAAGAGGTCACAATGTAGAGAGGAAGAGCAAGCTCCATTCCATTAGCTTATAGCTAATTTAGTATAGGGAGTGAGAGAGGGACAAGAGCTAGTGAAAGAGAGGAGTCAAAGCAGTTCTGCCTCCGGGTGGACGAAGTGTCGGGCTTGTCGGCTCTCGATCCAACTTGTACCTCTACGATCGTCTTGCTACTTGAAGTAAGAAGTTTGTGTTCAACTTTGGTTTGATGCATTAAGCATGTTACTTCCATAAAGGTACTTGTTTGTGGGATCGTCGTTCGTCGTTTGGATGGATGCTCTAGTAAGAGGACTCCTGATAGAGACAGATGTTCCTGTACGCCGCTAGAGTAGTAGTCGCCTTCGTAGACGTGGTGTCTAGGTCGGAGTCTACCTTCGTATGTTGCACGCGCCCTCGGGCAGAGGGGTAGGTGGCAGGTGGTGATAGCCCTGTCCACTCGTACCAGCATCCCCCACGTTTGGACGCAGAATAGCGCTGATACTAGTATCGCCTGGCAGACCAGGTGCGTCAGTGGGCCTAAAGCAAGCAAGTAGTGGGGAAGTTTCCATCGCTTATATGCGTTTGACCTTAGAAGAACCTCTCTACCCAAGCTATCCCTTCCGTCTCTTCTGAGTAAACTAGTTTAAGAGACTAAGTACAAAGACCGTTCCTCTGGGAAATCATGATACCCTGAATACTTCTGGGTGAAGGCTACAACGGTACTTCCGTGCGCTTGCGGACTTTTTTGCTGACGCTAAGAAGCGCCAATAGTCACCAACAAGAACAAATACCCTTTGCCTCGTATAGACCTTCTCTTTGACCAACTTGCTAGGGCCAAAGTATTTTCTAAAATTGACCTTAGATCTGGATACCACCAAATAAAAATCCGTCCCGAAGACATTCCAAAAACAGCCTTTACCACAAGATATGGCCTATACGAATATCTAGCTATGTCTTTCGGCCTGACCAATGCCCCTGCCTATTTCATGTACCTCATGAACTCTGTCTTCATGCCTGAGATCGACAAATTTGTAGTCCTGTTCATCGACGACATCCTTGTCTATTCTAAAACCCCTGAAGAACATGCCAAACACCTCCGTGTTGTCCTGACTCGTTTAAGAGAACATCAACTATATGCCAAGTTCAGCAAGTGTGAGTTTTGGTTGGACAGAGTTCTGTTTGTCAGACATATCCTATCGGCTGAAGGCGTATCTGTTGACCCAAGCAAGGTGGAGGAGATCTTGAATTGGAAGCCACCAACCACCGTACATCAAGTCCGTAGTTTCATGGGAATGGCGGGATACTACCATCGTTTTACTCCGGATTTATCCAAAATATCCAAGCCCATTACCAGCCTATTGAAGAATCAGGTCAAGTTTGTCTGGTCACCTGAGTGTGAAGAGGCCTTTCAAACCTTGAAGAAATTGTTGACTAGTACACCAGTCCTAGCCCGGCCTGACATTGAAAAGCCATTTGATGTGTACTGCGACACTTCTGGAACCGGTCTAGGTTGCGTCTTGATGCAAGAGGGCCGAGTCAATGCTTATGCTTCGTGACAACTTAAGTGCCATGAAGAGAATTATCCTACTCATGATCTAGAACTGGTCGCTGTGGTCCATGCATTCAAGATTTGGTGTCATTATTTGCTCGGCAGTACTTGCAATATTTACACCGATCACAAGAGCCTAAAATATATATTTACTCAAGAAGAGTTGAACATGAGACAACGAAGATGGCTCAAGTTGATCAAGGATTATGACATTGAAGTACATTATCACCCTGGTAAGGCTAATGTGGTTGCCGACGCACTCAGTCGGAAGGTGTATTGCAACTGTCTGACAATGAAGCCCCGAGATCTTTCCTTGTGCTATGAGCTAGAGAAGTTAGGTATAGAAATGATTGAACATGGCAGTTTGAACCATATTAGCATTGAGACTACCATCTGTGATGAAATCATTGCGGCTCAGAAAGGAAGCAAGGGCATCAAGCATATCAAGGAAAAAGTCCAAGCCGGTACGGCAGATTGTTTCAGAATTGACGACAAAGGTGTCGTATGGTTCAAGGATCGTCTAGTAGTTCCAAAAGTACCCGAGTTGCATCAAAAGATCCTTGATGAAGCACATTTGACAAGGTTCTCCATTCACTCAGGAAGCAACAAGATGTACCAGGATTTGAAGCAACGATTCTGGTGGACTAAGATGAAAATAGAGATTGCTCGATATGTAGCAGGATGTGATACTTGTCAGAAAGTGAAGGCTGTCCACATGAAGCCTGGAGGAGAATTGCAACCATTGCCTGTTCCTGCGTGGAAATGGGAAGATATTAGCATGGATTTCATTGTGGGTTTGCCAAAAACATCAAGGGGCTTTGACTCAATTTGGGTTGTTGTCGATCGCCTCACTAAGCAAGCTCATTTCATCCCCGTCAAGACTATTTACACTGCAGCAAACTATCTAAAGTTGTATATATAGAATTTGATGAAGCTTCATGGTGTGCCTAAGACCATTGTCTCAAAATTTTGGAGGGCTTTCCATAAATCACTAGGAACAAAACTTTTGCATAGTACTGCATATCATCCACAGATCGACGGACAGACTGAAAGAGTCAACCAAGTGTTGGAGGACATGTTGAGGGCATGTGCACTCAATTACACAGATACATGGGATGAATTTCTGGCACTAGCAGAGTTCTCATATAATAACCGTTATCAAGAAAGCATCAAGATGGCACCGTTCGAGGCTGTGTATGGTCGTAGGTGTCGGACGCCCCTAAATTGGTCTGAGCCTGGGGAAAGATGGTTCTTCGGAGTTGACTTGGTATAAGAAACTGAAGAAAAGGTCTGGCAAATACAAAATTATCTGAAGGTTGCGCAGTCGCGACAGAAAAGTTATGCCGATCGAAGACGTCGTCCCTTGGTATTCAAGACAGGGGATTATGTCTATCTCAAGGTCTCACCAATGAAGGGAATTAGTCGATTCGGAGTCAAAGGAAAGTTAGCTCCTCGATACATCGAACCATTTCAGATCGTGGCACGCCATGGAAAAGTAGCCTATATGTTGAGATTGCCAGATCATCTCTCAGCTGTGCACAACGTATTCCATGTATCGCAACTCAAAAAGTGTCTTCGAGTGCCTGATCAAGTCATTGACGTTGAAGGTATAGAACTCCGTCCTGATCTGACATACTCTGAGTATTCAATTCGAGTCCTGGATTGAAAAGATCGCGTCACTCGAAGAACCACCACGAGATGGTACAAGATTCAATGGAGCGAACATTCAGAGGATGAAGCCACTTGGGAATCCGAAGACTACCTCGCCGAGAATTTCCCCGAATTCTTTGCTACCTTGTAAATGTAAAACTTCTGGTTGTGTAATGTATGAACTCTCTTGGTTATTCAATGGTCGAGTTCGGACTAGGTCTACTTGAGACATTTTCTTTTCCATTACTTAGCCGTAAGATTTAGTCATTTATCAAATCTCAGGACGAGATTTCTTTAAGGGGGAAGGGCTGTAATACCCCGGGTATTACGGTTAATTAAAATGCCATGCCATTATGTTTATTTTAAGTACCTTCATATGATTGTGCTTAGGGACCTTAGAGTGACTTAATTATGAATGATGTTGATTGTGCAATTAAATCCCTAATTGGTGATCAAAAATAAAATCAAAAGAAAAATCTAAATTAAGCCCTAATCGGACCCTAAAACCCTAAATCAAAAACTACTTAGAATCTGGTGATGGTGTCTTAATAAAAGTTGTAGATCTTTTAAATGGCACAACTTTTATTTTGGGTGTTTTTGAAGTTCTTTAATAGAAATTTAAATTAGACCCTAATTACTACTTTGAAATTCAAATTTAAAATACTAATTTTAAAACTATTAAGAATTTGACCAAACTTCCTTAATGAAAGTTGTCAAACTCAACAAATAGGACAACTTTTATTTTTTAAGATTTTCATGTTGTTGAGAATAAATAGGAGAATTTAATTGGATTAGAAATAGAATTCAAATAGTAGTTTTACCCCCTTTCAAATATCTTCAAAATTATTCAAAATTTGGATTTGGTCCCAAAACCAATGTTGTTCAGAATTTGGAATCCTACAACTTTGGTATTTACACTTTTTCGAGTTGGTGCAGAGAAATTGGGTAATTTGATCAAAAACCGAGTTGAAGAGGCATTTAGTAGCTACAGTACTCTGCCTCCCCTCCCTGTTCGTGCACAGGCACGGCCGTCCGCCGGGCCGCACGCGCGCGGCGCTGCCCGTGCCGGCCGGGATCTTGCTCCCCGGCGTAGCCACGCGTGTGGGGAACCCCCGCGCCACCTTGGACCGCCCCTGCCTCCCCTCTGACCTGCATATAGTGGCAACGGGCCGCTCCTCTGCCCCCTCCCCACACCGATCACCGCCACACCGGCCTCGGGTCCGTGCCAAAATTGGCCGTCCCCAATCCACCTTCTCCAAATTCCTCGCATCGATAGCCTCCCCACTTCCCCGAGCACCGCCTGACTCACCTTGCGCCAGCTCTCGTGCTCCAAGGGTCCGGGAACGCGCGTCGTCGTCCTCGGGTCTGGCGGAAGCACCGCCGCGGGCACCTCCACTGGGACTAGTCTACTGCGGTGAGCTTTTCCCCTCGTGGCCTCACGTTTCGCGCTCTGTAGCTCTCACTGATGACCATGCGCACGACGGTTTGTTGTTTTATGTCCTAGGCTCGCCGGAACGTGAAGCTCATCATCGGAGACCACTGCCGCAGTCGCTGGCATCGTCACGCCCGCTCATCTGCACCGCTTCGGGTCAAGCCGTCTCATCCATCCAAGTCGCTGTTAGTCCCTGGATCGATTGCACCCCTAATCCCAAACTCTACCGGCCTATGCTCGCTGGAGCGCGGCGCGCCGTCGCGGCCGAGCCGGCCCGGTCGCGGCTGAGCACGCTCCAGGCCCTAAATCACCCTATTAAGTAGCTTGTTAGGTTCGTCGTGGCCCCGGGAACTTGTAGGTAGCCTTGTCGTCGCCGGAGAGGCCGCGGCGCGGCGGGCAACCGCCGGTCAAGCCGCGCCGGCGATCGGTCCACTGTTGCGGGAGAGAGAGGGGTCTCGGGTGAGAAGAAATAGAAGTTCAGGGGGTTACATGTAAAGTGTATGATTCATGTGAATAGTAAGCTTTGGACTGCGGGTTGAAATCCATTTAGTTCGGGGGGTTTCGGCAAAACCGCCATGGCACGGCGCGGGCAGGCCGAGATGGGCCGGCCTGTTCGCTCGTGGGCCGACGCGGGCCGAAACATTTTTCTATTTTCACAGGGATTCAAATGTGTTTTTCCATTTTGGGATGATATGAATAGTACTGCAGTTGTTATTTTTGTAGGAATATTTCTGTTGCACTAAAAATCTTGAAAATATTTGTGTATGCTCTCTGTAGCATATAGTATTTAATAAAAATATCAAATATAAGTTTTGGGCACTTTCTGTAGGAACTAAAAATCAGCACAATAATTGCTAAATGCAACTTTGAGCAATTTCAATAAATTCTAGGTTAATCCAAAAATCATGAAAATTTATATGGTACTGTTTTGGGGTGAAATCTATCTGTTGGTTAAGTTTGGACTCAAATGGAAGCTGTTTGATCATCTATTAATTAAATGTTGGATTAATTGGATAATAAAATGGATATAAACAAATAATCCTTGTTGTTTGTGTGATTTTTGGATTGATTGGGTTCAAGGATCTTTCACCATGGTGATCCTTGACAAAAGTAATGTTGTCACTAGGTAGTTATAGTAAAGCTATGCAGCGGCTTTCTATGACTGTTAAAATGGTTAATAAAAATGAAATACGACAACACCACTTTACTTTATGAAAAATGTTTTACAACTTTACCGTGAAGGAAAGTTGTACTCAAGGATTAATATTGCTTACTATTGTGTATTGTATTCATTATTGTTCACACCATGTTAAGCATGCATCATTGCATACGTGTAGTGCCCGTCACCGAGGAGATCAAGGTTGAGGCCACTGCTGAGGAGGCGACTCCCAAGGTCGTCCAGGGATTCAACATTTACGGGACCGAGCCCGACCCGACGCTGTACGCAATCCAAGGCAAGCCCCGGTGCATTCAGCCCCACCTTGTGTTTTATGAAATATTTATAACTTGAGTTAATTATTGCATTAGGTTGCTAGGAGTTGATTGTCACCTATCTTGTTGCATTACCTACCTTGATACATGTTACTCTTTAAACCTGTTTAAAATGAAAATGTTCGAAAAATGCTTAGCCCTGCTTAATCATTTTAGATTTGCATCAAAAGGCTATTTTTGACTTATGGGGATATGATATTAATGAATCATGAGAAAGGAAAGGGGTATGAGTCCATTTGGGAATTGTGCACTTGGGTAGCAGTCCCAATGTATCGTCACCGACGGAAAGGGGTTTTCCGTTCGTTGGTTGTGAATTTGGGTTAGAGTCCCAATGCTTGACCATCGGCGGAAAAGGGATTTGAAAACCGTTGGGACACTTGTACTTGGGTTAGAGTCCCAATACAATGTCGCTGGCAGAAAAAGAATTAGGGACCGTTCGTTGTAGGCCTGCTGTGATCGAGACTTTGCAACTAGCCACATACTACGGGAAGCCCTGACTCCGGTGGCTCTACTACTTGAACTGATAACCACGCACTGGGAGTGGAGAGATGGCGAGAGCAGCGTGTACCCTCGTGGCCCGCGTGCCTGGAGAGGAGAGGAGTACTGTGTTTGTAACAGAACCGACCAATTTATACGAGCACAAGTATGACGATCGCCAATTTAGTAGAAATCAAGTCACACTTGAGCCAATATAAACCCGGTAGTCCGGAAATCTCGAAGGATTTCAAACATTTTAAACAGAACATACCCCAAGGATCTTACAAATTCAGCAACAACCCATCACATGATACATAAGTTAACAACCGAATTAAAACATCAGAGTACAAAATAGTCTTTTACATAAATGTAACCGTAGCGGAAATCAACATAGTTTTGAAACAACGTAGTTTACATACGAGTACCACTAGCTGACCATGTCACAGCATCTTACAAAAGCTAAAGATGGATAATGACCTTGCCCCAGGTCTAATCTTCTTCGCCCGCAGGGGTGAAGCAGTTCTTGCAATAAGCATAGTAGACCACTCCTTCTGCAACAATGGAAATAAAACCCTGAGTACTCAATTGTACTCAGCTAGACTTACCCGACAGGAAGTAAATAAAAAGACTCTCAAGGATATGCAGGCTTATTTGGTGGAACTCAGAGGATAGCAACATTTTGCATAAAAAGCATTACTATAGTAGTTCCTCAACTTATAAATTTTAGATATAGTTTAGCTTCGATTTCAGTTAAGCTATTAAGCTAATGTTTGCAGCTATACTAAACAATCACTTGATATTATAGCAAACAATACAACCATATGATTTCCGATATCCACAGATATCAACCTCATCTCACCATAATCAATATGTTCAAGTTGTTAGCCTCTACCTCACCAGAAGATCAGTTCAGTTTCTCACTAACCAGGAGAGATGGCGATTCGAATCGATTGTACCAGCTGGCAAACATGCCAATCACAAACCCTGTCGGCCTGCTCAGTGTCTTCTTAGGTCACCATTAGATCTTTCTGAGTCATATTATATCGCGAGCTTGGCGGGGGGCATATTCTCGGAGACCAACCCACTCACAGGAAGTGCAGGTCCCTGACCTGACTATGGCAAAATGGTGTCTCCGCACATCCTTCCTACCTCCAGAATATGTCTATCCATGTCACACCAATTCTCGGCTGAGAAAGAACTACTCGGCTTCGCGGTCAGAACGACTTATCTGGCCAGCTATGTGACGACATCCTTCAATCTCAACTGATGTCTGGTGGCCTCAGTCCAAGTCGGCCGCAAGCAGCACTGAAGACAGCATGACCTCAACCATGTCATGCGGCTCCCCGTTACATAGTCTTGGTTCTCTCATTATAATTGTCGCATGGTGGCACATATAGTCTACCATGTAAAATCCATCCCCATCATCATTAGTCACCACCTATGCTCGCGAAGGACAGGACATCCCTCGACTTCTACCGGTCTAAGCATGGCTAAGCATAAGATCGAACCCATCCCTTGTCTAGTAATATTTCCAGGATAGTAGACAAGTGGACAACGTATAAATGCAGCAACGGTATCAATTCAACTCCTATACTTAAGTGCACAATCATACGATTTAATAAATACTAGTGCATTTGTAAAAAAAAAGAATAGGTGGAGGCTTAGGGATGCTCCGGGGCTTGCCTTTCACGAAGTTAGATGGCTGGTGGTCAGTGCACTTCGGCAGTTCAGTTTCCTCCTCGGCCTCGGGAGCTTTCGGCACCTCGATCTCCGGGGGCACTCCTTCCTCCGGCAGATCGAATTGCAGCAGTGTAACTCCTCCCAGCGATCCTGTATGCATGATATGCATATATGAGAACTGAGAATGCACATGGAATGCAATATGAGAGATGCACAACTTGAACCATGAGATGCAATAGGCAACATGTGAGCATCCAAACAATTTATCAAACATTTACTGAGTATGTGCATATTTCTTCTCTAAACAACAACACATACTCACCCTTCTTAAGCAAGCTATAGAACAATTTCTCGTCTTGCGTAAGAGGTCTACAACCTGCACTAACAATTAATTTGAATCAAACTTACCTAACTACACTTAACTAGTAAAGAAACAAGCATGAACAAGCACCTACACAAAGAGTATTAATCTTGCTGCATTTATACATAAATAAAGTCAGCAACACAAATGTCCAGCAAGGTTGTTGAAATAAAACATCTCAGAATTGCATGAAAATTACTTGCTAACAACTCATTAATCGATTAAAAGCAATTAATTTAACCCTAGCTTATAACTGGACCCTATATTTGTTGTGCCCAAAAAATTCTAGAAAAATTACAGTAGATAACATACTCCCACATTAGGCTAGTGGCAAAATTTCAAGTCATTTGGACAGATATAACATGCTACAAAAAAATGACAAGCAGACAACCATTTAAGCAATAGAAAATACTTACTACAGTGAAAAGTATCAAACAACAGATTTCCCATTTTTCTTAGCTTCTTTATCACAAAACAAGTCTCAGAAAAAATATTCATAGTCATTACTTATTCCCATCAAACATGGTGAATTTAGAAAGAGTATAGCATGAAAGGCATGTTACACATGAAAGGCATGTTACCACCAGAGAAAGCTCAACGGCGGCAATGGCGGACGGCAGAGCTCCGGCGAGCGTGCGCCAGCCACTACCGGCCTTCACCGGCGAAGCTAAGCCTCGTTCCGAGAACCTAGAACCCTAACGAAGCTATACGGCCCGCGAATCGACCTTTGGTCCACTCCGACTCGACCTAACCGCGCGCAAGGCGGCACAGTGGCGGACGGGAACTCCGGCGAGCGGCGTCCCGGGCGAAACAGGGCTCGAGCGGGCCGACCAACCCTCTAGGCTAGATCCACGACTGGCGGAGACACCTAGACGAGCAAGAGAGAGGGAAGCCGGCCACGGCATTGTGCTTGACGCGGCGAGCAGTGAGCTCGGCGGCGCTCCAGCAATGGCACGGCGGCGAAGGACTCTAGGTGCTATACCTTGCCTCGGCTGGTTCCAAAAATGGGCGGGGAAGGTAGAGTAGAGGATGGCGAAGCTCGGGTGGAGATGGAGCGGTCAGAGACGGTGCGGTGGCAGCGGATTTCACCGCGAAGCCGGCTTGGCAGCCATGGCGACGGCGGAGCAGAGGAGAGGGAGAAACGAGAGAACGAGAGAGGGAGAGAGTGAATGGAGCGGCCAGGGGACAGGGTGGAGTGTCGCCTTCGGCTTTGCAGGGCGACGGCAGGCGGACACCGGCGTACGGCGCCACCTGGCGATGAATCGCTGCGGCGGCCACGTCGGCCCCTCGCCGATTCAAACTGAATCGGTTTTGATTCAGTCCCAAAACCGACTGAAACTCGATCTTTGATGCGCCATATCTCTCGATCTAGGGCGTTTCAGCGAAAACTTCACTAATATGGGTCAAAGAGCTACACGAGTACTCCAATCCATATTAGAACACCTTCAACTGAAACGGCTTGGTTTGAGAGATATGGATCGAAGAACACAGGTACTTTGAAACTGGAAACAGCTTTAGACTTGGCAAATTTCAGCAACTCCAAAACAGCCCCAAATCTGCACAATTTCACAATTTTGACCACCTTACACCCATTTTCATGAGTTGACCCAAAAATAAAGTTTGTTGCTTATAAAATTCTACACAACTTTGATTAAGGGTGCTCTGACATGCAAAGTCTTTAAATTAACTTTCTTGTTTGGTCAAGCAAAATAGGTTTAGGAGGGCTTTCTAGTCAACTATGAGCTAGAGGGGTATTTTGGGGATTTCACCAACATGAACATTGTTCCAAATGTTAACCCAAACATGTTTAAGTCATCTAGAATAGTAAACAAGCATCATATTTGCATGCTAACACATCTATGGCATTGTAAGCATATAAGCAAACATATAACATATAAGGAATGTAAATCAAATCAAATGGTGATGATGCATGAAATGACATGATCAATGTTTGATGTCATGCAAATGCAATTGTGAAAATAGTAACTAACACTAGGGTGTTACAGCCCTTCCCCCTTAAAAGATTCTCATCCCCGAGATTAGAGTTAATTACCATTGTTTATAGAAAGAAGGATAAACTTCCTTGAGAAAATCTTCGCTTTCCCAAGTCGCATCCCAGTCACTTTGGTTATTCCAAACCACCTTGTAGAACTTGACCACTCAGCTGCGAGTGATTCTTTCCTTGTAATCTACCACTTGTATAGGCTTCTCTTCATATGTCAAATCTGATTTCAACTTGATATCACCAAGATCCAATTGTTCTTCCGGTACTCGCAAACATTTCTTGAGTTGCGATGCATGAAAGACATTGAAAATAGTGGACATGTGTGGTGGCAACCATAACTTGTATGCTACTTTCCCACTTCTTTCCAAAATTCGAAAAGGATCCACAAACCTTGGAGCTAACTTTCATTTCACCCCGAAACGTTGTACGCCCTTCATGGGTGACACCTTCAAGTACACATAGTCACCAACTTGAAATTCCAATGGTCTTCGACGCTTGTCCGCATAACTCTTTTGGTGAGTTTGTGCGGCTTTGAGATGTTGCTGAATGGTATACACTCGTTCTTCGGCCTCTTTCACAAAGTCAATTCCGTAGTACCTCCTTTCTCCTGGTTCAACCCAGTTAAGAGGAGTTCTACATTTGCGTCCATACAAAGCTTCAAAAGGAGCCATGTGAATACTCTCTTGATAGCTATTGTTGTATGAGAACTCTGCTAATGGTAACCATTCTTCCCACGAACCTTTGGACGAAATGACACAGTCTCTCAACATATCTTCCAATATCTGGTTTACTCTTTCAGTCTGACCCGAAGTCTGAGGATGATAAGCTGAACTGCGAACCAAATTGGTTCCCAAACACTTGTGTAGATGCTCCCAGAAGCGTGCAATAAATTGCGGGCCTCTGTCGGAAACTATCGTCCTCAGCACACCGTGTAACCGAAGTATCTGTGCAAAGTAGAGCTGTGCCAGCTAATGAGGACGATCCGTAGTTCGAACTGCTAAGAAATGTGCAATCTTAGTCAGTCAATCTACAATCACCCAAATAGAATCATGGCCTTTTTGCGTTAAGGGTAAGCCTGTTATGAAGTCCATGGTTATCTCATCCCACTTCCAGCTGGGAACTGGCAAAGGTTGTAATAAATCGGCTGGTTTAAGGTGAATAGCTTTCACACGACAGCAGGTATCACACCTAGCCACATAAGCTGCAATTTCTTTCTTCATTTTTGTACACCAAAATCTAGGCTTCAAGTCTTGATACATTTTACTGCTACCAGGATGAATAGATAACTTGGAAAGATGAGCCTCATCCATAATTTGATTCCTCAGCTCACGATCATTTGGTACTACTAATCGGTCTTTGAACCATAATATACCTTTTTCATCTACCCGGAAGTGAAGTGTTTCTTGCTCTTGCATCTTTCTCTTGATGTGATATATACTCGGATCTGTTATCTGACCTTCAATGATTTTGCTTTCCAAAGTACAACTGAGAGTAATATTATTCAATACCACTGGATGCATAAGATTAAACCCGTCCACAAGCAACGGCTGCAATGCATTGCAATGAGACTTTCGACTCAAAGCATCAGCAACTACATTAGTCTTGCCCGGATGGTAATGTACCTCCAAATCATAATCTTTGATCAACTCCAACCACCTTCTTTGCCTCATGTTCAACTCAGGTTGAGTAAAAATGTACTTAAGACTCTTGTGATCAGAATAGATATGACAGTTATGGCCCATCAAGTAGTGACGCCAAATCTTCAGTGTGTGTACTACTGCAGCAAGCTCCAAATCATGGGTAGGATAATTCTGCTCGTGTTTTCTCAATTGACGCGAGGCATAAGCAATGACTCGGCCTTCTTGCATAAGCACACAACCTAACCCAGTGCCACAGGCATCACAGTACACATCAAAAGGCCTCTCAATATCAGGTTGTGCAAGAACTGGAGCAGTGGTCAGCAACGTCCGCAAGGTGCGAAAAGCTGCTTCACACTTCTCACTCCACACAAACTTGGTATCTTTATGCAATTTGGTCATAGGTTGAGCTATCTTGGAGAAATCTTGAATGAAACGACGATAATACCCAGCTAACCCCAAGAAACTACGAACCTCTGACACATTGGTGGGCGATTTCTAATCCAACAACTGCTGAACCTTTGAGGGATCTACAGAAATACCCTCAGCAGACAAAATATGACCCAGAAAAGGTACTTTGGTTAGCCGAAACTCACACTTGCTAAACTTAGCATATAGCTTATGCTCTCTGAGTCTAGTCAAAACTATCCTCAAATGTTCAGTATGATCCTCCATGTTCTCAGAGTATATCAGAATATCATCAATAAAGACTACCACAAATTTATCCAACTCCAGCATGAAAACTGAATTCATTAGATACATGAAATGTGCAGGAGCATTGGTCAACCCAAAAGACATAACCAAATACTCGTACAGTCCATACCGAGTGGAGAAAGCCGTCTTGGGAATATCTTGTGGCCTAATCTTAATTTGATGATACCCAGATCTCAGATCAATCTTGGAGAAAACCTTAGCCTTAGATAATTGATCAAACAAGATATCAATACGAGGTAAAGGATACTGGTTCTTAATCGTCACAGCATTAAGTGGCCTGTAGTCCAGACACATACGCAAAGTTTCATCTTTCTTCTTCACAAAGATAGCAGGGCAGCCCCACGGAGAAGAACTAGGGCGAATGAACCCCTTGTCCAATAACTCCTGGAGTTGTTTCTTCAGCTCAGCTAACTCATGTGGTGGCATTCTGTATGGCCTCCGAGAGATAGGTGCTGTTCCGGGAATAACTTCTATCGCAAACTCCACATCCCGGTCAGGAGGAAGTCCAGGGAGATCGTCAGGAAAGACATCAGGAAATTCACACACTACAGGGATATCATGATGGGTTGCAGCCCCAACCACAAAACAGAGACTAAAAAGATCTCCCCTACGGGGCAAATAAACCTGAAAGGTGCCTTCACCCTGTGGTTCCCTTAATGTCAACATCCGGTTGGGAATATTTATAACCACATCCCACTATTTCATCCAACACACCCCCAGGATAACATCCAGCCCTAACCCAGGCAACACAATGAGACTGCTAACAAATACCCTATCACCAATCTCAATGGCCACACTTTCGACACACTGACGGGTACAAATTTCAGCCCCAGCTGAAGTTATCCAGAAACTACAGTTCAATTCAACAATTGGAAATGCATGCTTTTGTGCAAATGCTTGACTCACAAAAGAATGTGATGATCCTGAGTCGAACAATACAATAGCAGGATGTTGATTTACAGAAAGCATACCCGCAGTGACTGGTTCACCTTCCGGAATTTCTTCAGCTACAGTGTGGTGCACATGGCCCTACCTTGGTTGAGGACAATAGCGAGCGTGATGCCCCTGTTGACCACAATTAAAACACGGCCCCAAACCTTGGTTGGTTTTTACCTGAACAGTATTGCCTGGAGAAGCATTGTTCTTATTCAAAGGTATAGTGAAACCCTTCTTGTAGCGTTGTGGTGTTGGCTGCTGCTTCTTTGGAGGAGGCCTGAACTTAGCTCCAGGAATAGCCGGACGATAAGCAGGGCGATTTGCCACAGCACGACCTGCTGCTAGAGCCCTTGGCTGAGAAGAGCCTCCTTCCAAAGGCCTCTTGCCTCCCTTGGAAGTAGTGTGCAGATTGTTCTGTTTCTCTTGAATGAAAGCATCACTGATAAACTCATTGAAAGTTGTACGAGTGTTGTTAGCCAAAATCTTCATGAGCTTGGTGCTAAGGCCTCTCTTGAAAGTTTCAATCTTCTTTTCATCAGTGTCCACCATCCAAGGAGCATACCTTGACAGATTGTTGAAAGCATGATGGTACTGAGTAAGGGTCTTGGTACCCTGAGGAAGCTGCATGAACTCATTAACCTTCAACTTGATCAACCCAGTGGGAATGAAATGACCCCTGAAATCCTTAGTGAACTGCTCCCATGTGATATTAGCAACCACAGGATAGGCGGCCTTGCGGTTTGCCCACCACATCCCTGCGGGTCCTTGCAGCAAGAGAGCAGCAAAACTAGCCTTCATGGTTTCGATCAACCTCAGCACTGAGAATGACAGCTCGATTGTGTTCAACCACTCATCTACCTCCAATGGTTCAACAGCCTGCTTGAACACTGGTGGCTTGGTGTCCAAGAAGTCCTTGTAATCACTGTACTGGCCTTCATCATTTCCACGACGCCCACCTCGGTTGCAATTGTTGTTATTGTTTTTGTTGGCAACCATCTACTGCAGAATAGCCTGATGAGTATCCAGGAACTGAGCAAACATCTGCTCTTGCATGCGTGGTGGAGGCGGCGGTAACTCCTCATCCTCGCGCTCATTCCCACCACCACTACCCGACCCACGGCGGGTGTTAACCGGCATCTGCAGTAAGCACAACAACCATTGTCAGGTGTTAGTTATGCAGACGATAACCGAAAAATCATGCCCAGAGGATATCAATGATTATTTTTGATAATATACAAATGGCACAACAATTCAACAACCATTTCACAACCACACAATAACAAGGCGCAACAAAGAAAAATTCTTCGCGAACCGCACGACGATCATTACTTAATTAAAAGTCTGATGGTCCAAGCCTTGAACATACAAGGTTTAAACATTACAAGTACAACCCAACCATTTAGGGTACATCAAAGTATTTCATTATAAAAGAGTGCTAACATGGCAAGTGCACTAGAAAGAGCTACTCATCGTGGTCACTGTCCATATCGGACACGTTCCCACCAAAGTCATCACTCTCGTCGATAGGCACTATCTCCTCAGGGTCTTCTTCTTCTCCTTCCGAACTTGCCTCACCATCATCAGCTGCTACGAAGATCTCAGGACTGATCTCTGCTGCACCTGGATGGTGAAACGGATCAACACGGTTGTTCAGACGATGAACATCCTGCTGTAGCTCCCAGAGCTGCTACTGACTCGCACGCAACTCGCGCAAAAAGTCATCTCGCTGACGTGCCAGGTTCATATTGCGATTACCAAGCTGATGATGAAGGTCCGCATTCTGCCTCTCAAGCTCAGTAACACGGCGATCAGCTGCCATCAAAGCACCAATGCATCGTAACAACTCATTGCGATAGGCGGTAAGAGCTGCCACCTGATCGTCTGCACTGCGACGAGCAATGCGTGCAAACTCTTCCGCTTCCAGCCTCTTCTCAACAGCATCATGCAGGGCGTCAATACACTGCATCCAACCATCCCTAGTGGCAAAGTGCATCTTCAGGACAGGAAACATAGCACTCATAGGAGCCCCAGTGCAATGAGCACGCTCATCTCTGCCTCGCACCAAAGGAGCTTGGCTAGACTGAGCCCACTCATCCTGTGAAGCATCTGCCCTTGGGAACACATTGGCTAGCCCTAAATCTTCCCTCTTGTTGAACCTGGTGCAAATCTCCTTCAACATCTCGAAGGCTGCAAACTGGGCACCACCCCATGGCGTCTTCATGTCTACCTCGACTTTGAGCTCGGGCAAAGACCAATCCCCTTCAAGAGCAGGAATTGCCACCCAAACATCAAACCAAGGCTGCACCATGGTCTCTGCTGGCTTCCAGAAATACAGTGGTGGTTCTGGATACCCCACTGACTCCAACAACCTCCACAGCATAGTGGGTGTGCCAAACTGCTCCAGAAACAGACCACTCTGCGGCGCACCTTCAGCTGCCATCTGGTACAATGCAATGTCTTGCAGCATTAGAATAAGACAGGATAGCACCAATTTATTACAGGGAAGGGAACAATTAACTAACGTTATAGTCGGTGGCATACCACGTGCTCTCATATATGTAACTAGTCGTACTACATGTTTTGCGTGGTTAGTGTACCTGCAGAAGATTCATTTCAGCCCATTCCCCAATGTATGCATGGCAATAAGAAGCACTTTTTGCCAAAAATGCTCCCGTGAGCACTTGCGACCCCGAAAGTAATTACTCCCCAATACTTCCATAAGTACACATATGAACCACATGTACTCACTTCAGTAACCATAAGCACTCCCCATAGATCGACGGTTGTTCGATCGTACACTCACATCTCACCTTACCTCATCTGAAGTGGCACACCGGCCCATAAGAAGCAATAAGAAACCGCAACCACATATATATATTCACGCAACAAAACCAAATGAACCGCAGATGGAAACATGATGCAATCCCCCAGTTAGTACTTACATAAGCCACCTAATTACCACATATACATATATTGGGCTATAGGACTTGGTCATTGGTACTCTTAATTTTTGCAAACACTCGGTTTAAATCACCCACACCCAACTAATAATTGTCAAATAATTTTTAAAACTCCAAAACAATTTTTGTTTTCAAATAGTCAAGTGATGGTGTATGCTGAATTATGCTCTGGTACCAGCTGTAACAGAACCGACGAATTTATACGAGCACAAGTACGACGATCGCCAATTTAGTAGCAATCAAGTCACACTTGAGCCAATATAAACCCTGTAGTCCGAAAATCTCGAAGGATTTCAAACATTTTAAACAGAACATACCCCAAGTGTAACACCCTAGTGTTAGTTACTATTTTCACACTTGCATTTGCATGTCATCAAGCATAGATCATGTCATTTCATGCATCATCATCATTTCATTTGAATTGATTTCCTTTTATTGCTATATGTTTGTTTATATGTCCATAATATGCTAAATATGTTGACATGCAAATGTGATGCTTGTTTACTGTTCTAAATGGTTTAGACATGTTTGGGATAACATTTGGAACGATGTTCATGTTGGTGAAATCCCCAAATTGCCCCTCTAGCTCATAGTTGACTAGAGAGACCTCTAAAAGCTATTCTGTTTGACCAAATAAGAAGGGCATTTTAGAGATTTTACATGTCAGTGCACCCTTAATCAAAGTTGTGTAGAATTTTATAAACAACAAACTTTATTTTTGGGTCAACTCATGAAAATGGGTGGAAGGTGGTCAAAAAGTTGAATTAGTGCAGATTTGGAGCTGTTTTGAAGTTTCAAAATTTTCCTAAGTCCAAAACTGGTTTTCAGTTTCGGTGTACCCATGTTCATCGACCTGTATCTCTCAATCTAGGCCGATCTAGAGTAAAGTGTCTTAATACCAAATGATCTACTCATGTAGCTCTTCAATCCATATTAGTGAAGTTTTGGCTAACACTCACTGGATCACGAGTTATGGCTTCATCAAAATCGAGTTTCAGTCGGGTTCAGAGAAACTGAATCCAGCTGATTCAGCTCGGCAGCCGGTCGTCGCCACGCGACCGCGTCAGACGCCGCGCGCCAGGTGGCGCCGTACGCCGCCGTTGGCCGCCGCGCCGGTCGGCTTTACAAAAGCGACACTCCATTCTGTCCCCCGCACGCTCCTCTCACTCTCACTCGCTCCCTCTCGCCTCTCTGCTCTCCTTTTTCCCCTCCGCCGTCGCCATTTCCGCCGCGCCATCGCCGCGGTGAAATCCGCCGTCACCGCGCCGTCTCCGACCGCTCCATCTCCGCCAAAGCTTCGCCTTACTCTGCTCTATCTCCTCGACCCGTTGCCGACCTCAGCCGACCTAAGGTATAGCTCCAGCGAGCTTCTCGCCGCCGCGCCATTGCCGGAGCGCCGCCGAGCTCTCGGGTCGCTGTGACGAGGGCGATGCCGGGGTCGGCTTCTCTCTCCATTGCTCGTCTAGGAGTCTCTGTTAGCTGTAGATCCAGCCTAGGTCGTTGGTCGGGTCGATCTCGCCGTGGGTTCACCGGAACCCAAGCTCGCCGTGAACCCGCTCGCCGCCGTGCCGCCATGCATGCGCGGTCAGTGAGCTCCCGTGCATAATAGTCTGATTCGTCACACGCATAGGTCCGCTAGGGTTCCAGGGTCTCGGAACGGAGCTTAGCCGCGCGAGTAACGGCCGAAATCGGCCGGTGCAAGCTCGCCGGACCGCCGCCGTCCGCCATTGCCGCCGTCGAGCTTGCTCCGGTGGGGTACAACCCTCGGCAGTTGGTCCATTGAGTTCGCCTCGTTGCCACGAGTCGGTAGGTAGCCTCGGCGTCGCCGGAGACCTCGCCGTCGGCGAGCTCTCGCCGGTCAGCGCCGGCGGCTCTGCCCCTCTCTCTGACGCGTGGGGTCAGATTGACCCCGGGGCCCGCAAGTCAGCCGTTCTGGTGCGCCTCTGGTTCACAGAGCCGGGTGCACGTAGCAGTTTCAGTCGGGTTTGGGTTTTATGATTTATAAAATGAATTTCCAGAAAATATGTAAAATCTTCCAAAATTCATATCTGGAGCTAGGAGTGTCCAATTGGGGTGAACCAAATTTTGTTATGTTTGTATTTCTAAGCTCTATCAAGGAAAAATATAAAATATACTTTTGGAATACTTTTTCTGTGCAGTTATATTTAAATTGTTAATTGCTTGCAAACTTGATAAATGCATAAGTAATTGTAGGAATGTGCTAAAAATGTGATTCCACTTGCATTAATCTTGTTTAGGGAAGTAGAATCTAAGAAAAATATGTTTGCTGGTGTTGCACTGTTATTTATATGATGTCTAGTATAATGTGCCTTTTATGCTTTAATCTTGCAAAAATCACCATGCTTAATGTGTTAAGGATATGGTCATGAATATTTTTCCTAGACCATGTTATGTTGGGAATAAGCTAAGAAAATTGGGAAATCTGTTGTTTGATACTTTTCACTTTGTTAAGTATTTTTCATTACTTAAAAGGCTGGTTGTTTGTTATTTTTTGTGTAGACTGTTATACTTGTCCAAATGATTTGAAATTTTGTCAGTAGGCTAATCTGGATGTGAAATAGCTACTGTAATTTTTATGGATTTTTCTGGTCACAGTAAACAGTAGGTCCAGTCATAAGTTAGGGTTGGTTTAATTGTTTTCAAGCAAGTATCTATTGGTGTGAAGTGTTTGCATGCATTTCCGTGATGTTCCAGTATTGTCACCTGTTTTAAACAGTGAAGCTAATCCTAATTTGAGCTTAGGGCAGTAAGGTTAATGTTTTGTTTATATGATGTTGCTCGCGCTTGTTAATTATAAGTTGGTTGTAGTAGGTTAGTTGATGCATGTTAATTATTAAGTGCAGGTTATAGACCTCTCACCCGGGACGAGAAATTGTTATATGCTTTGCTTAAGAAGGGTGAGTATGAGTTGGTTGTCTAGAGAAGAAATATGCACGTACTCGGTAAATGAGTGCGGATTGTTAAACTGATTGCATATCATGGGTTAATTTGTGCATCTCTATCTTGCATTTCATGTGCATTCTCAGTTCTCATATATGCATATCATGCATACAGGATCGCCGGGAGGCGTGACGCTGTTGCAGTTCGATCCACCGGAGGAGGGAGTTCCGCCGGAGATTGAAGTGCCAGAGGTTCCCGAAGGCCAGGAAGAAGAGGCTGAACTTCCTGAGTGCCCTGATCACCAACCTACTAACTTTGTGAAAGGCAAGCCCTGGAGCATCCCTAAGTCTCCACCTACTCTTTTTACAAATGCACTGGTCGTTATTAAATCGTATGATTGTGCACTTAAGTATAGGAGTTGATATGATACCGTTGCTGCGTTTATACCTTGTCCACTTATACTTGATCCTGAAGTTATTACTAGACAAGGGGATGGGTTCGATCTTATGCTTAGCCATGCTCAGACCGGTAGAAGTCGAGGGATTTCCTGTCCTTCGCGAGCATAGGTGGTTACTAATGGTGATGGGGTTGGATTCCACATGATGGTCTATATATGCCACCAAGCCACAGTGTCTAATGAGAGAATCAAGGCTAGGTAGCGGGGAGCCGCATGACATGGTTGAGGTCATGCCGTCTTCGGTGCTGCTTGCGGCCGACTAGGACTGAGGCCACCAGACATCAGTTGAGATTAAAAGACGTTGTCACATAGCTGGCCAGATAAGTCGTTCTGACCGCGAAGCCGAGTATTTCTTTCTGAGCCGAGCCTTGGTGCAACTAGACAGACATATTCTGGAGGTAGGAAGTACGTGCGGAGACACCATCTTACCAAGGGCAGGTCAGGGACCTGATGCATCCTGGAAGTGGGTTGGTCTCTGAGAATATGGTCCCCGCCAAACTCGCGACATATTGTGTCTTAGAAAGATTTAACGTTTGCCCAAGAAGCCAGTGGCTCGGCTGACAGGGTTTGTGATTGGCATATTTGCCAGCTGGTACAATCGATTCGAATCGCCATCTCTCCTGGTTAGTGAGAAACTAAACTAATCTTCTGGTGAGGTAGAGGCTAATAACTTGAACATAATGATTATGGTGAGATGAGGTTGATATCTGTGGATATCGGAAATCATATGGTTTTATTGATTGCTATAATATTCAGTGAATGTTTAGTATAGTGGCTAATCTTAGTAAATAGCTTAACTGAAATCGAAGCTTATCACAATTAAAATGAATAAGTTGAGGATCTACTGTAGTAATGCTTTTGATGCAAAAATGATGCTACCCTTTGAGCTCCACCAAATAAGCCTTGCATATCCTTGAGAGTCTTTTTATTTACTCCCTGTCGGGTAAGTCTAGCTGAGTACAATTGAGTACTCAGGGTTTTATTCCCATTGTTGCAGATGGTGTAGTCTACTACGCGTATTGAAGGAATTGCTTCACCCCTGTGGGCGAAGAAGACTAGACCCGAGGGCAGGGTCGTTATCTATCCTTAGATGTTGAAAAAATGCTGTGACAGGGTCATTTGATGGTACTCGTATTTGAACTCTGTGGTGTAAAACTATGTTAACTTCCGCTATTGTTATATTTGTGTAAAGACTATGTTGTAATGTTTAAATTCGGTTGCGAACTTATGTGTCATGTGATCGGGTATTGCTGAATGAATGATCCTTGGGGTATGAAATGTTTGTAATCCTTCGAGATTTCCGGACTACCGGGTTTATATTGGCTCAAGTGCGACTGGATTGCGATTAAAAATGCGATCGTTGTACTTGTGCTCGTATAAATTAGTCGGTTCTGTGACAGCTGGTACCAGAGCATAATTCAGCATATACCGTCACTTGACTATTTGAAAATTTAAAAGAGTTTTGAGTTTCACAAACTAATTGCCAATTGGTAGTGTGTATAGGTGATTTAAACTGAGTGTTTGCAAAACTTATGAGTACCAATGACCAAGTCCTATAGCCCTATATATATATGTGGTAATTAGGTGGCTTATGTAAGTACTGACTTGGGGGAAATTGCATCATGTTTCTATTTGTGGTTTATTTGGTTTTATCGTGCGGATAATTATGAACTGTCGGTTTCTTATTGCTTCTTATGGGTCAATGTGCCACGTCGCCTAAGGTAAGGTGAGATGTGAGTGTAAGATCGAACAACCGTCGATCGATGGTGAGTGTTATGGTTACTGAAGTGAGTACATGTGATCCATATGTGTACTTATGGAAGTAAGGTGGAGTAATTACTTTTCGGGTCGCAAATGTTCATGGGAACATTTCTGGCAAAAAGTGCTTCTCGTTGTCCTGCATACATTGGGGTTTGGGCTGAAATGAATCTTCTGCAGGTACACTAACCACACCAAACGTATAGCATGGTTAGTTACGTATATGAGAGCACGTGGTATGCCACCGACTATAACGTTAGTTAATATATACTATGTGTGAGGTCGTTGGCACGTGCATGCATCATGATCATGAAATCAACTCAAGCTATTTGTACTATTTTCCTTCCCTATGATAAAAATTGTGCTGCCCTATCTTATTCTAAATGCTGAAAGATGTTGTAATGTACCAGATGGCAGCTGAAGGTGAGCCGCAGAGGGGTCAGTTTTTGGAGCAGTTTGGCACACCCACTGTGCTATGGAGATTGTTGAAGTCTGTGGGGTATGCAGAGCCACCATTGTATTTCTGGAAGCCAGCGGAAACCATGGTGCAGCCTTGGTTTGATGTTTGGGTAACTATCCCTATGCTTGAAAGAGGTTGGTCGTTTCCAGGAATAAAGGTGGAAGTTGACATGAGGACGCCATGGGATGGTGCGCAGCTTGCAGCTTTCGAGGTGTTGACGGATATTTGCAGCCGGTTCAACAAGAGAGCTGATTTGGGGCCAGCAAATGTTTTTCCCAGGGTGGATGCTTCTCAGGGTGAGTGGGCTCAGTCTAGCCAAGCTTCCTTGGAGCGAGGCAGAGATGAGCGTGCTCATAGCACGGGTGCTTCTATGAGTGCTATGTTTGCTGTCCTGAGGATGCATTATTCCACTAGGAATGGTTGGATGAAGTGCGTTGAAGCCCTGCATGATGCTGTGGAGAAGAAGTTAGAAGCTGAAGAGTGGGCACGTATGGCTCGTCGTAGCTCAGATGACTTGGTGGTAGCTCTCACTGCCTGTCGCAATGAGTTGTTACGATGCACTGGCGCTTTGTTGGCAGCTGATCGCCGTGTCGAGATGCTTGAGAGGGAGAATGCAGATCTTCGCCGCCAGCTTGACAATCACAATATGAGCTTGACACGTCAGCGCGATGAGTTTCTGCAGGAGTTGCGCGCTAGTCAGCAGCAGGTTTGGGAGTTGCAGCAGGATGTTCATCGTCTGAACAACCGTGTTGATCCGTTTCATCCTCCGGGTGCAGCAGAGTTTGCTCCTGAGATCTTCATTGCAGCTGATGATGGTGAAGCAAGTGAGGAAGAAGAGGAAGAAGACCCGAGGAGATCGTGCCTATTGACGAGAGTGATGACCATGGTGGGAACGTGTCCGGCATGGACAGTGACCACGATGACTAGGCTCTTTCTAGTGATCTTGCCATGATCGGCACCCTTTTGTATTGGAAAAACCTTTAATGTCATGTAATGGGTAGAACCTGAATTGTAATGTGTGAACCCTGTGTGTTCAGGGCTGGAACCATCAAACTTTTAATTAAGTAATGGTAACTTATGCAGTTTGGAAACCCTTTTTGGTTGCGCCTTGTTATTGTGCGGTTGTGTGATGATTATTGAATTATTGTGCCGTTTGTTGGTTATCAAAAATGATCATTGATATCTTCTGGGCATAATCTTTCGGTTTTCTTTGGCATAACTGACACTTAACAATGGTTGTTGTATGTTGCTACAGATGGCACCTCATACCCGTCGTCATGGGTCAACCAGTGGTGGTGGGAATGAGCATGAGGATGAGGAGTTACCGCCTCCTCCACCGCATACCCAGGAGCAGATGTTTGCTCAGTTCTTGGACACTCAGCAAGCGATTCTGTAGCAGATGGTTGCTAGTAACAACCACAATCGCAATCGAGATGGACGCCGCGGAAATGATGAGGATCAGTACAGTAACTATAAGGACTTCATGGACACTAAGCCTCCGGTATTCAAGCAGGCCGTTGAACCGCTGGAAGCTGATGAGTGGTTAAACACTATTGAGCAGTCATTCTCTGTGCTGCGATTGACTGAAACCATGAAAGCTAGCTTTGCTGCTATGTTGCTGCAAGGCCAAGCTGGAATATGGTGGGCCAATCGTAAGACCGCCTACCCTGTGGTCGCTGATATCACCTGGAAGCAGTTCACCAGGGATTTCAGTGGACATTTCATTCCAGCAGGCTTGATCAAGATGAAGGTGAATGAGTTCATGCAGCTTACTCAGGGTACCAAGACCCTCACTCAGTATCATCATGCCTTTAACAATCTGTCAAGGTATGCCCCGTGGATGGTGGATACAGATGAAAAGAAGATTGAAGCTTTCAAGAGAGGCCTTAGTACCAAGCTTATGAAGACTCTGGCGAACAACGCTCGTACAACTTTCAACGAGTTTATTAGTGATGCTTATATCCAAGAGAAAATGAACAACTTGCACACTGCTTCCAAGGGAGGCAAGAGGCCATTTGAAGGAAGCTCTTCTCAGTCAAGGACTCTAGCAGCTAGTCGTGCAGTGGCAAATCGCCCTGCTTACCATCCGGCTGTTCCTGGAGCAAAATTCAGACCCCCTCCAAAGAAGCAGCCAGCGCCACAACGCTACAAGAAAGGTTTCACAGTGCCTTTGAACAAGAACAATGCTCCTCCAGGCAATGCCGTTCAAGTGAGGACCAACCAAGGTCTGGGGCCGTGCTTTAATTGCGGTCAACAGGGGCATCTTGCTCGTTATTGTCCTCATCCCAGGCAGGGTCGTGTGCATCACACTACTGCTGAGGAACTTCCGGAAGGTGAACCAGTCACTGCGGGTATGTTTTCTGTGAATCAGCATCCTGCTATTGTTTTGTTCGACTCAGGATCGTCTCATTCTTTCGTGAGTCAAGCATTTGCACAAAAGCATTGTAACACCCGGAAATTTTCAATCTTTGAAATAGGAATTTAATTTGATTTATTTATGCAATTGATTGAGCATTTAATATATAGAATAAATTTTTTTGTGAATTAAAATAAACCCTAGGGCATAGAAACATGTTATGTTGCATACATGCCGCTGCACATATTTATTTCCTGAGATTTGATTGGATTTTGCAAGGGTTCAAAACTTAGTTTGAAAAGCCATTTGGAAAACAAATTTGAAAATGAATTGAGAAAATTAGAAAAGGGAAAACTCCCTCCCCTTCTCTGCAGGCCGAGCCGGCCCATCCCCTCTCCTCCTTCTTCGCATGGGCCGAGCCGGCCAGGCCGAAGCCCAGCAGCACCACCGGCCCGTGTGTATGCTGGAGCCCCGTCCATCTCCGTCTGTGACTGACACGCGGGGCCCACAAGTCATCTTCCTCCTCCTGCTCGTGTTCGAAGCGGACACGGCCGCGCCGTAACCACCCCGGCCTCCTCTCTTGGCGTGGCCGAGTCCATCCTGAGCACGCCTCCACCGGCCCATAAAAGGAAGCCGCGACCCTCTTCCCCCTCCTCTCGGTCTCGCTGACACGTCAGGCCCACGGCTCAGCGTCGTCTCCCTCCTCAGGACGGAGTCCGAGCGGAGCACGAGCGCCGCCTCTAACAGAAGGCAACCGCCGGATTTTTTGGCCGAGTCCGTCCCAAGTACGCGCCCCTATATAGGTCGGCCGAGCCCTGCCGTCCCTCCCCACAAGTTCCTGAGCAAGCCACGCCCTCCAATCTTGCCCTAGCCGCCGCCCCGAGCTCCTCCGTCGCCGCGAGCTCCGCCGCCGCCGCCGATTTCTCCTCGGGAGGACTTCTCCGTCGAAATTGGTTGTTCTCCAAGCTTCGCAGCAAGGTCAGGAACCTTTCCGACCCCTTCTCCCTCAGTTTTGTGCACTACAGCCATGATGCCGAGCTTCGCCGCCACCATAGTTCCGCCACCTAGCTCGCCGGATCCTCCCCGAGCTACCTCTGTGGCAACCGAAACCATAGATAGGTTCGGCTTGAACTCCTCTTGCTTCCCGACCTGGTCCCGAGGTGTGCCGAGCTTCCTAGCCCCGAAAACGCCGTCTCCGGCCATCTTGCCGGCGAGGAATCGGCCGAGCGCCGCCCGACTCCGGCGACCAGAGCCGCCCCTCTTTTCCCCGAGCTACCTGCGCCGTCCACGGCCGATCCAACGGCTTACAGTGAGAGATACCCTTTCGCCGGCACTTTTGCAAAAGAGCCCCCAAGCTTTTTAATGTTCTAACCCGCGATCCTTTGGCGTATTTTTCAGGTTACGCTTTTCTTTTTAGAAAACGTATTTTCCTCGGTTTAGATTCAAAAATACGTTTTCAATATTTGCAGATTTGCCACTCAGTTTATTTCGGCCATATTTTATTCGTTTTAGCTCCGATTTGATCCGTTCAAGTCTCGTTAGATTCGTAATTTTGTAATCTATCTAATGATGCTACTGTTACTCATGTTTTCAACTTTTAAAATTCGAGATTAGATTTAATCTATTATTTTATTAAAGAAAAACTAGTTTATTTCATAACTTTCCCGTTTGCACTCCGATTTGCATGAACTATATATCGTTGGAATCGTAGCGACGCGTAGATTATTTTTATACACTTTTCAATCTGTTTTTCCACTGTTGGTGTACTGTTTCTAATATAGATCTTGTTTGCTTCGTGTATGATTGCTTCGATGATTGTGTGGTGATTTTATGATCGAGTTCAGACGGTGAGCAATACGTTGGTGATCAAGAGTACACGGAGGATCCAAGTTCTCCAGAGCACTTTGATCAAGGCAAGTATAGCATGGACCATCCTTGTTGCCTATTCACCTTAATCACCAAATTCATGATGCATGTGTCTACCTTGGCAACCCTAGTATTTATTCCTAGTTTTGATAACTTGATCCTTGTTACCTATGAGATTGCATTTGAGTAGTGATGCTAGTGCTTTGATGGGTCATGATCTTATGAACTTGAATAATTGATTATGAAATAAAGATTAAAAGATGCTTTTTAGCAACATGGACTAAGGGCTTATCTGTAAGTATGACACCGGGACTTACAGCGCAACCATGGGGGCTATATGGCTCTGGCTTTAGTCAAGTATGGAGTTACTTTTTATCATGCTATTAATCTTGAAAGGTTCCTTGCCGAGCTGGTTGTTTTGCGGCTCCTGTCCTTGTGTGTACTGCTGCGTGTGTGTGCCACTTGGAAGGAGGGCTCTACCGCCCCTTGCCATTGCGCCCGGATTAATTAGTGACATGTTAGCGAGGCTTTTGAAAGACTTCATAGTGAACCCCGCCGATCTACCTTGGTAGTGGATCGAGAGGCTGATCACCTCGAGAGAAAGGGTAAATCACGACTCATGGTGAAAGTGTGCAACCTCTGCAGAGTGTAAAACTGATATATCAGCCGTGCTCACGGTCACGAGCAGCCTTGGACGTCTTACAGGAATTTAACTAATTGAATATTGATTTATTTGAAGTTTCTATTGATGTTTATTCCATATTAATTATCATGTTTATATGATCATGCAAATCTTGTTCCTTGGTATAATCTATTGCTGCTACTCAATTGCTAAAATGTGATCAACTAAAAGCAACCGCTATCAAACCAGTGTCTTGCCTTATTTGAGCCTCATAAACCCATGTTATTCTTGTTGAGTACGACATGTACTTACGCTTGCTTTATTTTTCATATTTGGATAAAAATCCCGGATGGGTAACAGATGACTATGAGGATTCTTCTGAGGATTATTAGGATTGTGTTCACCAGTCAACTATTCCCTGTGGAATGGAGATTCTGCGAGAGAGTTATCTATATTATTCCACTGTTATTAATGTAAAGACTCTGTGATATTATTCATTATATATTAAACCTTGTGATGGTACTATGTAATTTGTCGCTTATGTGTGTGATTGATCTCTGGGCGCACATAAGTTGGTTCATTCAATTTTATCCTTAAAATTGGGTGCGACAAGCATGCATTACCAATTGTTGAGTTGAGCCATAGTTTCCGGATAACTTCAGCTGGGGCTGAAATTTGTACGCGTCATGGTGTCGGGAATGTGACCATTGAGATTGGTAATCGGGTTTTCGTCAGTAGTCTTATTGTGCTACCAGGGTTGAGTCTGGATGTTATTTTGGGGGTTAGTTGGATGGACAAGCGGGGTGCGGTGTTGGACGTCCCTAACCGGATGTTGACACTGAAGGAACCCCAAGGTGAAGGCACTTTTCAGGTTCATCTGCCCCGTAGGGGAGATCTTTTTAGTCTCTCTTTCTCAGTTGAGGCCGTAACACTTCAGAGCATCCCTGTAGTGTGTGAGTTTCCTGATGTCTTTCTGGATGATCTACCTGGACTTCCTCCTGATCGAGATGTGGAGTTTGCAATAGAACTTATTCCCGGTACGGCACCTATTTCTCGAAGGCCATATAGAATGCCTCCTCATGAATTAGCTGAACTCAAGAAACAACTCCAGGAGTTATTGGACAAAGGGTTTATTCACCCTAGTTCTTCTCTGTGGGGCTGTCCTGCAATCTTTGTTAAGAAGAAGGATGAAACTTTGCGTATGTGTGTGGACTACAGGCCACTAAATGCTGTGACAATTACGAACAAGTATCCTCTACCTCGTATTGATATTTTGTTTGATCAATTGTCCAAGGCCAAGGTTTTCTCCAAAATTGATCTGAGATCTGGGTATCATCAAATTAAGATCAGACCACAAGATATTCCCAAGACGGCTTTCTCCACTCGGTATGGATTGTATGAGTATTTGGTTATGTCTTTTGGATTAACCAATGCTCCTGCACATTTCATGTACCTAATGAATTCGGTATTCATGCCTGAGTTGGATAAGTTTGTGGTAGTCTTTATTGACGATATTCTGGTGTACTTTGAAAACATGGAGGATCATGCTGAACACTTGAGAATAGTCTTGACTAGACTCAGGGAGCATAAGCTGTATGCTAAGTTCAGCAAGTGTGAGTTTTGGTTGACTAAAGTGCCTTTTCTGGGCCATATCTTATCTGCTGAAGGTATTTCTGTAGATCCGTCAAAAGTTCAGCAGGTATTGGATTGGCAGTCACCTACCAATGTGTCTGAGGTTCGTAGCTTTCTGGGATTAGCTGGGTATTATCGCCGCTTTATCCAAGATTTCTCTAAGATAGCTAAACCTATGACCAAGTTGTTGCATGAAGATACCATGTTTGTGTGGAGTGAGGAGTGTGAAACAGCTTTTCGCACCTTGCGAACGTTGTTGACCACTGCTCCAGTTCTCGCACAACCTGATAGTGAAAAGCCTTTTGATGTGTACTGCGATGCTTGTGGCACTGGGTTAGGATGTGTTCTCATGCAAGAAGGCCGAGTCATTGCTTATGCCTCGCGTCAATTGAGAAAACATGAGCAAAACTATCCTACTCATGATTTGGAACTTGCCGCTGTAGTTCATGCATTGAAGATTTGGCGCCACTATTTGATGGGTCACAAATGCCATATCTATTCCGATCACAAGAGTCTCAAGTACATTTTCACTCAGCCTGAGTTGAACATGAGGCAAAGAAGGTGGTTGGAGTTGATCGAAGACTATGATCTAGAAGTACACTATCATCCGGGCAAGGCCAATGTCGTAGCCGATGCTTTGAGCCGAAAGTCTCATTGCAATGTATTGCAGCCTTTGCTAGCAGACGGATTCAATCTTGTGCATCCAGTGGTGTTGAATAATATTACTCTCAATTGTACTTTGGAAAGCAAGATTATTGAAGGTCAGAAAACAGATCCCGGCATATATCATATCAAGAGGAAGATGAAAGAACAAGAAATGCTTCATTTCCGAGTAGATGAAAAAGGTATATTGTGGTTCAAGGATTGATTGGTAGTACCGAAAGACCGTGAGTTGAGGAATCAGATTATGGACGAGGCTCATTTGTCCAAGTTGTCTATCCATCCTGGTAGTAGTAAGATGTATCAAGACTTAAAACCTAGGTTCTGGTGGACCAAAATGAAGAAGGAAATTACAGCTTATGTGGCCAGGTGTGATACCTGTTGTCGCGTGAAGGCTATTCATCTTAAGCCAGCAGGTCTATTGCAACTTTACCAGTTCCAGGTTGGAAATAGGATGAGATAACCATGGATTTCATATCTGGGTTACCTCTAACGCAAAAGGCCTTGATTCTATTTGGGTGATTGTAGATCGATTGACTAAGATTGCACATTTCTTACCAGTTCGAACTACAGATCGTCCTCATCAGTTGGCATAGCTCTACTTTGCTCAGATACTTCGGTTACATGGTGTGCCGAGGACGATAGTTTCCGACAGAGGCCCGCAATTTATTGCACGCTTCTGGGAGCATCTACACAAGTGTTTGGGAACCAATTTGGTTCGCAGCTCAGCTTATCATCCTCAAACTTCTGGTCAGACTGAAAGGGTAAACCAAATCCTCGAAGATATGTTGAGAGCTTGTGTTCTATCGTCTAAAGGTTCATGGGAAGAATGGTTACCTTTGGCCGAGTTCTCATACAACAATAGCTATCAAGAGAGTATTCAAATGGCTCCTTTTGAAGCTTTGTATGGGCGCAAATGTAGAACTCCTCTCAATTGGGTTGAATCAGGCGAAAGGAGATATTACGGGATTGACTTCGTGAAAGAAGCCGAAGAGAGAGTGCATACCATTCAAACACATCTCAAAGCCGCTCAAACTCGTCAAAAGAGTTATGCGGACAAGCGAAGAAGGCCATTGGAATTTGAAGTGGGTGACTATGTATACTTGAAGGTGTCACCTATGAGAGGCGTACAACGCTTCGGAGTGAAACGAAAGTTAGCTCCAAGGTTTGTATGTCCTTTTCAAATTCTGGAAAGAAGTGGGAAAGTAGCATACAAGTTACGGTTGCCACCACACATGTCCACTATCTTCAATGTGTTTCATGTATCCCAACTCAAGAAATGTTTACGAGTACCGGAAGAACAAGTGGATTTTGGTGATATCAAATTGAAATCAGATTTGACCTATGAGGAAAAGCCTATTGAAGTCATAGATTACAACGAAAGAATCACCCGTAGCCAAGTGATCAAGTTCTACAAGGTGGTGTGGAACAACCAAAGCCATTGGGATGCGACTTGGGAGCGAGAAGATTATCTCAAGGAAGTCTATCCTTCTTTCTATAAACAATGGTAATTAACTCTAATCTCGGGGACGAGATTCTTTTAAGGGGGGAAGGGCTGTAACACCCTAGTGTTAGTGACTATTTTCACACTTGCATTTGCATGTCATCAAGCATAGATCATGTCATTTCATGCATCATCATCATTTCATTTGAATTGATTTCCTTTAATTGCTATATGTTTGTTTATATGTCCATAACATGCTAAATATGTTGACATGCAAATGTGATGCTTGTTTACTGTTCTAAATGCTTTAGACATGTTTAGGATAACATTTGGAACGATGTTCATGTTGGTGAAATCCCCAAATTGCCCCTCTAGCTCATAGTTGACTAGAGAGCCCTCTAAAAGCTATTCTGTTTGACCAAACAAGAAGGGCATTTTAGAGATTTTGCATGTCAGTGCACCCTTAATCAAAGTTGTGTAGAATTTTATAAGCAACATACTTTATTTTTGGGTCAACTCATGAAAATGGGTGGAAGGTGGTCAAAAAGTTGAATTAGTGCAGATTTGGAGCTGTTTTGAAGTTTCAAAATTTTCCTAAGTCCAAAACTGGTTTTCAGTTTCGGTGTACCCATGTTCATCGACCTGTATCTCTCAATCTAGGCCGATCTAGAGTAAAGTGCCTTAATACCAAATGATCTACTCATGTAGCTCTTCAATCCATATTAGTGAAGTTTTGGCTAACACTCACTGGATCACGAGTTATGGCTTGATCAAAATCGAGTTTCAGTCGGGTTCAGAGAAACTAAATCCAGCTGATTCAGCTCGGCAGCTGGTCGTCACCGCGTGACCGCATCAGACGCCGCGCGCCAGGTGGCGCCGTACGCCGCCATTGGCCGCCGCACCGGTCGGCTTTACAAAAGTGACACTCCACTCTGTCCCCCGCACGCTCCTCTCACTCTCACTCGCTCGCTCTCGCCTCTCTGCTCTCCTTTTTCCCCTCCGCCGTCGCCATTTCCGCCGCGCCGTCGCCGCGGTGAAATCCGCCGTCACCGCGCCGTCTCCGACCGCTCCATCTCCGCCAAAGCTTCGCCTTGCTCTGCTCTATCTCCTCGACCCGTTGCCGACCTCAGCCGACCTAAGGTATAGCTCCAACGAGCTTCTCGCCGCCGCGCCATTGCAGGAGCGCCGCCGAGCTCTCGGGTCGCCGCGACGAGGGCGATGCCGGGGTCAGCTTCTCTCTCCATTGCTCGTCTAGGAGTCTCCGTTAGCTGTAGATTCAGCCTAGGTCGTTGGTCGGGTCGATCTTGCCGTAGGTTCGCCGGAACCCAAGCTCGCCGTGAACCCGCTCGCCGCCGTGCCACCATGCGTGCGCGGTCAGTGAGCTCCCGTGCACAATAGTCCGATTCGTCGCACGCATAGGTCCGCTAGGGTTCCAAGGTCTCGGAACGGAGCTTAGCCGCGCGAGTAACGGCCGAAATCGGCCGGCGCAAGCTCGCCGGACCGCCGCCGTCCGCCATTGCCGCCGTCGAGCTTGCTCCGGTGGGGTACAACCCTCGGCAGTTGGTCCATTGAGTTCGCCTCGTTGCCACGAGTCGGTAGGTAGCCTCGGCTTCGCCGGAGACCTCGCCGTCGGCGAGCTCTCGCCGGTCAGCGCCGGCGGCTCTGCCCCTCTCTCTGACGCGTGGGGTCAGATTGACCCCGGAGCCCGCGAGTCAGCCGTTCTGGTGCGCCTCTGGTTCACTGAGCTGGGTGGACGTAGCAGTTTCAGTCGGGTTTGGGTTTTATGATTTATAAAATGAATTTTCAGAAAATGTGTAAAATCTTCCAAAATTCATATTTGGAGCTAGGAGTGTCCAATTAGGGTGAACCAAATTTGGTTATGTTTGTATTTCTGAGCTCTATCAAGGAAAAATATAAAATGTACTTTTGGAATACTTTTTCTGTGCAGTTATATTTAAATTGTTAATTGCTTGTAAACTTGATAAATGCATAAGTAATTGTAGGAATGTGCTAAAAATGTGATTCCACTTGCATTAATCTTGTTTAGGGAAGTAGAATCTAAGAAAAATATGTTTGCTGGTGTTGCACTGTTATTTATATGATGTCTAGTATAATGTGCCTTTTATGCTTTAATCTTGCAAAAATCACCATGCTTAATGTGTTAAGGATATGGTCATGAATATTTTTCCTGGACCATGTTATGTTGGGAAGAAGCTAAGAAAATTGGGAAATCTGTTGTTTGATATTTTTCACTGTGTTAAGTATTTTTCATTACTTAAAAGGCTGGTTGTTTGTTATTTTTGTGTAGACTGTTATACTTGTCGAAATGATTTGAAATTTTGTCAGTAGGCTAATCTAGATGTGAAATAGCTACTGTAATTTTTATGGATTTTTCTGGTCACAGTAAACAGTAGGTCCAGTTATAAGCTAGGGTTGGTTTAATTGTTTTTAAGCAAGTATCTATTGGTGTGAAGTGTTTGCTTGCATTTCCGTGATGTTCCAGCATTGTCACCTGTTTTAAACAGTGAAGCTAATCCTAATTTGAGCTTAGGGCAGCAAGGTTAATGTTTTGTTTATATGATGTTGCTCGCGCTTGTTAATTATAAGTTGGTTGTGGTAGGTTAGTTGATGCATGTTAATTATTAAGTGCAGGTTATAGACCTCTCACCCGGGACGAGAAATTGTTCTATGCTTTGCTTAAGAAGGGTGAGTATGAGTTGGTTGTCTAGAAAAGAAATATGCACGTACTCGGTAAATGAGTGCGGATTGTTAAACTGATTGCATATCATGGGTTAATTTGTGCATCTCTATCTTGCATTTCATGTGCATTCTCAGTTCTCATATATGCATATCATGCATACAGGATCGCCGGTAGGCGTGACGCTGTTGCAGTTCGATCCACCGGAGGAGGGAGTTCCGCTGGAGATTGAAGTGCCAGAGGTTCCCGAAGGCCAGGAAGAAGAGGCTGAACTTCCTGAGTGCCCTGATCACCAACCTACTAACTTTGTGAAAGGCAAGCCCCGGAGCATCCCTAAGTCTCCACCTACTCTTTTTATAAATGCACTGGTCGTTATTAAATCGTATGATTGTGCACTTAAGTATAGGAGTTGATATGATACCGTTGCTGCATTTATACCTTGTCCACTTATACTTGATCCTGAAGTTATTACTAGACAAGGGGATGGGTTCGATCTTATGCTTAGCCATGCTCAGACCGGTAGAAGTCGAGGGATTTCCTGTTCTTCGCGAGCATAGGTGGTTACTAATGATGATGGGGTTGGATTCCACATGATGGTCTATATGTGCCACCATGCCACAGTGTCTAATGAGAGAATCAAGACTAGGTAGCGGGGAGCTGCATGACATGGTTGAGGTCATGCCGTCTTCGGTGCTGCTTGCGGCCGACTAGGACTGAGGCCACCAGACATCAGTTGAGATTGAAATGACGTCGTCACATAGCTGGCCAGATAAGTCATTCTGACCGCGAAGCCGAGTATTTCTTTCTGAGCCGAGCCTTGGTGCGACTAGGCAGACATATTCTGGAGGTGGGAAGTACGTGCGGAGACACCATCTTACCAAGGGCAGGTCAGGGACCTGATGCATTCTGGAAGTGGGTTGGTCTCTGAGAATATGGTCCCCGCCAAACTCGTGACATATTGTGTCTCAGAAAGATTTAACGGTGGCCCAAGAAGCCAGTGGCTCGGCTGACAGGGTTTGTGATTGGCATATTTGCCAGCCGGTACAATCGATTCGAATTACCATCTCTCCTGGTTAGTGAGAAACTGAACTGATCTTCTGGTGAGGTAGAGGCTAATAACTTGAACACAATGATTATGGTGAGATGAGGTTGATATCTGTGGATATCGGAAATCATATGGTTTTATTGATTGCTATAATATTCAGTGAATGCTTAGTATCTGTGGATATCTGTGGATATCAGAAATCATATGGTGAGGTAGAGGCTAACAACTTGAACTGCTGTAGTAACATTTTGCATAAAAAGCATTACTACAGCAGTTCAAGTTGTTAGCCTCTACCTCACCATATGATTTCTGATATCCACAGATATCCACAGATACTAAACAATCACTTGATATTATAGCAAACAATACAACCATATGATTTCTGATATCCACAGATATCAACCTCATCTCACCATAATCAATATGTTCAAGTTGTTAGCCTCTACCTCACCAAAAGATCAGTTCAGTTTCTCACTAACCAGGAGAGATGGTGATTCGAATCGATAGTACCAGCTGGCAAATATGCCAATCACAAACCCTGTCGGCCTGCTCAGTGGCTTCTTGGGTTACCGTTAGATATTTCTGAGTCATATTATATCGCGAGCTTGGCGGGGGCCATATTTTCGGAGACCAACCCACTCACAGGAAGTGCAGATCCCTGACCTGACTATGGCAAAATAGTGTCTCCGCACATCCTTCCTACCTCCAGAATATGTCTATCTATGTTAAACCAATTCTCGGCTCAGAAAGAACTATCCGGCTTCACGGCCAGAACGACTTATCTGGCCAGCTATGTGACGACGTCCTTCAATCTCAACTGATGTCTGATGGCCTCAGTCCTAGTCGGCCGCAAGCAGCACCGAAGACAGCATGACCTCAACCATGTCATGCAGCTCCCCGCTACCTAGCCTTGATTCTCTCATTATCATTGTGGCATGGTGGCACATATAGTCTACCATGTAAAATCCATCCCCATCATCATTAGTCACCACCTATGCTCGCGAAGGACAGGAAATCCCTCAACTTCTACCGGTCTAAGCATGGCTAAGCATAAGATTGAACCCATCCCTTGTCTAGTAATATTTCCAGGATAGTAGACAAGTGGACAAGGTATAAATGCAGCAACGGTATCAATTCAACTCCTATACTTAAGTGCACAATCATACGATTTAATAAAGACCAGTGCATTTGTAAAAAAAAAGAATAGGTGGAGGCTTAGGGATGCTCCGGGGCTTGCCTTTCACGAAGTTAGATGGCTGGTGGTCAGTGCACTCCGGCAGTTCAGTTTCCTCCTCGGCCTCGGGAGCTTCCAGCACCTCGATCTCCGGGGGCACTCCTTCCTCCGGTGGATCGAATTGCAGCAGTGTAACTCCTCCCGGCGATCCTGTATGCATGATATGCATATATAAGAACTATGGATGCACATGGAATGCAATATGAGAGATGCACAACTCGAACCATGAGATGCAATAGGCAACATGTGAGCATCCAAACAATTTATCAAACATTTACTAAATATGTGCATATTTCTTCTCTAAACAAGAACACATACTCACCCTTCTTAAGCAAGCTATAGAACAATTTCTCGTCTTGCGTAAGAGGTCTACAACCTGCACTAACAATTAATTTGAATCAAACTTACCTAACTACACTTAACTAGTAAAGAAACAAGCATGAACAAGCACCTACACAAAGAGTATTAATCTTGCTGCCTTTATACGTAAATAAAGTCAGCAACACAAATGTCCAGCAAGGTTGTTGAACTAAAACATCTCAGAATTGCATGAAAATTACTTGCTAACAACTCATTAATCGATTAAAAGCAATTAATTTAACCCTAGCTTATAACTGGACCCTATATTTGCTGTGCCCAGAAAATTTTAGAAAAATTACAGTAGATAACACACTCCCATATTAGGCCACTGGCAAAATTTCAAGTCATTTTCATGGATATAACATGCTACACAAAAATGACAAGCAGACAGCCATTTAAGCAATGGAAAATACTTACTACAGTGAAAAGTATCAAACAACAGATTTCCCATTTTTCTTAGCTTCTTTATCACAAAACAAGTCTCAAGAAAAATATTCATAGTCATTACTTATTCCCATCAAACATGGTGAATTTAGCAAGAGTATAGCATGAAAGGCATGTTACACATGACATCATATAAATAACAGTAACCAACCAGCAAAAATATTTTTCCTAGATCCTACTACTCTAAACAAGATTAATGGAAGTGGAATCACATTTTTAGCATATTCCTATAATTAGTTATGCATTTATCAAGTGTACAAGCATATAACAAATTAATTATAACTGCACAGAAAAATTACCACAAAGTCATATTTCATATTTTTCCTGTATAGAGCTCAGAAATACAAACCCAACAAAATTTGGTTCACCTCATTTGGACACTTCTAGCTGCAGATATGAATTTTAGAAGATTTACCAAAATTTTTGGAAATTCATTTTCTCTTTTTCTTTTAAAACGAACCCGACTCAAAACGCTACACACACCCGGTTCAGTGCACCCCACGCACAACAGAGCAACTGACCAGTGGGCACCCCGGTCAAACCGGTCCCACGCGTCATAGAGAGAGGGAGAGCCGCCGGCGCTGACCGGCGATATCTAGCCGACGGCGAGGTCACCGGCGGCACCGAGGGCACCTACATGTTCTTGGGAACAAGACGAACTCGATAAGATAACTCCCGAGACCTAACTACCACCGGAGCAAGCTCAACGGTGGCAATGGCGGATGGTGGAGCTCCGGCGAGCGCGCGCAGGCCGCTACCGGCCTTCACCGGCGAAGGTAAGCCTCGTTCCGAGAACCTGGAACCCTAACGAAGCTATACGACTCGACCTAACCGCGCGCAAGGCGGCACGGTGGCGGACGGGAACTCCAGTGAGCGGCATCCCGGCCGAAACAGGGCTCGAGCGGCCCGACCAACCCTGTAGGCTAGATCCACGACTGGCGGAGACACCTAGACGAGCAAGAGAGAGGGAAGCCGGCCACGGCATTGTACTTGACGCGGCGAGCAGTGAGCTCGGCGGCGCTCCGGCAATGGCACGGCGGCGAAGGACTCTAGGTGTTATACCTTGCCTCGGCTGGTTCCAGAAATGGGCGGGGAAGGTAGAGTAGTGGATGGCGAAGCTCGGATGGAGATGGAGCGGTCGGAGACGGTGCAGTGGCGGCGGATTTCACCGCGAAGCCGGCTTGGCGGCCATGGCGACGGCGGAGCAGAGGCGAGGGAGAAATGAGAGAACGAGAGAGGGAGAGAGTGAATGGAGCGGCCAGGGGACAGGGTGGAGTGTCGCCTTCGGCTTTGCAGGGCGACGGCAGGCGGACGCCGGCGTACGGCGCCACCTGGCGACGAATCACTACGGCGGCCACGTCAGCCCCTCGCCGATTCAAACTGAATCGGTTTTGATTCAGTCCCAAAACCGACTGAAACTCGATCTTTGACGCGCCATATCTCTCGATCTAGGGCATTTCGGCGAAGACTTCACCAATATGGGTCAAAGAGCTACACGAGTATCCAATCCATATTAGAACACCTTCAACTGAAACGGCTTGGTTTGAGAGATATGGATCGAAGAACATAGGTACTTTGAAACTGGAAACAGCTTTAGACTTAGCAAATTTCAGCAACTCCAAAACAGCCCCAAATCTGCACAATTTCACAATTTTGACCACCTTATACCCATTTCCATGAGTTGATCCAAAAATAAAGTTTGTTGCTTAAAAAATTCTACACAACTTTGATTGAGGGTGTTCTGACATGTAAAGTCTCTAAATTAACTTTCTTGTTTGGTCAAACAAAATAGGTTTAGGAGGGCTTTCTAGTCAACTATGAGCTAGAGGGGTATTTTGGGGATTTCACCAACATGAACATTGTTCCAAATGTTAACCCAAACATGTTTAAGTCATCTAGAACAGTAAACAAGCATCACATTTGCATGCTAACACATCTATGGCATTGTAAGCATATAAGCAAACATATAGCATATAAAGGAATGTAAATCAAATCAAATGGTGATGATGCATGAAATGACTTGATCAATGCTTGATGTCATGCAAATGCAATTGTGAAAATAGTAACTAACACTAGGGTGTTACAGTGTTCTCGGGTGGCACAGGACCGGTTCGGGTTTGGAAAAGCCGTGGTAGCCAGGGTTGGCATTTGCAAGCTTAGGTGCTACATATGCAGTGTGGATAGGGATCCCCAGCTGGGTACTAATCGATTCAAATCGTCGTTGCTCCTCGGATATGGAGACTTGATCCTTTGACCTACAATTGAAAAGTGGTTCGGAACTAGGTGTTTTGAGATTGATTTAAGAATTGGAAAGTATGATGGAATATGATAATGAATTTCCAATTATGTACTATGCTTAAAATTAAGATTTGAGGTAAAATATTGAAATAGGATAGTAATGCTTTTCTGCAAAACTCTTTGACTCTTGCTTAAGCCTTACCTTGACTCCTCTCAGCCTGCATTCCTGAGTCTCACTCCTTTTTCTTTAGTCGGGTAAGTCTTGCGGAGTACCCCAGTACTCAGGGTTTGTTAACCCCATGTTGCAGGAGTACAGCAGTCGGAGGTTTGCCTCGCCCCCTGCTGTGTGATAGTCGTCCAGGTGGGAAGTGAGGAGGAGTAAGGTTGGACCCGTGGGCAGGGTTCCTGTTATTAAGTACTTAAATATGTTGTATCGGCGTGCCACTGCTAGCTACTTTTAATTCTAGTCTATAATAACTGCACCTAAATTTTATTTGGACGAATGGTTTGTAATCTAAGTACTTTATAATCTTTCTACGCTTTTACTCTGATGTAATTTGTTATGAAATGTTGTAATTCTGTAATGGCTTCGCAATGGGATCTTGTCGAAGAATACGGGTGCTGATGTAGCCTGGCAGGACCTTCTAGATCATTTGGGACACGGGCCCAGCTGCCAAAGGTCATTAGTGGCAATGACAGGTGCCTGTGGGCCATGTGATTTAGACAGTTCTGTTATAGCTCCCTGAGGAAGAGAAGGAATCATACCCCGAACAAGCAGAGGAAGCTTTGGTAGCTAAAACACAACCACTCCAATCCCAAGATTTAGCTGTCAATCCTAAATCATCGAAACCCCACTTTGATGATTTAGACTTCCAATTAGCTAAGATGATCGCAAATCAATGTAAATGAGATCTTCTTAGAAGAGCCTCTTGGAAAAAATATCGTCAACTTCCTTTCCCCCCTGAAAGACAATGGGAAGAATGCAAGGATGGCATGTCTAGTGATGCCATAGAAGGAGAGACAAGCCACTTAGAAATTAATTCAATCTTCTCCCCTTCTATGCCCACATTAAATGTCTCATCTGAACCCATCTCTAAACCCATCCTTGACCCTGATGATCCTTCTTATGCTCTCTCTCCTAAGTTTCATAATGACCCTAGGATCCCATTAAGACATCCCATGAATAGGAGTCATGAAGATTTTCGGAATAACCAAAAAGAGCTACGACAATGGCAGGAATGTATAGAATATACTAGAAACACATACGCTATTATCAAAGAATGGATGGAAGAGGACGAAGCCTTAGTACTAGCATCTAAACTTGGTCTAGATTCAAATGGTGAGCTTAAATCAATTTCTATAGTAAACATAACTCATCCAAGTTTAGAGAAAGCCTTAGACGAGACCAAACTTAGAGACACCAATCCATGGGAAATCCTAGAAAATAAAACATCCAATGAATGTCGTAGACATGAAATAATAGAGACAAACTTGTTGCCTATAGACATCTATGAAGAAACACCCTTAGAGTTTAAAAAGGGAGATCACATCAATGAGCATGGGAATTATTTCATTAACACCTCATCGAATCTATGCTCATATGAGAAATCTCCTGGATCAATTGGTCTCTCTAACATTATCACACACGAGATCTTCAAGCCCCTCATTCTACCTGTTCATAAATTTTTCGAAAGGGTGGTTGTAGATGCATATGTTTATCATAAATATTGTAGATCTCGTTGTAATCTTGATATAGGTGCACAAAGACTGGTGTTCTAGAGGAAACCACCCCATGAACGAAGGTTTACCAAGAACGACTTTGTGTCCCAAAATAACCACTCTTAAAAAATGAATTGAGCTTGCACCTTTAATTTTACTATAATGCCCTTGTGAATTGAGCATAGAATTATAATTATGAAAATATTCCTTTGGGTATTTTTGTCACTAACCATTTCAGGTTTGAAGTAGAAGAGTAACAACGCAAGGTATGTCCAACCAATCATCATGCAATATTGAATTATATCCATCCAAGCTTAACTGTGCTCTGCAAAATTCCAGCTTGGGGGAATGGGCTCAATTAGAAAATCTTATGTTGCTAGTATTGGTTGTCTCTACCTTTCTAATCCATGTTCAATTGTTCGCTTTTTCGTCTCTAAATGAATAAATCTCTATAAGTGTTTTCATATCACCTTTGTTTACCATAGTACGATTTGGTTTGGAAGTACTACAAATACTTCCATTGGCATTTAAATTAAGCGTGGTGCTTAGGTTAACTAGCCTTCCTTAACTAAAATTAAACATGAAGATTGGTTTGGTTATTGAACTAGAAAATTACTATAGTAGACATTAGATATTTTGTTGAACTAACCCCTGCAGGAAACTTTCACAATTAATCTGGGTAAGTCATGAGGTGAATTCAAATCGGCGATAAGACAGGGCACATGCTGAACTTTAATAACTTTGTAGAGGAAGACACAGCTCATTCATTATGGATGGAAGAACTTTGAGTATTAATGATTCATTCACTTTATCTTCTGCTGCAAGTTACTTGAACTCAAGCCATGCCGGTATAGAACATGATCTATACTAACATAATATCAACACTATCTTCTTAGTAGCATAGATGGAGCATGATGGACAAATGACCTATGTTCCAAAGTTGTACATTCCTTCGGGTATGTGTTGTCCACTAATCTGTTGCAGGCACAATAATGAATGGAGTGACAAAGTGTCATAAGATCAAAGAAGCAAAAGATGGCAAAGAGGATAAGCAACAAAGGATACAAGATGCTCATGAACAACTCAAGATGCAAGAGAAGGAAAGGACCACCAGTCATCTACCCTTCATTACTTAGTGCCATCACGCTCTTATAATGAAGGTAATATTTTAAGGTAAGTGGTCACTATTCTCCTCTTGATCTTGGTATGCACATAAATGAAGATGCAAACATGCTAGAGTTACAGCTTTAATGGATTAACCTAATTAACTCAACATGCTTTGTCCTTTAAGATTATTCATGGCGCCATTTTTTTGATCTCAGTCTTAACCAAATATGCTAAATATTTTATTCTATCTTTGGAAGATGATAGTCATACTCAGGTGAAAACTTATATATTATGTAGAGATGGACAACCCTTCCATTGGTTAAGCAATTTAAATCTTTTCTGCCATATAAACTTAAATGCAACATTAAATGCTTGATCATCTGATCTTACCACTTATGTCATGAGTAAAACAAATTATGCAGCACCAATTTCATCTTGTTCAATGTGCCTAAGAATAGAGAAAATAAAGAGATAGATTTGGTTCTGTTGGTGTTTTTTCACCAGCAGAGCCCATGCACTTGATCTCTACCTTGGTTTTGCGAGCAGGACACACTTCGAGCATGAGGGATTTGATTACCCAAAATTATGCAAGTGAAAGTCCTGTGAACATGCACACTGAGCAAGATGCCGCCAGCTCCCACTATTAATGCTCTACTTCAACCTGCTGGTCAAGCAAAGAACAAAAGTGACATCATCATCACAAGGGTTGCAACCATCAAGACCTCCACCTCTAAGACGGAGAGATACACAAGAGTGGAAGAAAAAGTCCTAACGGTAGACTTTAAATCCCGCACCTTTGCCATAAGGTAATGTGGTAGTTATCTAATTAATTAGTATTTCTATCTACATTAGTAATTTCACTTTAGCATATTCATCTTTATGCATATCAAAACAAAAAAGAAAAAAATAAAAATCTTTATTGTCTTATTTACTGCATCACAAAATATTAAAGCCTCACGTGAATAAACTTATGGTAACCATCTAGGAGTATTTACTGTGGTGGCATAAAAAATGATAATAGCATCTGTATTTACTTTCTTGCATTATGAAAATCCTAAGCCCCATGAGAATAAATATTCTCAGTGGTGGCATAAAAATAAAATATACATCATGCATACATATTTACTTTTCTGCATAAGAAAATCAAAAAAATCCTAAAAAGAATCCTGTTAGAACCTATCAATTTAAAATCAACTCAAAAGAATAATCAATTACTTATTGGCTGATCGCTAACCTCTTATTAATTTCGAGCCTCGAGTTTCAGTTTTCTTGTTGGAGTATAATTCTGCAGAAATGACACTATGACTGAGGATTGAGTCCATCAATGGAGCCCACTAGGACTGTTGCTGACAAGCTTGCTCTAAAAGATCATCAAGACCAAGTATTGCAAACATCTAGCTTGGGGGAGGAGCATCCCCTAGTTATCAGGTAACTATACCTATGCGATTATTGAGTCTTTTTTATAAAGTCATAAAATACCAAAAATATGTGAGCACATGAAGGTTCACAATAGTATCATAGGAATATCTAAAAATACCAAAAATATGTGGGCACATGAAGGTCCACACTTTTTTGAAAAACTCAAAAAATATGTGGGCACATGAAGGTCCACCCAATTAGGAAACTTCTGCTAGAAATATAAAATCAATCACTTACCATGGAGTGGTACTAAACCTAACCCCTCTCCATGAGATTTGGTATTTTTGTTGGCAATTGAGTTTCACAGGAAAATACAAGATCAAAGAGCTAGTCAACCCGATGCCCTTATATTGTCGATACACTTGCTCCTAGAAGGATCACTCAATTTGCAACATCAAAAACCCTGTCAAACATCCAGCTTGGGGGAGGGCACCCTCCATTTAAAATTCAGCTAAGTATAAGTTTCCCACCTTATTATTATTACCATATCGCTTTTCACGTGAGTTAGCTAGTAAGATAAAATTTGAAAACCAAATAAATACTTAGCAATATATTAAAGAGTGTGTCTAGAGTCTGTCTAGTTAAGTTTAGAGTCAAATAAAACTAGAGAACATTAAAATTTTGTCTTGGAGATGATGAATAGTTGCTCTGCCATAATTCCTTTCAAGTGCCTAGTTTTCAATCTTAATTTCTCCCGAGTTTTGGATACTACTGTTTTGGCTTAAGAATTTACTCTGAACCTGAAACTTGTGGAGGCATACGCTTGAGCTAAGTCTAGGAGATTGATTGATATGATACATGAAGGTTGAGCTGCTATTTATCTTATTCCTAGCAATACTAAGTTCTGGAGATTTATTTTAAATTTAAAATCTTACATGATGAGCTCTTGTATGACAAAGTGTGAATTCCTACCAAAGCCATATATGATACATTTAGACATAGGAAAACCTTTGCACATTTATGCTGCTTGCTTTGCATTGAGTTTAGTCAACCTTTGTTGTATACCTTATGAGAGTCTTGTCATGCCTTTAAAATCAAGATCACTTACACACTCCAGCCACATATGCATTACTCCTATTCTGGGAGTAAGCGCAATCATTTTCCACTTTCAACCAGATCCACCTTAAAAATATTTTTCTCCTACACTGGGAGTAAACACCCAAAAATATACCCTATAGGACAGCCCCTGTTTAATTGCTCTAAGTTATTATCATTATCTCTCCAATTATTTATATTCAAAGGATGCATGTGGCTATGCAAAAGTATTGAAAAAAAGAAAAGGGAGTAAAAAATGGACAAGTGTCCCAACAATCAAAATAATGGGTACTTAGATGCCCGTCTCCCTATGAAAAAAAGAAGAGAAAGAAAGAAAAGAAGAAAAAGAGAATAAAAGATAGCCCATGTTTCCTACGAAAGTTCTAAGTTCCAAAAAGGAGAGTGAATCATTTTCCAAGAGCAAAAGTAGAATTAGCATTTAGCCACCATATATACACCTATCCACCATATTCCATACACATGCACATCTTGGCTTGATTGTATGATTTGACTTTTTGTGGATCCATTATTTGACTTTACAATATATGAACTGCAAGTATGCTCATCCTTGTTATTGCCACTCCTATAAGCTCCACTATAATCCTTAGTTGTAGGAAGGCATAACATCATTAATGCCTTAAGTGAGATCCATAAATACCACATATATTAAGAGACTTGAGGGTGTCATACAATTAAGCTCTGAGTTTTATTTTGAAAACTTGCAAAACTCCAGAATACTGGTACTATGAAGAATTTGAGACATAGTGCTTGACTTGATTGTTCTGTCTTTCGATTGCTCAAGACTTATGCAAAAGCTGTAAAGCCCCATAGTTAAAGGTAAGATGGGTAAATTTGAATGTTAGAGCAGTTTTGTCTAATTCAGAGGAGAATTTCTATTTTGAAGCATGTGTACTTGGAAGGCATGAAAGCATTGTAGCAACTCCTGATCCAAATATATTAGTAATTAGGCTTAGGTTGTTTGCCAAGGGACTGGCAAAAGGTAAGCTTGGGGGAGTGGTTGACGGTGGATAACTTCAACTTTTATTAGAACTTTAGACATGAAAGGACACATGAATGCACACTAGTCTAGGGTTTTAACTGACAATTTCCACGAGTTTTGCATATTCTGTATTTTTCAGGAAGTATTCCAGAAACACGTAAAAGAGGGATTAAAGTGCGAAAAGACACGAAACTTAACCACGAAGAAAACATCGTCATCAGAACACTAGAAGGCTCTGGAATACACCCGAAGCAAACGGGGACCCACACCTGTCAAGGTGGGGCCGGCCGGCCCCAGGGGGCCGGGCGGCGCCTCCCTCTTAGGGTTTGCCACCCGCCTTCTGGAGTACCCGGGGCCGGCCGGCGCCTCCCCCCTAGGGTTTGCCACCCGCCTTCTGGAGTATTCTTCCACCACCTCCCACGATGCATCTCGGCTCTTGGTTAAGTCGGTTTGATCCAACGACGCGTATTCATCCCACCGGGCTATAAATAAAGGGGCAGACCCCCTGGAGGCATCCCTATTCCTGAGCTTCAATTCAATATCTCCAGTTAGGGTTAGATGTAGCAATTAGGAGAGACTAGTTCTTCTAGATCTAGTCTTGTTTAGAGAAGTAGAGAGATAGAGTAGAGGAGTAGAGATTCGGAGGAGTTCTGGCCTATCGGCGCTTTTTCGTAGCTGTATTCTTCCGGATTCAGCTTTCTCGCCCGGAGCTGCGTTCTGAGGTACTTTTGTATTCAACTTCTAATTCAAGTAAGCATTTGTTCTTATTCGTTCTTAAGTTTGCAACTCATATTGAATGCTTTGATCTTGGTCATTACTTGATTGAAGTAGTATTTCATAGTGTAGGCATGGTGCCTAGGCTAGGTTTACTTGTGAATGTCCCCTGGTTGGCCGGATAGTGGTAGTTCGCGTAGGTGGCAGCTACGTTGATTCCTCTATAGTCCACTTCCCATTGATAGGATCGATAGGTGTATAAGTGTTTGGTAGGAGGGAACTCTGATTTCCACTCTTATTCATTTCACTACCCAGTTAGAACGATATTATTCAAAGCTTACCGGTTGTTGGAACTAGATAATCATTAGCTATTTTCTCTCTCTCTTAATATTATCTAGCCTAATTGTAGGGTTAAGTTCATTGGCTTGGTCATTATCACGTACTGTTCCTTGTGGATACGATATTTAAAACCTCGGGGTGAAGTGCTACATCGGTATTACATCTGTGCGCTTGCGGATAATCTGATAATAATAATATTTGGTAGAGTGCAGTTAATTTATACCAACAAGGACGCCACCCGAGGCCTTTTGGCCCGAGTGGTAGGGCGGGCGCCCCCCTCAACAGGGCGGCCGCCCGGCCTCTGGTGCCCAACACGACCATCTTCGCACACAGCGCAGGTATGACTCTTTCACAATTGTTTTTGTCAGTTTATTTCAAGTTATTCAATCCATAAATGCTCTGGAAACATTAAAAACAAACTTGTCACCCCCATAATTAAAAAGTTATCCTGAAAACCATGCCATACTTCGAGACATGACTTGTATAAGCTTTGTTCTTGTCAAATGCCTAAAACCTGTGATGTACTCAATTTAGTATGGTCTTCCTAAGTTGTTGATTAGTATGATATAGTAATGTCTAGTGTTGTCCATGCTTTATCGTGGAGAATATTTATTGAAAAAAATGAATGTATTCATTACTCCTCATATGTGATAAAATACCTACCAAAGCCAAAAAGAGTAGCATAGGAAAACAACCATATAGCTCTTTTGATTATACTTTGAGTTTTGCCAAGCCTAATGATCTAAGTAGAGAGTTTTGTCATGCCTCAAAAACCAAGATTCCATGCATCCTTGAGAGAACTTCCACATAAGAAGTATTCTTCCACTTCATGATTCCATCATTCCCCTATGCTCAATATGAAAAGATCCCATGAAACTTCAATCTCAGGGACATGCCTAAAAACAAAAAGAGAGAGCAAGTGTTCTGATGAAAAAAATGAGAGAAAGAAGAAAGAAAGCCATGATCCCCTGTGAATTGAAAGAGGGATGGATCAAAGAGTGAAAGCATATCCCAGTTACCACCACATATCTTGGTTAGAGAGCATGACTTAACCCTCCTAGGATCTTTTGTTTGGCTTAGCAAAATAAGTAAATCAAAGATGCTCATTTTATTCCACACACCTTGAGCTCCACAAAAAGCCTTAAGATAGATGTGAGTACTCTCATGAAAACTAGAAAGAAATATAGACTATGAGTGACTGAGAGTCTCATATGAGGAGATAATGAATCATATTTTCTTTGAAAAATTAAAAAGCTCCAAGGTAAGATAGGACTCACCAGTTCATAGCCATTCCACATCTCAACAACCGAAGGTATGATCTCAGCCACCGGAAAGATCATAAGTCTAGGTATGAGATTACAGAACAATATTTATACTTGATCAAGTTTAGAAGAAAAGAATGAGCCTGCACTAAGTAAATTGCTCGAGACGAGCAAGAGTTTAGTGTGGGGGAGTTTGTTGACGGCTGCTAACACCTCAAAATACCGTCAACATAACAAGATAAAAGTGACAAAATCCATGGAAAAGAGGCATATTATGTTTGAATTTTACTCGGTTCCACTTGTACTTAGAAAATTGTGAGTGCATGTACAAAACAGGTGAAAATAAAGTAAGACAAGGCACATATGAGCAATGCAAGTGATGGGAGCCAGCAGGAGCCAAGTCACAGGGCGCTCGCCCCCCATCGTAGTGCCATTTGCTCCTTGCCACGTCATGGATCCGTGGCTCGTCCCTCCAAACAAGTTATGGCACGTTGATTCATCATCAATGGCAGAGAAACGTTGCACTCGGATCCGGGAGCCCTCTGGACAGGGCGACCGCCCTGTCAGGATGGTCTACCTCGACCACAATCCAAGGAAAAGGCTCCCAAGCCCTTGCAACCGTCCATTTGATGTCAGTTTTCATCCAAGGGAGATCAAGTGATGAGTCAAGGATTCATGGGCCCACATGTCATCCCCTACGGGCCACAAACCGTCTTTCCAAGTAGAAACCGACGTGCCAACCGACTTGGGAGAATGATGGAAGGCCGTCGGATGCAAAAGGTGGTGGATCATAGGGCGGCCGCCCTACCCACCCGAGCGCCCGCCGCCTCACCTGCTCCGAACTGACTCCAAATTCCCCTACAAGTACCCTAGGGGTCCCTAAACACCATAAATAGGGGTTATTTGTTCATTTGTAAGCAGACTATGAAGCTTAAGTGAGATAGATACTTAGATACAAAAAATAGTCTCAAGTAGAATGTGTAGCACTCCTACACATTAGAGAGTGAGAGAGTCATTTCTCTGAAGAGAAGAAGAGGAGTCCGAGAAGGAGCCGGGCTTGTCGGCAACTTCTTCTATGGTGCACCTCTGCACTTCTTTATGGTAACAAAGTCCCACTTTCTTATTTAATTATTGTTATACTTTAAGTATTTGTTTGCTTATCTCACTGCTTGGTTAGAGTGCTCTAGTTCTTGGATCCAAGTTAGAGAAGTAAGTTTATAGGTTAAGCGCGGTGCTTAGGCTATATCTTACCCGTGAGTGCGGCTAGGCCCACGGATTGTAGTGGTAGGTTCTAGGTGGTGACAGCCCTAGGATCCTCTGGATTCCACCATGTTCGGCCTAGTTTTATTAGCGTAGATCTTCGGGATGTACGGTGCCTAATCAGTCCTACCCTGGGCGAGTTTAGGACTTTGTATGCTCATAGTAAATGAGTCTTAGTATATATCATATAATTATTCAGGGCTATCATTCAGAACTTCTCTTTCTACCTTATCCTTAGATCTTGTCTCTTATCACACACGTTCCTTGTGGATTCAATACAACCTATGACTACTCCTAGGGAAAAGCTACATTTGACAGCCATGCGCTTGCAGTCATTTTCGTGTGCCACAGGTGTCAACAATGGGACTGCCATCAGCAGCTACAAACTAAGAAGCTTCGCAATCCATTAACACCTCAGGTAGACGCTATGCTTTCTCCAAACTGACAAAAGTACCCATGCTGCCTGAGTCAACCAAAATCAGAATAGGCAATTTCCCAATATGACCACACAGTCTCATCGTCCTCCTTTTCGATGGAATCTGTGTTCCCAACGCCATGACCACCTCCTCAAACCGCTGATCCTCCTCAAGGGGGTCATTCATATTGTCAGATTCTAGGGCATCTAACAATTCTTCAATCACCTGCAGAGACACCTGAGCCGGGCAATGATGATTCTGTCCCCATTTTTTGCCACATTTAAAGCATAGCCTATTCTTCTTTCTGAACTCTCTAAGGGAAGCCAATTTATCGTCAGCTCGAGTTCGGGCACCCTCTCCTTCGTTTGCCTTAGTCTTTTCCAAACTAGCCTTCGGAAACTGTCGAGCAAATGACCTCCCTCTACTTTTAGCAAGCTCATCCTCTTGGATCAAAGCCAGAGCACTAGCCGTATCGACATCTGCGACCTGTGTAAACAGATAGCCGACTGATCTCCTCCTTCAACCCTGCCACAAACTAGGTGACAAAGTAGGGTGTCATCATAGTTGTTGTTATACAACAGAATTCCATGAGCCAACTGCTCAAACTCTGCATGATACTCTCCCACCAATCCCTTCAGCTTCAGATTATCAAACTGCTTGAGCAATTTTGGATACAGATCCTTATCGAACTTGTCCATGACCAAGTTGTAGAGGATGTGCCAATCAGTAATACTGCCCCGTCGCTGCACCATCTGAAGCCATGTCACAGCCGCATCCTAAAAATTGAGCACTGCGAAACGGGTCTTCAAGGTTGGATGCACAACATACACCTCGAAGAACACCTCACAACAGTCTCGCCAAAAATAAGGTTGAGACCCGTCAAACTTAGGGAACTCCATCTTAGGATACGAGGGGCGCAGATTATCAGGCAACTCATCATCAGAGGCAGAACACAGTGGGGGATTGGGGCACATACCCATATTACAGTTCCACGGCCGGGGTCCAAGGATCCCGCCGCAGTCATCACTGTGGCCCTTGGCCCGCTCCCCATCCCTCGCAGGTGAGCACGAGGATGTCCCGGGAGCAATATTCAGGTCGATTGGCCGATGCGCCGAATGATTAGGCACCACCGGAGCCACCGTAGTCAGCACCGGTACCGCTGCAGAGCCCAGAGTAGCGGGAGTCGTCCCCGGAGCCGCAGCGGCTGTCGCCACCAACCACGCCTCCAGAGAGTACATGCGCCCCGCGGTGAGGTCGACCTGCTTGGAGACATCAGCGAGGGATGTTGACGCGCCTTCCACCCGCTCCCGTAATTCCTCGAACACCTGGTCCGCACTGGATTGCCACGACCCCATCGCGTTGAGCGAATCCAGAGAATTCTGCATTGTCGTCTGAAAACCTGCAAACTGCTTCATCATCAATTCGAACTGGGTGGACAGCTCCTCCACCGACTTCGCCATGTCCTGCTGAAACTTGGAGGGACCTCCCTTCGGCGCCAGCCTCACACAACCTCCTCACTCAGCAAAATACAAGCGTCGCTACCGTCCCGTTCAACCTCAGATCAGTCCTCTGGTTTCGTTGTTCTCAACACTGAAGTGAAGAACAACTACACCTACCGACGGGGATTACGAACGCGATCAAGGTAAACGACGCGACGGATCTGATACCAATTGTCAGGATCTAGTGGGATCACTGATGGTAACTGAAAATCAGAATCAAGATTTGGGAAGAGAGTTTGAGGACGAACAGCAAGATGGAATTAGGACTAGGTTCATAGGAGTTCCTTATTCAGGGAAAAAGGTACGTTACATTCATTGCCGACTCACTACTGAGTTCAAGTATTTATACTGCTTACAAGGCCCCCGGCCCAACTCGGCAAAAACCTCAGCCCAACTCAGCAAACAGGCCTACGACGATCAATCCCAGCATCTCAGCCATCCTGCTCCGCCACGGGTACTGTCAGCTTAGTCCTGACATCTGGACCACAACCAAATTTGTCGTGCCTATGTCACCACAGCTCGATTCCCTATGTTCACAGCTCCACCACCTCTCTACGAATTTATTCGACCAGCTGGTACTGCTTGATGTCATCGGAAGCCGCCCTAAGTCGTCGTTTTCCTCTCGATGGGCCGCGATGGCCACCGAGCTCGATCCTCACGTGACTAGGCTGTCTCGGCATCCTTCTTGCTCATTTAATCTATGTTTTCATCTCTATTGATCACCTTGAAGCTCTTGTATTGATGTCTTGGTCAGTGATGTCATGGATACGTCGGAACGGAGCTCGTGTCGCTGGAGCCACACCTCTGAGCACTGCGTGCACGTGTGGCCAGGACACCACGGGCCACCTCCGGTCAAGCCATGGCAACCAGCGAGTGCACACGGGCTCCCTCTTGTTTCCCCACCACTCCATGACTGCCGGCGAGCCTCCTCCGGTGGGTATTGACAAGCTGCAGCGCGTCCTCTATTCTGTTTTTGCGACCAGGGACCCTAGGTGAGAAGACAACTCTTTCCAGGGGGCTAACTGCATAGACTGTGAGTCATATGAATAGTGCCATAAGGACCTGTTTGAAGAGGTTTTTGCTGAATCTTTAGAAATTCGTATCTAGAGTCTGGTAACTCCAATTTTTGTGAACCAAATTTTGTTGTGCTCCTTGAGATGTCTAGTGTTTATTAAAAATATGAAACATGCCATTTTTAGTAGTAAAATAATTAGTTATGATTTATGCCTTTTAATTATGCTTACAATGTTTAGAATATTCATATCTCTATGAATATTAGTCCTTGATTCAAAATTTATTGGGTTCCTTGTGATGTATATTTGCTGTTAAAAATATAATAAGATTTAATTTTGATAATTTTATATGCAGCTTTATTTAAGTCTTGAAATGCTTGCTATCTTGGAAAATGCATAACTAATTATAGAAGGGTGATAAAATTGTGAAACTTTTTGTGTATCTGTTTTATGCTGGTATCAACTCTCACAAAAAATTTTGGAACTAATTTGATGATTTTAAAATATACCCTTAATTATAAGATTTAATTATTAGTTAATAAATATTATGATGATCAGCATAAATCGTGAAATAACATGGGTGAATTTTTGGTTGTTGATTGTGGACCATGAGACACATCTACCCCTGCTGTTTGATGGCAAATTTATTGTCTTCTTGATATGTCCATAATAAACTTGTGATAATAAAAGGTAGAAATACTTTTAAGTTTATTTAAGCCTTTCTTTGGTAATACATGTATCTAGCTAGGATTGTTTCTTAGATACAACCCCTTGGGTAGAAATATTAACTCTTTACATGTGTTTTCATGTCTAGGTTGATAATTCATATTAAGGTAATTCTTTTGTGATGAATAACTAATTAACTTGTTTTTTAATTATTATAACTTGTTTTATGAGAAATCAAACTAGTTTTATCATGAAGGAAAGTTGTACTCAAGTTAGTTGATCCTATTGTGTTTTCACCAATACACCTTCATGCATCATGTCATACATTCCATCATGCGAAAGCAAGCATTATTCATTAACGTGTAGTGCATACGTAAGTGAGAATGTTTACGTCGATCAAGTTTGGAGAAGGTCCATCGATCAAATAATGTTGATGTCAAGTCTGACCCGGATGTCTTCTCCGTGGAAACTAACCTACCCTACAACACAAGCAAGCCCCGATGCATTTAAACCCTTCCTTGTGATTTACAAATTTTATCATCTTGAGTTAAATTACTGCATTATGTTATTAGGAGTTGAGCGATGACCTAATTGCTACATTACCAACCTTGATTACTTGAATATCATCCTTGAACCCTGATTTAAATGAAAATGCTTCAAAAATGCTTAGCCCTGCTTCAAGTAGTTAATCTTTTCATAAAATGCTATTTTCCGAGCTATGATGATATATATTGATGAATTATGAAAGATGATATTGAATTTAAGACCAGTCGGTTGACTTGCATTGAGAATGGAGTCTCAAGGTAGTGTCTCTGACTGTGTCGCTTAGGAACCATCCATTGTTGGCCTACGTGGTTCAGACTTGCAACTAACCGCATACTACGGGAAGCTCTGGCTCCAGTGATTCCGCTACTTGAACCGACAAACGTGCAATGGGAGTGGAGAGATGGCAAGAGTAGCGTGTACCCTCATGGCAATGGAATGGATTGGAGAAGTATTGTGCTCTCGGGTGGCGCCGGTTCAGGTTTTGGAGGAGCCGTGGTAGATGGGGTTTGCATATGCAAGCTTAGGTGCTACATATGCAGTGTGGTTACGGATCTCCGGCTGGGTATAATCGGTTCGAATCGTCATTGCTCCTCGGTTATGGAGACTCGATCAATTGACCCGCATTGTAGTTTAACCAGATGAAATGTGATGAGAATGAGGAAAAGAACAAGAATGTGGATAACATATGTGATTCAATCTAGATTCAGGTCTAATGATTAATATTGAGATGAAATATTGAAAATAGGACTCAAGATTAGAGAGCTTTTCCGCAAAAGACTTGATTCTTTCTAAAGCCTCATCCTGATTTCCCTCAGCCTGCATTCCTGACTCTTCTCTGCATTTTTTAGTCGAGTAATTCTTGCGGAGTACTCCTCGTACTCAGGGTTTGTTCACCCCTAATCTTGGTTCTAACTGGTGCTTCTAACCATTTTTATTTCGGTGGGCACGGTATGACTAGTTGGTCTCTCCTGATTTAGGTTCTCTACCTAAGTTATGTTCTGAATCCACTCAACTTTGTAATTTAAGTTAAGTTGTAAAAGTTAAATCAATCATAAGTTATAAATTTATTATTAGTACCCTTCCGCATTCTGATGTAAATTTTTATAACAAATATGTAATGTTGTAGTCACTCCATTGTTGATCCTACTCAGAGGTTTCGGGTTTTCGAGGAAATCTAGCAGAACATCTTAAATTATTTGGGTCATAGCACAACTGTCGGAGGTCCTTGAGACAATGAAAGGTGCTTGTGGCCCATATGATTTAGGAGGTTCTGCTACAACACTTCTGCGCTCATCATCGTCGCATCGACGTAGTGGTCGCTATACCACCGTCCCAGCGTTCAATGGTGTCATCCGAGGCGCCGGCGGCACCCGCTCCAACTCCAACTCTGGCGGCATCAGCGGCACCGGCACCAGCACCAATACCGGCAGCACCGGTTCTGCCACGCTGCCCGCTGCATGGTGATGAACCATGCTGTCCACCAAGCTTCAGCTTGGCCCCGTCGGCGGCACCGGACGCCGCTGGTCCATCCAGCCGGCCCTTGTTATAGCTGTACGTTGAGCTAACGTCGCCGATCCGGTACCCGACGCCGACGCCGTCACTGGTCCGCAGCCCGTCTCCACGCCAGGCATCTCCACCGACGATCACAGTGCGCATCTCTGCTCCGACTAGGCTAACAGAGTACATGCAGCATTGAAAGGTCCTGAATGGCTAGAGGGGGTGAATAGCCTATAAAAACTTCTACAAACAACACTTAGAACAAGAGGTTAGACAATTAAATGGCGAAGTGAATTTTGCCCTAGCCTACACAAGGTGTTGCAACCAACCTAACCGCTGTAGGCTATTGTCTCTAAGTTCACACACAAGAAGCTAAGTCACTACTCTACTCTACTCATAGGTGAGCAACTACAAGAGAGAGCTACACAAAAGTAAATACAAGAGAGTAAATGGTAGAGGAGCGGTTTCTTGTGAGACATGTGTGCTTAATTTCATACTAATGTCATATCTCTTGGCTTGCTTAGCTCTTGTGTTGCTTCCGCGCTTATCTCTGATTTTGAATGAGCTAATGCTTTTGGTACTTGTGCTAATCTCTTATTCCTTTGAGTACCTTGTCTTGATTCTTGTAAGCATGTCTAACCCATTTGATCTTATTGTCAAATTCTTATAGGAATCAAGTCCTTAAAAACTCACTCTTTCTAAATCTATTTGAGTTGTTGTCATCAATCACCAAAAAGAGGGAGATTGAAGCATCTAAGTCATAGTGGTTTTGGCGATTAATGACAATAAGGAGGTTATTATGATTAACGTGTGTTTTGTAGGATAACATAGTTATAAGGTCATAATAACATACATGTTGAAGCCCCTAAAGATATAATTCGATTCGGTTTTCAAAGGACGGAAGACAAGGTGGTGATAGGCTAGTCCTAAGTGTCGATTGGTATTGGGAGACACTTGGATTAGTTATAGGCTTTGTTTTCTCCTTTAACCGTACTATTAAGGGGGTTTGAATGGGTAGCTTGATCTAGACTTTGCTTGGAGATGGTAGTGTGGGGCACACTTGTCAAACCTAGGTCTAGAGAGTACAGAGAGAGTGTTGGTAATCAAGTTGAACAAACTTCATTTTGGAAAGTTTTTGATTCGGCGAAGTTTGAGCTCAATTTGATGCACCGGACGCTGCACCGGATGCGGGTCAGAGCGTCCGGTGCAGTCACAGAGTGTAGCGGACACAAGTTTGTGGCCACTGGATGCGCAGCACACTGCGCACACATGTCCGGTGTGCAGGCCAGCTTAGGGTTAATCACCTGACAACCACCGTACGCTGCACCAGTAAAGGTCCTGATAGGCTAGTGAAAGGTCCTTGTTTGGTTTTGGTAATAGAGTGACAACTTTGGTGGACTAATATATGTTTAAGTGTTGGTTATATAGGTGATTAGTCCATAGGTACATGTGTGTGAGCAACTATGCCATGGAGGTGGATATGGCTTGGAAATGATGCTTAGCTCACACATATGATATGAAGGAGCTAAATGCACATGAGACATGACATGGAGTTATGTGGCTAGGTGGAGAAGATCAAGACGGAGGCTTGTCTTGATGGACTCGTTGCAAGGGCAATGGGCAATTGGAGGCTTTGAAGTCGTTGGTACCGAGTGTCGGGAGACTTAAGCAAGACTTGGCACCGAAAGCCGAAGCAAGGGTGAAGAGCAAGTGAAGTCGATGATCGATGGACCTAAAGCCACATGATGATATGAAGTGGATCATATCATTCATCAGGTGTTGGTGCATGTGTTGCACCGGCATCGACCGAGTTGGAGATGGAGAAGGTGATGAAAACGGTGATCGAAATGGAAAGTGCAAGGCAAAGGTATAACCATAGGCATTTCCATTTCACCGGTCTAAGGTTGAGTAGAGAAATGCTTGACTGGGTTTAGGATAGATGGCCGAGAGGGGCAAACTTGTTTGCATATCGGTCATCTAGTGCCACTTGAGTGATCTAACTAGCACGCATTGATAGGATCGAGTGGCGTGGCAAGAAAGAGTGAAAACCCTTTTGGAAAATGTTTGTGAAAATGCTAGCACACATGCACAAGGTTATGGAACACTTTGGAGTTGGCACACTTGCAAAAGGCTGGAAGTTTCGAACTCGCTGGAAGCTTTTTTGTATCTTGGATGGATAAACTACTTTTATCCTTTGAGTTTTGGATCAAGCAATCATGTGGGTAGTGTAGCCCTCTGAATAATCTTTCCAAAATGTCCAAGATCATCAAAATCGCAGTTCGGAGCTAAGAGATATCGCCGTTTTACCGAACGAAGGTAGGCGTAGGACTCTGAGAAAGTATAGTCCGACGCTAAGCGTCGGACCAGTTCGATAGTTCAGTCCGACGCTCTAAAAATAGCCGTTCGAAGGGGATAAAGCGTCAGACCTTGAACAATAGTCCAACGCTCCACCCAAGACAGTCCGACGCTCTAGTCTGACGCTGTTTTGCTCTCGGGAAAATTCTCTGTGGACCGTCGGACCCTAAGCAATGGTCTGACGCTCCGGTCCGACGCTCACAGAGAGCCATTAGAGCACAGTAACGGTTGGATTCAAATGGATAGTGACACGTGGCGCAAATCTAAGTCGTCAAACCATGAACAATAGTCCGACGGTTGCGCGTGAGAGGGTCCGATGCTTGGTACGACGACCGGTTTGAGTTGGTAGCGGTTCCTTTGGCTTGAGTGCTATTTATAGGAGTGTGTGGCCAGCTGTGAGTGAGGTCTTGCACCTTGGGAATATGTTTCCCTTGCTTGTGCATGACTTAGTGCTTCCCAACTCACTTGTGCTCATCTAATTCACATCCGAGAAGTGATAGATCGATCGCTAGTGCATTGCATTGAGAGTTTGCATCGAGTGGCACTAGGTGATCGAGTTGCAAGCCAGTGTGCCACCTCCAGGACACCTTGGTGGCTTGTGGCTCCATCGAAGCAAGCAAGGGAGATTGTGCTTGGCTCCGGAGAAGTGCTAGTGAGGGGTGTTGTGCTCGCCCCGCGGGAGATCATGAAGAGCAACTCTAGTTGAGCGTGTAACTCAACATCTCACTCATCAAGTAGGTTCTTGTGGCGCTCTTTGGTAGAGCTTGGTCTTGGTGATCGATTAGCCACCGAACCATGGAGTGTAGGTGGACACAACGGAGGACGTAGCTTGTGGCAACAAGTGAACCTCTGGGAAATAAATCACGGTGGTTTGCATTTCCCTACACAAGTTGATATTATTGTTCTTTAGTTTACTTGTGTAGTTGTAGCTCTTGTGAGATCGGTTAGCTTGTGTAGCTTGCCACTCACATTCTTTACTTGTGTAGCTTAGAACTAGTGTCTTGTTTAGTTTGTGTAACTAAACAAGTTATGCTCCTTGATTAGGATTGTGTATCCTTGTCATTGAGCACTTAGTGGGCTTAGGTGCTTAGTGCGCTTTTGCTTGCTAGTTGATAGGAGCTCCCCCCGGTGCTTCAAGTACTAGTGCTTAGGTTTGTGTGACCTTGTGCTAGAACAGTTTAGGAAAGCTCAAGCTAGGCTTGCACCTTTGTTTCTTGCTAGGATCTTTGACAAGGTGCTTAGAGATTTAGTTAGAGGGGTGAATCGTTGCTAGAACCGATTAGGCTTTATTCCGCTGCGATTAATTGTTAAAAAGGACTATTCACCCCCCTCTAGTCTGCCATCTCGACCTTTCAAGTGGTATCAGATCTTGGCCTCTCTGGTCTGGTCTTCACCGACCCGAGAGGATGGCTTATAGAGAGTTTGATTGTTGTGAGACACACATTTTTTATGGCACACACTTTGCACAGTGGAAACACCACATGCTTGATCATATGTGTGCAAAGGGACCTAAGTTTTGGTGGGTGATTACTAGTGGTCTCACACATGTCTTGGACCATAAGAATCTAACCAAAGCTCAAAAGGTACTCTTTGAATTGGATTGCCATGCATGTTGTTTTCTAATGAATTCTTTGAGCTTTGAGATGTTTAAAAAAGTGAACGAAAAGGGAACCGCCCATGAAATGTGGGAATCAATCAAGCACACCTTCGGCGACCCCTCCACTTGGGATGATGGCAAATTTGAGAAGGAGGAGGTATATGAGGAAGTTGAGCACATTCATAACATGGCAGTTGTGGAGAGTTGCTCCTCCTCATGGTCAAGTGATGATGATAAAGGCTCCACTACAAGCTCACTTGACAAGATTGATGATCATGATGATGACGATGGCTCATGCTCCAAAGGTGATCATGATGCTACTACAAGCCCATCCACTACACAACATTGCTTTATGTCACTAGATGACACAAAGGTAAAAAATGATAATGTGGTTGATCATGTTGATTCATATGATGAGCTTGTTAGTAGACTTGACCTTGAAATTGGAAAATGAAAACTCTTTTCTAAAGAAATCATGTGAAGAACATAAGCACTTACTTGATCTTCTTAAAACCTCACATGATGAGCTAAAATTGGATCATGAGAAACTTTGTGATTCTTATGATGAATTAATTGAGTTACATGCTTCTCTCACTAAAGCTTTACAAAAGAAAATTAAAAGCAATGAGAGCTCATCACATGAGTCGGTTGATCAGTTGCAACATGTGACTAACTCTTGTGATGTAGGGAAGAAGCATGTATCCACCTCTTGTGATGATTTACTCTCTATGCCATGTTCTTCACATATAGATACTTGTTCTACTTCTATGTCTTGTGAGACTAACATTTTGAAGGAGAGCATTGAGCTCAAAAAATAAGTGAAGAACTTGAGCAACAAGTTAGAGAGGTGGAACAACTCAAAAGTCGCCCTCAATAATATGTTGAAGAGCACAAGAATGGTTGGCGACAAGAGTGGCCTTGGGTACATCAAGAAGAAATGGAACATGACCAAAGGTGAAAGAAAAAGAGCTAGAAAAGAGAAGAAGCAAGAGAGAGAAAGACTTTCTCATTTCATGTGCTTTACATGCCATGAAATAGGTCATCTAGCTTTGTCATTCCCCACCAAAGAGAAGCCCAAGAAGAAAGAAGAGGAGAGGCTCACACATCCACAATGTCCCAAGTGTAGCACTAGAAGTGATATCCCATCTACGTGACTATACAATAGATTTGGGAGGCCTCAACGAAAGCCACAAGAGAAGACACCCCAAGTTCAAATCAAGAAAAGAAGAAGAGGTAGTGGAAGAGGAAGGCATCCAACTCACATCCAAGATGCCAAAAAGATGATGAGCAAGAATCAAGTGAAGAATGATTTGGCTCACATCAAGCACTTCAAGTGTGAAGACATGGGACACTTTGCCTCTAAGTGTCCTAGCAAGCTTGAGAGTAAGGCTCAAGCAACCCAAGAGAGGCAAGGCAATGAGAAGCACAACATGAGCAAGAAAGAGAAGGCTCAAGCAAAGGCAAAGTGCTACTCATGCCGGGAAAGGGGACACATGGCTAATTCATGTCCCATAGGTAACACTCCTAAGCCTATTTCAATTAATGCAAATATTATGCTTGGGAAGGATGACAATGATACCTCCTTGGTTGCTATTGCAAAACATCTTTCTATCCATACTAAGTCTATGCCTAAGTATGTTGCTCCTAACGTGAGAGGACCCAAACTTGTTTGGGTACCATCAAAAGGTGGATGAATGTGTATAGGTACCATGGCATTGGAGGCTTGATTCAATTGGTATTCATATTGATTATCATATGTTGAGTCAATTCATGAAGCCTAGTGCAACAACCAAACCAATGTCAAGTCAAATGAAGTGAAGTCCAAGTGCAATAACATACAAGTGCCAAAGTTCAAGTTGTGGGTGACCTTTCGGTTAATTATTTGATGACTTGCAAACAAGTAGGTTGAAGCTTGAAAATGGGTGATCATAAACCATCAAGGTATATCTTTGATTGATCATTTACATTTGGATGCATATGAGTTGATTGAATTGGATAAATATGCATATGTTGCTTGCAATGAGGTGTTTGAATGGATCAATTGCTTAGTGATCAAATTTGGGTAGATTTGGTTGAATATAATCATGAGATGACTTTTAGTAAATGGATTGAATGGAAATATGTCTTGTGAGAGTATTCAAGCTAGTTTATCTTAAGTTTGATTCAATTTGATGAAGTTTAGCTCAAGTACTCAAATCTGTCCAAAATCTGAAATCTGAGCAAGCTGAGAAGAAAGCCATGTTTGAGTGATCGAATCTATTTGGAATGTCTTGAAATTTGATATGCATGCTCTATACTTATGGTACAAGTTTCTGTACAAGTTTCAAAAGAATTGGATAAGGATTGCTTTGGTTTTGGAGTAGTTTTCTTGTCAACACATGTGCAGCAGTTTTCAGCATGTAGCAGTATGGGAAAATAGATTGCTGGCAGTTCATACTTTATCAAATGAAGCTCAAATTTTTGTGGCTGCTAGTAGACTCATAGAAGGTCATCTCCACAAAATTTTGTGGCAATTAGACAAGTACATTGGGAGATATAGCATGTTCTTTGAGGTGTACAGAATCTGTCCACAAGAGAGATTTATTGAGAATATTTAGTATCTCTTGCAATGAAGGGCTCTTAAGTTAGAATTATGATTACAAGTGGTTGAGAGTCTCATTTGTTTGGTTTTGGGTCAAATAAGAAAGATGGTATTCAAATAAAGATCAAGATCAAGTAAAGAGAAGATGAAACTTATATCCTAGTGATATTTGGAGATCAATTGGATAGAAAGAAAAGGACCTAAAGAAGGAATTCAAGTTGATCATCATTGTCAGTCCTTGGATTAATCAAACAAAGGTAACTCAAGTGAGTGTTGAATATGGTTCTTTGGAGAGAGGTCACTTCTCCCGTTTGTCAGGGCATGCCGCCTTTTGTAGGTAAACCAAGATTGTCTTGGAAGGATAACATGGAAGTGGTGATTCGGAGAATCATTGGAGATGCTTAGTTGAAACAAATCAAAAGATTGATCTAGAGAGCAACCAACACTCAAATGAGAAGTACATAAGGATCTACAAGTGACATCATCTACAAGTAGTATTCTCATGCAAGCTTGATCAAGAAAAGAAGCAAGTCAACCACAATTTGAAGCTAGCACTTGATCATAAATGGTTTTCAAATCATATGATGAAGAATGGATTTCTCTATTGATGATTGGTCTTCACCAACCTTTCAAATAGACTTCACATTTGCTATTATGGAGATTGAATTGAAATGACAATCCTCTACTCCGAGATAGTAAAGGTATCATTGTATGGCATATGATCCATTTTTGCTAAGGACTTGATTAGAGCATATAGTCATACATAGATGTGCATTCATGAAAAATCAAATGATTTTAAGTTCATATGATGCCACTATTGCTTCTATGACTTGTTTGATCCAGTGGCTAAATATGACTTGTTCATGAGCATGTGAACCTAGTGTTTAACTTAGCTAAATGAGCAAGAAAGGATCTAATTCAACATAGGCAAGATAACCCCTAGTGGCGTGAAGAAGCTTGTCTGGCGTGAAGAAGCTTGTCTTTGGTTCAAACCGACTTAGATTACTTATGCAAATTTGCTAGATTGAACTATTTGAGAAAGAAGCTCATGACAACAAGATAAGTTCAAGATGCACAAGACAACACTGAAAATGGATATCAAGTTATTCTTCCAAATGGTATCTAACTCACTCATTTGTAGCATGCACATGCTTATTCCAACAAGTAGTATCACTATTCTTCAAAGTGGTATTACTACACATGGTGTATGTCTCTACAAGTGGTTCAACTTCAAGTGGTACTATGATTTTCATGACGGCATCCATGCGAGTGGTATAAGTCCAACCCAATGGTACTCACAAGTGGTGTCTAGATCAAGCATACAAGTGGTATCCAACAAATGTGCAAGTGATCCTCAACTTTAAGTGATCATCAAGATGAAGACTTCCCACACCAACAAGAGTTCAAGATTGTCAAGTGAATGACCGATACTGTGACATAGGGGGAGGATACCCAATCAAATGGTATCATGAGATGCATGGTCCTACATGTGGTATCTCCACCTATGGATGTATTTCAAGTAATGTCATTCAAACTCAAAAATGGTGGTGTCCATAAAAAATGCAACCCTCAACATCCCTAGCACACACCTTTGTCACAATAGAGAGCATATCTTTTATGGAAACTGATGACAAAGGGGGAGAGATTTGGACAAAGATATGAAATTGTGTGTTGGGAGAAATATGGAAGCAATGATCAAGGGGGAGAGATGACAAGTCAAGATGGATGGAAGTACGCGATGAACCATCATGGAGGCCGATGATGGGAGAGTAATAGGCCAACAAGAAGGATGATCCATAAGATTGAAGATTACAAGGGGATCAAATTCTTGCACAAGAGAAGCACACAAGTAGGGGGAGCAAGCTCATTGACATGGTTGATTGCATTTGAAATGTGCATATTCACATGCTTGCTTGCATTTGCATATAGTTTATTTACATATGGTATCCTCTCTTGTGTGGTGTATGTTAGTATAGATTTGAATGATAAATTGATAACCAGCATGCATAGGTTTGTTAGTTAGACTTGTGTTTTTCAAGTATTTACTATAACCTTGCTTATAATGTTGATCTCACGGGGTTTCTAGTATTTTTGCTTGACTAGCTAACTATGATGCTAAGGATGGACTTAATGGTGCAACTTCAATTGGCTTCAAGCAATTGGTATCGAGCAATTGGTATCACGCTACAAAGGTTTATTCTATGCACCTTAGCATCACTTAGTAGTGTTGGCACTCCCACAAGTTCCATATTTATGCATGTGTGAGAATTTGAGACCAAACCATTTGAGCACTGTTGACAGTGGATATACCATAAATTTTCACTTTCAAACACCGTCAACAGGCCTCGGATCCAAAGGAGAATAAACATAACATGAGCATATTTTATCAATAATGAGTTCCACTTGTACTCTTAGCTTGTGCATGTAGAGAAGATCAAAATAGGACAAAATGCAGCAGCTGGGGCTCACATATGTGGTTCGGCCGAACCACATATGGAGGCACCAAACAACCACAATCCAATACATGACACAAGGTACCACATGGAAGAGACCATAGCTCAGAGTGGGCCCACCCATGGGTCGGCCGAACTGCCCATGGGGCCCACCTAGCTCGGGTGGAGAGACAGAATCCGTGTGACACTCCAACCAAGTCATTCCATCCATCTGATCAACTTGTGCTTCCATTCAACGGTGGAGCTCAAAGGTGTAACATCCCGGCCCAGGGCTTAATAGGATTGATAGGATACTCATACCAACAAGTTGCAACTTCTTTTCCAGAAGCCCATCTGCAAAGAACTCCGAGGTTAAGCGAGCTTGGCCCTGGAGCGATGGGTGACCGACCGGGAAGTTCTTCCCGGGTGCGCATGAGTGAGGACAAAGTGCGCAGAAAAGACTAGTGTTGGCCTGTGAAGGCAGTCTATATCCTAGTTAAGCTACCAAATGTAAGCGGGCCCGGCCTCGGGGAGGCGGGACGTTACAGAATGGTATCGGAGCCTACCCTTACGGTTTCACGGGCGCGTGTGTCACAGTTGCGCAGGCATGGTGCGCATGACTGGTGTGGATCCAGCGTGGTCTCACAGCATGGCACATGCGCTGGCACTGGACACACGGACGTGGCCAAGAGGGGACGTTCTTGGCTTGGGATTGATCGACGAGGACGTCGATCTCTTAAGGGGGTGAGGATGTAACATCCCGGCCCAGGGCTTAATAGGATTGATAGGATACTGATACCAACAAGTTGCAACTTCTTTTCCGAAAGCCCATCTGCAAAGAACTCCGAGGTTAAGCGAGCTTGGCCCTGGAGCGATGGGTGACCGATCAGGAAGTTCTTCCTGGGTGCGCATGAGTGAGGACAAAGTGCGCAGAAAAGACTAGTGTTGGCCTGTGAGGGCAGTCTATATCCTAGTTAAGCTACCAAATGTAAGCGGGCCTGGCCTCGGGGAGGCGGGACGTTACAAAAGGCACATGGATTCAGGTGTGAAACCAAGCAATCAAGACATAACAAGTACCAGGGGAGACCCTATGACAGGTGGGTACCACATTGGTAGGCCCAACCCACCAGGGGTGGGTTGGCCGAACCAGAAATGGTGGGGCCAGGCCACCTGCAGCTTCAATGACTGGTGGGGATACCTTCTAGAAGCCCCTGGCTGGGCCCACCTACCATAGGGGGTTCGGCCGAACCCCCTGGTGCCCAGCCAGGACAGTTAGCTTCCACCGCCTACCTGCATGATGTCCACGTGAGGAAATTACTAGCACCGTTGATCTGTGGCGGTTTCAAGGTCAGTTCATCCAAGGGCTAAGATGGAAAGGCACACGGATCGCTGAAATGGCACCTCTCCATCTTCCTCTATAAATAGAGGCTGCCTCCACCCTCTCAAGACATGATTCATTCAAGATACAAGTGAAGAAGTAGTGTAGTTCCACCTTTAGTAGTAGTTGTAGACTAGTGTGGGAGTTAGAGTTGAGTCGAGCTGTGCTCGGGGTCTCCGGAATCGTCTGCTGGAGAGTCTGGTATAGCTCTTATATCTTTTTCTTTATTCCAGACTTATTTACTTCAATATAATATATTCCTGCCTTGCTTTACTAAGTCTCTACTTAGTGCATTACTATTCTAGTAGTAGTATTGTTGTGAGTTATTTTATTAATTGGTCAGTTCGCATTAGTTTGTGATCCTGTTCCAACTCAACGTGTGTTAGTTCATCGCTTGTCATAGGGTGATCTAATTGTTCTGATCACAGCTAGATTAGTGAGATTTAGCGTAAGCGTGGTGCTTAGGTTAAACCTTGCCTTTGATTACCGCTTGTCGCACGGATTGTTTGTGGGTGCTAGCAGGTGGTGACAGCCCTGTCTAGTCTTAGTAACCCTTCATGTGTTTTAGGCAAGTTCTTAAAAGGTAGGCTCCCATAAGAGTGTAGGCGCTTCGGGTAGAGGTTTTGTCCTCTATTGTCTCGCACTACCCCCTGCACACCGGTAGTAAGGTAGCAATCCTAGTGTAATTTGACCATTTGATAGGATAGATCACAAGAATAAAGTTTGAATCACAGGAACCTTTCTCACTCGTTGTCCTCCCACCTAACTACACTACACTAGTTATCTTTTAGTATTTCATTTGTTATCTTTGAATCATCACCTTCCTATCATACTTCGATTACCCCCTTTGCACTAGTTGTGCTAAGTTGAGATAGATTTCAGGATCTCCTTCTATTAATATTTCTAGCAACCGCTTTTCCTTGGGATAAAATAAATAATGATATCTTGGAATACTCCTGGGTGAAGTGCTACAGCGGTATATTCTGTGCGCTTGTGGAATTATCCAATAGACATAAGAAATATCCCCAGGCACTTCTGGTGCCGTTGTCAGAGATAGCCTAACACCCTATCTCTGGTGGTTGTGCTAAGAAGTGTCAACAAGCATTTCTGGCGCCGTTGCCGGGGAAAACATAGCCTAGAAATTTTAATAAGATCGAATCCGGAACCTATCATCAAATTAGTATCAATTAGTTGTAGTAGGGCTTACCCCTGCATTTGCTTCTCTTTACCGTGAAGCAAGGCATACATGAGTGGATTTTAGTTTCAAGCCACAGCAATAGAAAATTCAGAGACATCCACCAGAAGTTCTCGACATCGTTCAGTCTCCGATTGGAGGTCCGATTTGGTATTGGAACCACTGAAGGAAGGAGGCTCAGTACTATCACCTAAGGAAGCTATGGCCCAAAAGACCATCTTCGAGCACTCTGCACCGTCGGCTGACAATGTCACCACCGGTCCGCAGCTTAGCTTGGGGATGTCACTTTTGAGCTCAAGCCATCTTTTATCAACATGGTGCAAGCCAACCCATTCAGCGAAAAGCCCCATGAGGATGAAAATGCACATCTCTAGAATTTCCTGGAGTTGTGTGGCACGATTGCCATAAAAGCAGTCAAAATGGACGCCATTTGTCTTTGCCTTTTTCCGTTCTCTTTGATCGGAAAGGCAAAACAATGGTTCTATGCTCATTCCGAAGGCATTGACGATTGGACAAGCTGTGCTAATGCATTCCTCAAGAAGTTCTCCCCGATGGGCAAAACCACCGCTCTTCGAGGAAAGATCTCAGGCTTTACACAGCAAGTGGACGAGACGATTCCCGAAGCATGGGAACGTCTCCAGGAATACATTCGAGAATGTCCTCACCATGGCATCCAAGAATGGCTCCTGATTCAAGGTTTCTACCATGGGCTAATCCCAATAGCTCGCAGTCACCTTGATGCCGCTGCTAGAGGAGCATTCACTTCACTCAATGTCACAAAAGCCAAGAATCTGATAGAAAAGATGGTGACAAATCAAGGGTGGAATGAAGATCAACTCCAATGCAAGAAGAAGAACACACATACCATCCATGAAGTAGATGCAATATCTAAGAAGATGGATCTCCTCTTGAGAAGATTGGAAGAACGTGCTAATTTCAAGAAAGACCGTGAGGCCATTCAACATTATGCTTCCAAGCATCAATGGGATCAGGTATGTAGTGTATCTTATTCCAAATTAAATCCTGAGAAGATAGACGCCATCAACAACAATTCAAAATATCCTCAACAAGGAAGATGGGCGTCGAACTCTAAGTTTCAAGGTAAGGTAAATTCTGGTAGTCAATTATCATTAAAAGATCTTGTTATGAATCAAGCCCAAATAAATGAAAGCATGAATAAAAAGTTGATAGAAAATGACAAGACCCTTGAAACATTAAATTGTAAGATGGATGCTCTCGCTTCTTCTGTTAAAGAACAAATGAGTTTTAATAAAATGTTAGAATCTCAATTAGCTCATCTTGTTGCTACTACTTCATCTCCTAAAAATACTTGCAATACTTCGAATATCAATGCGGTAATCACGAGGGGAGGTAAGTCCACTCGCGATCCACCAAATCCTAACATGGCAGGGAAGCCTGCAAGAAAAGACAAGGAAGATAATGAAGAAGAAGAAGAAGTGCCAGCGCCTAATGACAACACCAAGTTCCAAGGAAAGACAGCCCCACACGAATATTATGACACCAATGTGCTGCTACCTTTCCCAAGAACATGGAAGCAAACCACCGACGAACAATTCGGGAAATTCGTCGAGGTAATCCGTCATCTTTATGTGAATATTCCATTACTTGACGCAATGCAGGTACCAACCTACGCCAAGTACCTAAGATACAACCTCAACAATAAACGTCCGCTGCCCCCAACGGAAATTGTCAAATTGACGGAGGAATGCAGCACGGCCATATTGAACCAACTGCCAACCAAGAAGAAGGATCCTGGGTGTCCCACCATTGACTGCTCCATTGGGACACAATACTTTGAGCATGCATTATGCGACTTGGGAGCAAGCGTCAGTGTCATGCCAAAGGTAGTGTTTGACAAACTCAATCATACTATCTTGTCCCCTACATCAATACGTTTGCAGCTGGCGGATCAATCGGTCCGCTACTCGGCGGGTGTAGCGGAGAATATCCCAGTCAAGATTCGTGGATTCTCTGTCCCCATGGACTTTGTGGTCCTAGACATGGAGGTAGATGAGAAGACTCCACTCATCTTGGGGAGACCATTCCTTAGCACCGCCAATGCACATATTGATGTTGGAGCTGGAGAAATTCAATTCACAATCAATGGGACCCTGGAAACATTCAAATTCCAACCGAAGGTTGAGCAGTGCTCATTGATCATGCTACGGGAGATACATGCCTTTGCTATCATAAAAGATTTGAAGAAGCCCAAATCACAACCAAAGGCAAAGAGCAAGCGAGTATGGAAGAAAAAGGTTATACAGCCAGCGACGCCTCCAAAGAAAAATTCCATGCCAGCTCAAGAGAATGGTTCTACCACAAGGACCTAAAGGATCAGCTCTTCCATTAAGGTAAGTATACTAACATTTAAATTCATGCTACTTCCCTTACTTATTTAAATTACTTTAGCATGTTAATCCCAAACCTTTTTCTGTCGACCAATAATTTTAGCATGATAGTCATCATTTAATTAATCTTCTAAATAAAACCTGCCACCTTTTGTCCATTTCAATCCGTGCCTTATCCCATGCACGACAACACTTTAAACAATTTGCATGATGATCTTAATCACTAGCATGGCAACCTTGGATCTTTTTATGCACCCACATGTTCAGTGCTAATTGGCTTAACCCAAGTATCATGTGAGCTAACCCGTAGAGTGCTACAAGACATATGACTGTCAACTTGCACTCTAGGAGTTAGAATCTCTCTCTCATCTCTTGCTTCAATAAAATGCCAATAAAAATGTTCAAAGCAAAGAATGAGTAATTTAAGAGAGAAATCATGTTATGACATAACCCATTTCTTCTCTCCTTAATTCCACTCATGAAACTCTTAACCAAATCACTCTTGCTAATCAAAAGAAACCAAACTTGGCAATCACTTGAGTTCTCCCGTGAAGAATCTCATGAGCAAACAACCACTAGCCATGGTCATGTCTTGCTCCCTCCTTTCCTCTTTATTCCATTCACCACACACTCCAAGAAAGGATTCCATGAGCAAGCATCCAAAGGAGGGAAACATGAGTGCTTCACCATGCAAGAAGTGACCACCCTTGACTTCTTTGCTTGGCACATAGCAATTAGAGAGAGAGGCCAGTTCGGCCGACCCATAGGATGGCACCTGATAGCTCCCACTTGCTCTAGCTCCAACGAAGAGTGCAATGCAACAAAGTGCCTAAAATATGGAGGTGATTGATGGTTTGTCCGACAGACTAATTTAGCTCCCTCACTTCATCTTTCGGTCCATTCAATGCAACAAGGATTCCCTGGAGTTTTGGCAAGAAACAGAAAAGTGATGGGGTTCGGCCAACCCATCATTTTTCACCAATTCACACCACATTTCTCTACTCTCTACACATCAAGGATTCTAGCAACATGTTGCACAAGTTGGTGGACTAGGGGTTCGGCCGAACCAGGCTATATGCCCCTTGCACATCCACTTCCTTCTCTATATCATTGCCGTGCTCATGAACACATTGCTCAAACCAAACCACCAGCAGAACTCTCCGACACTCTAAACTCCCAACAAGACTTTTTCCTTTCTAAAAGAAAAATCAATAATATTCTTCTCTCATCTCTATTCTTCAAGTGTTCATCATCCGAGGGAGTCAACGAAGGTAATCATCCGGTAAGAAGGTTCAATTAAGCTAACCCTTATCATCTGAATCTTGGTTCATGTTTTTGTTTTGTGCAAATATGAAGAACCCATTCAAAGCCGCAGCAAAGAAAATGTGCTCAGCATTGAGCGGGAGTTCATCACGACGATCATCCTCTCATGACACTGAGATACGACTCTCAGGGTTACAGGATGAATATTTGTCTGAGGCAACTGAGCCAAGCAACAACACGGAAAATGTTGAACAACCTTCCCATGATCATGAAGAATCCAAAGAAGAGGAAGAACCTGTTAGAACACAAGACCAAGAAACAGGCATTTGGGTCACTCCGCAAGAACTTCTTGTCCTTAACTCCATCCGCAACCGCAACTTTGAACACGCCAAGGTAATTGATTTAGAACTCCTCCAACGCACAGGTATGTATGAGGAGTTCTTTGATGTTTTTGGTGCAATAGGATGGGGTGAATTCTAGGATTCATCTGGGTACCATGGTAGCAAGAGTCTCACTTTAGAATTTATATGCACAGTAAAAGCAACTAGAGACAACATCTATTTTCGCCTGTTTAATCAAGCCTATGATCTTACTTGGGACCAGTTTAGTGCTTGCCTAGGCTTCATGAACTGCACCTCAAATTTAGAATGTGCTACTCGAAGGTTTAATAAACTCGAATTTGGCATGACATTACTGGGAAAAATAGAATTGGGAAACCACGCACTAGTCATATTTGCAACCCCACACTGCGCTTCTTGCAACCCCACACTGCACTTTGTTTTCCCGGGATGATGTGAGACCTGTTAGAGAGATTAATTTAAGAATAATGTATGCCATGGTATATAAAATCCGAGTATCACCTGTAAAAGCCATGGTAGAACATTGGATTTCTGCACCATCAAGATGTGGATCATTTGATTTCACATCCATCATCAGAAAAATGTGTAGCTACCTTGAACTGCTAAATGGATTTAATGATTACATACCTACACATAGAACAATTCTGGGTGAGGAATATTTCATAAAAGATCATATTATTGCCGGTGGTCCCCATGGAACAATAGAATTTAAATTCCATAATAATGATGCAAGACTCACTTTGCCATGCCCAGAATTAAAACTATACGGGGGCCACCCTTTAGTGCCTAACATTACAAGAGTAGGCAGTCAATGGAGTTTTTCAGGTCCTGCTACCCGTGCAAGAACGCGTACTGCATAACGTAATGAATCATCCGAAGAAGACGACAGCACCTATGCAGGCAGTTCAAATGCCATGCAAGACTCCAGCTCTGGAGGAGGGCGCCAGTCAGGGGCACAAAGTGCCAGATTTTCTTAGTCATCTATGCAGGATGCAGGGACACGAAGCCATTGACATGATACGGAGTTACTAACACATCAGTTTGGTGTGCTGCGGCCTGGTCACGAGGCCAATCACAACATCACTGCACAAACCCAGTAACAGCTCCAAAATTTCCAAGAGCAGACTGGCAGACAGTGGGCTGCCCTCTATGCACATCACAACATACCTCCACCTCCATATATCCCACAGCACCCACTGCAGTTTTCACGACCATATCCACCACAATATCCTCCTCATTATCCACCACCATATCTGCCACGTCCACCTCAGTAAGACAACTGCAAAAGTGCAAGCTTGGGGGAGATTCTCTCCCCCACCAAGGTAAGTATTTTATCTCAGTATTTTATATTGTTTTTCATTTAATGCACTCAAATAAAATAAACTAAAAACACCAAAAATATTTTCTGTTCATGCATGTTAATCTTTCTCATTGGAAATGATAAATAGTTGCTCTGTTAATATTTTTTTAATGCCTAGTTTACAACTTAGTATTTCTTTGAGTATGGATTACTTGGCTTATTTAAATCATCATGAACCTGAAAACTTTATGGATGCTAAGTGCTAGAACTAAGTCTAAGTTGTTGTGAGATATGATATGGTGAAACAAGAGCTACTGTAATATTGTTCTAAGCATGCATGATTACTGGAGATTCATTTCTAAATCAATCAAAACCTTATTGTTCCTTAATGGTGATAAATTCCTACCACAGCAATATATGCTACACATGTCTAAAACCTTCCACTTAAGCTATTTGCTTTGTATTGAGTGTTGTCAAGTCTTGTTGACCCTTATTGAGAGTCTTATCATGCTCCCAAGATCAAGATCACGTACTCACCACATACATACATGCTGCTTCTACACTGGAAGTACGCAACCACATGCCTTTCATTCCACCAAATAAATGCTCCATGTGTTCAAGTCATAGAAAATCTCTCTTAGTCAATTTGGTATAAGAGACAAAAGGCTATGCGAAATGAAAAGAAAGAAAATGGACACAAGAGAGTCCATGGAAAAGAAAATAAAAATATTTGAGCAAGTCTAGGCTCATAAATAAAAGAGAAAAATGATAGCCATGTCTCTAAAATTTATTAGAGAGAGACACAATTGAAATAGAGGAGCATTACATTCCATCATTATCCACACACTTGCACATCTTGATCTAAGGGCTTGACACTTCTCTCTTTGGATCCAAGCTTTGACTATACAATATGCAAAGTAAGTATGCTTTATTCTTTCATTCCTACCTTAAGCTCCACATAAGCCATTTTTAGAGGTAGGATGATAAAGAGAAGGCAACATTTACTTTATGCCTTGGTAAGGAATCATACATCATTTGAGCAACAGAGAGTACCATATGAGGAACATTAAGTTGTCTTTTGAAAAAAACATTGCTAAAACCTCCAGTATGAAACTTGCAAAGAATGAGAAAAGTAGTGCTCAAGTTAAACTGATCTATCTCTCAACCACCTAAGGAAAACGAAAAGTCATTAGCCCCAAGAAGGACTAAGGTAAAATGGGTGAATTTTTATAGCCAATTTTTCTATTCAAAAGAGAAGTACTTTGTTGTCTATATGGTATTACTGAAATATGACATTGTAGAAACTCCTGATCCACCGAGGCTAAGTTTGATCATTTGCTCGAGACGAGCAAAGGTTGAGCTTGGGGGATCTTGTTGATGGTGGATATACCATAAATTTCCACTTTCAAACACCGTCAACAGGCCTCGGATCCAAAAGAGAATAAACATAACATGAGCATATTTTATCAATAATGAGTTGCACTTGTACTTTTAGCTTGTGAATGCAGAGAAGATCAAAATAGGACAAAATGCAGCAGCTGGGGCTCACATATGTGGTTCGGTCGAACCACATATGGAGGCACCAAACAACCACAATCCAATACATGACACAAGGGACCACATGGAAGAGACCACAGTTCAGAGTGGGCCCACCCATGGGTCAGCCGAACTGCCCATGGGGCCCACCTGGCTCTGGTGATGAGACAGAATCCGTGTGACACTCCAACCAAGTCATTCCATCCATCTGATCAACTTGTGCATCCATTCAACGGTGGAGATCAAAAGCACACGGATTGAGGCATGAAACGAAGCAATCAAGACATAACAAGTCCCAGGGAGACCCTATGACTGGTGGGGACCACGTTGGTGGGCCCAACCCACCAGGGGTGGGTTGGCCGAACCAGAAATGGTGGGGCCAGGCCACCTGCAGCTTCAATGACTGGTGGGGATACCTTCTAGAAGCCCCTGGCTGGGCCCACCTGCCATAGGGGGTTCGGCCGAACCCCCCTGGTACCCAGCCAGGACGGTTAGCTTCCACCGCCTTCCTGCATAATGTCCACGTGAGGAAATCACCAGCACCGTTGATCTGAGGCGGTTTCAAGATCGGTTCATCCAAGGGCTAAGGTGGAAAGGCACACAGATCACTGACATGGCACCTCTCCATCTTCCTCTATAAATAGAGGCTGCCTCCACCCTCTCAAGACATGATTCATTCAAGATACAAGTGAAGAAGTAGTGTAGTTCCACCTTTAGTAGTAGTTGTAGAATAGTGTGGGAGTTAGAGTTGAGTCGAGCTGCGCTACGGGTCTCCGAAATCGTCTGCTGGAGAGTCTGGTATAGCTCTTGTATCGTTCTCTTTATTCCAGACTTATTTACTTGAATATAATATATTCCTGCTTTGCTTTACTAAGTCTCTACTTAGTGCATTACTATTCTAGTAGTAGTATTGTTGTGAGTTATTTTATTAATTGGTCGGTTCGCATTAGTTTGTGATCCTGTTTCAACTCAACGTGTGTTAGTTCATCGCCTGTCATAGGGTGCTCTAGTTGCTCTGATCACAGCTAGAGTAGTGAGACTTACCGTAAGCGTGGTGCTTAGGTTAAATCTTGCCTTTGATTACCGCTTGTCGCACGGATTATTTGTGGGTGCTAGCAGGTGGTGACAGCCCTGTCTAGTCTTAGTATTCCTCCACGTGTTTTAGGCAAGTTCTTAAAAGGTAGGCTCCCATAAGAGTGTAGGCGCTTCGAGTAGAGGTTTTGTCCTCTATTGTCTCGCACTACCCCCTGCACACCGGTAGTAAGGTAGCAATCCTAGTGTAATTTGACCATTTGATAGGATAGATCACAAGAGTAAAGTTTGAATCACAGGAACCTTTCTCACTCATTGTCCTCCCACCTAGCTACACTACACTAGTTATCTTTTAGTATTTCATTTGTTATATTTGAATCATCACCTTCCTATCATACTTCGATTACCCCCTCTGCACTAGTTGTGCTAAGTTGAGATAGATTTTAGGATCTTCTTCTATTAATATTTCTTGCAACCGCTTTCCCTTGGGATAAAATAAATAACGATACCTTGGAATACTCCTGGGTGAAGTGCTACAGCGGTATATTCTGTGCGCTTGCGAAATTATCCAATAGACATAAGAAATACCCCCAGGCACTTCTGGCGCCGTTATCAGAGATAGCCTAACACCCTGTCTCTGTTTGTGGTGCTAAAGTGTCAACAAGCACACATGCAGGGGGAGTTAACACTACCAAGTTGGGTTTTATTGAGCTTATACAAGTCTAAAGATTTGAGCTTAAAGATGGATAAGTAACATAAAATCCAAACCCAAGTTAGTAATTTACACTTGTGTGAAGAGCTAACTTGGTTAATGCGCTTAATTTACATATCTTTGTAGAGTTGTCATCAATTATCAAAAAGTGAGAGATTTAAAGGTCCTTGTTTGGTTTTGGTAATTGAGTGACAACTTAGGTGCACTAATATGTGTTTAAGTGTTGGTTACACAAGTGATTAGTCCACAGGGACTTGTGTGTGAGCAACTATGCCATGGAGACAGATATGGCTTGGAAATGATGCTTAGCTCACACATATGATATGAAGGAGCTAAATGCACATGAGACATGACATGGAGTCATGTGGCTAGGTGGACAAGATCAAGACGGAGGCTTGGCTTGATGGACTCATTGCAAGGGCAAAGGGCAAGTGGAGGCTTTGAAGTTGTTGGTGCCGAGTGTTAGGAAACTTAAACAAGACTTGGCGCCGAAAGCCGAAGCAAGGGTGAAGAGCAAGTGAAGTCGATGATCGATGGACCCAAAGCCACATGATGATATGAAGTGGATCATATCATTCATGAGGTGTTGGTGCATGTGTTGCACCGGCATCGACCGAGTTGGAGATGGAGAAGGTGATGAAGATGGTGATCGAAATGGAAAGCGCAAGGCAAAGGTATAACCATAGGCATTTCCATTTCACCGGTCTAAGGTTGAGTAGAGAAGTGCTTGACCGGGTTTAGGATAGATAGCCGTACTATTAAGAAGGGAAAACTTGTTTGCATATCGGTCATCTAGTGCCACTTGAGTGATCTAACTTGCATGCATTGATAGGATCGAGTGGCGTGGCAAGAAAGAGTGAAAACCCTTTTGGAAAATATTTGTGAAAATGCTAACTCACATGCACAAGGTTGTGGAACACTTTGGAGTTGGCACATTTGCAAAAGGGTGGAAGTTTCGAACTCGCGGGAAGCTTGTTTGGATCCTGGATGGATAAACTGCTTTTATCCTTTGAGTTTTGGATCAAGCAATCATGTGGGTAGTGTAGCCCTCTGAATAATCTTTCCAAAATGTCCAAGATCATCGAAATCTTAGTTCGGAGCTAAGAGATATCGCCGTTTTACCGAACGAAGGCAGGCGTAGGACTCTGAGAAAGTATAGTCCGACGCTAAGTGTCGGACCAGTCTGACGGTTCAGTCCGATGCTCTAAAAATAGCCATTCAAAGGGGCTAAGGCATTGGACCTCGAACAATAGTCCGACGCCCCACCCCAGGACATTCTGACGCTCCAGTCCGACGCTATTTTGTTCTTGGGAAAATTCTCTGTAGACCGTCGGACCCTAAGCAATGGTCCGACGCTCCAGTGCGACGCACGGTCCGACACTCACAGATAGCCGTTAGAGCACGGTAAAGGTTGGATTCAAATGGCTAGTAACACATGGCGCAAATCTAAGGCGTCAAACCATGAACAATAGTCCGACGGTTGCGCGTGAGAGGTTCCGACGACCGGTTTGAGTTGGTAGCGGCTTCTTTGGCTTGAGGGCTATTTATAAGAGTATGTGGCCGGCTGCGAGAGAGGTCTTGCACCTTGGGAATGTGTTTCCCTTGCTTGTGCAAGACTTAGTGCTCTCCAATTCACTTGTGCTCATCTAATTGGCATCCAAGAAGTGAGAGATCGATCGCTAGTGCATTGCATTGAGAGTTTGCATCGAGTGGCACTAGGTGATCGAGTTGTAAGCTGGTGTGCTTGTTACTCTTGGAGGTTGCCACCTCCTAGACAGCTTGGTGGCTTGTAGCTCGTCGAAGCAAGCAACGGAGATTGTGCTTGACTCCGAAGAAGTGCTTGTGTGGGGTGTTGTGCTCGCCCCGCATGTCACACCTAATTTTAAGGATAAAATTGAATGAACTAGCTTATGTGCACCTAGAGATCAATCACACACATAAGCGACAAATTACATAGTACCATCACAAGGTTTAATACATAATGAATTATAACTCAGAGTCTTTACATAAATAGCAACAGAATAATATAGATAACTCTCTCGCGAAAGCTCCAGCCCACAGGGAATAGTTGACTGGTGAACACAATCCTAGTAATCCTCATAAATGTACTCATAACCATAGTCATATGTTACCCATCCGAAATTTTTATCGAAATATGAAAAATAAAGTAAGCGTAAGTACATGTGGTACTCAACAAGAACAGTATGGGTTCATGAGGCTCAAATTAGGCAAGACACTGGTTTGACAGCAGTTGCTTTTAGTTGATCATAATTTTAGCAATTGAGTAGCATCAAGTAATATAATCCAAAGAACAAGGTTGGATGATCATATAAACATGATAATTAATATGGAATAAATATCAACAGAAACTTCAAATTAATAAATCAATATTCAATTATTATTATTCTGTAAGACGTCCAAGGCACTCGTGACCGTGAGCGCGGCTGATATATCAGTTTTACACTCTGCAGAGGTTGCACACTTTCATCATGAGTCGTGATTTACCCTTTGTCTCAAAGTAGCTAGCCTCTCGATCTACTACCAAGGTAGATCGGCAAGGTTCACTATGCAGTCATTCAAATGCCTCGCTAACATGTCACTAATCAATCCGGATGCAATGGTAAGGGGCGGTAAAGCCCTCCTTCCAAGTGGCACACACGCGCCGCAGTACACACAAATACAGGAGCCGCAAAACAACCAGCTCGGCAAGGAACCTTTCAAGATTAATACCATCAAAGAAAGTAACTTCATACTGGACTAAAGTCAGAGCCATATGACCGTCATGGTTGCGCTCTAAGTCCCGGTGTCATACTAACAGATAAGTCCTTAGTCCATGTTACTAAAAAGCATCTTTTAATCTTTATTTCATAATCGATTATTCAAGTTCATAAGATCATGACCCATCAAAGCACTAGCATCACTACTCAAAATGCAATCTCATAGGTAACAAGGATCAAGTCATCAAATAACTAGGAATAAACACTATGGTTGCCAAGGTAGACACATGCATCATGAATTTAATGATTAAGGTGAATAGGCAACAAGGATGGTCCAAGCTATACTTGCCTTGATCAAAGTGCTCCTGAGAATTTGGATCTACAAAGAACTCTTGATCACCAACGTATTGCTCACCGTCTGAACTCGATCACAATATCACCATACAAACATCGAGGCAATCATACATGAAGCATAATAGCAGCAAAACAGATTGAAAAGTTTATAAAAATAATCTACGCATCGCTATGATTCCAACGATATAAAGTTCACGCAAATCGGAGTTCAAACAGAGGAGTTTATGAATTAATCAAGATTTAATTTAATAAAATAATAGATTAAATCTAATTATGAAATTAAAAAGTGATAAATATAAGTAACAGTAACATAACTAGATAGTTTATAAAATTACGAATCCAACGAGACTTGAGCGGATCAAATCGGATCTAAAACGGAGAAAATATAGCTAAAATAGAGCTAGTGGCAAAACTGTAAATAAGTTGAATTATTTTCGAAATAAAAATAAGTAGGAAATCGGAATTTCACTCGGCCAGGGGCTGCGGGTTTATCATTGAAAACATGGGGGTCCTTTCTGCAAAAACGGAGGGCGAAGGGTATGGGCATCTCCAATTCCGTTGGATCTTAGATGGGTGGTTGCGATTAGATCGGAGAGAAGGAGAGGGGTGAACCCGCCGGAGCACAGTGCCAGTGCGGCGGTGGCATCGCCGGAGAAGGGCGGCGCTAGCAAATCTCGGGCTATGATGCATGGCTTGGCTCGGAGATAGGCTCTGGAGCTCAGGAAATTTGCAACGAACGCAACTAAGTGATCGATTTGGGCAGTGGTGGCTCGGAGAAGGGGCGACGCGGGCTATGGCGGCTAGTTCGCTATGGCGAGCCTGCTGATGAGGCTTCGGTGCACAAATTCAAGAGAAAAGGGATCGGGGAGGTTCCTAACCTTTCTACGAAGCTCCGAGGGTGCTTTAATTGGACGGAGAAGGTCCCGGTGACGAACTCAACGGCGGCGGGCGGACGAAGTCGTGCTACTCGCGACGTCAAGGGTCGGTGAAGATCGACTCGAGGAAAGAACGGTCTCTGCGGCTTCGAGAAGCTCCTGCGGTCCATGGGGAGAGCCCAATTACGGAAGAGGAGCTCCGGTTGGCAGTCCCGACGGCGGTGGCGCGAACTCGGCGCGGCGGCAGTTCGGGCGGCGCGAAATCAGGGCGAGCTAGGGCACGGTTACTCGAATTGGAGGCTGTGGCGAGCTCTGGAGGTTCGTGGGAAGGACGGCAGAGCGCTCGGGATTTATATGGGGGAGGAGCACGCGTAGCAGAGTTGGATTTGGGGGATATGGTGGTCGAGTGCGTGCTCGGGAGGAGTCCAGTTCGGACAAGAGCTGGAAGATGCTCCTGACGTGTGGCCCCGGTTGGCAGTCAGAGGGAGAGAGAAGGAAGAGGTGGGCAGCGCGCGCTCTCAGGGCCGGCGCTGCTGGTCTCAGTCCGTTGCTAGGCCAGCGCGAGGGAGTGGGGGTGGCGTCCTGGGCTACTGGCTGCAGGCTTAAACGGCAAGGGAAGAGGGAGAGCAGCAGACCTGCTCGGTCTTGGGCCAGGAAGGAGAGTGAAGTGACGGTCCTGCTCCTTTCCCTTTTGCAAATTTAGTTTGTAAATTCCTTTTACCAAATAGGTTTTCAAATTATATTTTGAATATACAGCAATGCCAAATAAATCTCAAGCAATACAAAATAGTATGCAGCAGCATGAATGCATTCATCCAAGTTTCTATATCCTATTATTTATTTTAATTCACAAAAAATATTATTCACTAGATTAAGGCTCTGTTCGTTTGAGCTTAAAACCGCTTATTTTTCAGTCCTTCTACAGTATTTTCCTCTCACAAGAAATCAGCATCAGCACTTATTTTCAGCGGTTTTCAGCTTCAGCGAACAGAGCCTAAATGTCATGCAAGTATATATAAATCCAATTTAATCTTATCCAGTAAATTGCAAATTTTTCGGGTGTTACAATTCTACGCCCCTTAAAATTAATCTCGTTCTCGAGATTTAGTTAGTGCTTACTCAAAAAGAGGGATATGACTTTCTCAATTCTTCCTCCCTTTCCCATGTTGCCTCATTTTCCGAATACCGGTTCTACTGTACCTTGCACATCTTTATAGTTCCACTCCTTGTCAATTGCTCTGTGATTTCCAAGATTTTAATTGGGTACTCCTCAGGTAAGTAATTAACTGTCGCTGCCGGTGGTGGTTGCATTACTACATCAACACTGATTTTATCTCCCTTGGGTGTAGTTAACACAATGACCTTTTCCTCACACTGAATAACTGCCTTATGCTTCTTCATCCAATCCAAAGCCAATATAATATCAATCCCAGTTATTCTGATCACCGTAAGGTTCACTTTAAAATCTACCCCCCTTAGAGCAATGCCAACCGAAGGACAATGATACTGAGCTTGCATAGCCCCACCCGGTGAATTTACCAATAATGGGTTTTGTAGAGCTAATAGTGGTATACCATGTATTCTAACAAAACTTTGTGATATGAAAAAAATGAGAAGCACCAGAATCAAAAAGAATGGTAGCGGGGGTGGAGTTGACACTGAATGTACCCATCATAACTTCTGGTTCCTCCTGAGCTGTCTCTGCAGACACATGATTCACCCTTCCTTGATTAGATGATGACTGATGTCTTCCCTTCTGGTTGCTACTCTGAGAGTCTGCTGGTTCTGCCTCTTGGGACAGTGATAAGAGAGATGTCCCGATTCTCCACAGGCAAAACACTTGATGGGGGTGCCGGGTGTATTTGTCCTCATAGGGGTCTTGCTAGGGGTAGCTTGCTGAGGAGTCTGGGAGGGAGTCTTCTGCTGTTGTAGTGGAGATGGAGAACAAGACTGGTTCTGATTGCGGTTCCATTGATTTGAGGGCCCTTGGTGCTTCTGCTGGAAATTATGTTGTGAAGGGTTCAGACCTGAATGACTATTTCTTGCAAAGGTTTGTCCTTGCTTCTTCCTCTTGTTATCAGCCATCTCCTTGCGCTTGTTGTCGATCACTATTGCGCGATTCACAAGCACTTGGAAATTGGGCTAGGTGGTTGTCATGAGCTGGAGCTGCAAACTATCGTAAAGTCCCTTGAGAAAGAGACGTTGCTTGTCCTTCTCATTAGCAACATCATCGGGAGCATACCGCGACAATTGAACAAATTGGTCACGGTACTTTGGTACAGACATCTGTTCTTACTTCAAAGCTCTAAACTCTACTTGCTTCAACTCTATCAGACCTTCAGGAATATGGTACGACCGGAAGTTCTCACCATACTCTTGCCAGGTGATAGCAGGCGCATTATTGGGGTAGCCATACTGGAATGAATCTCACCAGTCTTGAGTGGCTCCTTGCAACTGTCCAGATGCAAACAACACCTTCTCTTGATCATTGCACAGCACAATGGTGAGTTGTCTCTCCGCGGCGCGAAGCCAATCATGAGCATCCAATGGGTTAGTGGCGTGGTTGAACACAAGTGGATGACCTTTCAGAAATTCTCCTCGCTTATCTCTAGCTTGAGGTTGAGCAGGCTGTGGTCCTCCAGCTGGTTGGTTCTGAATGAACTGCATCATGGTCTCCATCAGCTGTGTCTGTGAAGTTATGAGATCTTGAATGCTAGGTTGTGGTGGTGGCGGTGGATTAGCTTTCCTCTTGTTACCGGCCATCTGTTTTTTAACATATAAATTATTTTTTAGAAATTTTATTCCATTGTGCAACCACTTGTAAATAATGAATCTGAATTTTCTGGGTGATCTGATAACAGCAGTGCAGAAAAATGATCATATCTTGAGTTCCAGAAATGAAACAGAGGCGTTCTCTACACCATTGGAAAGCCTGAGAAATTGTCTTCAACTTTCATGTCGACTACTTTTTCATATTATGACGTTAAATTAACCAAAAACAGACATCAACAGAAACTGTCTATGCTGCCAGACTGCGCAGAAACCTCAACTTGCAACAACTGTATCTCCAAACCCATAATAGATATTAATGTGATTCTTGAGGTCATGGAAAGGTATGGAAGTCTACTGTTCTCCATAAGATTTTCATAATTTTTTAGATTTATAGAATTAATTAAGCAAAATCAACAAGACAGAGAGGTCCGAAAAATAGATTTTGAGAAAACCAGAATTATTCAACCTAATTACTTATTTAACAATCTTTATATCTTAAATCTTTTAATTAAGAGAATTGGAGATATGCCCATAATTCTCAACACTCATTACAAAGAACCAAATCACATAAAATTCATAAGCACAAAGCAACAAGCACTAAAAATTCACAAGCACACAAGACTCGACTCAACTTGACTCACATCTAAATCATTCTATTATTTAATTGGACTCCTATCTTGATTATTCTTGTACATCTTAGGCACCTTTGCTCGATTCCTAAATTCATCCTCACATTGATAGTGATGCTTGCGGCTTGGCTTCTCCAACATGCTTGTGGGGTAGTTTAACGATCATGTCTCATCTTCTTAATCATTGACCAAGACAGAGGTAGAATGAGGATGGAATCAAAAATTTTCATAATGAAACAAGATTAGAAAGCACAAAAGCATGATAGAGCTTAAAATTAGAAGAGAAGTGTCAAATTTTCATAATGGAATAAGGGTACGAGAAGCATAAAGATTAGCAATTATCAAGGTTAAAGTTGAAAGCATGAATAAGATGAGAAAAGCACATCCTAAAGTGTTCATTCTATCTAGGCTTGCGTCCTATAATCAACATATGTTCCGATGCCAATTTGTCACACCCAATTTTAAGGATAAAATTGAATGAACCAGCTTATGTGCGCTCATAAATCAATCACACACATAAACGACAAATTACATAGTACCATCACAAGGTTTAGTACATAATGAATTATAACTCAGAGTCTTTACATAAATAGCAACGGAATAATATAGATAACTCTCTCGCGGAAGTTTCAATCCATAGGGAATAGTTGACTGGTGAACACAATCCTACTAATCCTCATAGATGTCCTCATAACCATAGTCATCTGTTACCCATTCGGGATTTTTATCCAAGTATGAAAAATAAAGCAAGCATAAGTACATGTCGTACTCAACAAGAATAGCATGGGTTCATGAGACTCAAATAAGGCAAGGCACTGATTTGACAGCAGTTGCTTTTAGTTGATCATAATTTTAGCAATTGAGTAGCATCAAGTAATATAATCCAAGGAACAAGGTTGCATGATCATATAAACATGATAATTAATATGAAATAAATATCAACAGAAACTTCAAATTACTAAATCAATATTCAATTATTATTATTAGGTAAGACGTCCAAGGCCACTCGTGACCGTGAGCACGGCTGATATATCAGTTTTACACTCTGCAGAGGTTGCACACTTTCACTATGAGTCACATCGATGCAATCATACACGAAGCAAACAAGATCTATATTACAAACAGTACACCAACAATAGCAAAACAGATTGAAAAGTTTATAAAAATAATCTACGCATCGCTACGATTCCAACGATATAAAGTTCACGCAAATCGGAGTTCAAACAAAGGAGTTATGAATTAATCAAGATTTAATTTAATAAAATAATAGATTAAATCTAATTACAAAAATTAAAAAGTGATAAATATAAGTAACCGTAGCATTACTAGATAGTTTATAAAATTACGAATCCAACGAGACTTGAGCGGATCAAATCAGATCTAAAACGGAGAAAATGTGGCTAAAACAGAGCTAGTGGCAAAACTGTAAATAAGTTGAATTATTTTCGAAATAAAAATAAATAGGAAATTGGAATTTCACTCGGCCAGGGGCTGCGGGTTTATCATTGAAAACGTGGGGGGTCCTTTGTGCAAAAATGGAGGGCGAAGAGGTATGGGCATCTCCGATCCGTTGGATCTTAGATGGGTGGTTGCGATTAGATCGGAGAGAGGGAGAGGGGTGAACCTGCCGGAGCACAGTGCCAGTGCGGCGGCGGCATCACCGGAGAAGGGTGGCGCTAGCAAATCTCGGGCTATGATGCATAGCTTGGCTCGGAGATAGGCTCTGGAGCTCGGGAAACTTGCAACGAACGCAACTAAGTGATCGATTTGGGCAGTGGTGGCTCGGGGAAGGGGCGACGCGGGCTATGGCGGCTGCTTCGCTACGGCGAGCTTGCTGGTGAGGCTTCGGTGCACAAGTTTAAGAGAAAAGGGATCGGGGAGGTTCTTAACCTTTCTACGAAGCTTCGAGGGTGCTTTAAGTGGACGGAGAAGGTCCCGGTGACGAACTCAATTGCGGCGGGCGGACGGAGTCGTGCCGCTCGCGACGTCGAGGGCCGGTGAAGATCGACTCGAGGAAAGAACGGTCCCTGCGGCTTCGAGAAGCTCCTGCGGTCCTCGGGGAGAGCCTAATTACGGAAGAGGAGCTCCGGTTGGCGGTCCCGACCGCGGTGGCGTGAACTCGACGCGGCGGCAGTGCGGGCGGCACGAAATCGAGGCGAGCTAGGGCACGGTTACTCGAATTGGAGGCTGTGGCGAGCTCTGGAGGTTCGTGGGAAGGACGGCAGAGCGCTCGGGATTTACATGTGGGAGGAGCACGCGTAGCAGAGTTGGATTTGGGGGATATGGCGGTCGAGTGCATGCTCTGGAGGGGTCCAATTCGGACATGAGCTGGAAAATGCTCCTGACGTGTGGCCCCGGTTGGCAGTCAGAGGGAGAAAGAAGGAAGAGGTGGGCAGCGCGCGCTCTCAGGGCCGGCGCTGCTGGTCTCAGTCCGTTGCTGGGCCAGCGCGAGGGAGTGGTGGTGGCGTCCTGGGCTACTGGCTGCAGGCTTAAACGGCAAGGGAAGAGGGAGAGCAGCAGACCTGCTCGGTCTTGGGCCAGAAAGGAGAGTGAAGTGACGGTCCTGCTCCTTTCCCTTTTGCAAATTTAGTTTGTAAATTCCTTTTACCAAATAGGTTTTCAAATTATATTACAGCAATGCCAAATAAATCTCAAGCAATACAAAATAGTATGCAGCAGCATGAATGCATTCATCCAAGTTTCTATATCCTATTATTTATTTTGATTCACAAAAAAATATTATTCACTAGATTAAATGTCATGCAAGTATATATAAATCCAATTTAATCCTATTCAGTAAATTGCAAATTTTTCGGGTGTTACACCGCGGGAGATCGCGAAGAGCAACTCTAGTTGGGCGTGTCACTCAACATCTCACTCGTCGGGTAGGTTCTTGTGGCGCTCTTTGGTAGAGCTTGATCTTGGTGATCGATTAGCCACCGAACCACGGAGTGTAGGTGGACATAACGGAGGACGTAGCTTGTGGCAACAAGTGAACCTCCGAAAAATAAATCACTGTGTCATCCGCTACATCATCCTTCGCGGTGGTTTGCATTTCCCTACACAAGTTGTTATTATTGTTCTTTATTTTTTCTTGTGTAGTTGTTGCTCTTGTGACATCGGTTAGCTTGTGCAGCTTGCCACTCACGTTCTTTATTTGTGTAGCTTAGAACTAGTGTCTTGTTTAGTTTGTGTAACTAAACAAGTTGCGCTCCTTGATTAGGATTGTGTATCCTTGTCATTGAGCACTTAGTGGGCTTAGGTGCTTAGTGCGCTTTTGCTTGCTAATTGATAGGAGCTCCCCCCGGTGCTTCAAGTACTAGTGCTTAGGTTTGTGTGACCTTGCGCTAGAACGGTTTAGGGAAGCCTAAGCTAGGCTTGCACCTTTGTTTCTTGCTAGGATCTTTGACAAGGTGCTTAGAGATTTAGTTAGAGGGGTGAATCGTTGCTAGAACCGATTAGGCTTTATTGCGCTGTGATTAGTTATTAAAAAGGACTATTCACTCCCCTCTAGTCCGCCACCTCGACCTTTCAGCTAGAGGGGTGTGAATAGCCTATAAAAATTTCTACAAAGCACTAGATAAAGTAGTTAGCAAATAACAAGGCTTTTACTAAGCCCTAGCTCTACGTTACTCTATGCTAGCCACCTATCACAATATACTACTCACAAGTATGCACTCAAGCGCCAAGAAGCTCTCACTTCGATCCTAGAGTGAGAGTATCTAAACAAGTAAATAAGCACATGAGAGAGGGATCGAGAAGGCTATACTAAAGGTGTTGGTTGTTGTTGGTCGTTAAGTACCAATTTTATACCGTCAACTAATGCCTAGGAAAGATCAATAATAGAAGCATAGGGGTTATTACTGACAAATTCCATGAGTTTTGGTGAATTGTGTATTTTCAAGGGATTATTCTCGAAAGGCTTAAAAGAAGGATTAAAGTGCTTAATTACCCCGGAACTTAACCGTCAAGGAAACATCATCACGAAGACCCTGGAAGAGTCCAGAACACACCCGAAGCGACCGGGGCCCGAACCCCACCAGGGTGGGGCCGGCCAGCACCCCCCAGGGTTTTGGCCCACCTTCTGGAGTCTTCTTCCACCGCCTCTCTGGAGGCATCTGGGCGCTTTGTTCAAGTCGGTTTGATCCCACGGCGCACGTTCATCCCACCGGGCTATAAATAGAGGGGCAGACCCCCCCTCCTAGAGCACCAATTCATTCCTCCTGCTTCATTCGTCAAGAGTAGACAGAAGTTAGGGTTTCCAGAGATTAGAAATAGGGCTCTAGTTCTTCAAGTTCATAGTTTAGGCGTCTACCAAGGTTCAAGTAGTGTTGGGCGCTACGCTCGGGATTCCAGATCTATTCATCTTGAAATCAGTAACCTAATCTTGTATCTCATTATGACTTTGCTTTATTTTAATATATTGCTACTTATTCAGTTCTTAGTTTATTCTAGTTGCATATTCGATATAGTTATGATTGGTGATGATTATTGTCATTTGATCGTAAAGCGCCTAATTCAGTACTCGAGTGAGTTAGGTGGTATGCATTATGTAGACGTGGTTTCTAGATATATTGTGTACCTACAGAGGCACCCTGACGTGCCGGGTCATGTGGTAGTCTGCGTAGGTGACAGCTACGTTGGTTCCTCTATAGTCCACCCCCCGTACGTAGGATGAACAGAGCGCGGTCGCGAAGGAGGTGACCCTTGTGTCTTAATATCCTCATTAGATGATGCTCCTTATAATGTTTTCTGAGTTGATTATGCTATAGATGAAAATGTGTAATGTGGCGTGGCTATAAACTTTGTATTTAGTAATTACATTGGTTTCCTTTACTTTAGCCGAATCTCGAGATTGTCTTACTACATTAGTGAGTCTCTATATTCTATCTCTGGAATACCATTTACCTCATTTACTCAGTTATCATTTACCATTTATCATTGACTTATTTATCGCTAAAGCACTAGAGTTATGGGTTATAATAGGTCTGCACATTTAACTTTCCCATCATTATAATAGATTATCCTAATGAGTAGAATGCCTCTTTATTCTTTTGGCATAAAACAAATCAACGATACTCGGAATACTTACCGGGTGAAGTGCTACAATAGGAGAATTATCTGTGTGCTTGCGGATATATTCTATAGTATTATTTATAGGAGGCAAGTGAAGATTATTTTACCTTTGGTTTTTGGCATCATGTTAGGGATGACAACTTCACGTGAAGTGATGTTAAAAATACCAACAAGCATTTCTGGCGCCGTTGCCGGGGATGGCAATTGTATTCATTAGGATAATTTATTGAGTTCATTGATTTTATTCGCCAGGATATTTATTCTAGAATTTCATATAGGAGAGTTCTTCATAGATAATATTAATAGAAAAACATAAAAATAACTATAGACATAAATACTTAGATATAACCATAACCTTTTGCTTTAGCAGACTTACCCGTGTTTTGTTTATGTTTAAAATATCTTATATAGGGTAAGTGCAGGATTGGTTGTGTACTTTAACTCTTATCAATCAAGAACAACCATAGGAAGAAGGGTCTTACATTATTTTGTGAAGTCATGGCTAAGAAGACTCTATGTGAATTCTCTGCCCCAAGCACTGAGAATATTCACGTTGGGCCAACTTTTAACATTGGAGATCATGATTACGAGATCAAACCAAGCCTCATCAAAATAGTGCAAGCTATCACATTTACTAGAAAGAAAGATGAAGATGCAAGTGTCTATCTGCAGAATTTCCTGGAGATTGGCAACACCATCAACATCGAAGGCATTCCTCAAGACGTCGTGCTACTTCGTTTGTTTCCGTTCTCATTGGAGGGAAAGGCGAAGTAGTGGTTTTATCAGAATAAAGATTGAGTCAAGACATGGGTAGAATGTTCAAAAGCTTTCCTAGAAAAGTTTTTTCCAGTAGGCAAAACCAATGCTCTACGAGGAAAGATTTCAGAATTTTGTCAGCAGAAAGGTGAATCTATTTCAGAAGCCTGGGAACATTTTCAAGATTACATATCAGATTGTCCCCATCATGGAATGGAAAAGTGGTTGCTCATGCAAACATTTTTTCACGGACTAACTCAAAGGTCACGTGAGCAACTAGATGCCACTGCTGAAGGATCATTTATGTCACTCACCCCTGGAAGAGCTGAAGATATTATGGCAAAGATAGCAGAAAATCAGAATTGGATAAACAACACTCAGACATGCCATAAGAGTGAAGAAGTTCTAGAGGAAGTGTGTGTACTATCAACCAAGATGGATTTACTATTGAACTGGTTAGAGCAAAGAGCCAATCATAAAAGAGATCGTCAAGCTATTCAAGATGCATTCAATTCCCAGAATCAATATGAAGGATCTCTAGAAATTGAGTTTGCAAATCCCCCAGAAGATATTAGTACAGTCATCAAGTCTACTTCTCAGAAGCAAGGATGGAATCAACCTCGGTCAACCAGTCAAGGTAAGTACCAAGGCAATATTACTTTTTCAAATCATAGACAACCACCCTTGACAGAATTAATATTAGAACAAGCTAGAATTAATGAGAGTATTTATAACAAGCTTGCTTTTAATGATAAAGTTTTAGAAAGAATTAATTCTAAGTTGGATAATTTCTCTTCTGCTGTTAAAGATCAAATATTATTTAATAAAAAGATAGAATTACAAATTGCACAATTATCTTCTACTTTGTTTACCACTAACCATGAACAAATAAAAGAAATATCTACTATAGGAGGTAAGTCTACACGTGATCCACCTTACCCAAAAGGGGCACGTAGACCATCACATTTAGTGTAGGTAGAAGAAGAGATTGAAAAGGACAACAGAGAAGAAGTTATACCACCTTCACCACCAGTTGAACTACAAGATCAAGAATTAACTCAAGATTTTCATGACACAACCCTCCTACCATTTCCACGCATAAGAAGAAGAGCTAAAACAGATGATCAATTTGGTAAGTTTGTAGAGGTAATTCAGAAGTTATATGTCAATATTCCGTTGTTAGATGCCATGCAGGTACCTACATACGTGAAGTATCTTCAAACCATCCTCAACAACAAAGGACCAAATACCTTCTACTGAAGTTGTCAAGCTAACGGAGGAGTGTAGTGAGGCAATTCTGAGTTCTTCTCCTACTAAGAAGAAGGATCCAGAGTGTCCCACTATTGATTGTTCAATAGGAGACTAGATGTTCGAGAATGCTTTATGTGATCTTGGAGCAAGTGTCAGCATCATGCCCAAGACCGTCTCGACAAACTCAACTATTCTACGCTCACACCAACCGTGATGTGTTTGCAATTAGCTAACCAATCGGTCCGCTATCCCGCAGGAATCGCAGAAAATATTCCGGTAAAAATCCGCAACTTTTTTATTCCTGTAGATTTTGTAGTACTTGACATGCAGGAAGAGAGGAAGATTGTAATAGAACCACCTAAATCACATGGCCTCCAGGAACCTGTCATCGCCACTAATGACATCTGACAGCCGGGCCCGTGTTCCAGATGACCTAGGCGGGCTCTGCCGGGCTACATAAGCACCCGTTATATCCGACAGGATCCCATTGCAAAGCCATTACAGGATTACAACATTTCATAACAAAATACATCAGAGTAAAAGTGTGAAAGAGTAAATAGTACTTAATATTACAGACCAGTGTTCAAATGGAAATTAGGTGCAGTTATTACAGACCATAATTTAAAGGGTAGCAGTAGCGGTAGAACAATAATACAACACGATAGATAAGTAGTACACGAACCCTGCCCACGGGTTCAAGTTTTATTCTTCCTCGCTCTCCTGGACGATAGTGACACAGCACGGAGCAAGACAAACTTCAGGCTCCTGCTGACTACCTGCAACGGGGTTAACAAACCCTGAGTACTGGGGTACTCCGCAAGACTTACCCGACCAAAAGGTATAAAATTAGACTCAGGAATGCAGGCTGAGGGGAGTCAAGGTAAAGCTTGAGCAAGAGTCAAGAGTTTTGCGGAAAAGCATTACTAGTCCTATTTCAATATTTTATTCCCATAATATTATTAATCATTACCATATTTCAAGTACTTTCCAATATCCATCATCATTCTTTCCAATAAATTGATTCATTCCAAAACAACCTAGTTCCAAACCACTTTTCAATGTAGGGGTGAGGATCAAGTCTCCATAACCGAGGAGTAACGACGATTTGAATCGATTAATACCCAGCTAGGGATCCCTATCCACACTGCGTATGTAGCACTTAAGCTTGCATATGCCAACCCCGCCTACCACGGCTTTTCATACCCCGGAACCGGTCCTGCACCACCCGAGAGCACAGTACTCCTGTAGTCTCCAGGCACAACGGCCACGAGGGTACACGCTACTCTCGCCATCTCTCCACTCCCAGTGCGTGGTTGTCGGTTCCAGCAGTAGAGCCACCGGAATCAGAGGCTTTCCGTAGTATGTGGCTAGTTGCAAAGCCTTGATCACAGCAAGCCTGACAACGAACGGTCCCTAATATTTTTCCATTAGAAACCATGCATTAGGACTCTAACCCAAGTACACTGGTAACTACCCGATTTTCACATCCCTTTCCGATGGCGAGGATCGTTGAGACTCTAACCCAAACAGATGGTCGACCAAAGGGAAAAACCCATCCCTGTGGATGACAATGAACTAGCTAGAAACACTGCCAACCAACAAGGACATAACCATTCCCACAAAGTGATTCATTTGATTTGTGTCATCACAGTTCAAAATAGCATTTTTGCAAATCTAATCATTGAGCACGACTATGCATTTTTCAATACTTTAATTAAATCTGGTTCTCAGGTATCGATAAGTGGTCAAGGATGGTAATGCATCAATTGGTTGTCAATCATCTCCTATTAACCTAATGCAATAGATTAACTCAAGTGATAAACATTTTAAAATAGCAAGGAGGGGCAAATGCACCGGGGCTTGCCTTGGATGGTGTAGAGAGTCGGGTCCGGGTCAGGGCCATAAATATCAAAGCCCTGCACAACCTCAGCAGTAGGCTCCTCAACTGTCACCTCGGGCTTCACCTCAGTGTTCTCGGTCACTACACGTGCGCAATAATGAATGCATGAATACGATGCACATGAAATGACAGATGAAAGTTAATAATAATAAAACACACATGTGCACAAGACCCTACCTCAGCTAAACATGATTATTCTAACTCAACATGCCTTAGGTCATAAAGGTGTTTGACCCAAGTTCACAATCAACCATAAAATCACACAACCCTAAGTTATTAATGTTTTCTATTCATTTTTATTAATCATTTAATCAAACATCTATTTAATACATAATTAAACTATTTCTATTTGACACCAAACTTAACCAACAGATAGCTCTAGGCCTAAAACAGTACCAAATAAATTTTTATGATTTTTGGACTTACAGAGAATTAATTAAAATTACTTAAAGTTGCATTTATTATTTAAACTACAGATTTAAAGTTCATACAGAAAGCACTTAAACCCTACATTTCATATTTTTGTTAAATTCTACACATTACAGAGAGCATCCACAAATTTTTCCATAATTTTTGGTGCAGTAGATTAATTCATACAAAAAGATTAAAACGCAATACTATTCATTTTAAAAATAAAAAGAAAAGCTATGCAAAATAGCTCGGGAAAATGAAAAAGAACCAACGGCCCAAGTTGGCCTAGCCAACCCGCACCGGCCCAACTCGGCCCACGCGCGCGCGCACTGACTCTCGCACCGGACACTGACAGCTTGGGCCCAGCCGTCAGCCCCCGCGTTCACTCTCTCGGACGCTGACAGCTGGGCCCGTGCTGTCAGCTCCTTCTTCCACCTCGGGCCGACGCACCCGTGCGCACGGCACGGCGCGGACCTCACCGCCGGCGACCCCAGCGGCGAGCCTAAATGACCCTAAGGCTACCCTAGACCCTAGCCGACCACTCTACCCACACAGCCTACGCACTACCCGCCTCCGGCGAGCTCGTGCTCGCCCCTGGTGGACCTCGGCGGCACGGAGACCCCGTTCCGACCACTGAGACATGATTGAGTTAGGAAAAATGGGCTAGGGAGATCCGGGGGCTCACCACAGGATTAAACCGGTAGAGGTTTGGGATTGGAGTGGCTTGAATCGACGAGCATGACGGCGGCGGCGGGTCGGTGGCGTTCACCGGAGAAAAATCTTCCCGTTCCGACGACCCTACGGCACCGGATTGAAAACCACCGCACGCACAAGGATCAATAGGAGTTAGGGAATCCACAACATAGAAGCCTAAGGAGAAGAGGCTCACCATGGAGAGCTAGGCAGGGCCCGATGACTTACGGCGGCGCTTCGGTCAGACGCAGAGACGACGACGCCCGCAGCGGCGGTCACAGAGCACCCCAGCTGACAACCAGGGCACCAACCGAAGCACAAGGAACTAGGCTATCTATCTGAGAGATGGAGAGGGTGGAGGTGGCTTGACGAGGACGAATTTTAGAATGACCGATGAGTACTCACCGGCGACCGCACGAAAGGAAAACAGGAAGGAGTGGCGCTCACCGCATTTAAAGGCCAGGGAAAGGATGGGATAAGCACGAGCGAGGTCCGAGGCCCCCCAGAGACGCTCGACATGGTGCGCTCTGGGCCCTGGCCGGCCGGACGGAGCCGGCGTCGGCCGTGGCACACGCGGTAGGGGGGGAAGATGAACAGGGGACCCCCCCCCCCCCGCTACAGTAGTAGGGTTTGTAGGTCAAAATCTATTTGGTGCCAATTTGATCAGATCTCAACCGAATCTGAGGAAGTGGTGAATAGAAAAGTTGTAGGAAATTTCTAGTAGATCACTTTTTCTTTTGACACCAAATTCAAATTCGGCTCATTTTGAAAAATATCAAAAAAGGGGGTAAAAGTGGTTTTGAAGTTCAAACCATATTTTTGAAATTACTTTTAAATTTTCTCAACAACTGAAAAATTGGTAAACATGAAAGTTGTGCTTCTCAGTGAGCTTGACAACTTCTATTAAGGGAGTTTTGGAAGATTCTCAATATTTTTTAAATTGAAGTTTCAAATTTAAATATCAACATACTAATTTGAGTTTAATTTGAATTTCTATAATATAACTTCAAAATCTCCAAAAATAAAATTTGTTCCATTTTAAAAGTTCTACAACTTTCATTAAGACACTTTCATCAGATTCTGTATATATTTTGAATTAGGGTTTTAAGTCAACTCTAGGGATTAATTCGATTTCTATTTAATTTTATTTTTGATTTTTGATTGAGGACTTAATTACACAATCAATACTAGATGAAATCAAATCACTCTAGGAGCCCTAAGCACAATCATATGCAGATGATTAATAATAAACATGATGACATGGCAAATTAATTGTGTTGTAATACCAGGGGTATTACAGCCTTCCCCCCTAAAAGAAATCTCGCCCCGAGATTTGATACAAGACAAAACAAGACTCAACAAAGTAATGGAAAAGAAAATATTTTAAGTGATCTAAACCCACCTGATATAAACTATCTAGGGAACTTTACATGCTACTCCATCAGACAATTTCACCTACAAGGTAGCGAAAAACTCGGGGAAATTCTCGGCGAGATAGTCTTCAGATTCCCATGTGGCTTCTTCTTCAGAATGCTCACTCCATTGGACCTTGTACCACCTGGTTGTGTTCCTTTGTGTAACACGATCCTTTATGTGTAGGACTCGAATAGGATACTTCGAGTATGTCAACTCAGGTTCAAGTTCCACTCCTTCCACATCGATGACCTGGTCAGGTACTCGAAGACACCTCTTGAGTTGTGACACATGGAATACATTGTGTACGTCTGAAAGATGCTCTGGCAACTGCAACTTATAAGCTACTTTTCCCACGCGTTCTATGATTAATAAAGGTCCAACATAACGTGTGGCCAACTTGCCTTTGACGCCAAATTGATTGACTCCTTTCATTGGCGATACTTTCAGATACACATAGTCTCCCACTTTGAATACTAAGGGTCGACGCCTTTGATCGGCATAACTTTTCTGACGAGACTGTGCCACTTTCAAATTCTCTTGTATTAATCTGACCTTTTCTTCAGCTTCATTGACCAGATCAACACCGTAAAACCATCTTTCTCCAGGTTCAGACAAATTCAATGAGGTACGGCACCTACGACCGTAAACTACCTCAAACGGAGCCATCTTGATACTTTCTTGGTAGCTGTTGTTGAATGAAAATTCTGCCAATGCTAAACACTCATCCCACTTGTCAGGGTAATTGAGTGCACAAGCCCTCAACATATCTTCCAGTACTTGATAGACTCTTTCCATCTGTCCATCAGTCTGTGGATGGTATGCAGTGCTATGCAGAAGTTTGTACCTAAGGACTTGTGAAAAGCCCGCCAAAACTTGGAGACGAACTGGGTACCTCGATCAGAAACAATGGTCCTCGGTACACCATGCAACTTCACTAAGTTCTCAATATAAAGCTTCGCATATGCTAGTGCCCTGTACTTCTTCTTGACAGGTAGAAAATGAGCATGCTTGGTGAGGCAATCCACAATAACCCAGATGGAATCAAAACCTCTTGAGGTCTTGGGTAATCCCACGATGAAATCCATACTGATGTCCTCCCACTTCCACGCAGGAACAGGCAACGGTTGCAACTCTCCTCCAGGCTTCATATGGACAGCTTTCACTTTCTGACAAGTGTCACATGTCGCAACATACCGAGCAATCTCAATCTTCATTTTTGTCCACCAGAACTTTTGCTTCAAATCCTGATACATCTTGTTGCTTCTAGGATGGATAGAAAACTTTGTCAAATGTGCCTCGTCAAGGATCTTTTGTCGCAACTCAGGTACCTTTGGAACTACCAAACGATCCTTGAACCATACGACACCATCTTCATCAATCTTGAAGCAATCTGCTTTGCCAGCTTGAACCTTTTCCTTGATGTGCTTGATTCCTTTACTTTCCCACTGAGCGGCAATAACCTCATCTCGGTTGGGTGTTTCAATACTAATATTGGCCAGGCTACCTTGTGGAATTATCTCTATTCCTAATTTTTCCAACTCATAGCACAAGGATAGATCATACGGCTTGACTGTCAAACAATTGCAGTGCACCTTCCGACTGAGTGCATCGGCGACCACATTCGCCTTGCCTGGGTGATAATGCACTTCAATATCATAATCCTTGATTAGCTCGAGCCATCTTCGCTGTCTCATGTTCAACTCTTCTTGAGTGAAGATGTATTTCAGGCTCTTGTGATCTGTGTATACATTGCAGGTACTGCCCAGCAAATAGTGACGCCATATCTTCAAGGCATGTACCACGGCTGCTAACTCTAGGTCATGAGTAGCGTAGTTCTCTTCATGTCGCTTGAGCTGACGTGAAGCATAAGCAATGACTCTACCTTGTTGCATCAAGACACATCCCAATCCCGTGCCAGATACATCATAGTACACATCAAATGGCTTTTCAATGTTTGGTTGAGCTAGTATCGGTGCAGTGGTCAACAACTTCTTTAGAGTTTGAAATGCCTTCTCACATTCTGGTGACCAGACAAATTTGACTTGATTTTTCAATAGGTTGGTAATGGGCTTGGCTATTCTTGAGAAGTCCGGAATAAAACGACGGTAGTACCCTGCCATTCCCATAAAACTGCGGACCTGATGAACTGTGGTTGGTGGCTTCCAATTCAAGATCTCTTCTACCTTGCTCGGGTCCATGGATACACCTTCAGCAGATAAAATATGGCCGAGAAAAGGAACTCGGTCCAACCAAAACTCACATTTCCTGAACTTGGCATATAGCTGGTGTTCTCTTAAGCGAGTTAGGACAACACGAAGGTGGTTGGCATGTTCATCAGGGGTTTTGGAATAAACAAGGATGTCATCGATGAACACGACCACAAACTTGTCAAGCTCGGGCATGAAGACAGAGTTCATTAGATACATGAAATAGGTAGGGGCGTTGGTTAGGCCAAAAGACATGACCAGATACTCATAAAGGCCGTATCTGGTGGTGAATGCTGTTTTGGGGATATCCTCAGGACGGATCTTTATTTGGTGATAACCAGACCTAAGGCCAATTTTGAAAAAGAGCTTGGCTCCAGCTAACTGGTTAAAGAGTAGGTCAATGCGAGGTAAAGGATATTTATTTTTGATGGTGACTTCATTGAGTGGGCGATAATCGACACAGAGTCTGAGTGACTTGTCCTTCTTCTTCACAAATATAGCAGGACAACCCCAGGGAGATGAACTAGGTCTGATAAAACCCTTATCAAGCAGATCCGGCAGTTGAACTTTAAGCTCGGCTAACTCCTTGGGAGGCATCCTATAGGCTCTACGGGATATAGGTGCAGTTCCCTGGCTTCAACTCAATGGCGAACTCCACATCACGGTCAGGTGGCAGACCAGGTAGATCATCAGGAAATACATCCGAAAATTCACAGACTACCGGAATATTTTGGATTTCTTGGATTGAGGTGGCACACAGTCTCTGCACTGACTTTTCAATCATTCTCACGGGTAGTGGTAGCTAGATAAGATGCTGAGATTTACTACCAGGTATGCTTACTTTTATGGTCCTATTCAGCACATCGATCAGAGCCTTGTGCTGATACATCCAATTTATACCTAATATGACATCTATGTCCTGATCCTTGAGCACTATCATGGTGGTTGGGAATATATGCCCGTCCAACTCGATAGGTACTCGATGCACTACCTCCTTAGTATTTATACGCCCTCCGGGCGAATGTATAAGGAAGTTTTCCTTTATTTCCCCAATTGGAATCTCATGCTTGACAACAAATGTACGATTGATGAATTAATGTGATGCACCAGAATCAAAAAGTGTAATAGCAGGGTGACTGGCGATAGGAAACCTACCTATCATGACGGGCTCTCCTGCAGGGATGTCATCCACATGAGTATAATAGACATGTCTTGCCTTCTTGACAATTTTGACCTTCTGAGCCTGGTGCTGCTGGCCACGGTGCTGATTCTGGTGCTGCTGTTGCTGCTGCTGTCCAGGACCTTTCTGGACATTTTGATTGTATTTCTTGGGATATGGACAGTCACGAGCCCAATGTCCCATCTTGCCACAGATGTAGCAAGGATGATTGTAGGTGGTCTGAGGTGTATTGATACGAACGCCTGGGGCATTCGGCTGAGTGGTGTTCTGTTGGTTTGAGGTATGAGAGGTAGCCGCGGTGCGTACCACGACTTGCTGCTGGGGGTAAGCTGGACGATTGTGGTGACTAGGATGATAGATGATCTTCTGGCGTTTTTGACCGCCAGAAAAGCCTGATTTGTTGTTCTTCTTCTTCTCATCTTGATGCTTACGATCACTTTCTTCGTAAGCAATGGCGCTGTTGACATCTTCGTGATATGAGCAATTAAGGTTATTGGATAGGCTGCGCTGGATCTTAAAGTTTAGGCCCCTGACAAAGCAATCTTTCTTCTTTTGATCAGTGTTGGTATGTTTAGGAGCATATTGGGCAAGATGATTGAACTGGTTCACATATTGCATAACAGAAGAATCCTTCTGCTGCAGAGCTAAGAACTGATCCAGTTTCATTTTCATTACACCTGTAGGGATGTAATGTGGTCGGAAGGCTTCGCGAAACTCTGCCCAAGTAAGCTGATGTCCCTCGGGCTGTGCAGACAACGGGTTGGCATACCAGGCACTGGCTGGCCCACGCAGCTACTGAGCTGCGAACAGTGGCTTTTGGATATCTGTGTAATGGATCAAGCTAAACTTTTGCTCCATGGTTCGGAGCCAATCATCGGCCTCCAAGGGCTCATCGACTTTTGTGAACACTGGGGGACGTGTTTCAGTGAAATCCACATAGGTAGTTTCCTCATCTTCGCGGCGGCCTCGACGCCCACCACGGTTCTCCCGGTTTTGGGCCATAGCATTGGCTGCATTAGCCAGGGCTGCGATGGCATCGGCTAAGGTTGGTGGAATGGGTGGCGGGTTGGGAGCAGCTCCTTCATCGGAAGTACCGGCACCAGTCGAGCGGGTGTTGACCATCTGTTTTTAAGACAACCAACTTAGGACTTACATTGCATAATTAAAACATGGTAGCATTACAACTTAAAACATTAAACATAACAAGGTTCAACACGCAAGAACATAACAAGTTCCACCCTAGACTAAGGTTCTAGGCACGACGATTACAACACTTGGATAGCAGAAGACTAAAGTCACTAGTCCTAAGACTAGCCTAGTCGATGACGACAATCTCCTCCTCATCGTCCTCCTCAACGACCACGTCCTCCATCGGGTCAACTGCCTCAAAGTAACCGTCCTCAGTAGCCTCACTGTCATACTCCTCCTCATCTGGTCCCACAACAACACCTTCCTCGGGCTCCTCCTCACGTGGAACCAGAATCGGGTTAAGCTGATCATTCAGCCTATGCACCTCCTCGTGCAGCATACCATTGCTACACTCAAGGTTCTCCACATACCCCTCCAGCTCCTAGACCCTCTCACGGGCCATGCCCTCCTGCTCCAAGGCCTGATCCCTCTGCTGAGTCAGGCGGTTGATCTCACGGCGTAGATCCCTGTTGGTCCTCACATCCCGGTAGTGGTCAGCCCGGGCCACGCAGAAGTCCTCACGCATGAGACTCATCTCCTTCTGCAGCTCCTTGATCTCCTTCTTCAACTCCTTACGACTATGGCGGGGAGGGCGGCTGCCAGACGCCTCCTCACCGTCGCACGGTGCCAACTGGTGGCGCGGAACTCCACGGGGTCCAGTCATCTTGCGTGCGGTCAACTTACAACATGCCAGCTGGAAAGGTAAGTTTGGATTAGTGAGGATATAATAGGCTAGCAAGAATAGGTGTGACAAATCGTAACCCATATACCCACTTTTAAGGAGGAAGTTATTAACATGTGTGATTATCATGATGCATGCACATACCTACGAATTTTAAATCATGCAATATAAATCAAGCATAAATAATTTGAACATAGGGCTAATGTTAATAATGTTGTTCCACCTGCTACCATAACCATAATAAGATATGATAAATTACAGAACAAGATAAGAACTACCGAGTAAGATAAGAATGTAAGCAGTTTGGACTCAAAATAACAGTTTAAGTTTTTATAATCCAAAACATTTTGAAGTTTTCGAAAAGTAACCCGCAATGATTTAGCAATGGAATTCTCTGATACCAGCTATAACAGAACCGCCTAAATCACGTGGCCCCCCGGCACCTGTCATCACCACTGATGACATCTGACAGCTGGGCCCGTGTTCCAGATGACCTAGGCGGGCTCTGCCGGGCTACATAAGCACCTGTTATCTCCGACAGGATCCCATTGCAAAGCCATTACAGGATTACAACATTTCATAATAAAATACATCAGAGTAAAAGTGCGGAAGAGTAAATAGTACTTAATATTACAAACCAGTGTTCAAATGGAAATTAGGTGCAGTTATTACATACCATAATTTAAAGGGTAGCAGTAGCGGTAGAACAATAATACAACATGATAGATAAGTAGTACACGAACCCTGCCCACGGGTTCAACTTTTATTCTTCCTCGCTCTCCTAGACGATAGTGACACAGCACGGAGCAAGACAAACTTCAGGCTCCTGCTGACTACCTGCAACGGGGTTAACAAACCCTGAGTACTGGGGTACTCCGCAAGACTTACCTGACCAAAAGGTGTAAAATTAGACTCAGGAATGCAGGCTGAGGGGAGTCAAGGTAAGGCTTGAGAAAGAGTCAAGAGTTTTGCGGAAAAGCATTGCTAGTCCTATTTTAATATTTTATTCCCATAATATTATTAATCATTACCATATTTCAAGTACTTTCCAATATCCATCATCATTCTTTCCAATAAATTGATTCATTCCAAAACAACCTAGTTCCGAACCACTTTTCGATGTAGGGGTGAGGATCAAGTCTCCATAACCGAGGAGCAACGACGATTCGAATCGATTAATACCCAGCTGGGGATCCCTATCCACACTGCGTATGTAGCACTTAAGCTTGCATACGCCAACCCCGCCTACCATGGCTTTTCATACCCTGGAACCGGTCCTGCGCCACCCGAGAGCACAGTACTCCTCTAGTCTCCAGGCACGACGGCCACGAGGGTACACGCTACTCTCGCCATCTCTCCACTCCCAGTGCGTGGTTGTCGGTTCCAGCAGTAGAGCCACAGGAATCAGAGGCTTTCCGTAGTATGTGGCTAGTTGCAAAGTCTTGATAATAGCAGGCCTAACAACGAACAGGCCCTAATATTTTTCCGTTAGAAACCATGCATTGGGACTCTAACCCAAGTACACTGGTAACTACCCGGTTTTCACATCCCCTTCCGATGGCGAGGATCGTTGGGACTCTAACCCAAACAGATGGTCGACCAAACAGAAAAACCCATCCCTGTGGATGACAATGAACTAGCTAGGAACACTGCCAACCAACAAGGACATAACCATTCCCACAAAGTGATTCATTTGATTTGTATCATCACAGTTCAAAATAGCATTTTTGCAAATCTAATCATTGAGCACGACTAAGAATTTTTCAATACTTTAATTAAATCTGGTTCTCAGGTATCAAGAAGTGGTCACGGATGGTAATGCATCAATTGGTTGTCAATCATCTCCGATTAACCTAATGCAATAGATTAACTCAAGTGATAAACATTTTAAAATAGCAAGGAGGGGCAAATGCACCGGGGCTTGCCTTGGATGGTGTAGAGAGTCGGGTCTGGGTCAGTGCCACAAATATCAAAGCCCTGCACAACCTCAGCAGTAGGCTCCTCAACTATCACCTCGGGCTTCACCTCAGTGTTCTCGGTCACTACACGTGTGCAATAATGAATGCATGAATACGATGCACATGAAATGACAGATGAAAGTTAATAATAATAAAACACACATGTGCACAAAACCCTACCTTAGCTAAACATGATTATTCTAACACAACATGCCCTAGGTCATAAAGGTGTTTGACCCAAGTTCACAATCAACCATAAAATCACACAACCCTAAGTTATTAATGTTTTCTATTCATTTTTATTAATCATTTAATCAAACATCTATTTAATACATAATTAAACTATTTATATTTGACACCAAACTTCACCAACAGATAGCTCTAGGCCTAAAACAGTACCAAATAAATTTTTATGATTTTTGGACTTACAGAGAATTAATTAAAATTACTTAAAGTTGCATTTATTATTTAAACTACAGATTTAAAGTTCATACAAAAAGCACTTAAACCCTACATTTCATATTTTTGTTAAATTCTACAAATTACAGAGAGCATCCACAAATTTTTCCATAATTTTTGGTGCAGTAGATTGATTCATACAAAAAGATTAAAACGCAATACTATTCATTTCAAAAATAAAAAGAAAAGCTATGCAAAATAGCTCGGGAAAATGAAAAAGAACCAACAGCCCAAGTCGGCCTAGCCAACCCGAGCCGGCCCAACTTGGCCCACATGCGCGCGCGCGCTGACTCTCGCACCGGACATTGACAGCTCAGGCCCAGCCGTCAGCCCCCGTGTTCATTCTCTCTCGGACACTGACAGCTGGGCCCGTGCTGTCAGCTCCTTCTTCCACCTCGGGCCGACGCTCCCGTGCACGCGGCACGGCGCGGACCTCACCGCCGGCGACCCCAACGGCGAACCTAAACGACCCTAAGGCTACCCTAGACCCTAGCCGACCACTCTACTCACACAGCCTACACCCTACCCGCCTCCAGCGAGCTCGTGCTCGCCCCTGGCGGACCTCGGCGGCACGGAGACCCCGTTCCGACCACTGAGACATGATTGAGTTAGGAAAAATGGGCTAGGCAGATCTGGGGGCTCACCACAAGATTAAACCGGTAGAGGTTTGGGACTGGAGTGGCTTGAATCGACGAGCGTGACAGCGGCGGCGGATCGGTGGCGTTCACCGGAGAAAAATCTTCCCATTCCGACGACCCTACGGCATCGGATTGAAAACCACCGCACGCACAAGGATCAATAGGAGGCTGGGAATCCACAACATGGAACCTAAGGAGAAGAGGCTCACCAGGGAGAGCTAGGCATGGCCCGATGACTTACGGCGGCGCTCCGGTTGGACGCGGAGACGACGACGCCCGCAGCGATGCTCACAGAGCACCCCCGCTAACAAACAGGGCACCAACCGAAGCGCAAGGAACTAGGCTATCTATCTGAGAGATGGAGAGGGTGGAGGTGGCTTGACGAGGACGAATTTTAGAATGGCCGACGAGTACTCACCGGCAACCGCACGAAAGGAAAACGGGAAGGAGTGGCGCTCGCCGCCTTTAAATGCCAGGGAAAGGATGGGATAAGCACGAGCGAGGTCCGGGGACGCTCGGCGCGCTATGGCCCCTGGCCGGCCAGACGGAGCCAGCGTCAGCCGCGGCACGCGCGGTACGGGGGGGAAGATGAACAGGGGGACCCCCCTAGCTACAGTAGTAGGGTTTGTAGGTCAAAAGCTATTTGGTGCCAATTTGATCTGATCTCAACCGAATCCGAGGAAGTGGTGAGTAGCAAAGTAGTAGGAAATTTTCAGTAGATCACTTTTGCTTTTGACACCAAATTCAAATTCGGCTCAATTTGAAAAATATCAAAAAGGGGGTAAAAGTGGTTTTGAATTTCAAACTGTATTTTTGAAATTACTTTTAAATTTTCTCAACAACTAAAAAATTGGTAAACATGAAAGTTGTGCTTCTCAGTGAGCTTGACAAATTCTATTAAGGGAGTTTTGGAAGATTCTCAATTTTTTTGAAATTGATGTTTCAAATTTAAATATCAACATACTAATTTGAGTTTAATTTGAATTTCTATAATATAACTTCAAAATCTCCAAAAATAAAATTTGTTCCATTTTAAAAGTTCTACAACTTTCATTAAGACACTTTCATCAGATTCTGTATAGATTTTGAATTAGGGTTTTAGGTCAACTCTAGGGCTTAATTTGATTTCTATTTAATTTTTATTTTTGATTTTTGATTGAGGACTTAATTACACAATCAATACTAGATGAAATCAAATCACTCTAGGAGCCCTACGCACAATCATATGTAGATGATTAATAATAAACATGATGACATGGCAAATTAATTGTATTGTAATACCAGGGGTATTACAAAGATACCCCTCATCCTCGGGCGACCATCCCTAAACACTGCAAATGCAACCATCAACGTCGGAGCTAGAGAGATCACATTCACCATCAATGGGCAAGAAAAGCGATTCGCATTTAAGCCAAGACTGGAGCAATGCCAAACATTGAAGTGTCATGAAGAACAAGATGCAACAACATCTCCGACACCGGAGATGAATCATGAAGAATAATTCAACCGGAGAAATCCGGATCGGCGGACTCAAAAACCCCGAACCTTCGCCGGGAGGTAACTCGGTAGTTATCGGTAATTTAATTCTTGCATTGAAATTTGCATATTTACTTTCTCATAAATTGCATTATTAAAAAGTAATAAAAATAAGCATAGCATGATTAAAGCTTAAGCCCCATGTGATTATTACTAACGGAGTGTTGAACCCCCGTCAGTGAAATTTACTGTGGTGGCAGAAAATTATAAAAAGAGCATCATTAGAATTCTAATTTTTCATAGATTCATAAAAGTAAATTAGTTTTTCATTCTTGTGTCATTATACGGTATAAATATAGGAAACATGTGGGACCCACCATCATCACATCAAGTCACATCATGCATTATCATCAACAACCACCTTACACTACCATCCAAACTCCATGCATGCACTACCCAACATTTATTCATTCACCAAAGAAAGCAATCACATGCATTTGGAAGTAGATGTAGGTGGTGTCAACATTTTCAAAAGTTGAGAGATAGAGCACACCAGGTGGGGCCGGCCGGCCGGTGCCCCTCTGCCTCTTCTCTGCCTGTCCTTTCTCTCATTTGTTCACTCACTCACATACACTCCAGAGAGAACGTAGCTACGTTGCTTTGCAGGTCGTGACTTCAAACTCCCATAATCCTATCATTTGATTCAAGTTTAAGCAAGAAAGGGGGTAGAGAAGATGATTAGCAGGAAGACCTAGAAGAGAGATTACCACTTTGATTCCTTCTCTTCACTTGTTCTTACTTGTTCTTGTTTTGTTCTTGTGTTCTTGTTCGTTCTTGCCATATTCTTCGTGTTCTTCATTTTTCAGGAAAGATGAGCAATAGAATGAAAGGTGCCATTCGATCCTTTGGAAGAGCCTTCTCACGCCGCACAACATGAAGTCAATCATCATCACAAGTGCCATCGTTCGTCGGCTCCGACATGAATATCGATCCTCCGTCACCCTTCACGTATGACAACCCTTCATCCTCTTCCCAACCGGAAGAGAGGTATGAGCTCACAAGCATAACTCAAATTTTATTACCAACTAGACCGCAGAGGAAGATATTAAATGTGGTTAAAAACAAGGAATTTATGCATACTCCAATTTTTGATGCCACTTTGCTCCATGAAACCGGAATGGATTCCGAGTTTGAGCTTATTTTTAGAAATGTTGGATGGGAAAATGCATGGCAAATTAATGAGCAGGTTAGCAAGTTACTCACTATAGAATTTATTAGCACCCTAGATTTTGATGATGATGAGGTTAATTTTAGAATGTTTAATAAACCTTTCACCCTCTCATGGAAAACTCTTAGTTTAGCTCTAGGATTCAATTATCAGTGTGTGATCAATATTTCTGAAACTCTCCAAGACTTTGATAAAGATGATTTTTGGGAGAGTATCACTGCAAAGAAACCAGAGGAAAAATAAAAATATACTACTGAAAAAGTTCATCACCCCACACTAAAGTTTATGCTTAAATGGCTAGCTTTTACATTCTTTCCTAGAGAGGAGTTAAATACTATTAAACAAGATGAGCTGCATTTGTTATATATCATGATTAAAAAGAAGAAGGCGTTACCTATAAAAATGATGTTGAATTATTGGAGAACTGTCCCTTCTTTGAGAAAGTGCAGTATTTCTTTTACTTCCTGGATTACTCGTTTAACTGCAGGGCTAAGTTTATTATCTAATGCTACACTTGTTTATATTTCTGATGCCAGCAGGAATAATTGGTTATGATTTTTTCTTTCGTGCTCACATGCTCAAACGCCGAAATAATAAAATAGTTATGATTTATAAAAATTATAACAATGAGTACGAACTACCAGACAGGGAGTTAGGAATTTATTCTGTTCAAAATTTGGTTTTTCCAGCTGTTAGAGCTAATTTTGGCAGGTGTCCGTCCGCGCGCACCAGCAGGACGCCGAGAACTAATTTCACTGGAGCTGACCCAGCACCATCCGGGCCACCTTATTCCCATTATGTTGATTTTGGTGAACAGGTATCGACGCAGGAGCCACGCCAGCAATGGACAGCACATGCAGGATGAGAGGAACAACCTACATTTCAGCAAGGAGAATCTTCGTCAGCAGCAGCAGTAGCGGGTTGGGGAGCAACTGACTTTCAGAGAGGACGAGCATCTTTTTCTGCACGCGGGAACACGGACTTTACCACTGGTGGACCGTATCCGTTTCATGCACCACCGGAAGATGACTACTATTGGTCACCTGAGCAGCATTTTTCAGCAACTGCTAATAATTTTCCAGCTTTATCTATGCGTCTCACTAACATTGAACAGAGACAGAACACAATAAGCAACACACTGTACCAGCACGAGCAGTGGCAGCAGTAGGTCAACGACAGGTTCTACCAGCATGAACAATGGCAGCACAGCACGGACCAACGGCTTGATCAGATATATCAAAGACAGCAGCAGACGCAGAGCAGATTGGAGTATTTGATACATCAGATGGGATACCCGCCGCCACCTTCATCACATTACTGAGCAACAGCCAGCTTGGGGAGATCCCCGCTAGGTGAGTACCTCTCACCTTTATATATGCTTTTTATTTCAGTATTTAATTCAGTCTTCAATTCTGTCAATTTCAATATTGCTAAAAACAACAAGAAAACTAAATAAAAATCCATTTACCGCTTTCATTAGTTATTGCATTAAATTCCTACCTGTGTAAAAAATTGAAAATCCAAAAAAATAGATTGTATAATCAAGTTTGCTTTAAATTTCGCATTCAACTTGTCTTTAGGATAATTAGAACTTGAAGCTATAGAAAAATCAAAAAGATATTTAAATTGTTTAAATATAATTTCCTGCAATTGCTTAGTATTTAAATTTAAATTCTCCTACGAATTGCATGAAGTTTATCCATCATGAAAATTTATTCTGAAACTTGATATCAGTGGGTAGCATAAGTTTTTCTAAGTAATTGATGGATATGATATAAGAAGGTTTGAGTTGCTATTTATTTCATCCTGAGTGACACCTAAGCTCCAGACATTTCAAAAATCAAAATCAAAACAAATATAATAATTTGTTCGGCTAATATGATTTAAGTAGATTATTCTGTTATGCATTCATTATTGAATTCACATGCACAAAAAGTTTTCACTCTATGCACAAGTCTCTCTCTTAGAAGCCTAACAGAGAGTGTGGGTTATAAAATTAAAAGATGCCATACCAAAAAAATATGAGCCTGAAAGATGCCATATCAAAAGGGTATGTGTCAAAAAAAAGAGAGTAAAACAATGGGTGCAAAGACACCCGCCTGAGAGAAAAAATGGGTACAAAAAGTATCCGCTAGGGAGATAGCCCACACTCTTCAGAAAGACAGAAAAGAGAGGATAATGCATAGGAGTTCAAAAATGAAATTTATTCACATTCGCACATTCAATCATGATGTATAGCTTAGTAGTCCTCTGCAATCTTATTATTAGGCTCTCATTATTCCCTAAATAAAAATTATATACTTATTCAAAAAAAACCAAGAGCAACGGTTGAAACAAAGGATGAAAGACTTAGTGCTTGCTTGATTATTCTGTCTCTCAATTACCTAAGACTTATTTTAAAAGCCCCACGATTGAAAAGAATAAGAATAAGTTTGAAAGATGGATTAATGAATTTCAATCCAGAGAAGAATTTTTGTTTAAATATTTAAGTATTTGTTGGGAGTTATACAATTTATGGAACCCTGAATAAATTATTTCAAGTCAACTTTGCTAAGGGACTAGCAAAGACTTAGCTTGGGGGTATTGTTGACGGTCGTTAAGTACCAATCTTATACCATCAACTAATGCCAAGGAAAGATCAATAATAGAAGCATATGGGTTATTACTGACAAATTCCACGAGTTTTTGTGAATTATGTATTTTCTAGGGATTATTCCAGAAAGGCATAAAAGAAGGATTAAAGTGCTTAATTACCACGAAACTTAACCTCCAAGGAAACATCATCACGGACCCTGGAAGAGTCCAGTACACACCCGAAGCGACCGGGGCCCAAACCCCACCAGGGTGGGGCCGGCCAGTGCCAGGGTGGGGCCGGCTGGCACCCCCCTAGGGCTCTGGAGTCATCTGGGCCCTTTGTTCAAGTCGGTTTGATCCCACGACGCACGTTCATCCCACCAGGCTATAAATAGAGGGGCAGACCCCCTCCTAGAGCACCAATTCATTCCTCCTACTTCATTCGTCAAGAGTAGACAAAAGTTAGGGTTTCCAGAGATTGAAAATAGGGCTCTAGTTCTTCATGTTCATAATTTAGGCGTCTAACAAGGTTCAAGTAGAGTTGGGGCTACGCTCGGGATTCTAGATCTGTTCGTCTGGAGATCGGTAATTTTACCTTGTATCTCATTATGACTTTGCTTTATTTTAATATATTGCGACTTATTCAGTTCTTAGCTTATTCTAGTTGCATATTCGATATAGTTGTGATTGGTGATGATTATTGTCATTTGATCGTAAAGCGCCTAATTCAATACTCGAGTGAGTTAGGTGGTATGCATTATGTAGACGTGGTGTCTATATATTTTGTTTACCTACGGAGGCTTCCTGACGTGTCGGGTCGTGTGGTAGTCCGCGTAGGTGACAGCTGCATTGGTTCCTCTGTAGTCCACCCCCCGTACGTAGGACGAGCAGAGCGCGGTCGCGAAGGAGGTGACCCTTGTGTCTTAATATCCTCATTAGATGATCCTCCTTATGATGTTTTCTGAGTTGATTATGCTATAGATGAAGATGTGTAATGTGGCGTAGGCTGTAGACTTTGTATTTAGTAATTACATAGGTTTCCTTTACTTTAGCCGAATCTCAAGATTGTCTTACTACATTATTGAGTCTCTATATTCTATCTCTAGAATACCATTTACCTCATTTACTCAGTTATCATTTACCATTTATCATTGACTTATTTATCGCTAAAGCACTAAAGTTATGGGTTATCATAGGTCTACACATTTAACTTTCCAATTATTATAGTAGATTATCCTAATGAGTAGAATGCCTCTTTATCCTTTTGGCATAAAACAAATCAACGATACTCGGAATACTTACCGGGTGAAGTGCTACAATGGGAGAATTATCTGTGTGCTTGCGGATATATTCTATAGTATTATTTTTAGGAGGCAAGTGAAGATTATTTTACCTTTGGTTTTTGGCATCATGTTAGGGATGACAACTTAACGTGAAGTGATGTTAAAAATACCAACATTGGTGAAGTGAGGTTCGCTTGTCGAGAAGACCCAATCACCAAGAGAAAACCAGAAGACCAAGTCATCCACTCGATGGTGGAGAAGAGAATGAACACCCATTTTTTACCGAGGTTCACGTGATCGCCGTCACGCTACTTCTGGTTGTCGCACCAATCTTCCTTGGTGGATTGTGAGCTTGGCTTCACACGCTAATCCCTCACCGAGAGCCACTCACCAACACAAGAGAAGTGGATTCTCACCACGAGCAATCCACTAGAGTCGGTTTTGGTACTCCACCGGGAATAACCGCAAGAACCCCTCACAATCAAGCCTTCGGTGTGAACTTGAACAATCACCAATCAATCTCACACCAGAATCACCTCCAAGCCATCTAGGGACACGGCAACATCCCAAGAGAATGAGAACTCAGTAATGGCTTGCTCTCAAGTGCTCTAGAATGCAAATCACACTTGAGAATCACTCAACTGACAAAGATGATCAACGGATGAACAAGTGAGTGAGTTGGAGGCTAGAGAGTGCTCACAAGTATATGCAACGAATAAAATGTGCAAGAGAGTCACCAAGTGACCAGGGAAGTATTTATACCCCAAAGTGCACTCCTAGCCGTTACCCACTCAGAAACAGCCGTTAACACTGAAAGCCCATGTTTGGTTTTCGGTAATAGATGAAACCTAGTTTGCTAATGTTTTGCTCTAAGTGTTTCATGAGTTGGATTAGCAAACAACAAGATGGAGCAAAGGACCGAGTCGGTGGAGGCCACAAGTGAAGGGCAATAACGACATCCATGCAAATGGTGTAAGTCTATCATCAAACGGTGTCCACAAGATTCATCAAATGATGAGAAGCAAGATGGTGAAAAGCTAGGAGCTCAAATTAAAGGTATAACCAATAGGAGCACTTTTGCTTTTCGTGATCAAGACTCTATAGAGAGAGAGTGATCACATTTAGGATAGATAGCGGTACTATCAAGAGGGGAAAATTGTTTGTGAAATCGGTTATCAAAGTACCACTAGGTGTTCATATTTGTGCATATGCATGTAGATGCTACTGACACTAACAAAACCCATTGAAAACTCCTTAGAAAATGCTAACACACGTGCACTTTAGTGAGAGACACCTTGGAGTGTTAGCGCCTTTGGAAACGGGGTAAAGTTTGAGAGTTAGAGAGTGTTTGGGTCCTCTCTCCCTCCTACCGAGCTTGCGAAGCAGGATTCAGCATATTTTGGAGACATTCTAGTGCAAAAAGTAGCGTCGGACGCTAACCCAGCAGAGCGTCGGACCATTGCCTACGTCCGATGGTTGACTTAGTGTTTCACAGTAAAAGAGTGTCGGACCGTAGTTTTTCATGTGTCGGACCTTTGGTTCATAGTCCGACGGGGCGGCGTGGCGAGTTCACGTTCTGGCTGTGTATGTGGCGAGCTTTGTTCACGGCGTCGGACGCTGGGCATTAGTCCGACACTGAGCCTTGGACTGGCGTCCGTTGAGTTTTTCCTTTCTGTGTACTCTCTGGAAGCGTCGGACCCTGCTGTAGTTTAGTCCGACGGTGAGCATCGGACGCTGTCCGACGGTGTTTTGCCCTCTCGAGAGCTCTCTGGAAACATCGGACGGTGGCTTTTGTTAGTTCGACGAGTTGAGAGTCCGACGGTGAGCAGTTGGCGTGAACTACTAGCCGTTGCGATCCAACGATCAACTTCAAATGGTTACTGTCACGTGGCACGCATCGGGAGCGTCGGACCGTGGACTTTAGTCCGACGGTAGCGCGAGCGCGCGTCAGACGGTCCCGTCCGACTGTGCGCAGAGTGGCCCAACGGCAATGTTCTTGTGAGAAGACTATTTAAGCTTAGGATGCTGACTTGGGGAAGCTCAATTGGCCATTCTAATCACTCCTACTTACTAGTGAGCCTCTCCACTCCTCTCTCACACCTTCTACTTGCTTGTGATCATCATTTAGTGAGATTGGAGAGCATCAAGTGCATTGCATGAGTGTGATCATCTAGAGGCACTTGGTGATTGTCTTTCATAGCAGGTTCTCTTGTTACTCTTGGAGTTTGCTGATTCCTAGATGGCTTGGAGCTGCGAGAATCATTGAGGGGAGTTGGTGATTGTCTCCGCCTCCGATCGGTGAAGTTGTAAGGGGTTCTTGTGCCTTCCCCACGGGAGATCGCAATTGGCTACTCTAGTGGATTGTGCATAGCTTGTGGATCCCCATGTTGTGTTGGTTGTGCGGCACCCTTGAGAAGGGTTTGGCGTGTAACACCCTAGTGTTAGTTACTATTTTCACATTTGCATTTGCATGCCATCAAGCATTGATCATGTCATTCCATGCATCATCACCCTTTTGAATTGAATTAAATCCCTTTATATGCTATATGTTTGTTTATATGCTTACAATGCCATAGATGTGTTAGCATGCAAATGTGATGCTTGTTTACTGCTATAGATGACTTAAACATGTTTGGGTTAACATTTGGAATAATGTTCATGTTGGTGAAATCCCCAAAATACCCCTCTAGCTCATAGTTGACTAGAAAGCCCTCCTAAACCTATTTTGTTTGACCAAACAAGAAAGTTAATTTAGAGACTTTGCATGTCCGAGCACCCTTAATCAAAGTTGTGTAGAATTTTATAAGCAACAAACTTTATTTTTGGGTCAACTCATGAAAATGGGAGTAATGTGGTCAAAATTGTGAAATTGTGCAGATTTGGGGCTGTTTTGGAGTTGCTGAAATTTGCTAAGTCTAAAACTGTTTTTAGTTTCATTGTACCTGTGTTCTTCGATCCATATCTCTCAAACCAAGCCGAATCAGTTCAAAGTGTTCTAATACCAAATGATCTACTCATGTAGCTCTTTGACCCATATTAGTGAAGTTTTTGCTGAAACGCCCTAGATCGCGAGTTGTGGCTCGATCAAAATCGAGTTTCAGTCGGTTTTCAGAACTGAACCGAAGTCGATTCAGTTAAACCGGTCAGCATCGCCGCACGGCCGCTATCAGGGATCCCGCACCAGGTGGCGCTGTACGCCGTCGTTGCCCTCGGCCGGCCTGCAAAAACCGAAGGCAACACGCCATTCTGTCTCCTAGCTACTCCACCCGCTCTCTCTCTGTCTCACTCTCGCCTCTCTGCTCTCCTTTTTCCTCTCCGCCATCACCATCGCCGCCGAGGCGATGCCGCGGTGAAATCTGCCGCCACTGCACTGTCTCCGACCACTCCATCTCCACCCGAGCTTCGCCATCCTCTACTCTACCTTCCCCACTCATTTCTAGAACCAGCCGAGGCAAGGTATAGCACCTAGAGCCCTTCGCCGCCATGCCATTGCCAGAGCACCGCCGAGCTCACTGCTCGCCACGCCGAGCACAATGCCGTGGCCGGCTTCGCTTTCTCTTGCTCGTCTAAGTGTCTCCGCCAGTCGTGGATCTAGCCTAGAGGGTTGGTCGGGCCGCTCGAGCCCTGTTTCGGCCGGGACACCGCTCGCCGGAGTTCCCGTCCGCCACCGCGCTGCCTTGGCGCAGTATGGTCGAGTCGTAGTGGACCAAAGGTCGATTCGCGGGCCGTATAGCTTCGTTAGGGTTCCAGGTTCTCGGAACGAGGCTTAGCTTCACCGGTGAATGTCGGTAGCGGCCGGCGCACGCTCGCCGGAGCTCCGCCGTCCGACATTGCCGCCGTTAAGCTTGCTCCGATGATAGTTAGGTCTCGGGAGTTAGCTCATCGAGTTCGTCTCGTTCCCAAGAACACGTAGGTGCTCTCGGTGCCGCTGGTGACCTCGCCGCCGGCGAGATAGGGCCGCTCAGTGCCGGCGGCTCTGCTCTCTCTCTCTCTCTGACACGTGGGACCCGTTTGACCGGGGAGCCCACCGGTCAGTCACTCTGGTGCGCTTCTGGTGCACTGGGCCGGGTGTGTATAGCGTTTTGAACCGAGTTCGTTTTAAAGGAATTAAGAAAATGAATTTTCAGAAAATTGGTAAAATCTTCCAAAAATCATATCTGGAGCCAGAAGTGTCCAAATGAGGTGAACCAAATTTTGTTGGGTTTGTATTTCTGAGCTCTATACAGGAAAAATATGAAATATGACTTTATGGTAATTTTTCTGTGCAGTTATAATTAATTTGTTATATGCTTGTAAACTTGATAAATGCATAACTAATTATAGGAATATGCTAAAAATGTGATTCCAATTGCATTAATCTTGTTTAGAGTAGTAGGATCTGGGAAAAAATTTGTTTGCTGGTTGGTTACTGTCATTTATATGATGTCATGTGTAACATGCCTTTCATGCTATCTTTTTGATAAATTCACCATACTTAGTGTAGATAAGTTTTGGCTATGAATATTTTTCCTGAGCCTTGTTTTGTGATAAAGAAGCAAAGAAAAATAGGAAATCTATTGTTTGAGACTTTTCACTGTAGAAGTATTTTCTATTGCTTAAATGGCTGTCTGCTTGTCATTTTTGTGTAGCATGTTATATCTATCCAAATGACTTGAAATTTTGCCAGTAGCCTAATGTGGGAGTGTTTTATCTACTGTAATTTTTATAGAATTTTCTGGGTACAACAGATGTAAGGTCCAGTTATAAGTTAGGGTTAAATTAATTGTTTTTAATTGAGTAATAATTGGTTAGAAGATGTTTTCATGCATTTCTGTGATGCTCCAGCCTGGTAACCTTGCTAGACACTTTGGGGTTGACCTTGTTCATGTGTAGGTCAGCTAGGTCAAATGTCTTTGCTTATATGCTTTATTCGTGGTATTAGTTAAAAAGGTGGGTGTGGTAGGGAAGTTTGATTCAAATTAATTATTAGTGCAGGTTGTAGACCTCTTACGCAAGACAAGAAATTGTTCTATAGCTTGCTTAAGAAGGGTGAGTATGTGTTGTTGTTTAGAGAAGAAATATGCACATACTCAGTAAATGTTTGATAAATTATTTGGATGCTCACATGTTGTCTAATGCATCTCATGGCTCAAGTTGTGCATCTCTATATTGCATTCCATGTGCATTCTCAGTTCTCATATATGCATATCATGCATACAGGATCGCCGGGAGGAGTTACACTGCTACAATTCGATCCGCCGGAGGAAGGAATACCCCCGGAGATCGAGGTACCGGAAGCTCCCGAGGCCGAGGAGGAAACTGAACTGCCGGAGTGCACTGACCATCAGCCATCTAACTTTGTGAAAGGCAAGCCCCGGAGCATCCCTAAGCCTCCACCTATCTCTTTTTATATAAATGCACTGGTCTTTATTAAATCGTATGATTGTGCACTTAAGTATAGGAGTTGAATTGATACCGTTCCTGCATTTATACCTTGTCCACTTGTCTTCTATCCTGGTACTATTACTAGACAAGGGATGGGTTCGATCTTATGCTTAGCCATGCTTAGACCGGTAGAAGTCGAGGGATTTCCTGTCCTTCGCGAGCATAGGTGGTGACTAATGATGATGGGGATGGATTCCACATGGTTGACTATATGTGCCACCATGCCACAATGATAATGAGAGAATGAAGGCTAGGTAGCGGGGAGCCGCATGACATGGTTGAGGTCATGCTGTCTTCGGTGCTGCTTGCGGCCGACTAGGACTGAGGCCACCAGACATCAGTTGAGATTGAAGGACGTCGTCACATAGCTGGCCAGATAAGTCGTTCTGACCGCGAGGCCGAGTAGTTCTTTCTGAGCCGAGAATTGGTGTGACATGGATAGACATATTCTGGAGGTAGGAAGGATGTGCGGAGACACCATTTTGCCATAGTCAGGTCAGGGACCTGCACTTCCTGTGAGTGGGTTTGTCTCCGAGAATATGGCCCCCACCAAGCTCGCGATATAATATGACTCAGAAAGATCTAACGGTGACCCAAGAAGCCACTGATCAGGCCGACAGGGTTTGTGATTGGCATGTTTGCAGTTGGTACAATCGATTCGAATCGTCATCTCTCCTGGTTAGTGAGAAACTGAACTAATCTTCTGGTGAGGTAGAGGTTAACAACTTGAACATATTGATTATGGTGAGATGAGGTTGATATCTGTGGATATCGGAAATCATATGGTTGTATTGTTTGCTTTAATATCAAGTGATTGTTTAGTATAGCTGCAAACCTTAGCTTAATAGCTTAACTGAAATCGAAGCTAAACCATATCTAAAATTTATAAGTTGAGGAACTACTGTAGTAATGCTTTTTATGCAAAATGCTGCTATCCTCTGAGCTCCACCAAATAAGCCTGCATATCCTTGAGAGTCTTTTTATTTACTTCCTGTCGGGCAAGTCTAGCTGAGTACAATTGATTACTCAGGGTTTTATTCCCATTGTTGTAGAAGGAGTAGTCTACTATGCTTATTGCAAGAACTGCTTCACCCCTGCGGGCGAAGAAGATTAGACCTGGGGCAAGGTCGTTATTCATCTTTAGCTTTTGTAAGATGCTGTGACATGGTCAGCTGGTGGTACTCGTATGTGAACTACGTTGTTTCAAAACTATGTTGACTTCCGCTACTGTTACATTTATGTAAAAGACTATGTTGTACTCTGATGTTTTAATCCGGTTGTAAACTTATGTATCATTTGATGGGTTGTTGCTGAATTTGCAAGATCCTTGGGGTATGTTCTGTTTAAAATGTTAGAAATCCTTCGAGATTTCTGGACTACCAGGTTTATATTGGCTCAAGTGTGACTTGATTGCTACTAAATTGGCGATCGTCGTACTTGTGCTCGTATAAATTGGTCGGTTCTGTGACATGGCGTGTGATGCCAATTAGCGTGTGAACCTCCAAGTGGGTGTATCGCTACAATGAGGAGTAGCTTGCTGGTAAGCAAGTGAACCTCGGTAAAAAATATTGTGTCATCTCTCTACCGAGGATTTCTCTTGTCTATTGTGATTAATTGCATTGGTATTCATATCATGACTTTACCAGCGGTATAACCATCTCCCTCTCCTTTACACTTGAGCACTTTCTTTCTTGCACTTACCTTTTGTAGTTGCTCAGCTAGGAGTAGAGTAAAGTAGTGACTTAGCTTCTTGTGTATGAACTTAGAGATAATAGATTAGAACGGTTAGGTGGCTTGCAACACATTGTGTAGGCTAGCGTAAAATTTGCTTCACCATTTAATTGTCTAACCACTTTGCTTACGTGTTGTTTGTAGAATTTTTATAGGCTATTCACCCCCTCTAGCCATTTAGGAACTTTCAAGTGGTATCGTAGCCAGGTTCCGTTGATTTGAGGCTTAACAACCTACGGTGACAAAATGGCTCAACTCAACATTCACATCAACAACACTAAGAAGCCACCCCAATTTGATGGCACAAATTATGCATATTGGAAGAGCAAGATGACATCTCATATCAAGTCAATCAATAGAAAGGTGTGGAAGGTTGTGGAAACCAAGGTAGAGATTGCTAATGCGGCCAATCCCACAACTGCCGAAGAGAAGTTACTCCAACTCAATGATGTTGCGGTTTGTGCTATTCATGAGGCCGTAGATGAGAAAGTCTTTGAGCAAATCAAGAACATTGAGTGTGCTCATGAAGCTTGGAAGAAGCTTGAGGAGACATATGAGGGCACCAAGGGTGTGAAGACCGCAAAAACTTACATTCTAAAAGACAAGTTTGATAGCTTCAAGATGAAGGATGATGAAAGTGTGCCGGAGATGTTTCATAGGTTGCAAGTCATTGTCAATGAGCTCAAAGCGGTGGATGAAGAAGTGAAGGATAGTGACTTCTCCATGAAGTTCTTGAAGAGCTTGCCCAAGCGCTTTGCTACTTTGATCACGGTTTTGGTGAAAACTACATTGAGTGAGTTGACACCAAACCAAGTGCTAGCGGAGGTAATGACCGATGATGCTTATAGAGATGATGATGACAAGGAAGAGTTGGTCAACAAGAAGAAGAAGGAGAAGGATGAAGACTCCAAGGATGAGAAGAAGAAGAGTGTGGCATTCAAAGCACATCATCATCAAAGGGCAAGGGCAAAGCAAAAATTGAATCAAGTGAAGATCCATCAAGCACAAGTGAGAGTGATGAGGAGATCGCCCTTCTAATGAGAGGATTTGGCAAATTCATGAAGAAGAAGGGTTACCAGACAAGAAGAAAGAAGACATCAAGGAAGTTTGATGAGCCAAGAAGATGCTTCAAATGTAGAAGCAAAGATCACTTGGTGGCCGATTGCCCACACTCAAGTGATGATGAGCACAAAGGCAAAAAGAAGAACAAGCATGAGAAGAAGGAGAAGAAGGAAAAGAAAGAGTCATCATACAAGAAGAAGAACTACTCTCATGTTGTGACATGGGATAGTGATGCATCTTCAAGTGATGAAGATAGTGATGATGACAAGAAAAGCAAGAAGAAGGCACATGCAAGTATAGCTATTCATGACAAGCCTTCCATCTTCGACACTCCTTCATGCTTCATGGCCAAGGGCTCAAAGGTACCATCCGATGATGACTCTAGTGATGATGATAGTGATGATGACCTCACTAAGGAAGAACTAATTAACATGCTTGATGATTCTCGTATTCACATTGATTCACTTAGAAAGGAATGCAAGGGGTTGCGTAAGGATAAGCTTTCCCTTGAGCAACAACTTGAGGAGCTTAGAGCATCTTATGAGAGTCTAAAGGAATACCATAAGAAGCTTCAAAAGTCTCACACTAAGCTTGATGAAGCTCATTCCTATCTAGTGGCTCAAAATGAGGACTTGCAAAGTCAAGTACAAAAGAAGAAAATTAAAACTTGCAACATAGGTGTAACAGGTGGCATACTTGTGAACCTATTGTTGTTGCCACCACTCCACTACTACCTCACCCACTAGTGATTCCTCACTAGTAGTTGAGAACAAGAACCTAAAGGAGGAGATTAAAAAGCTCAATCACTCCTTAGCCAAGGCTTATGGTGGTGAGGGCCACTTGCTTATGTGCTTGGGTAGCCAAAGAGCATCTCTCCATAAAGAGGCATTGGGCCATACCCCCAAGAAAGGCAAGACCGCCTTTGCTCCTCACAAGACTTGTTTTGTGAAGAGGAATGGCCGGTATTGCACAAAATGCAAGCAAGTTGGTCATTTAGAGCAAGATTGCAAAAGCAAGAAATCCAACACCCATGTATCCTCAATCCAGTTTGATTCTTGCTACATTCTTACTAAGGGCTCAAATGGTGTGAAGGCTAAATTTGTTGGTACATCCATGTTGGGTCCCAAGAAGAAGACCATTTGGGTACCAAAAAGCTTAGTCACTAACCTCCAAGGACCCAAGCAACATTGGTTACCTAAAAAGAATTGATCTCTTTTTGTAGGTCAATTACAAAGTCGGAGAAAGGCATTGGATGCTTGATAGTGGATGTACTCAACATATGACCGGGGATTCTAGTATATTTGGTTCTCTCAACACAAGAGCAAATAGTGGCTATGATGCAATCACATTTGGTGATAACAAGAAAGGAAAAGTGAAAGTACTTGGTAAGATTGCAATCTCCAATGACATGTCCATCTCAAATGTCTTGCTATTTGAAAGCTTGAACTTCAATTTGCTCTCAGTTGCACAATTATGTGATCTCGGTTTCAAGTGCATATTTGGGGTTGATGATGTGGAAATCGTTAGTGTTGATGGCTCAAATTTGATATTCAAAGGCTTTAGATATGACAACCTATATCTTGTGGATTTCAATGCTAGTGAAACTCAATTGTCAACATGCTTGATCTCAAAGTCAAGTTTGGGTTGGTTATGGCATAGAAGGCTTGGTCATGTTGGAATGAAACAATTGAACAAATTAGTGAGGCATGATCTAGTTAGAGGCTTAAAAGATGTCACTTTTGAAAAAGATAAGCTTTGTAGTTCATGTCAAGCCTTCAAACAAGTTGGAAACACACATCCTAAGAAGAGCATGATGAGTACAAGTAAAGCATTTGAGCTCTTGGATATGGACTTGTTTGGATCAACGACATATACTAGCGTTGGTGGAAAGAAGTATGGTTTTGTGATTATGGATGATTACACTAGATACACATGGGTATTCTTCCTAGTTGACAAGAGTGAATTCTATGATCTATTCAAGTCTTTTGTCAAGATAAGCCAAAATGAGTTTGAAACAACCATCAAGAAAGTGAGAAGTGACTATGGTAGCGAATTCAAGAACACTATGATTGATGAGTTGTGTGATGAGTATGGCATTGGATATCAATTTTCACCCAAGTATACACCACAATCAAATGGTATTGTTGAAAGGAAGAATAGAACTTTAATTGATTTGGCAAGATCAATGATAAGCGAATAGAATGTTAGTCATTCTTTTTGGGTCGAGGCTATCAACACCACATGCTACTACATCAACCGGCTATATTGTCATGGTATGCTTGCAAAGACTCCATATGAGCTATTGAATGGTAGAAAGCCCAACATTGCATATTTTCGGGTTTTCGGTTGCAAATGCTATATTCTCTAGAAAGGCATAAGATTAAGTAAGTTTGAAAAGAAATGTGATGAAGGTTTCTTACTTGGCTATTCAACCAAAAGCAAGGCATATAGAGTTTGGAATTTGGCTAGTGGTACTCTTTAGGAGGTGCATGATGTTGAATTTAATGAAACCTAAGGCTCTCAAGATGAAGTTGAAAATCTCAGTGATGTGAAAGGTAATGACTTGGCAAATGTAATGAAGGATATGGATATTGGTGATATTAGGCCAAGACAAGTCAATGATGATGAAGATAATGGTGCTATTCATACAAGTGTGCAAGTTGAAAATGAAGCAAGTGCAAGTGACTCACAAGTTCAATCTCAAGTGCAAGATCAACAAGCTAGTTCATCTCAATCCAATGATCAAGTTCCTATTCTCCAACCGGTCTCTATTACGAGGGATCATCCTTTGGATCAAATTATTGCTGATATTCAAAGTAGAGTTCAAACAAGAGCAAGGCTAGCTCAAATTTGTGAGCATTTCTCATTTGTATCATCCATAGAGCCAACCAAGATTGAGGAAGCATTGCAAGATGTTGATTGGGTTAATGCCATGCATGGAGAGCTCAACAATTTCACAAAAAATCAAGTTTGGGAGCTAGTGGAAAGACCAAAGAAACATAATGTGATTGGAACCAAATGGGTCTTTAGAAACAAACAAGATCAAGATGGCATTGTGATAAGGAACAAGGCTAGATTGGTTGCACAAGGTTACACTCAAGTAGAAGGGCTTGATTTTGGAGAAACCTATGCATCGGTTACTAGATTGGAGGCAATTAGAATCTTATTAGCCTATGCTTCTGCCCACAACATCAAGTTATATCAAATGGATGTCAAGAGTGCATTTCTCAATGGGTATCAATGAATTGGTATATGTGGAACAACCTCACGGATTTGAAGATGTAAAGAAGCCCAACCATGTGGACAAGCTAAGGAAGGCATTGTATGGTTTGAAGCAAGCACCTAGAGTATGGTATGAGAGGTTGAGAGATTTCTTACTCTCTAAAGGATTCAAAATGGAAAAGGTTGATACTACTCTCTTCACTAAGAAGCTTGGAAATGATTTGTTTGTCTTGCAAATATATGTGGATGATATCATATTTGGATCAACAAATCAAGATTTTTGTGAAGAATTTGAAAATATGATGGCAAGTGAGTTTGAAATGTCCATGATTGGTGAACTTAGTTACTTCCTTGGTCTTCAAGTAAAGCAAATGAAGAATGGCACATTTGTGAGTCAGGGCAAGTACATAAGGGATATGGTGAAGAAATTTGGATTGGAATTTGCAAAGCCAATGAGTACACCTATGGGAACCAATGGTAATTTGGACTTGGATGATAGTGGCAATATGGTGGATCAAAAGCTATATAGATCAATGATTGGAAGTCTCCTTTATGTGACCGCATCTCATCCGGATGTCATGTTTAGTGTGTGCATGTGTGTAAGATTTCAAGCCTCACCAAGAGAAAGTCATTTGAAAGCCATAAAGAGAATATTGAGGTATTTGAAGAGCACACAAGATGTTGAGTTGTGGTATCCTAGGGGGTCCAACTTTGAGCTTATTGGATATTCAGACTCCGACTATGCCGGTTGTAAAGTGGATAGGAAGAGCACTAGTGGAACATGTCAATTGCTAGGAAGGTCACTTGTATCTTGGTCATCAAAGAAGCAAAATAGTCTTGCTCTTTCAATGGCCGAAGCGGAGTACATTAGTGCCGGTAGTTGTTGTGCACAACTCCTTTGGATGAAGGCTACCTTGAGTGACTTTGGATTGAAATACAAGAAAGTGACTTTGCTATGTGACAATGAGAGTGCTATCAAGCTAACCAACAACCCCGTGCAACATTCAAGAACAAAGCACATTGATATAAGGCATCATTTCATTAGAGATCACCAAATCAAATGGGACATTGAAATTGAAAGTGTTGGCACTGAAGATCAATTAGCGGATATTTTTACCAAGCCACTTGATGAATCAAGATTTTGCAAGTTGAGAAGTGAGCTAAACATAATAGACCACTCCAACTTGAAGTGAAAAGTATCCTACATTATATGACATGCCTCTCCTTCGACTAAAGCAAGGTAAAATTGGTTGACATGGCATTCATACATTGATAAAGACTTGTTTAGTGCATATAGACATGAAATGCATCCTATAGGCTCACTCATGGAAATTTAAATGTTTTTGATGTATGTATGGCACCACTATTGTTTTATGTGCTTGAATGACCTAGTGGTAGCATATGACATATTGATGGGATTGCAAACCTAGTGTTGAATCTAGAACATGAGCTCATGATGTATAACTTAACATGGTCAAGATAACCCTACTAGTGAGGTGTGAAGAAGCTTGTTCTTGGATCAAACTTAGTTACATATTCTAGGCAAGTGATCTAGATTGAACCAAAGTGAAAATGAACTAAAACCCCATTAATTGACTTGATAGTCCCATAATTTGCACCATTTTTTGTGATTGTTGACAAAGGGGGAGAAGAAAATCACAAAGATTGCTGCATGGGAGGTTTGGAAAATCAGAAATAGGTTGGTTTTGGATGGCGTTCAAGCATCCTTCAACAGATGGTTATAGAGTTTCAAAGATGAAGTCACCCTACAATCAATTCGAATCAGCAATGCAGATGTAGATCACTAGTCTTGCTTTGGCTGGATGCCATGTAATGTTTGTTTTGTTTTGTAGTTTAGCTTCCAGCTCCCTAGCTTAGCTCCCATTGTAAGTTTCTCCATCTCCTTGTACTTTGTTTTTGTTTTTTATTTATAAAAGTTTTGACACCTTGGGGACCTCCCCCAAGGTCTTTCCGGTCAAAAAAAAAGTATTTCCTGAGTTGGATTAGCAAACAACAAGATGGAGCAAAGGACCGAGTCGGTGGAGGCCACAAGTGAAGGGCAATGGCGGCATCCATGCAAATGGTGTAAGTCCATCATCAAACGGTGTCCACAAGATTCATCAAATGATGAGAAGGAAGATGGTGAAAAGGTAGGAGCTCAAGGCAAAGGTATAACCAATAGGAGCTCTTTTGCTTTTGGTGATCAAGACTCTATAGAGAGAGTGATCACATTTAGGATAGATAGCCATACCATCAGGAGGGGAGAAATCGTTTGTGAAATACGGTTATCAAAGTGCCACTAGGTGTTCATATTTGTGGATATGCATGTAGATGCTAGTGACACTAACAAAACCCATTGAAAACTCCTTGGAAAATGCTAACACACGTGCACTTTAGTGAGAGACACCTTGGAGTGTTAGCGCTTTTGGAAACGGGGTGAAGTTTGAGAGTTATAGAGGGTTTGGGTCCTCTCTCCCTCCTGCTGAGCAAGCTCGGTAGGATTCAGCGTTTTTCAGAGACGTTCTAGTGCAAGAAGTAGCGTCAGATGCTAACCCAGCAGAGTGTCGGACCATTGCCTGCGTCCGACGGTTGACTTAGCGTTTCGCAGTAAAAGAGCGTCGGACCGTAGTTTTTCACGTGTCGAACCTTTGGTTCATAGTCCAACGTTGCGGCGTGGCAAGTTCACGGTGTCGGACGCTCGGCATTAGTCCGACGCTGAGCCTCGACCTGGCGTCCGACGAGTTTTTTCTTTCTGCATACTCTTTGGAAGCATCGAACCCCGCTGTAGTTTAGTACGGTGGTGAGCGTCGGACACCGTCCGATGGTGTTTCGCGCTCTCGGGAGCTCTCTGTAAACGTCGGACGTTGGCTTTTGTTAGTCCGACGAGTTGAGAGTCCGACGGTGAGCAGTTGGCATGAACTACTAGATGTTGCGATCCAACGATCGACTTCAAACGGTTACTGTCACGTGGCACGCATTGGGAGTGTCAGACCGTGGACTTTAGTCCGACGGTAGCGCGAGCGCGCGTCCGGCGGTCCCATCCCACGGTGCGCATAGTGGCCCAACGGCTATGTTCTTGTGAGGGGAAGCTTGGGCTGCTGACTTGGGGAAGCTCTCTTGGCCATTCTAATCACTCCTACTTACTAGTGAGCCTCTCCACTCCTCTCTCACACCTTCTACTTGCTTGTGATCATCATTTAGTGAGATTGGAGAGCATCAAGTGCATTGCATGAGTGTGATCATTTAGAGGCACTTGGTGATTGTCTTTCGTAGCAGGTTCTCTTGTTACTCTTAGAGTTTGCCGACTCCTAGACAGCTTGAAGCTGTGAGGATCGTTGAGGGGAGTTGGTGATTGCTCCGCCTCCGATCGGTGAACTTGTGAGGGGTTCTTGTGCCTTCTCCGCGGGAGAACGCAATTGGCTACTCTAGTGGATTGTGCGTAGCTTGTGGATCCCCATCTTGTATTGGTTGTGAGGCAACCTTGAGAAGGGTTTGGCGTGTGATGCCAATTAGCGTGTGAACCTCCAAGTGGGTGTATCGCTACAACAAAGAGTGGCTTGCCGGCAAGCAAGTGAACCTCGGTAAAAAATCTTGTGTCATCTCTCTACCGAGGATTTCTCTTGTCTATTGTGATTAATTGAATTGGTATTCATATCATCACTTCACCGGCGGTATAACCATCTCCCTCTCCTTTACACTTGAGCGCTTTCTTTCTTGCACTTACCTTTTGTAGTTGCTCACCTAGTGAGTAGAGTAAAGTAGTGACTTAGCTTCTTGTCTATGAACTTAGAGATAATAGCTTAGAACGGTTAGGTGGCTTGCAACACTTTGTGTAGGCTAGCGCAAAATTCGCTTTGCCATTTAATTGTCTAACCACTTTGCTTAAGTGTTGTTTGTAGAATTTTTATAGGCTATTCACCCCCTTCTAGCCATTTAGGACCTTTCAAACACGCTCTTTCACCGTCGGACGCAGCCCGTCGGACTAACCAACTGCGTCCGATGCTCGGATACTTGCCACGTGTCACTTTGATTCAACCACAGCCCATTGATCGCAATGGCTAACTGCTCGCGCCAAAACACAGACCGTCGGACGGAGCAACGTAGGACTAAACCAACTCAGAGTCCGACGCTTCCAGAGACTACACAAAGTGGAAAACCTCGTCAGACACCAGTCCGAGGCATAGCGTCGGACTAACAGACATCATCCGACGCCTTGAACTTTCCTCGCCGCGCACCTTGCCAGAATGTGAACTCAGCTCGCCGCGCCATCGGACTCTGAACCAATGGTTCGATGCGCTCACTCCACTAGGCTTCGGACCGTCCGACTCACACAACCGGCAGCACCATCCGACGCTCCCTTATTAGTGCGTCGGATCAACAAAACTCAGAGTCTGACGCTAAGCAGATATGCACCAAGAGCTCTTGAAATGCTCAGACGTTGTCCGACGCCCCACTGTCGGACCAAACCACGTCGTCCACCGCTTTTACACAGTGAAAGCACAGCTAGGAGGACTGTCGGACGCTAACCAATGGTCCGACGCCCTGGAGATCACAGTGTCCGACGCTCTGAAAACCACGGTTTCAAGTCTAGTTTCTCACCCCTTGCTTCTATGTGCTAACACTCAAGGTCTTTAACACTTGTGCATAGTGTGTTAGCATTTTCCAAGCAATTTTCAAAGGGTTTCAAGTCAAAGGCTAGGTTGGTTAAATCAATGCACATGAAATGCAACCTAGAGCAGTTGAAGGTATTCCATAACCAAATTCTCCCCTTGATAGTCGGCTATCTATCCTAAATGTGATCACACCCACTAAGTGTCTTGATCACTAGAAGAAAATCCCTATTGAGTTATACCTTTGCCTCCAATCTTTTCTTTTCACCTCTTTAAGTCCTTTTCTTTCTCCTTGATCATCTCCACTTGATCCACCTCACTTGATCCATGGTTGAGCCCACCTGATCGACATCATTTAGCTCCATTCACCATGGTTAGGACAACCTACAGTTAGCAATCACTTAGCAAGTAGGTTAGTCCTTAGGGTGTCATCAATTATCAACACCAAACTAGGGCTTTCAACCGGTCAAAGCCGGGAGCATTCGGTGATGGTCTAGAGAGGTTCGAATGAGGGTTTTTGCCGTCCGGTGGTTCCCCACCGGATGATGCTCGCGTCCGGTATGTTCAAAAACCCTACAAGTACAGTAGCTATAGGCACCGGACAACCACCGGACACATCTAGTGTGGACTTAATCCGCGTCCGGTGTACCCGCAGACAGAGGGTTTAGTGCCTAACGGCCATGGACTTGTGTGGGGGGTATTTATACTCTTCCATCTCATCCATGGGAGGGCTCTTGCCATTCCAAACAGTTGAGAACACCTTGAGGCCTTGTGAGAGAGCAAGAGCACTATGTAGATTGAGTGAACTCCAATTCTTGTGAGCTTTCTTCCCTAGTGAGTGATTAAGAGTGGTAAGTGTGTATCCATCCATCTCTTTGGCCATGTTCTTGGTCAAGTGAGAGTTCAAGCTTGTTACTCTTGGTAATCGTCATCACCTAGACGGCTCGGTGGCTATCGGAGGCTTGGTGATCACCCAGAGAGCTTGTGGGTGGCCCAAGTGGATGTTGTGAGCGGTTGTGGGTGAATCACCATGACGGAGTGTCAAAGATTCAGCCCTTAGAGAGCACTTGATCCTTGCACGGATCAAGGGGGTGCAACACCCTTGCGAGGGTGCTCCAACGACGACTAATGGGGAGTGCCGACTCTCCGATACCTCGGGAAAAACCTCCATGTCCCTCGTCTCTTTAATTTGAGCATTTACATTTTGTCTTTACTTTCTGCTCTTTCAATTCCTAGAGTAGAATTGCATGTTTAAGACTTGGATCTAGGTTGCACAACTTGTTTCAGGATAGAATTACACTTGTGCACTTGTGGGGTGACTATTTGGCCTTTTGCGATAGGTTCCTTTTGAGTTTGCGAAAAATTTAGTAAAAGCCCAATTCCCCCCTCTTGGGCATTTGTAACAAACCGTGTTTTTGGAGAAGCTCAAAAATATGAACTTTTATAAATTTTCCTAGGAACATTTGTGAATCATGTAGTTGCTAAGTCGAAACCTAGACTAACTCACTAACACTCATTGCATCCATGTAGAATTGCTTGTAGGAATTGTCGGAGTTCTATAGTGGTCTAGGGTTTTGCGTCGGAGAGCACAGATTCATAGCAACTCCTCTTGATCCTTTTCAAGTTTCCCATTGATTCCATAAATCAAATCATGAGCTGCAAACGGAGAAATCCTCGTTTCTTTATTTCTTTCCATTCCTTATTTAATTCCTGCCAAATTCAATCTACACCTTTACTCCAAATCCTCGCTGATGCTCCACCCCGAAATCCTCCCAATTCCATTTCAATTCCCTTTTCTCAAACCATTCAAATCAAACTCGCAAATAGGAAAAATCCAGTATGCTTTCCTCTCCAAAACCAGCCCACACCCTCTCCCCCTTTTCACCCTGCGCTGGCCTAGCTCAGAACCGCGACCTAGCTGGCCCCACCACCACTTTGCCCACACAAGCAGCTTGACAACCGACCACAACCCAAGTCAAGCATGGCCCAGCTCTCTCTCCTTCCCTCCTGGACAGCCCACACCAGCCTGAATCGGCCCAAGCTGCTGCAGCCCTGCACACCCCTGGGGCTGCAGACACACACACGCACACAGTCAGCCCACCTAGAGGCCCGCTCAGCCGCCTCCCAGTGAAACCCTAGGGGAAGCGCCTCTGCGCACTCTCCCAGTGGCCGCCGCCGCCGCTTGGCGCCCCATACAACCGCACGCCCTGCACCCCTCGATGGCAATCACGTGCCTCAGCACGGATGGCCAAGATCATCGCTGTCCATCTCCCTCGAGCCCTAGCCACCGTGCGCTACTTAAGCCGTCACCACAACACTATTCTTCTTCCCTCTCCCAGCCACTGCTGCCGCCTTCCTCTTCGCGGTGCCCATCCTGCTTGTCCACGGAGTCGACCGCACCGAGCTCCTGCTCGCTCTCCACCGCGCCTCCACCACAGCGACCTTCCTGTCGTGTCAAGCCATGCTACCTGACCTCCCTTCGTCCTCGCGCCGACCATGGACACACTGGGCTCCGCCTCGCCGGTCATGACCATTGGGGCTACAGAAAGCCGCCGTCTCGCTGCGCCACCACCACAAGCTACCGTGCAGCCAAGCTCCACCAGTCGAACACCGGCGCCCTACCCGCCTCCGTTCGCCCCCAAAGGCCTCCATGACGCTGACCCGCGGACCGCCTCCCTACTGCCGCTGCGTGCAGCGAGTGCACGACCAAGCCTTCGCTACACCGGCCAAGCCGATGCCACTACGGCCGTGCGTGTCCTCCTCGACGCTCCGGATGCATTCTGCTCCACTCTGCAAGAGCCATCGACATCAACCACGGCCGTGAACATAGCGTTCCCCATGACGCCACGAACTCGCCTCAACTGGGCCTCGTGGTGCCCTAACATGTCCACGTCGCCCTCTGCGTTTGGATGACAATCCTGCCGGTGAGCCCCTGTCACCGAAGGCTCCTGCTCATCTTCCGCTTTCCACCATCACTGTCGTCTGAGATCGGCCATCGTGCCATGAACCCACGCCTTGCAGGACCTCCCCTAGAAGCCGGAACCTCGATGCCGGTGCCCGCACATTGCTCCTCATCGTGACGTCATCCTCATACCAAGGCCGCCGATCTCCCTCATTGTCACGCAGACGCCCCGAGTAGCCGCAGCTGCCCGCAACCATGACCACTCCGTCAAATTCTTTTAAGGCCCAATGCAATACAGAGAGGGCGAAGGTACACCAATTTCGCTAAGGCGACCAATGCCTGGCAGCCAGGACGGACGGGGTCTGACTGTTCCCTGTCTGGCAACGGCCCGAGAGGCAGACGCCTTACCCTGGCGCCGGCGACCAGCGGGCGTTGTAGGCTTCTTCACCGGTGGTAGAGCCCAGTGAGGATGAGGCTGACGACGATGCTGATCACCGTTGCATGGAGGGTCGCGCTGCTCTCTCACGGGCCGTGCATCTCATCGCTGAAGTCTCCCAGTGTATGAAGCCAATCCATGGAGTTCAAGGGCATGTCGGCGCGATCTAGTCCAAGTTCTGGGCACAGTCCTGTGCCTTGGACGATTCCGATGATGATGAACCATCAACACCAGAGTTCGTCAGCGAGGTGGCGCAAGCGGGCTTCACGATAGATCAACTGTATTTAGCCAGAAAAGCTTTGGAATCAGGTAATGCATCTCGTTCTTGCGACATTCGGTTATCGAAATCTATCATCTCCAAGATGGTTCAGAGGAAGATCAATGGTGCGCCTTGGCAAGGAATGTTGCTGTCTCCTAGAGTCTCCGCCGAGAACCTTGTGGCACGCCATTGCCAAGGCATCATACCAGAGAAGCTCCTCAAGTCATAGCCCGGGATCGTCATCTCGGGCGGCAGGGTCGAGGGCGATGACTGATCAGTGCGATGCTGCTCAAGGTCTGAGCCAGCCGTCAGCGAGATCGTCTCCGGCAAGAAAAAAGGAGGCCAATTCAAATAAATTTAAAATTTTGAATATTCAAACTTGCAATCCGGTTTTCCCTCCTCTACCTTCAGCGATACTTCAGGTCCAGGAGACCGTGTGTGTTGCATACGTGGTGACGGAGGAAAAGGATCGGGGGTTTCCAAAATATCCACACAAAATAATTATTGGGCCAGGAAACTTTTAGGCCTACTCAAGGGTTGTGTGCGTTGTTCACAGATGACTAGAACCAGGGTTCGTAAAACCATCCGCACGCCGCCACCCTTGACGCACACTGAGCCGTCTTGTCACAGTTTCGCCAACGTAGTGCGTCGGGGAAGGGAGATGGTGGATCGGGGCTCTGACAATGGTGGATTGGGACATGGGGGAGGAGGAAGAAGACCGGGAAGCTTCAACTCTGGCTTTCACCCCGGATTCAACCCGGGTATGGGAGGAAAGGGGAGAGGTCAAGGTTTCTTCTCGCCACGCGGCCGAGGCTACGGCCATGGCAAACATGGCGTTCTAGGGTACAATGGATACAATGGTGCCAATCATGCGTTCGGTCGCAGTGCAAGGCACCATGGAGGCTATGGTGGTGGCCGTGGGCGTAATCATTGGCACAACCATGGTGTGCCACACCATCAGTTCCAGGGAGCTTTCCACGCGGGGGAGGCGGCCGCAGCGTATGACATCCATATGGTGCAGGGGCCTCACGCGGCTGCTGGTGGTGTGCTCCAGACCAATGTGGTTGCTAGGGGCGTGCTCCAGACTGGTGTGGTCGCTGGTGGCGCGTTCCAAGGAGCACATATGCCGCACATGTCCGCTGGTAGACTGCTTCAGGCCGGCACGGCCGCTGGTGGCGTGGCCTAGGGCGGTGCTCCCATAGCCGGGGGACAGAACAGGACGGCCAGCAGTGGGTCAGATCAGGTGTCCAGTGGCACAGCAACAGTCGTGGCCGCTAATCACGTCACCAACGGGCCACGAATGGCTGCAGGCGGAGAAGGACGCAAGGACGCGGAGGCGTTGGCGGGACAGGCAGCCCATGGTAGTGCTACCTCTACACCAGTCATGGGGGCTGTTCTGCAGGCGGCTTCAACGACAACGACAGGTTCTGAGGTACTCAAGAGAACTATCCCACCAATAAAATAAAATGCTAGAAACATCCCAGCAAGGCACACACAAAAGCAAGGGTAAAACCATATTGCCATCGTTGCCACACTAAAGGCCATACTATGCAATTTTGCACTGTACCACTGTGTTGTCAAATATGTTATGAAGAACATGTCACTAAAGTTTGACCAAATATGAAGAAAATGCATGCTACAGCTATTCCTTGTGGTTATGCAGTTCAAGTTTTGGGTTTTTATTTTATTCCAGTTGTTGAGAATCCAAAGATGAATTTAGAGGAAAAATCAGGTGTTGTACGTGTTTTGGAGGGTTCTCTTACTGCTGATCAGTTAGCAGTGGAACCTGAAAAACTACTACCTAGCAAGAACAACTGGGTGATTGAAGAGAGGGGCATTGATGCCTTTATTACTAATTTCCCATCCTCTGATTTATTGGATTGTGTGGTTAACTGGGGTGCTGTGGACACAAAGACGGTGAAAGGAAAAATCTGTTTTGAGAAAGAGGTGGAGAATGATGTTTATAAATATGAAATTGATAAGGTTTGGGTTCAGTTTCGTGGTCTTCCAAAGGAGTTTCAGGAATTCCCTATTATCCAGGCGATTTTAGGTGTTTCCCGAGCCATGGACACAAATTTTACAAAAAAAAAATATAGCCGTGCAAGGATGAAGATGGCCGTGATAGACCCCAGCCTTATTCCTAACTTTGTGGATATAGTAATTGGGGATTATGTCTATGAGCTACAACTTCGTGTTGAGACAAGGATGACTGACAGTGAGCCTTATGTCATTGACATGGACTCTACCATAGATGAAGATGATCCAAAGGGGGGGAAAAGAGGACCCAATGGATGAAGATGGTAACAAAGAGGAGTCAACGGACGAGAATGCACCTATGAACCAGCTACCTAAATCCGGAAAGCACGCAGCTGAAAAGGAAAAGGGTGCTGGTTCTGGGGACCGGCAAATCAAGGAAACAGGTGCACAATCAGCACAATCAGCACAATCAGCACCAGCGGTTGTTCAAGCAAACAAAAAACCAGTAGTAGTGCTTTCCCAGTGTGGGATAACATCAGATGGAACTGGCCAATGGAAGGCTAATTTGCTCATTGGTGGGATAGTGTCTCCGATAAGATCCAGCAAAAGAAACACGAGGACTTCAGATCAGGACTCTTTTGAGAAGGCGTCCAAACTGAAAGCACGCAAAAACTTGGACACCTCTCTAGGCGAAGGTAAAGATACTCTCCCAAGCTCTTTTCATACCTTTGATGATTCAGTACTTCTGTCTACTATCGGTTCTTTAGGGATTTTGCTTGGCAATAATGATCAATCAGTGTCACTGTCTTTGAAATCTTTAAGAGATATAGAAACTCATAGGTTGAATGAGAATTACAGGTTAGAAGAGGAACTAAAAATTGATGATGCTTCCACTGTTTGTTCCATAGAAGAAAACATAGATCTAGAAGCTTTAAATCTCATCTGCTCAGAGGTATCCGAAGGTCTAAGTGATGGGGGTTGTGACCCATTGTGTTTACATATCCCTATATCGTCAAGCATAAGGTCACGCTCTAGTAAAAGGAAAAAGATTAAAAAAAGGAGGTATAGACGAAAGGTATTTTTTGGAACTGTAACGAGTTTGCTAATCCTAAGAAATATAGATTCTTATCCGAGCTAACAAAAGAAAGGAAATTAGATTTTATTGCTTTATCAGAGACAGGTAGAGCCAATTTTCCGCAATCTACTTTGAATAATCGCTGGCAGAGATTTTCTTTGTCATTGGATGGCTCCACGGGGTCAATCTGGTGGCATGATTCTAGGTATAAACTTGGTAACTTATGACATTGGTGAGATTGAAAAAGGGTATTTTTTTTATTTGTTTTAAAGTCCGTCATAAGGAAGATGACTTCAAATTTAATTTAATTTCTGTTTATGGGCCAGCTCAAGTTGATCAAAAATCAAATTTTCTTTCAGAGGTTGTGCGAGTTTGTTCAAAAGACACCTTACCTATTATTATTGGTAGTGATTTTAACATTGTTCGTAGCCCTGAGGAGAAGAACAATGACAATTATAATGATAGGTGGCCCTTTTTGTTAAATGCAGTGATTGTCACCTTAAATCTTACAGAGCTAGAATTATCGGGAAGAAAATTTACCTGGGCTATTCACTTACAAAATCAGACTTTCGGAAAATTAGACAGAATACTGGTTTGTACTGAATTTGAGGCAAAATACCCACATACCACTGTGACTACACTATCTAGAGAGATTTCACACTCCATTACTTTGTTGCACGGATAATTCATCCTCATCATATCAACCCCAATTTAAGTCCAAATTGGGATGGTTGTTGAGAGATGGTTTCTGTGATTTAATAAGGGATGTGTGGCAGGGCGTACTTGCTCATGGTACTCCCATAGAGAGGTGGCAAGCTAAAATTAGAAGGCTATGCCAATACCTTAGATGTTGGGCAAAGAACGTAAGTGGGGCATATAAGAAATAAAAAATAACACTATTAAATAAACTAGACGAATTAGAGAAAAAGGCAGAGAGTTGCATACTAAATGAAACAGAGCTGAACTTAAAACATGTGTTAAATGAAAGGCTTGCTGAAATACTTCATGAAGAGGAACTAAAATGCTACCAAAGGGCTAAGGTGAAACATCTATTATAGGGTGATACAAATACCAAGTACTACCACTTGTTGGCAAATGGTAGGCATAGGAAAACTCGCATTTTCCATCTGGAAGATGAGAGTAATATAATAAGTGGTGATGCTCAACTTAAGAAGCATATTACCAACTATTATAAGTCACTTTTTGGCCCATCAGAGACTTCTACGTTCTCCATGAATGAGCTTCAAACCGAGGACATTCCTCAGGTTTCAGAATTGGAAAATGAGTTTTTAACAGCCGATTTTACCGAAGATGAAGTGAGGATTGCAATCTTCCAAATGGAACATAATAAGGCACCAGGGCCAGATGGGTTTCTGCTGAAGTTTTATCAGGTCTTCTGGACTTTGATTAAAGATAATCTAATGGCTCTGTTCACGGATTTTCATCATGGTTCACTTCCACTAAATAGTCTAAACTTCGGAAAAATTATTTTGCTACCTAAACAGAAGGATGTGAGAGTGATTCAACAATATAGGCCAATCGGTTTGTTGAATGTATCTTTTAAGATCTTTAACAAAGTGGCAACTAATAGATTATCTATTGTAGCCCAAAAAATTATCAGTACCAACACAAACAGCCTTTCTTCCTGGTAGGAATATTATGGAAGGTGCAGTAATCCTTCAGGAAACGATAAATGAACTTCACTCAAAGAAACAAGATGGGGTAATTTTCAAAATTGACTTTGAGAAGGCATATGATAATGTAAAATGGAGCTTTTTACAACAAACACTAAGAATAAAAGGGTTTTCACAAAATTGGTGCAGATGGGTGGAGCAGTTCACACAAGGGGGAAATGCAAATATTAAGGCTAATGACCAACTAGGACCTTACTTTCAAACAAAAAAAAGGCTTACGGCAAAGTGACCCAATGTCGCCAATACTATTTAATATAGTGGCGGACATGCTAACCATACTAATTGCTAGAGCAAAGGACATTGGGCAAGTCGAAGGGGTTATTCCTCATCTTATTCAAGATGGCTTGTCTATCCTTCAATATGCGGATGACACGGTGATTTTTATGAGCCATGATGTCGAGAAAGCGATAAACATGAAATTAATCCTGAGTACATTCAAACAACTATCCGGGCTCAAAATAAATTTTCACAAAAGTGAAATATTTTGTTTTGGTAAAGCAAAAGACCATGAAGTGTTCTATTCGCAATTGTTTGGGTGTAAAGTTGGTACGTTCCCCTTCTGCTATCTTGGTCTACCTATGCATACTAGGAAGCTAAATAACAAAGATTGGCAAATGATAGAGCAACAAATTGAGAAGAGGCTCAGTGGATGGAAAGGTAAAATGCTTTTGGTTGGGGGTCGTCTAGTCTTAATAAACTCGGTGCTTTCTAGTTTACCGATGTTTATGATGTCTTTTTTTAACTCCCAAGAGGAGTGTTAGAAAAAATTGATTGCTTCAAATCAAGATTCTACTAGCAAAATGACCAACATTAAATATAGATTAGCTAAGTGGGAAATATTGTGCTAGCCAAAATTACAAGGTGGTTTAATTTAGGAATAAAAACTTGGACATACAAAACAAATGTCTGCTGAGTAAATGGTTATTTAAATTGTTGAATGAGGATGGTATGTGGCAGGAATTGCTAAGAAATAAATACATAAAAGATAAAGCACTAGGGAGCTGTGTTAAAAAACCTACTGACTCACACTTTTGGAAAAGTTTGCCGAATGTTAACGACACCTTTATGGGGTTTGGCTCATTCAGGGTGAAAGAAGGGTTTGGCTCATTCAGGGTGAAAGAAGGGTCACAAACCCGATTCTAGTTAGACACCTGGTTGGGAAACAAATCTCTAAAGATTCCCATCGTTGTTCAATATTGTAAGGAAAAAAACAAGATTCTGTGGCACAAGTAATTAGTTCATCCCCACTAAATATTTCTTTTCGTTGAAATTTGGTGGGTGCAAACTTAAGGGACTGTCACAGAATTATTAACTCTTTACACGATGTGAACTTACATGAAGGAACAAACGTTTTTGTCTGGGCATTACATTCATCAGGAAGCTTCTCTCGCAAATCCATGTATGCCGCGTTAATTAATAATGGGATTAGAGTCCCACAGGATATTTGGCAAATTAAAGTTCCTAAAAAAATATTTTTTTTGTGGTATCTAAAAAGAGGTGTGATCTTAACAAGGATAATCTTGTTAGGCGACACTGGAATGGAGACACAAAGTGTGGCTTCTGTCATTTTCAACTATTCAACTCCTTTTTATAAATTGTTTTATACCAAATTCTTGTGGTGAGCGGTTCATATGTTGTTTGGAATACCACATCCCCTAAGTATAGATGACCTTTTTAATAGATGGTCAAAGAGGGCGAGTAAAAGACAAAACGCATTGTTATTGACAGCAGCAGTGGCACTTTGCTGGACGGTGTGGATAACAAGAAACGAAGTCGGTTTTGACAAATGTAGACCAAAATCTCTTTTGCAGGTACTTTTCAGAGAAACTTATTGGCTCCGACAGTGGGCACAATTGCAGCGGCGTGATGATCTATGGGGTAAACTAGTCTCAGCTGGACAGTATCTTGAGACATCAGCTTTGCATTTCTTCGGTTCTAATTGATGGCTGTCAACTAGATTTATTGGCTCTACTTAGTTAGACCGTGTGTTTTGTTTTTTGTTGGGATTTTCTTTAGTTTGTGCGGAGGCCTATGGCCAATACTTTGTAATAAATGGTTCGATTCTATCTATTGATAGATGAAGCTAGATATTAACTATCCATTATCTTAAAAAAACCACGACCACTCCGAGCATGTCACCAACCCCGCTGTGTCCGCGCCGCAACGTCGCCTACCCCATCGGTGAGCACCACCACCTTTCTCTGACCCGCCATGAGATCCATGGCGTCCTGCACCAAGGGACGCGTAGGCAGAGCCTCTTCCAGCTCAGGATACCACGCACACTCACGTACACAAACTGGCCAAGACCCAAACGGATTCGCCCTACCCGTGCACACCGGTGGGTAGGTTGAAGTGGATCTGTCCAGACCTGATGTAGATGATAGCATTAGCGGTGTAGAGGAACGGTCTTCCGAAAAGAATAAGCGATTCATCGTCCCCCTGCGTGTCAAGAACTAGAAAATCTGCAGGTATATATTTATTTTGAATTCTTACCATGACATCCTTGACTACGCCTTTAGGGAATCTCAGTGATTGGTCTGCCATCTGCAACTGAATATATGTTGGTTATAATGGTGAATCATCAAATAATTCATCATATACCTTTTTGGACATTACGTTGATGCTTGATTCAGTGTCGTAGATGGTGTCGGGAAAAGTGATGTCTCTGATTGTGCATTCGATGATTGGTACACCTGAGTCACCTTTCTTTGTTGGAAATGGTTTTGGGAGCATATGATCATTTTCTGTGTTGATAGCATTAATTAGCTGAGCGGTTCCTTCAGGTACATGCTGGGGCTTGTTCTTCCTCTATCTTCTATTGTTCTTCTTCTTGGGTGCTGGTTGTTGTTGTTGCTCTTCTTGTTGATGGAATTGTTTCGGGATTGCTGGATTCTTGAGGATGCGGTTCTTGAATGAAAATCTCTCCTTCTTGTCTTTGATGGAGAGGACAATCTTGGCGTGTTCCGCATAGATGATGGCTTTGGTTGTGCATAAGAATGGTCGTCCCAAGATAATGGGTGCCTTCTCATCTCCTCCAGTATCCATGATCACAAAGTCAATTGGGACATATGATTGCCCCACTCTGATAACAGCTTCTTCTAATACTCCCTCGGGGTAGCAAATGGATTGATCTGCAAGCTGCAAACGCATATCTGTGTACAACAAAGGATTACCTAAAATTCTCTCATAGATTACCTTAGGCATTATGTTGACACTTGCGCTGAAATCGCAGATAGCCTCTGGAAAGTTGTGACATCCTATGGAGATAGAAATCACAGGTCTTCCAGGGTCTCCCATCTTCTCAGATAGTGAGTGATCTATCCACTGTATATCTGCAGGCTCAATTTGGTATTGTGTTGCATTGTGAATATCAACAAGGTTAGCAGTTTCTAAATCCTCCGGCTGGCCCGGAATTTTTCCTTTCTCAAATGGAGGGACAGCAGCAGCAAGCTGAGCTAATTGTGATTCTAACATTTTATTAAAGTTGTGCTGATTCTTTATAGCAGAAGCAAAGGTATCCATTCTAGTATTTATATTTTCTAAAGCTTTATCATTTGATGCTACCTTTCTAGACATTTGATCTAACAATTTAGATTGACAAGCAACTAAATCTCTTAAAGGCGGAAGATTGTAATTATTACAATTATTACCTTGGTTGTTACCTTGGTAATTACCTTGTCGAGGTTGCTGATTCCATCCTTGGTTTGGCTGGTTCCATCCTTGATTTTGCTGAGGACGATAGTAGGTGTTATTGTTGATGAAGTTCACATCCTCTTGCAATGTAGGGCAGTTGATAGCTGAATGCCCGTAATCTCCACATTCTTCACAGGTCATGCGGGAATCATTGATATGCATGACTTCCTTCTTCTCTATGTCGAGCTTCTTCATAATGAGGTCTAGCTTGGCAGTGACCATGTCAGTCTCCTTTAGATGATGGATTCATCCTCCTCTCTTGCGAGGTTGGGTACGTTCTTCATTACAGCTTGAATTTGAGGCCATCTTCTCAACAAGTGCTTGAGCTTCTGGAAGCTTAAGTGACAGGAAAGCTCCTCCAGCTGCAGCATCTATATACTCACAGATGCTTGAGATAAGCCCGTGGTAGATGGTCTGCAATAGTAGCCAATCCTCTATCCCATGATAAGGACAGTCTTCAATGTAATCTTGGAATCTCTCCCATGCTTCAGTGAATGATTCGTCATGTTGCTGTTGAAAACTTGAGATTTTCCCACGCAGAGCATTTGTCTTGCCTGTAGGAAAGAACTTTTCTAGGAAAGCAGTTCAGCATCGGTCCCATGTAGTGTTCTTGTCTTTGTTGGCATAGAACCACTGCTTAGCTTTCCCCAAAAGTGAAAATAGGAAAAGACGGAGTAAAATAGCATCTCTTGGTACTCCTCTAATCGTGAAGGTGCTGCAAATATCTAAAAAGTGTTATAAGTGTGCACTTACATCTTCATGAGCTTTTCCACAAAACTGGCTGGCTTGAACCATGGTGATAAGAGCAGGCTTGAGCTCGAATCCATTCTCCCGCATGTTGACTGCTGGTCCAGTCCGGATGTTTTCTGTTGTCGGGGCAGAGAACTCACGCAGCGTCTTCTCAGCCATGTCTTCAAACACAGGAGATAGATCTTCTCCTAAGTGTTCTTCTTCCAATGTTGGAGATGGCTCCTTTGATGAATGAGCTTGAGCAGCAATGGGTGTTTTTGATGGTAGCTTGAAATTATCCCTCGTTTCTACAAACTTCTTTCTTTTCAGGAGTTTCTCTGGATCGTCAATGAAATTATTTGGAAGAGAAAACCATTCATTCATCACCCTGCATAAGATAAGCAAATGATAAAAAACAAGGGTGTGCCTGTTTGAGTTAGAGATCAATCGGTAATACAATCTTATCCATTATGTATACATATGCTATCAATATTTCCTAAGTTTAATGTGCCTTCTCCGGCAACGGCGTCAAAAATGCTTGTTGACATCTACTAATGTCGACAAATATAACTATATAACTTTTAATGCGAGAGGCAAGATTAGAAGATGAATGGTAATTAATTAACTTGTCATTAGCAACTAGCCACTTTTCTATTAGCAACATTCTTATGCAAGAACTATGTTGTCGTCCCTAATTAATAATGCTAAGAATAAATAAAGGTTTTACATATTCATCTATGTGACTAGGCAGAAATAAATATAAATAATATAAACTAAGATCAGTTCTGCAAGCGGACAGATAATTATACCATTGTAGCATTTTACCTAGGAAGTTCTACCAGGTTGTCAATTTATATTTATACCACTGGGAAGGACTAGGATAAACTTTAATCTATTATATTGATAGTAATGGTATACAATGGATTAGTGACATTACCGATGTCATTTACTCTACTCATAACAGGTAGAGGTCACAAGGTAAATAAAGATAAAGGTGATAAGTATGATCAAGCATCATAAATAAAAGATAATCATCAGAGCACTTCTCTAGTCATAGTAATAGCTAGCCAATGGATAAACTAAGGAATTAATATCAAAGGTAATTCTATAACTACATCAATGAATAACTCTAATTAGTGCAATTACATCTAGCAATCATTGTTAGACTAATCCTATATCATAATCACATGCAAAGGGCATCATCTAGGAAGGATGTGAAACAGAGTCATCATCCAACGCGACCGTGTGCCTGCTGGCCTACATACGGGGGGTGGACTACAGAGGACTCAACGCAGCTGTCACCTTCGCGATCTACCACACGACCCGGCACATCAGGGCGCACTCGCAGATAAACAAAATACCTAGACACCACGTCTACATATCATTCATCATCTATCCATCATACGCATGAATAAACGCTATATGAGCAATTACATGAATTCAATAAGATCAAACCAACTATACTAGACATATAATCAAAGTAGACAAAGACTATTGTAATCAAGAACATATGAACTATTAAGAACAATGTTTCCCTAATCATAACGAAGAATACAATAATAGAGAAAGAACTAGTATTATACCGAACTCCGTGCTCCAGACAGACGCCGGGGCTCCAGATCCGCTGAAAAACTAGAACTCCTCTACTCTCTAATCTAATTAGGCTAGAACTATGAACTAGGAGGCTCTTGATGAACTAGGAGGCTCTTAATGGCTTGAGGACTTGTTGCCTTGAATGAATGATGGGTTCATGCCTCCAGGGGGGTCTGCCCCTTTATTTATAGAAACAAGCGCTGAGATGACTCCACAAAGGCGGTGGAAGAAGACTCCAGAAGCTAGACCGAAACCCTAGCAGGGGGGCGCCGGCCGGCCCCACCCTGGTGGGTCTCGGGCCCTGGTGCTTCGGGTGTGTTCCAGATGCTTCTAGTGTTCTCGTGATAATGTTTCCTTGGCGGTTAAGTTTCGTGGTAATCATGCTCTTTAACCCTTCTTTTATGCTTTTCTGGAATAGCCCCTAGAAAATACAGAACATGCAAAACTCATGGAAACTGTCAGTTAAAACCCTAGACTAGTGTGTATTCATGTATCCTTTGGTGTCTAAAGTTATAATAAAAGTTGACGTTATCCACCGTCAACAGTGTGGCAGTGTGGCGTTGAGATAGGCCTGAGAGGGTGTTGGGCCTATCGACTGAGCGTGAGGTGTGTGAGATGGTGTATGGTTCAGATGGATGGATGGGATGGTGTTGAGATGGGTTAAAACATGACAAACTTTTATAATATTTACTACTTGATACTACTTTGCATGCGCTAGGGATGCAAACCACAGCCAAATATTAGGATCGCCAGATCCCTTGTTTTCTTTTCCACTGAAGCTCATCAGTGCTGACCATGGCCTGCACGTATATGGCAGTGTGCAGATTTCCTGTCTAATATAGATGTTGAGATAAGAAGGATTAGGTCTCATGCCTACGCTCAAGTTTGGTTCACTATGCTGCGTCAAGAATAACTCTGAAGATACTCGTGAAGGAGGAGCCTTCACTCAACGACATATTCCGCCAACTCAGATGACGCCTAGGTATGCTCCGCTAGATTAACCCTGTAATAGGTGTGTTCTCCGTCGATGTAATATCTTGTAAGCCTTTACGATTATATGAATGTAATATCAACTGATATATTATAATGTAATAAAATCATTCTTTGGTTTTATCACATTATAGTTTATTCCGTGGATTATCCCTTCGTGGAAAATCGAGGATGTTACAGCATTCTCGATCCTTTCAGAGGGGTTGATGACTGATGATGTATCCAGAGTCTTTGGGCCCTTGTATCTGAGTTTGGATTTGGAGCGTTGGATTATAAGATATTGGATTTGTGGGTGCACATTTTATGTGGATTCAGTGCAAGATTAGGAGAGATGGAAACTATGGGCTTGTTTTGGTAGAATGGAATTGTGTGGGCTTAGAATAGATCTAACTGTGCCTTTTATATTAGTAGAGTTATTTTATGAGCAAGATTAAAAATTGTTGAAGGTCATCAAATATACTCCAAACATGTTTTAGCCACTTGGAAAACCCATTGATTTACCAATTGATTTGTATGGAATTATTGGAGATGTTCTAATGTGTGATCAGCTTGTACTGCACCATACAGATTGCAAAACAGCAGTTGCAGATTGAACGATAATCTAATGAATAAGTTGGGAGTTTCCACGAAGGATTAGAAACTCCACCCAGCTTGAGGCTCCAATCTGAAGGAATGAACTGAAAAACCGAGGAACAGTGCTACGACAATATGCATCTACATATAAAGTTACTAAAACCCAGAAAAAAAAAAAGACGACCAAGGGGAAAATAAGAGCTTTACAACATGCGTGATTCGACTAAAAGAACTCCAATTCAAGATAATCTGAGCCTTTCTCAGCTGCTGATGTAGCCTTCTGGCTTGATGAGGCTACAGAACGAGGGATCTCAACAGGTTTGGGTATATCAGGCGGAGTGGCGCACCTGATTAATGCCCAATTAACACCTTCAAAGAACGGGTGCTGTTTTATTTCTGTGGCTCCACGCTTATACGCTAATCGATGTTGTGGTTCCTTGATGAGCAACCCCCTAATAAGATCCCTTGCAGCAAAACTCACTACGGGTGATTCTGGGAACCTTAAGGGTTGTCCAACTACATTGAACAATGTCGCCCTATTCCCAGAACCTTTGAATGGTGTCTTGCAGAAGAGAAGCTCATACAAGAATATGCCAAATGTCCACCAGTCTACAGCACTTCCATGCCCCTCGCCCTTTATAATTTCAGGTGCCAAGTACTCATGGGTCCCAACAAAAGACATAGACCTTGCATCTGTAGGCTCTGCAACGAGCTCAGGAAGTGGTCTGACCTGATTTGCCAAGTCTGCCCTTGTCTTTTTGTCTTTTTTCTCCTTGGATTTGGAAGAGAAAAAGCGAGGAGAGAAGCATGTGGTTGTCGTGACACAAGAAGACTGGATACAAGCAGGCTCAATGCACACGGGCTGCACACAGTAAGCTGGGTTGCCCTTTTGGTTATCCCCATTGGGGTTAGAAGTTCTGAGAAGAGTAGGGCTCACAGCACATCGGAGGGATAAATCGAAATCCGACAGCATGATATGGCCATCTTCTCTCACAAGAACATTCTCTGGCTTTAAGTCACGGTATATGATACCAAGCATGTGCAGGTATTCCAGAGCAAGAAGCACCTCTGCTACATAAAACCTGCATATTTTTTTATGTCAACATAAGTTCATAGATTTGATCATGGTTTGTTGCAGTTGCAAATGACATGAGAATCAGGTAAAGCACGTGAATTATATTAAATAACATCAGAAACTGGTGGACAGATTACTCCAACTGTGCCACAAAAGCCAACACAAACTTTCAGAAATAGCATCATTTAATGAGAAATAAAAAATATGAAATATGTTCCTTTACAAACATCCACCAGATAGAAGGTAATTAGGTAAACAATTGAGCCTACACACTACTCGTGAGAACGCAAATGCTAACCAGGAGCACGAGTTAAAAGGGGAAATTGAAGGCTCAACACAAGACAAAATGGATAGTAGAGATGTAGTTCGAAAGGCTATTAAAACATAGGTTTGCTAAACAACATGATACGTGTGCTAAAGTGGCACCAAAAGCTGTAAGTACAACCAATGTAGAACTAAATGCCTGATACAGATGACATGCATAGCATATGCCAATAAACATAATCATTTACCCAAACAGTAGCCAATAATGAGCACCTACTATTTATATGTTGCCACTCATAAAATCATACACTGAAGCGCTCCACATGTCTGACAAAGTGACAATGCAATTTATGTTTTTATTCTATCTATCAATAAATGTTCACCATAACATAGCTATGGCAATCATGCTCATGCTGCAAGGAAATGTTGTGGAAATGGACTCTTGAAAGTTGAAACAGAAGGCACAATTTAAACTCCAGAACGAAGATCCCCCCCCCCCCAGCCAAAAGTCACTTTATAATATTTTACATTTCATTTTTCACAAACCAATCTAAACAAATTTGAGTTAATAATTTCTATTTATTAGAGTTCAACATTTCACTGAAATGCATTGTGCAAATAAAGATATGATAATTAATTAATATGTACAATCTACTGTCAGATTTAACATTCCATTGTGATAAGTATTTTAGGAACTACATAACCAGATGTTGCACATGGATGCCTTTTTTTCCTTGGGAAGTGAGCGAGGGAGGGGTTGGGGGGGGGGGGGGGGGGGGATCAAACTCAGACATGGAACAATCAACCTTTAAGCAACAATGCTAATTAGAAGCTCTTGTATGATAAGCCCTTACAAGATCCAATAATCTCATTTAACAACCAAGTCACTGCCACATCAAATGCTGACATGTCACTGACAATGACAAAAGTAAACATATTCAGTAGTTTTGTGCCTTCATTATACCTTCAGTTTTTATGATTATGATTATGAAATCTAATAATCAGACAGTTTCGTCCTTTAATCAAAATAAACCTATGCAGTAGTATTAGATTTTCAATAAGCAAACAAGCAATAGGAACATCTCAATTTTAAAAGTTCTTCGTAACATCAACCAAGAAGGCAATCAAAAACATATCTCAAAAATTAGTAACTGTTGAAAAAAATGATCATCCACACAAAGGAAGAAAAAATAATAGGCATGGAACAACCATACAGTGGACATAACTAAAAACTAATCATTCAGCATTTTAACAGGATATCAATGAAGTCCAGAACAAATAATGCCAGCTAAATTTCAAAACTAGGTACAGAAACTAAAACAGAATTTATAACTTTCATGTAACTGAGGTATTTGTGAGAACAGTGTAATCCCAGCAGGTCGTATGACCAAAAATCATGAGTGGAGATGATGATGCTGACCATTATGTCATCCCTACTAAAGAATACTTGGTAAGAACATAGATTTAGATGTCATCCTCTGAAATTTTTTTAGGACTATTAACAGTGAATGGGCTACCAAAACATCCATCACAGTATTTAGCATGTGCAAAATGTACTTAACCCACAAGGAAGAAGAGCTCAAGAATGAAAGACTTTCCATGCAAAACCCCAACTAACAAACAGTTTGGAAAAGAGAACTTACTTGGCAGCTTGTTCAGGGAAATACTTGCCAGGCTGCTTTTGCCTTAGGGTATGTAGGTCACCTCCAGGGCAGAACTCCATCACCAAGCATGAGAACTTATCTGTCTCAAAGTGAGTGTACAACGTTGGAAGAAAAGGATGGTCCAGGCATTGCAATATCTCCCTTTCCGTCTGCGCTCTAAGCAGCTTTTTGCGGCTTGCTAATGATGCCTTGTCCATGATCTTCATGGCAAAGTAGCATTTAGTGCCACTAAGTTCTGATAAGTACACACTGCCAATATCACCACAGCCAAGCCTCTTAAGTAGCCTGAAATGACCTATACCTACGGAACCTTCTTTCGTTCGGACTGCCTGAATCGCTTCCCACTTTGAGTCATTTGACTTGTGAGGTTTGCTGACACTGCTGCAAATGCTACTGCAGGTGCTCTCATCGCTCACATCACTGCCACCACTAGCCCGATTGAGGCTACTCTTGCCACCCTCAATCATGTCAGCAGGTTGACCACTGACCTTGGTGCTACCGCTGACTTTCGACAGGCTGCTCGCCCTGTCACTGCATTTAGCAGACACCGAGCTATCCTTAACGCTCTCCCGCAGCAAGCTCTTCTCAGCATCTTCACTGTCATCCAGCTTCACAGAACCATCAGCAGAACTGGTCATGACATTGTTGTTTTCTTTCACCCCACTGGATGCAGCCCCATCGCCTGTTGCAATTATAATCGGCAAAGAAGTCACCAGTTTGCTGATATTCCCAGTCCGTTCTTCAGAGTGTCCTTTAGAAGCAAATGGTGCGGGAGTATCCGCGATGGCTTCATCGCTTTTCTTATCCGCGATTACCTCAGGAACGGAGGTCGAAGCCATCTCAACAAGGAAGTAACCGAGGATTCCCTATGGACACCACCAGGGCCCTCCTCCCATCGCCGCGGGTAACCAACCAATCCAGAACCGGGGAGGTGAAATCCAATCCTGCCACAGATTGCGCGCCGATTAGATTGGGGAAACGGAGATAGATCGAAGAACTAATCGGGCAATCAACTGAGAACCCGGAAATGACCAAATGCTAGCCGGACGGATCTGGGAGCGGGAAGGCCCTCACTCGAAGAAATCGGAGGCAGCATGGATGAGGAGAAGGCAGCATACCGTGTATGTGTGGCCTCAAGGAGGTCGCGGTCGCTGTTCGCCTCCGCCGCCACCGGTGGGATCCACGAAGGCGTTCTGGTTCCCTACGGGGGCCCGGCTCGAGATGGTGGCAGCGTAGTGGGGAGGAATGGGAAGGGCGAACGCGAGGCACTACAAAGAAAAAATGGGGAACGGATTAGATAAAAAGTTTCAACCTTCTTTAATTTGCACTAAACTAGATAGCGTGTCCGTGCGTTGTTACAGAATATGTAATCTTTTATACTAAAACATATGAATCGTACGATAAGATAATAATACTGTAAAATTAATAAATACTAACAATAAAATGATATTTAATTTATTTGCTTTACGATGCTCGCAATTCGGCACCGACGATAGTGTAAACCCATCATACATTGCTACAATTAGAGCGCCGTCATCAAGGGCTTTGTTACAATTGTGACGAGCCCTACATCCGTGATCACCAGTGTCAGCGGCTATTAGCCCCCTATATCCGTGGTCACCAGTGTCAGCAGCTATTCTAATTAGAGGCGGCTGATTTCCTCGACGACGATGCGTCAGCTGCGGTGACGACCGATGTTACGTTCCAGCCGGAGACCAATGCTGGCCAATGACACCTCTACTGAAGCTTCAGCTCGAGGATGAGCTGTTTCTCCAGAGGGGAAGAGATGTTATGTCAGGCAGCAGCAGGGATTTGGCCCATTAGTAGCCTAATTGCCTAATTATCCTATATTATCAATATTTACTTAAATGGTTTAGTTATTTTCTAAATTAGGACCCCATAGGTTATATATTTCTAACCGTTGATTGATAGAGGATTAAGTAAGAGCAATCAGATTTGCTTAGCTTCACTTAGGGAGCCGGGAGACTTTTCATAAACCCTAGCCGTCCTCTGTCCTTCTCTTTCGATCTCCCTGCGCGCGCGCCGCGACCACGGCGCCTTCTCGCCGCTTGCGACCTTCCAGGTCGCGACCTTCCCCTTCCCATCCCTACTCTCTCCGCTCCATCGCCGGTAGTATAAGGAATCCTATCAGGATAAAACATTGACCATGTAGTAAAACGTACATCAGTACATGGTCTGTACGTGTAGGGCAATGCATTTTTGCAGGACCTAAAAGGCGCTAAGTAAGGCTTGTCTAATAATTTAGGTAATGGACACAACTGCAAATTAGGGAGTTGTCACACCCAATTTTAATGATAAAATTGAATATATAAATTTATGTGCGCTCAAAGATCAGTCACACACATAAACCAACAAATTGCAATAATGTATCATAACCAATATTTATTACATAGCGAATAATATCAAAGTCATTACATAGCGGAAATTAAAGATAACTCTCGCGGTAGCTCCATAGCACAGGGACGTCGACTGATGAAGCACAAGTCTAATAGTCCTCTAGGTAGTCCTCATCATTATCACCATCTGTTACCCATTCGGGATTTTTATAAGTACACGTCGTACTCAACAAAACTATCATGGGTTCATTAGGCTCAAAAAGTTGACACAGGTTTAATAACAGTTTGCTTTTAATTAATCACCTTTTATGCAGTTGGATAGCAACAAGTGAATAAGCCCATTCTCATGATCACAGTAACATAATTAATAAGTAGCAATAAATAAATTAGCAATAAGTAAATATCACCCCAAAAGATAACTATTCCATAAGACGTCCAAGGCCACTCTTGACCGTGAGGTCGGCTAGTATACCAGTTTTACACTCTGCAGAGATTGTGCACTTTCACTATGAGCCGTGATTCCCATTTACTCGGGTTAATTACTCCTATAACACTACCAAGGTGAGCGGGCAGTGTTTCACTATGAAGTCTTTCAAAGTATTCCGCCTAACAAGTTAGGGCCGCTAAGGACCCGGCAAGCAGATGTAGAGCCCTCCTTCGTCGTGGCACAAGGTCACGCAGGTTATACACACTCGTACAGGAGCCGCACTATACCCGAGTCGGCAGGCCCCATCACGCCTTTTGGTAACTTCTAACAAGCTAGAAAAAGTGCCCATATTTGACTAAAACCAGAGCCATGTAGCCCTCATAGTTGCACTGTAAGTCCCGGTGTCATACTTACAAATCATTACCAAAGGTGAAGGATGTAGAGCATCACAAAAACTATGCTCTAATCCCCTAGTTTCATGTTACTAAAAAAGGCATCTTTTAATCTTTATTGCATATTCAGTTAATCAAGTTTACATGATCATGATACCATTAGCGCACTAGCATTAATTACCCAATACATAACCCCATAGGTGACAAGGATCAGGATAACAATACTAGAAAACATTTATGGTTGATAAGGTAGACACATGCATATGTAATTAATTATTTAGTGAATAGGACAACAAGGATGGTCCATTCTAATACTTACTTTGATCAGCAAACTCCTGATGATCCGGGTCGTCGAAGTACTGATCTTGATCACCCACGTATTGCTCACCGTCTATACTCGATCATCACATCTACATACACGCAATCCAGGGCAATCATGAATAACAAATAAGGCTTATATTTAGAACAGTACACCAATAGAGATAAAACAAAATAAAAAGTTTATAAAACTGACCTACACGTCGCTACGATCACATCGATATAAAGTTTGCACAAATCGGACTTAAAACGGCGGAGTTATGGATTAAACAAGATTTATAGTAGATAAATAATACATTAAATATAATCTCGAATTTTAAAAGTTGAAAATATATTAAATAGTTGTACCATCAGATAGATCTCTAAATTTCGAATCTAATGCAATTTAAATTGTTCAAAACGGATCTAAAACGTGTAAAATATGAATAAAACAGTTTTATTTGCAAATCTGAAAATTCAGAAAACACATTTTCCCTTAAACCGAATTGATATACGCCTTCTAAATAGGAAAACGTAAACTGTTGAATACGCATAGGACTGCGGTATATACATTAAAATCCACATGGGCCTTACTACAAAAGGGACGACCGAAGGGGTATGGGCTCCCTGATCCGTTCGATCTGAGATTAACGGATCAGATTAGATAGGAGAGGTGAGGAGAGGCGCTCCTGGCTGGAACAGAGGCGGCTGCGGTGGCGCCATTGCCGGCGATCGCCGGAGACGGGTGAATTAGGGCTAGGGAGCACGGCGGGCTTCGGGATTGGTCCTAGGGGCAAGAGATCTTGACCACAAACTCGACGGTGGCCTCGGTTAGGCTCGGCACGGCTTAAAAGAGGAGCATCACGGGGCTCGGTGGCTATGCCGCTCCGGCGAGTTTGCGGTTGCATCATGGATGAGCAAAAGGGCAAATTAACGGAGCGGAGAGCTTCCTCACCTCGAAGGAAATCTCGGAGAAGGTTCAATTTGACGCCGAAGCTCTGAGCACTCGACTTCCACGGTGGCGGGCAGAGCTCGGACCGGCGGCACACTGGAAACGATGGCGACGGGTGTCAGTGCACAATTCAAGAATAGAAAGGGTTGGGTGCGTTCGCGGGGTCAATACGAAGCTCCGGGACAGCTTACCGCGAAGGATGCAGGGACGAATTCGTCGAATTCGATGACGGTGGGCGGCGGAAAGCTCCAATGCGGCGGCTTTGTGCTGCTATGCGGGGCGAGGGCGTCTGCTAGGGTTCGCGTGGCGGCGGACGGGATCTCCAGGGCTTATATAGTCCGAGGGCATGGCGAGTAGGGAGGTTGAATTCGCCTATGATTCAGGAGATCGAATCGGGCACGACGGGCGATGAACTCGGCACGTCCGTTCCCTGTGCCGCCTTCTGTTCGAGCTGCAGGTGGGGATGGAGGTGGCGCTGACCTGCGGGGTCCATGCGGCAGTGGCATAGAGTGCTGGGGTCGGCCTGCCAGCCGCAGAGAGGGAAGGGGAGCGTGCCTGTGCTGGCTGCCCGGTGCCCTGCTTGGACGGCCCAGGGAAGAAGGAAGAAAGAAAGGGGAGAGGGAGAGAGACTGCCACGTGGGGCCCGGCTGTCATAGAGAGAGAAGAGGAGGGCGCCTGCTAGCCTGGGCTTTGGGCCAAGGGACAGAGGGGCAGGGGCAAGCAGGCCGACTGTGCCTTCGGCCAAAACAGAGGGGGAAGAGGCTCTATACACTCTTCCTTTTACTAAGTTTTACAAAAGGTTTTTCAAATATAGTTTTGAATATTTTGATAATCCAATAGAAGCCAAGCATCACAATAAATACAGTGCTCCAGCATGAATGCAACAAACATGAGGTTTAACCCTAGGTTGGTTTTATTTCCCAAATAGATATTATTTTCTCTATATTAAATGACAAATACTGACACAATTAAATTGATTTCTCTATTTGAAAAAGATGCAAATATTTGGGTGTTACAAGAATAACTATTTCCATGTAGATTTACGGTGTACTGGATGCCAAAAAAAAAACCAGGGACAATTCTGGGCACCCCGTATTAATATGCAAACTGTAGAGCGGCTGCATAATGCTCACCTATTTTCGGGCCTGGCTCGAAGAAGTCCTATGGGTACTGCCTTTTGGTTAATGTTTGGAGTTGTTGGATTTGGACCTGTGCATGGTATGAAGGAATCTACTGCAGACAACTCTTAGCAACCCCAATGAACTAAGGTTCTTCCCAAATTCATGGCTAATGTAGCATAGTTTCTCATGTATTGAAATGAGAAGGAGCGATGGATACACTCAATTTGATAGTCTCGAAGCATGACACCTATTTTCTGATTTAACATGTTCCATAACAGGATAAACTAATGTGGAAGAAATAACCTACCCAAGTAATCAACCAGTGCTGATAATCCTCCGATCGAAAGGGGCGCCAATGTGCAAAGACTAATTAATGAGTGCAAACGAAGCTCCCCAAATTGAACGGTTCGAAACAAGAACCTGATTGCCAGTAGACATTGAGCTATAGATTAAAATATGCAAGTAATGTGAGTTTTTGTGCAATAATGAGAACAAGTTACTTGCACGAAGAGAAAGATGCATGATGTATCTGAACAAATCTAAGAGATGGAGCAAAAGAAAAAGGTTTCCAAACCAATTATGCATGAGATTTGATCGACAATTAAGGTTAAGTAAACACAGGAATATGTGGAAGCAAATACGCCTACATCATTTTTGTTGCCGTGGCATAGCTACAGAAGCTCAAAATAATAAAGGTCATATGTAATCAACAATTTCTTTGTAGGATTGAAATAAATTGCCAAACCATTTTTTGCAGAACCAAGTGATCTACATTGTTTGAATTGCAAACAAAATATGGCTGTTTTTGTAGTGGTATGAGTACATAGGCTAAGTTCGAAGGAATTCAAATGTTCTTCTGGAGCCAATCCTAGAAAAAAGAAGCAGTGTTGTCCCATTTGACATAAGTGTGTATTATTTGACATAGCGTTCAAGAACAGCTAAAGATAGGGATTTGCGGGAGGACAAAGAAAAAAAAGGTAGTTCTCATATAGTCCACAGACTAAAATGTGACAGAGGAAAAGAAAAGCAACCTGGAAATAGAACAGTTTGAAATTTGTATTCCTCCACAGTGTGCATGTTGTTTTCGGTACCTACAATAGAGAAAGAACTATTGCAAGAACGAAAAAGGAGCCTGTTTCTAAACAACAGGTAACATTTTAATTTTTTTGTTGCTAGTTTCCTGAATCACGCACTCGATTTATGCAGTCGACAAAGAAACATTTCAACAAAGAATAGGGATGCTGTTTTTTAGTGCCTTAACCTTATAGGAAAAGCGGCAGCTATCACAGTGCAAGGCTAGCAGGGAACACCGATTATTTGCATGTACACTCACAAAGCCTGATGTTTCTACTTACAATTAATTTGTCTGAAATAGCCAAAATAGGTAAAGCATCAAACCTCAGAACCAAGCAACTTATATAACAGGAGAGGCTACATGAAGCAAGCTTAAATCGGTTTGGGCAGTCTTTTTTTTAAAAAAAAAAAAAATCACCATTACAATAAGAGTCCCTCAAACATATTAGAATCAACCTCCTCAAAGTCAGTATATGTGGTACTTTGTAGGGATCGATCATCTGTGAGTAATACTGGTATTAGAACTGAATTGCAACCACACAGTAAATGTATTACCACTGATTCTTTTAGCAACAGGAAACAGTATATTCCAACAAAAGAAGAGATCGGATCAATTTTTTGTTGCATGTACTATTTTTCAACATAACCTGCAAATACATTTTTTTAATAGACACAGAAAACTACACGAATCGTTATCCACACCTTTAAAGATATTGGCATAGGAAACAGTTACGGTTATTATAGGAAGTGTAATAGTAAAATCACAGAACAAGAGAAGTTGTGGACCTGTTGAGAGAAATATTTCATTTTTATTGTGTTTCTAGAGCCAATCCTAGAAACGAAGACTTAGAGTGTGTTCCATGGATTTTTCACGAACAGGTGTGTTCCATGGATTGTGGTAGCCTATACAGTAGTTGTTAGACTTGCAGAAAAACAAATGAAATGCTGGCCACAAATAAGTAAAATTAAGTCCAAATATTGGAAGGTTTAGAAGACTACCTAGGGGTTGAAGGGTTAACTGGCGGGTCAGCGGCCTGCCATGGACATCTTAGTTCAGCGACACCACCACAGCCAAGCACATGTCACCAAACGTGAGCAGTAGAGTCTGAGGTTGGTGAACATCAGCCCAGATATGATGGTGGTGTCATCTGCAGTGTCGAAGAGGTCCGAGAGCGTGAGCGACAATGACATCTTGCTACCCTTTAGCACCAGGAGAGGACAGCTCCCCTCTCAACTCGTGTCGCAGCAGGAAGCATCGATCCAAAAGCACTCCGACCAGCAAGGTGAGTTGGCAGTTCAATTGCACAAGAAGAGAGCTGACATGTGGCTTGCTACTACATGTACAACTATAAATGTATTCAATACGCAGACGCAATTGCCCAACCCAACAGCGAGGACATTACGTGAAGATCAATCAACATTGTTGAGATAGAAGTCGTCTTGCAAAGCGGGCGTATCTAGCACTCGTTAAAAAAAGAGATGAGGATATCAACACATGAGACAACATCCACCGGCGTATGATATCAGCAACACTCATTTTAATGTCTCAACCAATATGCACTCATGCTAAAGTCTCAACCAATATGCAAGATAATTACATGATGTTCAGTTTACCAAAACAATAATCCAATAATGGGAACTGAAGCATAATAATTCAGTGGCACATTAAAAAGAATCCATTTAAAATCTAATAAATTAGTTTTGCATACCATATGTGTTGGCGCGAAATCTGGTCCGTGCTCAGCACACCAGCGAAGCCAGAACGGTCTGGTGGAGCACGGAACAAACAAACCCAGCTAGCTTCGACAATCGGCGTGAATGACCAACGATGAATCTCCAAGCGTGCCAATCAATTTGACCTACAATTGATAAGGAAAAAGAGGTTAATCAGTAACACAATGTGGAACCACTGGTGTATCCCAAGTGGTTCCAGATATCCGGCCCAATAGGCCTTCTCATTAGGCCATCGGCTAGAAAATCGATACCTGATCACACGAATCGATAGCACGAATATAATGAAAACATCCGATACACATTTTAACCGATTCAAGGATAACATGAATAAAAGCAAGTTATATTAAACAGATCTAATTTATACATTGCTTTATGCACCAACGCATGTCTCAGTCTATCACATCCATTAATTAGGATCGACTGAATCGCTACAGTTAATTAACGCACTTGAATCAATTTTGACATGAGCGAAACACAAAACAACATATAAAAGAGATCCGAAAAATACAACGCGCAGCAGGCAAGCACAAGCAGAATCGGCCGAACAAACGATCTGAAGTATAGGCAACATACAAGCCTATAAAGTAAACGATGCTTTGACTCTTTAACTAATCTACCTAATCCATTGCTTACGACAAGGGGATCGACTAGATCGTTGCAGCCCATAACGTAAACTAATGATTAGATCTATTAATTAAAGACTATCTACATAATTTACTTTATTACTTGAGTACGACCTATACACAATCAAGATCTGGATGAACCGGTTAATGACAAATAAATCTACTCGCCTAAACATGATATTCAATTAATGTTCACTTAAGCAAGATAGATACAAAAGATTTAAGCCGATAAGAACAGATTAAGATTGGACAGATTGATGATGTTTAAAAGTAAATAAATAAACAATGAATGATCATAAGCAACGTCGGTAACTTAATGAATCTAACTAACATGCCAATTTAGTTAGAGACGATAACTAACCCTCAATTCAACCTAAGCATGACTTAGATCAATCGAGAATCGATAACTACTCGAATCTATCTAGCAGTGCGGCACAAGATAGAATCGTAGAAGCAACATGTGATAAACATGAGCATGACAGGACTTACAGCAAGCTTGGTGTCCACCGAATGACAACCAACTTGTCGAAAACTCGCCGGTTCTACGTTACTCCTACTCCTAGAGTTTTGGCCAGAGGCCGAAAAAAGGAACTGTGATTGTATTGATTGACGTGTCCTGTTACAATGTGCTTGGGCTTATATTTATACCCAGCAGCTAGAGGAAAATCTTAACCGAAAGAAACCCTACCTAAAAATAAGGAAATAATACAATTTTCTAATTCTAAGATAACTCAGAACCCAGCTTTGCCTTTCTTGTGGGCCTCTTTCATGATCGCTTTGCTACAGCCGTCGCAGAACACATTCTTGGTTGATGCACCCGCGCACTTCAGCTTGTACGTGCCAACTTGCACGGCTGCAATGCACCTTCACGACGTCAGCACACTTCCGATCTAGCTCTCGCCTCTGCACATATCATTCGATCCAGCTCCCTGATCGGCTAATCTGCACGCAACTTGACCTTCCGAGCACCATCCAAATTCCAGTGTAAACACATGCCCCCAATTTTGGGATGAAATTGATTTCTTCCCAAATTCTCAAATTTTCTCTTCATATCCCAATTCGCCAGCATCCCAGCGTGGACGCTCCATCTCCCATGCACCGCGTCTAGATTTGTGCTGCTTAATTCAATCGGGTGTATACTCAAAGCGTCGTCTCGTCTCCTAAAGAAACCACTCCTGACTATAAATCAATGCTAAAGTAACCCAGTGTACCACGCATACCTTCAAACCTCTAGTCACTTCAGCAATCCTTTCTATTCCCCCGTCTTCCTTCCTCTCTTGTCATCAAGAAATCCGATGGCCGGCAGCGGAGACCATAACAAGCGTCCGGCCGGCAGCCCTGCCGAGGGAGATGAAGGAACCAGCCGCTCTCGTCCGAGGCACGCAAGCCTCCGCGCCTTTAGTTTGTAAGTTTGATTCAACAAACGCCTTTGCCAAATCCTCTCCTTCATTCCTCATTTGAATCTGCATTATGCTCATACGCCAGCCAGGGCAGAGTTCTTCGCCCGGAAGCCGCCTCTGAAACCCCGACCTCGGGGGCCTCGTCTTCTTCCCCCTCACCGGCGCATGGTTATCGCCGCCAAGCAGAAGAACATCGCCGCCTGCATCAGGAGGCATCCCAGGAGATCGAGCACCTGCGGGACCAATTGACCGCATATTCAGCCGCCCTTGATGCGGCCGAATCCGAATTCATCGCCACGCGAGCTCGCCTTTCCGAGGTCGATGCTGCCGTAGCGGGTATACTTCATCATTGCTCCTTTGCTATTTTTCGTCTTACCTTGACCTTCGGTATTCTTGATGCAGCCCTGACAGCTCGGTTGGAAAACTTCCACCGAGTTGCCAATGAAGCCGCCGACTTCATTGGCGCGCGTGGCAGGACGGTGACGCTCCGCCTGCAGGACATTCAACGTTGCATTAGTGAAGCAGTCACCAGCGGCATCTATCGCGGTGCCGCCACCAGCCTTGCAGCCGCCGCACTCTGTACCGGGTACCATCTGCTAGCCATCGAGCCTGGCTTTCCGGCGGAAGAGGATCCAGGCGAACGCGAGGATCTCATAGAAGCCTTTGACGAGCATGCCAAAGAGATAGCAGCGACCATTCCTGCTAGCGGTATCATTGCAGAAACTCGCAACAATCAGTAGTTTGTACTAGGTGCAAACTTAATAAAGCTCCCCATACATTACGCCTGTTGCTGGGTATCCTATTTTTTTATAAAGGTGATGCACTTCACATCGGCTATGCCACCCTATCGAGGGTATATTTTTGTTCTTGAGGTGATCTTCTTCCAGAATCGGCTGTTGCACAGTCATGGTGATCTTCCTCTGTTCTTCCCCTTTAAACGACCTTTGTAGGAATCAGCTGCCATGTTTCGCCAAGAGCTGCACATTACCTCATTTTTTCTATCTCTGAAGGCGATTTCTAGACGAAATCGGCTATCGACCTCTAACTGCTCTGATCATCTGCTCAAGCCCCGATTGAGATACTAGGGTAGTATTTTTTCAGGTATTTACCATTGATGGCCCTAGCAAATTCATTCCCTTCTAGATCCTGCAGAATGTATGCATTACCAGGTGCACACCGTATAACCCAAAATGGACCTTCCCAATTAGGTGACCATTTACTGAATCGGCCATCTTTAGTACCAATAGGTAACACCACCTTCCAGACTAGCTCTGATTTAGTAAACTGCTTGTGCCTCACCTTCTTGTTGTGGTATCTTGCCACCATTGTTGGCAAATCTGACGCAATCACCAAGGCTAGAAATATCCCCGGCAACGGCGCCAAAAATGCTTATTGACAGATACTAACGCTATCAAAAGAATGTAGCCAAATCTATCCTCTAGCAATGATAACAATACTTCTCAACGCAATCACGGGGGTTGTCAATCCCTATGCTTAAAGTATGTGGTTGTTGACACTTCTAACGTAGCTACTAGGAATAAAGTTATTTCTAGCAATGGCGCCAAAAATGCTATGAGTAGCTCTAAAGGATAGGTGATGGGATTCTGCAAGCGCACAGAACTATCGTGTAGCACTTCACCTGGGAGTACCAGGTGTAGAATTTATATTTTCCCAAAGTGTCACACCCGGATTTACGAAGAAATCCGAACGCAGGATATATGTGGACCCAGGAAGTCCAAAACCACATATATCAACAAATTGTACATCATTAAGGCACGAACAACGCTTAATAACTTATTATATCACAGATGTTCATATCATTGCCAACGGCATTGTCTTATTACAGCGGAATACGTAGAAAGGAAAAACTCCCGCCCACGGGGACACCAACTGCGGGTACGCCATCTCCATCAGTCCTGGATATCCTCCGGGAAGTCGTCAAACTCCTCCTCATCATTATCTGGTACCCATCCGGGATTTTTATTGTAGATGACAACCAAAAGTGTTAGCTCACCCAGCTCAGCAAGTATACTTATGGGGGAATGCAAGGCTCAAACGGTTGACACAGGCTTATAGCAGTTGCTTTTAGTTGGTCAAGTTTTATTTAAAATCTACTTTACTATTTTAATGAATAACCCATATCCCAAGTAAAACAAGTTTATCTCTGAGCATCTTCTTTTAACAAAACCCCTCAACACTTCCATAGGTATCAACTGATACAAAAAGGATTCTAGGCTGCTCATGTCCGTGAGCACGGCTGATATATCAGATTGGAAGAATTTTACAGAATTTGTACAGCTTTAACCCCGAGTCATGTTGTAACAAAACCGCCAAAATCACGTGACCCACAGGCACCTGTCATTGTCACTAATGACCTCTGATAGCCGGGCCCGTGTCCCAGATGATCTAGGCAGCCCTGCCGGGCTACATAAGCGCCCTTATTCTCTGACAGGATCCCATTGCGAAGCCATTACAGGGTTACAATATTTCATAATAAAATACATCAGAGTAAAGGTGCGGAAGACTTCACAGTACATAAGTTACAAACCAGATGTTCAAATATACATTCAAGGACAGTTATTACAATCTATACCTAATTAGAAGTAGCATCAGGGTAACAGATACACATGATAATACGAACCCTGCCCAAGGGTCCAACATCACTCATCATCACTTCCTTCACAAACGAGCATCACGCAGCAGTGAGCAAAACAGACCTCCGGCTGCTGACTTCCTGCAACAGGGGTTAACAAACCCTGAGTACTGGGGTACTCCGCAAGACTTACCCAACGAAAGGTGTAAAATTAGACTCGGGAATGCAGGCTGAGGGGAGTCAAGGTAAGGCTATAGCAAGAGTTCAAGGGTTTTGCGGAAAAGCATTACTATCCTATTTCAATATTTCATCTCAATATTATTTTAATCATAACCATAGTTCCATATTCCTTCTCATATGTCACATTCTTTCAATTGTTTAATCATTCTCAAAATCACCTAGTTCCGAACCACTTTTCGGTGTAAGTCAGTGGATCAAGTCTCCATTAACCGAGGAGCAACGTCAATTCGAATCCAAAAAGTACCTAGCTGGGGATCCTTATCCACACTGCATATGTAGCACTTAAGCTTGCATATGCCAACCCAGCCTACCATGGCTTTTCATACCCCGGAACCGGTCCTGCGCCACCCGAGAGCACAGTACTCCTCTAGTCTCCAGGCACGCCGGCCACGAGGGTACACACTACTCTCGCCATCTCTTCAGTCCCAGTGCGTGGTTGTCAGTTCCAAGCAGTAGAGCCACCAGAGTCAGAGGCTTCCCGTAGTATGTGGCTAGTTGCAAAGTCTCGATCCAGCAGGCCGACAACGAACGGTCCCTAAAGCATTTTTCCGTTGGTTACCATGCATTGGGACTCTAACCCAAGTACAAAGTAGCCGAACGGTTCCAAATCTGTGCCCGTCTGTGACAAGACATGGGAACGCCGCCACATGTGCACATCCATCCGAACGGACTTCCTTTTTTTATTTTCATTTTTCCGGCGGCGGCAATATATCGGGACTCTAACCCAAGGTATAAAGCCAACCGAGCGGTTTCCAATCCGTCGATGACAATACATTGGGACTCTAACCCCAAGTGCAAGTCACCCGCATGGTTGCAAATTCAAATTCCTCTCTAGTATATCATCATAGCTCAGAAAATAGCATTTTATGCAAAACTAACTTTAAAGAGCAGAGCTAAGCATTTTCAAACATTTCATTTTAAAACAGGTTTCGGGGTTATATATCAAGGCAGGTAATGCAGCAAGTAGGTGTCAATCAACTCCTATTAACCTAATGCAATTATTTAACGCAAGGTGATAAAATTTTTAAAACACAAGGAAGGGCTGAATGCACCGGGGCTTGCCTTGGATTGCGTGAAGTGTCGGATCCGGACCAGTACCACAGATGTGAAAATCCAGAATGACCTCGAGAACAATCTCCTCAGTGACTGCCTTCATTTTTACCTCCGGTTCCTCGGTCACTATACGCATGCAATGATGAATGTTTCAATGCGATGCAACATGAAATGACAAATACAAAATCCCAGAATAAATAATACCTAATTCAAGCATAACTGTTCTTCATCACCTAGTCATAACTAGACTAAGGTGCCCTAGGTGATAAGGGTGTTTGACCTAGAACTACAATCAATCCGAAATCCACATCAAACCCTAATCACCAAAATTTCCTATTTATTTTATTAATCAATAAACCAAGCATATAATTAATACTTAATTAAATTATCTCCATTTGACCTCAAACTTCACAAATAGATAGATCTTGACTTATAACAGTGCCAAATAAAATTTCATGATTTTTGGAATTACAGAGAATTAATTAAAATTGCCTAAAGTTGCATTTTTGATTTAGTATGCTGATTTTTAACTACTGTATAAAGTGTTCAAAACCTATATTTAATATTTTTATAAAATACTACACACTACAGAAAATATTCACAAAAATTTTCATAATTTTTGGTGCAGTATATTAATTCACACAAAAAGATTAAAACGTAGAACTATTCATTTCAAATATCAATAGAAAACCCTTTGGAAATTCCCGAAAAAAGAAAACGAGAAACTGGCCCGGGTTGGCCCATCAGCACATAAGCCGGCCCAGCGCGGCCTCCCTCTGCCCCGCGCCACTGACAAACGGGCCCCGCCCGTCAGTCGCTCCCTCTCTCCCCCTTTCTTCTTCCTCCCACCGACTCCCAGACACGCGCGCGCGACGGACCACCGCGGTGCTCGCCGACGGCAACCACCACGACCAACCCGAACGTGTCTAACTAAGCCCTAGAGCCTAGCGTACCCCTAAGCGTACGTAGCGTAGACCCGACGTGCCTCCGCCGAGTAACTCCTCGCCCATGGTGGACGCCGTGACACGGCTGACAAGTCCCGGCCACTTGGGCATGGTAGAGACCAGGTGAAAGGGTCGATGATGGTAAGAAGCTCACCGAGATCATGAATCAACAGGTGGTTGAGATGGAGAAGGCTCGGAACGACGAGCTTGACGATGGCGGTTGGAAACAGCAGGTCGGACTCGACGGCGACCTCCCATTCCGACGATTCTAAGGCACTAGAAGGAAAACCATCACGCGCACGAGCATCAACAAGGAATAGGCAAGCCAAAACGTGAGAGTTTGGAGGTGGAGGCTCACCGTGGTGGGCTAGGCACGTGGGGAGTGCTTGCGGCGGCGCTCCGACCTGTCCTGGGAACGGCGACGATGTTCCGGCGAACACGGACCACTACCGCCCACGCCGAGTGTGGCAAACGGTGCGGGAGGGAGATGGCTAGCTACCTGCACAATGAATTTGACCGAGGTGGCTTGGGAATGGCTAATTCGACCGTGGACGGCAAGGGGTCACCGGCAACCGCGGAGGGAAGAGTAGAGAGATGAGGGGTGCTTGTCGCTTTTAAACGGACATGGGAGGAGGGGATAAGCTCGTGCGGGTACCGGGGTCCCCCTTCGACCACCGCGCGGCGGTGTCCAGGCCCCGGCCGGCCGGACGGTGCCGGCGCGCGGCGCGGCGTACGCGCGCGCGTGCTGCCCCGTGCAGGCGGGTGGTGGGGGTCCGGAACAGTAGCCAGTGCCAAAAGTCAAACCCTATGGTTGCCAATTATTCCCTACCCAAATTGAATCTGGCAAAACTCCAAGAACAAAAGTTGTGGCAAATTTCTTATAGAACAATTTTGCTTTTTGAGCCATATTCAGATTCGGCCCAGATTTGAAGATATTTAGAAGGGGGTAAAAAGGGTTTTGAATTTCAAAACAGAAATTCTAAAATTACTTTTAATTTTCTCAACAACAGGAAAAATGGTCAAAATAGAAGTTGTTCCTTTCAGTGAGCTCTACAATTCTTATTAAGGAGGTTTTGTAAAATTCCTAATATTTTTGAAATTAAGGTTTCAAATTTAATTTTAAACATAGTAATTTGAGTTTAATTTGAATTTCTGGAACATAACTTTAAAATCTCCAAAAATAAAAGTTGTTGCATTTTAAAAGATCTACAACTTTCATTAAGACACTTCCATGAGATTCATCATAGTTTTTGAATTAGAGTTTGAGGTCAATTCAAGGGCTTAATTTAATCTCTTATTTAGCTTAATATTTGATTTTTAGTTAAGGGTCTAAATACAAAATCAGTGAAATCAAATAACTCTAGCACCCTAAGCACAATCATATGCAACTGATAAAATTAAACATGACGACATGGCAGTTTAATTATGCAGTAATACCAGGGGTATTACACATGTATACCCATATGCTTGGGGTTTGCAAGGCCCTCTTCACACTACCGAGGTAAGCGAGCAAGGTAACACAGCAAAGCTTTTCACTAATCACCCTAACAAGTTAGTAGCCGTGAGGTTTCAAGTAGCAAGGCGAATGGAGGCCCCCTTTAAAAATGGCACACCATGTGACCGCAGCCCAGCACACATCTTGACAGGCTCGGAACCCATTCTAAAACCCAGGCTCCCCCTCTTGCGCCTTTCGGTAACCACTAACAAGCTAGAGAAAAACTAGTTATTTGGCTAAGATCAGAGCCCATTGACCCTCGTGGTCAACTTTCAATGGAAGTCCTGACGGAGGCCAACAAGAGTACAAAAACTCATACTCCAGTGACCTTCGAGCTTTGTTGATAAAAACATATTTTATCCATCATTTCATAATTCTTAAGTCAAGATTCCATAATAGCATTATTGAGCATAGCAGCTAGTAACTCTAATATGCATAAAAATCTCCATAGGTAACAAGGTGATTGGTCGGTAAAACCTAAACGGGTATATATGTAGCTAGGGTTTACAAGATTAGACACATGCATATGAATGTATTGTTTAATAGTTGCTAGGTAACTATGAAAACCATAGGTTATACTTGCCTTCAAAGTTAGCTTGGTCTTGATCCTGCTCAAAGTCCTGATCCTTGAACACGTCGTCCTCTAAACGCGAGATTTCCAATCAACAAGCATACATACAATCATCACATGCAAGACATAATATCATAATTAGAACAATACACCATAAACAATGACATAAAATGGAGAAAATAAATAGATAAATAAAATCTACACGTTGCTAGGAACACATGAGCGCGAGAATCACTTAAATCGGACCTAAAATGAAAAAAAATATGAAGAAAACCATTTTTAGGGGCCTTTTTGTAAATAAAAACATTTTACTAAGGTCCTACATCTAAATCCGAGACCTATACTGCGAGAGATACAAAAATAGAGGGGTTTGATTGAATAAAAACCGGCTTTAGTACTTGAATAAAAGAACTAGAGAAAAATCATGGTTTAAACCGATAAAAACAGGGCCTGAAAATAAGACTTTTGAACTGAGATGGACTTCGGGTTGAATCTGGAGAAACCGAGGGGCTTCTGCGCAAAATGCACTGCTGCTGCCGGGCGGTGGCCGACATTGGGCCACGTGGCACGCCAGGGTGGCACCACGTGGACCGGCTGCGCGGGTTGCCTCCTCTCGGTCCACGGTGGACCGTGCGTCCAGACGGGGCGCTGTGCGAGGGGAGAAGAGGGGCGCGGCTGCCGGGGCACTTCCGGCGCGGCGGCTTGCCATCGACAGCGAGCTCGAGCTCACTGGCGAAAAAGAACACCAGGGTGAGCTGCGGGTGAAGGCGAGCTCGGCAGTGGAGGCCGTGGTGGCTTCGGGTGGCTCGGCACACGGCGGCGCCATGGACAGAGCCCGCTGAGCTCGTCGGCGCACGCACAGAAGGGTCACAGGCCACCAAAATGGAATGGGGAAGACACCGGGATGGAGAGGCGGCTACGGCGAACACGATGAAGGGCTCGGCATCACCGGAGAGCTCACCGTGGCAGGAAACGGCGGCGACGGCGCGCGGCAATGACGAGCAGAGGGTGGCAGACGGAAAAGAAGGGGCCAGGGCCTTGGGTTCACCTTTATAGGGCCCAGAGAGGGCGGTGAACAGGCGCGGGGGTTTGCACTCGCACGGTTGGGCGGCTGGGTGGCCATCAAGGCCACCGCGGCGGCGGTTTCGGAAGCGGAGCCGCCGGCGGCGCGTTGAAACGGCCGGAGGTAGGGGAAAGGTCCCTGTCTCGCTGACGGGTGGGCCTGGGTTGGCAGAGAGAGAGGGCAGGGTGCCGCGGGCTGGCTTGCGAGGGGAGAACGGGCCAGCCGAACTGGGCCGCAGCCTGCAACGCGCGCGGGTGAGGGGAAAAAGGAGAGAGGGAGTGGGCCGCCTGGGCCAAAAGGAGAGGCTGGGGAGGGAGAGAGAAACAAGCCTTTTTCATTTTCTATTTTCACAAATCCAAACCTTTTTGAATTAGAATTTTAAAAACTAGGACAAGTAAACTATCCTCCACAACCCAAAATTTTTATGCACCAGCATGTATGCAACAAACAAATATAAAACATATTTTCCCCAAAACTTTTGTATATATATAAATAAAAAAGGATTTTTCTTAAGCCCTTTTCAACTTGAAAAACTACACATATTTAAATAAATAGTTTCAAATTTTTCCAAGGTGATTTTTAGGATGTTACAAACCTACCCCACATATAATGAATCTCGCCCTCGAGATTCGATAGATTCAAAAAGATGAGGGTAAGCTGTTTTAAGGTCTTCTTCTCTTTCCCATGTTGCTTCATCCTCTGAATGCCTATTCCACTGAACCTTGCACATTATGATGATCTTACTTCTAGTGATCCTTTCTACAATGTCCAAAATCTTGATAGGGACCTCTTCATAAGTGAGATTCTCTTTGAGTTTTACCTCCTCCAAAGGCAACTGTTCCTCGGGTACACGCAAACACTTTTAAGCTGTGACATATGGAATACATCGTGTACTCCTGATAAGTTTTCTGGCAATTCTAGTTGATAAGCCACTTCCCCTCTTCTTGCTAGGATTTTGAAAGGACCCACATATCTTGGTTATAATTTTCCTTTGACATTGAATCTCTTGACGTCTTTCATAGGTGTAACCTTGAGATATACATAATCTCCTATTTTGAACTCCAAATTCCTCCTTCTTACATCCGCATAACTTTTCTGCCTAGTTTGTGCCACTTTCAGATTCTGTCTAATAGTCTGTACCTGTTTTTCTGCCTCTCTTAATATGTCAGGTCCAAACACTTGTCGTTCTCCAGCCTGATTCCAGAACAAAGGTGTTCTACACTTTCTGCCATATAAAGCTTCAAACGGTGACATGTTCAAGCTTTTCTGATAACTATTATTGTAAGAGAATTTTGCATATGCCAGACTTTTATCCCAACTATTACCGTATTGCAGTGCACAAGCTCTCAGCATGTCTTCTAGGATTTGATTAGTTCTCTCTGTTTGTCCATCTGTCTGCGGATGGTAAGCGAACTAAATTTTAATTTTGTGTCCATTGACTCATGAAGTTTCCGCCAAAATTGCGACGTAAACTAAGTTCCTCTATCAGAAACTATCTTCTTAGGAACTCCATGCAAACATACAATCCTCTTCATATACAATTCTGCCAACTGTGCACCGGTGTAAGTTGTTTTGACAGGAATAAAGTGTGCCACTTTTGTCAATCTGTCAACAATAACCCAGATAGAATCATATCCTCCTTGTGTACGTGGCAAACCTACTATAAAATCCATACCCACTTCTTCCCATTTCCATTCGGGTATTTTCATGGGTTGAAGTAATCCAGCGGGTCGTTGATGTTCTGCTTTAACTCGTTGACACGTATCACATATAGCCACATATTCTGCTATATCTCGTTTCATTCTGCACCACCAATACCTATCTCTCAGGTCAAGGTACATCTTTGTACTCCCTGGATGAATGGAGTATGCTGAGTCATGAGCCTCTCTTAGTATCATGTCCTTAATTTCAGTGGAGTCGGGTACACAGATTCTGTTTCCACACCATACTGTCCCTTGGTCATCCATACGAAACCTAGGAGCCTTGCCGACTATAATGTTTTCGGCAATCTCCTCGATCTTTTCATCTTCCAACTGTCCTTTTCGGATCTCCCGTTCAAGGGTAGGTTCAACCTCTAGTTCCACTGTGTGAGTCACCATTACCATATTCAACCTTGCAAAATCTTCACACAGCTCTTTTGGTAGTTGAGACACACTAGTCACATTAGCATAGCTTTTACGACTGAGAGCATCAGCTACCACGTTTGCCTTTCCGGGATGATAATGTACCTCAAGATCATAGTCCTTAATCAATTCAAGCCATCTTCGCTGTCTCAGATTCAGATCCAACTGAGTGAATATATATTTCAAACTTTTGTGATCAGTATAAATCTCACACTTGTGACCAATCAAATTGTGTCTCCATATTTTTAATGCATGGACCACGGCTGCCAATTCCAAATCATGGGTCGGATAATTCAACTCATGTTTTCTTAACTGCCTCGAGGCGTACGCAACAACTCTGCCTTCCTGCATAAGGACATAGCCTAATCCTTGTCTTGATGCATCACAATATATGAAAAAACTCTTAGAAAGATCTAGCAACACTAACACTGGAGCAGTGGTTAGTCTTCTCTTTAACTCTTCAAAACTTGCTTGACACTTATCGGACCAAACAAATTTCGCATCTTTTTCGAGTAGAGATGTCATTGGTTTTGCTAGCTTCGAAAACCCTTCGATGAACCTCCGATAATATCCAACCATACCCAAGAAACTTTGAATTTCACTCACATTCTTAGGAGGATTCCAATTCACCACATCCTTTACTTTCTTTGGGTCAACTGCCACTCCACCATTTGAAACGATGTGTCCAAGAAAAGACACTTCTATCAACCAGAATTCACATTTACTTAATTTGGCATATAGCTAATGTTCCCTTAGTTTCTGTAACACTAGCCTCAAGTGTTGTTCATGTTCTTCTTCGTTTCTAGAATATATGAGGATGTCATCTATGAATACTACCACAAACTTGTCAAGGTATTTCATAAAGACATTGTTCATCAAGTACATAAAGTACACAGGGGCATTCTCAATCCGAAGGACATCACCGTGAATTCATACAACCCATAACGAGTCGTGAAGGCAGTCTTTGGTATATCGGATGCACGGATTCTCAGTTGGTGGTAACCAGATCTCAAGTCAATCTTGGAAAATACACAAGCTTCTTTCAATTGATCAAACAAATCATCAATTCTTGGCAGAGGGTACTTATTTTTAATTGTCACTTCATTCAAGGATCTGTAGTCTATGCACATTCTCTGTGAACCATCTTTCTTTTCCACAAATAAAACAGGAGCACCCCAAGGTGAGGAACTAGGACGTATATAACCCTTGTCCTGCAATTCCCTTAACTGTTTCTTAAGTTCTTCTAATTCATTCACACCCATTCTATAAGGTCTTTTTGCTATTGGTGCAGTGCCAGGTAAAAGTTCTATTATGAATTCAACATCTCGTTCAGGTGGCATACCTGGCAGATCGTCGGGAAACACATCAGGAAATTCATTCACGATGTGGATATCCTCTATAGCAGCATCCTTCATATGGTTCAGCTGGCAATCATCTCGTACAAATGCCGATAATCGAAACTCAGTTCTTCACTAGACTTTGTCCTCAACACAACTATTATAGCAGAACACTTAATCTCTACATCGTGTGCTGACAACCAATCCATTCCAAGGATCACATCTAAACCGATAGAATTTAATACCACAAGATTTGCTGTGAAGTCTACCCCACTTATATTAAGCCTAACTTTAGGACACATGAGGGTTGCCTTCATTTCACCCCCGGGTGAACTAACCATCATATTTCTATGCAAGGGTTGCATAAGCATAGCATGTTTCTTCACAAATTGAGTAGAGATAAAAGAATGCGATGCTCCAGAATCAAACAAAACTAAGGCAGGATGGGAGTTGACTGAGAACGTACCGATTACTATGCCAGGTCCCTCTTGCATGGACTCAGAAGTCACGTGGTTCACTTTGCCTCGAGCATAAGCCTGTTGGCCTTGCTTGCTTGGGGTGTGAACACCCAGCTTTTGGTTGTTAGGAGCAGTCAACGGACCTTGGTTTGTCCTCTTCGGGCAATTATAGGAGATATGCCCTGTCTCACCACATACATAGCATTTGTTGTTGTTGTTAGGGTTGTAAGCACTTGAGGTGTTGGTCTTCACAGGTGTATTTCCACCTTGATTCTGGCGGGCACCTTGATTACGGAACTGGGACTGTTGGGAATTGTTCTTCGACTGAAACTGTGAACGGGTAGCTCTAGATTGCTAACCCTGGTACCTCTGCTGATTGTTTTGCGGCTGGTTAAAACGGGGGCGGCTGTTGCTGCCAGACTTCCTCTCTTGAAACTTGCGTTTCTTTACTTCAATGTCACATTTCTTGCTTTCAATCACGAGTGCTTTGTCAACTAACTTCTGGAAACTCTCAAAAGTATGCGAGAGCAGTTGATACTGTAGACTATCATTTAACCCTTCCATGAAAAGTTCCTGCTTATCTTGATCATCTTCCAGATCATGTGGAGCATAACGAGAGAGCTGGATAAATTTATCCCTGTACTCACTCACAGACATACTGCCCATTTTCAAAGAGAGGAACTCCTTCCTCTTGAGCCTCATGATGCCAGCAGGGACGTGATGAGAGCGAAATCTCTCCCTGAACTCTTGCCATGTAATTTGATTTGCATTCGCATGACCATTTTGAAATGCTTCCCACCAATCAAGAGCGGCTCCTTGAAGCTGCCCCGAGGCATAAAGAACCTTCTCGCGATCATTGCATTGTGCTATATTGAGCTGACGCTCCACTGCACGAAGCCAGTCATCTGCTTCGAGCGGGTCAGGAGAGCTGTTGAAGGTGGGCGGGCGACCTTTCGAAAACTCACCCCGCTTATCACGGACTTGTTGAGGGGCCTGTGGTGGTGGGTTGTTCTGAATATTTTGCATAGCCTGAGTCATTTGTTGCATGAGCTGTGTCTGCATGGCCATAAGTTGCTCCATCGACACGGGTGGTGGCGGTGGTGGTGGGTTCCTCCTTGTGTCCACCATCTATGACAAGTACATACCTTAGATGAGTTCTTTGTTGTAGGAGTCAATAATACTCATGTAAGATCAGCATAGAACGTAAAATAGGTGCACAACTTGGTTGCATAAGAGATGATACACAATCTGAACTTTTTAGGTGACCGACAGAAATCAGCAGTGTAGTAATCTGATCACAATTTATTCTCTGAAAATAATCTGTATACATGGGCTATACTGTTGGAAAGACCGTAAAATTTTCTACAACTCTTATGTAGATCACTTTTGCTGATTCAGTGGCGAAAAATGGGTAAAAACCACAATCATTCAGATCTGTTCGAAATTTCCTGACAGCAGACAGTGACGACTTTGAACAGCCATAAATCTCAAACCGTGATAGCTATGAACATGAAACCAATTGCAAATGGTAGGCAGCGAAGTTCAGATATGCTCATAAAAATTTCACAGCCATAGGATAAGCAAATTTTGAGATATGATCCAAATATTGCAGGGTACTCAGGCAAAAACAGATTGGGAAAAATTTTGAAGCAAACCCCAAACCACTTATTTAGATAAACATAACCAAAAAGTATTAAGCTTGATGGTTGTGGACATACCCCACACTCATCACAATCAAACAAAAATCCAAATCATGCATGATCCATCATCACAAGCATTAAGCCACATTATTAAACTCAAGTTCTTAGACCGACTCAAATGACACAAGACTCGACAACTGACAAACTCAGGATATGACTCAAACTCGCATTCCTCGCAACTCGATAGCATGAGAAGAGATCCTCGGGGTCCATGGTCGTGCGGGAGCAGGTGTAGCCTGGGTGGTGCCTCTTGCGCTGGAAGACGATGGCTGGGTTGTGCGCCATGGAAGATGGTAGTCTTCCTGGCTGTTCCCCCTGCTGCTAACGCTCCAAGTCGTCGACCCTGTCTGCAGCCTTTTAAGCTCCAGCCTCATGGTCCTCTGGTCCATCAGAGCTCGGTCCAGGGCGCTGTTGAGCGAGACCACCAGTGGCACAGTCGCAACCAGCCTGGCGCCCTCACCCTATTGAAGCGTAGCAACCCTACAACCAGACTCACTCTGGCGACGCCGAGGGAAGTAGCGGTCGTCGTCCTCCTGGATACATCGTCTCCCGGTGCACGTAGAGAGCCTGCCTCGCCGCATCCTCGACTCCAAACTCGCGGGTGTAAGTAGGAGTTAGGGCACGGGTGACAGTGCGGATCCTCCAGGCCCTCTCGTCGTCGCACCAGGTCTTCACGAAAGCCTTCGTGACCCAGTACTCGGCGTGGTTGGGGTGGGAGAACCTCCTGCTCCTGTACTCCATCGCAACGGAGAGAGTGGCGTACTGCCGCTGCACGAGTCCCAAGACCTTGGCATGGTAGAACTCGTCTCCATCCGGGGTGGTATAGGTATCTCGGGTCCAGCCTGGACGCGGCTCCTCGTACTCATCGTCGTCCTCAGGCTGCGGGTCGTCTCCTCCTCCGCCCTAGACCACGTCCTCGCCCTGGTCCTGTTCCTCGTCAGAGCGGGTACGGCTGTTGGAGTGGTCAGAGGACTCGTCGCCACTAGAGTCCCCCGAGTCGTCGCTCGGATCTCCAGCTGCAACATGGTCGGCGATGTCCTGCTGCGGAATGAACTGACTCAGGTACTCAGCTCGTGTGGGAGCGTGGCCTCCAGTGCTCTTGCAGGCGGTCTACTTGGTACACGCCATCGACCTGTTTTTAAATATGAGTTAGATCAGAGGTTTTTGCAAAGAACAAGAGTAGTGTACCAGAAAATTTGTAGTAAATTAGTAAAAGCAATAAAATTTTCTCAAGTACTCCTAGAGGGGTATCCAGTTCTACCAAAAGAAGGTGTCCTACAGTCAGTTCGGCTCTGATACCAATTTGTCACACCTAGATTTACGAAGAAATCCGAATGCAGGATATATGTGGACCCAGGAAGTCCAAAACCACATATATCAACAAATTGTACATCATTAAGGCACAAACAACGCTTAATAACTTATTATATCATAGATGTTCACATCATTGCCAACGACATTGTCTTATTACAGCGGAATACGTAGAAAGGAAAAACTCCCGCCCACGGGGACACCAACTGGGGGTACGCCATCTCCGGATATCCTCCGGGAAGTCGTCAAACTCCTCCTCATCATTATCTAGTATCCATCCGGGATTTTTATTGTAGATGGCAACCACAAGTGTCAGCTCACCCAGCTCAGCAAGTATACTTATGGGGGAATGCAAGGCTCAAACGGTTGACACAGGCTTATAGCAGTTGCTTTTATTTGGTCAAGTTTTATTTAAAGTCTACTTTACTATTTTAATGAATAACCCATATCCCAAGTAAAACAAGTTTATCTCTGGGCATCTTCTTTTAACAAAACCCCTCAACACTTCCATAGGTATCAACTGATATAAAAAGGATTCCAGGCTGCTCATGTCCGTGAGCATGGCTGATATATCAGATTGGAAGAATTCTGCAGAATTTGTACAGCCTTAACCCCAAGTGTTGTATACCCATATGCTCAGGGTTTGCAAGGCCCTCTTCACACTACCGAGGTGAGCGAGCAGGGTAACACAGCAAAGCTTTTCACTAATCACCCTAACAAGTTAGTAGTTGTGAGGTTTCAAGCAGCAAGACGAATGGAGGCCCCCTTCAAGAATGGCACACCATGTGACTGCAGCCCAGCACATATCTTGACAGGCTCGGAACCCATTCTAAAACCCAGGCTCCGCCTCTTGCGCCTTTCAGTATCCACTAACAAGCTAGACAAAAACTAGTTACTTGGCTAAGATCAGAGCCCATTGACCCTCGTGGATGTACGGGTTTTCTGGTAAGTCAACTTTCAATGAAAGTCCTGACGGAGGCCAACAAGAGTACAAAAACTCATACTCCAGTGATCTTCGAGCTTTGTTGATAAAAACATATTTTATCCATCATTTCATAATTCTTAAGTCAAGATTCCATAATAGTATTATTGAGCATAGCAGCTAGTAACTCTAATATGCATAAAAACCCCCATAGGTAACAAGGTGATTGGTCGGTAAAACCTAAACGGGTATATATGTAGCTAGGGTTTACAAGATTAGACACATGCATATGAATGTATTGTTTAGTAGTTGCTAGGTAACAAGGAAAACCATAGGTTATACTTGCCTTCAAAGTTAGCTTGGTCTTGATCCTTCTCAAAGTCCTGATCCTCGAACACGTCGTCCTCTAAACGCGAGATTTCCAATCAACAAGCATACATACAATCATCACATGCAAGAGATAATATCATAATTTGAACAATACACCATAAACAATGACATAAAATGGATAAAATAAATAGATAAATAAAATCTACACGTTGCTAGGAACACATGAGCACGAGAATCACTTAAATCGGACCTAAAATAAAAAAAATATGAAGAAAACCACTTTCAGGGGCCTTTCTGTAAATAAAAACATTTTACTAAGGTCCTACATCTAAATTCGAGGCCTATACTGCGAGAGATACAAAAATAGAGGGGTTTGATTGAATAAAAACAGGCTTTAGTACTTGAATAACAGAACTAGAGAAAAATCGAGGTTTAAACCGATAAAAACAGGGCCTAAAAATAAGACTTTTGAACTGAGATGGACATCGGGTTGAATCTGGAGAAACAGAGGGGCTTCTGCGCAAAATGCACGGCTGCTGCTGTGCGGTGGCCGACATTGGGCCATGTGGCACGCCGGGATTGGCCGGGTCCACGGCACCGCGTGGACCGGCTGCGCTGGTTGCCTCCTATAGGTCCACGGTGGACCGAGCGTCCAGACGGGGCGTCGTGCGAGGAGAGAAGAGGGGCGCGGCCGCCGGGGCACTTCCGGCACGGCGGCACGCCATCGACGGCGAGCTTGAGCTCACCGGCGAAAAAGAACACCAGGGTGAGCTGCGGGTGAAGGCGAGCTCGGCGGTGGAGGCCGTGGCAGCTTCGGGTGGCTCGGCACACGGCGGCGCCATGGACAGAGCCCGCCGAGCTCGTCGGCGCACGCATAGAAGGGTCACAGGCCACCAAAACGGAATGGGGAAGACACCAGGACGGAAAGGCGGCTACGGCGAACACGATGAAGGGCTCGGCACCGAGAGCCCACCGTGGCAGGAAACGGCGGCGACGGCGCGCGGCAATGGCAAGCAGAGCGTGGCGGACAGAAAAGGAGGGGGCGGGACCTCGGGTTCATCTTTATAGGGCCCAGAGAGGGCAGTGAACAGGCGCAGGGGTTTGCACTCGCGCGGGTGGGCGGCTGGGTGGCCATCAAGGCCACCGCGGCGGCGGTTTCGGAAGCGGAGCCGGCGGCGGCGCGTTGAAATGGCCGGATATAGGGGAAAGGTCCCCGTCTCGCTGACAGGTGGGCCCGGGTTGGCAGAGAGAGGGCGGGGCGCCGCGGGCTGGCTTGCGAGGGGAAAACGGGCCGGCCGGACTGGGCCGCGGCCTGCAATGCGTGCGGGTGAGGGGAAAAAGGAGAGAGGGAGTGGGCTAGTTGGGCCAAAAGGAGAGGTTGCGGAGGGAGAGAAAAACAAGCCTTTTTCCTTTTTTGTATTTTCACAGATCCAAACCTTTTTGAATTAGAATTTTGAAAACTAGCACAAGTAAATTATCCTCCACAAGCCAAAATTTTTATGCACCAGTATGTATGCAACAAACAAATATAAAACATATTTTCCCCAAAACTTTTATATATATATAAATGAAAAAAGGATTTTTCTTAAGCCCTTTTCAACTTGAAAAACTACACATATTTAAATAAATAGTTTCAAATTTTTCCAAGGTGATTTTTAGGATGTTACACAAAGGAAGGCGAGGTTTGTGATTCCAAGGATATGATAGTCAAGGATCTAGATATGGATAAATAGGGTAACAACCTTAGTAAAGATAAATCAATGAAGTATGACTAAGGTGGAAACACACACTAGGTAGCTCTGGAGTTTTTGGGAGAACTCTTCTCAGTAAAAGATCTAATGATTGTTATACCAAAGAGACTGCTATACTTGGGACACGCAAAGTCCTAAACTCGCCGGGGTTCGACTGATTAGGCACCGTACGTCCCGAAGTCCTACGCCTATACCGGATAATAGGCCGAATGTGGTGGAATACAGAGGATCCTGGGGCTGTCACCACCTAGCACCTACTACTACTATCCGTGGGCCTAGCGGCACTCAAGGGTAAGCTATAGCCTAAGCACCTCGCTTAATCTATAAAACTTACTACTCTAACTCTGGCCAAGGAATTAGAGCACTCTAACCAAGCAATGAGCAAGTATAGAGCTACTTAAAGTAAAACAATAATAAATAAGGAAGGGGATCTTTATTACCGATAAGAGTGAAGAATACCACAGAGGAGGTCACCGACAAGCCCAGCTCCACCACAGACTTCTTCCTTCTCCTAACGTCTCTCTAACACTCTACTCTTCTCTAGCTAGCACTATTCCTAAGAGCAGAGCTTCGCTAGAGAGAGGGAGAGGAGCTAATGAGCTGAATCTCAAGTGTATCTTTGTGTTTCTCTAGTGGTGTTTCTCTTACAAGTGAGGATCCTACCCCTATTTATAGTGTAGGAGTGCACCAGGGGTACTTGTAGGCTTGCTAGAAGGCGGTGGCGTGAAGGAGGGGGCGGGCGCCCAGCTGGATGCACCCCCTTGCATCCAACGGCCGTCCTTGCTCCCCTATGGTGGTTGCATGGTCGGTTTGTGCCTTGGAACGGCGGTTTGCAACCCCTGAGAGGATGACATGTGGGCCCTTCAATCCATGGTACTTCACTTGATTACCGTTGGATGAAAACCAACTTCAATTGATGGTGTAGATGGCTCCTGGACACCTTCCCTCGGATTGTGGACGTGGCACCCAACTTTGACAGGGCGGGTGCCCTATTGATAGGGCCACCAGATCCCCGTGCCTTGTATCTGAGCCGTTGATGATGTTTCAACGTGCCACAGACCATTTGGGAGGCTTGGCACACGGATCAGTGAGGTGGCAAGTGCTATTTGGCAACTTGGACAGGGCAGGCGCCCTATTGGCAGGGCGGGCGCCCCCTTCTGGCTCCCACATGGTAGCTAAGGTGCTGAGGTGTCTTTCTATGCTTTGGTTTTGCTTGATTTCACCATTTTCCTGCATAAACATTTCTCCAAGGACATGTGGAACTAGGTAAGTTTCAAGGTGGGTTCTTTGCATTTCATGTGGTTTTGCCTTGATTATGGGTGAAATGTTGACGGTAAAACAGGGTGTTAGCGAACGTCAACAAACTCCCCCAAGCTAACCTTTTGCTTGTCCTCAAGCAAAGACATGGTTTTAACATGGCAATGTTGGATCAAGGATTTCTTTAATGTAACAATTCACAAGGATCTTGCATACAAACCAACACTAATCTAGTATTGAGCATGATTCAAAAATTCATCTTATGTCTTAAGTATATGGGGCTTATAGCTTTTTCACCATGGGTCATGCAAAAACAAGATAGCATAGATAAGTAGATGCTTTTATCCCTTACTTTGGTAGAGTGAGACCATTTACTAGAGAGCTTTTATTCCTTTGAAAAAGAAAATCTTGCTTTGGTTCCCTTAATGGTACTCTCAACCACTCCTTAGTGTGATGGACCTCAAAATAGCTCAAAAGAGCTTTTCATGTCTATCCTAAGCTTACGTGGGGTTTATAGGATTGGAGTAAAGCATACTTGAACTGAATATATTGCAAGATTAGACTCTTAGATCACAGGGAGCAACAAGTCATAAAACATGATCAAGAAGTGCAAGTGTAAATTATTTGGTGGGCTCCTTGAGACTTATTCCTTTGCCTTAGACAGGGGAGGGCAAGGTTACTGAATACGTAGTTTTTTTTAAGAAGGAGATATATGGGCACCTGCCCATGGGACATTTGTCCTCTTTTGTTTTCCATGGGCACTTGCTCTCTTTCTCTTTTTTATTTAGTAACCTGTACTCCCCATCTATCAAAAGGACAAAAGTTTGATTGTGATTGGTTGTCTCAATTGGTGTGTGGAGCATAGATCTATACTTCCAGTGTAGAAGTAATACATAGGCGGAAAGTGTACGTGATCTTGATCAAAGAATATGACTAGTTTCTCTACCTAGATCAAATAAGGTCTAAGCAAGCTCAAAGCAGACAAGAGCTATTTCTTTTGGTGGTTTTAGTTGGTTGTGGATGTATGGCTTGATGATAGGTATCTAATTCCATAAAGGAACCATGAGCAAGAATTTGAATTTTGTAAATCAAAAACTCTAGTTGGTTTTCACTCATTCCTTAGATCAGGTAAAAGTTCTACTTATACCAATTTCAATCTTGCAAGAGCATAACTTAGGTTATTAGCATGTGCAACCCACAATAGTGTTTGACTTAAGATAGATTTCAGAAATTGTACTTAAAACTTTCATAGTACGGATTGTATAAAAAGATCTTGCAAATCATCATTGAGCAATTATTCATCATTTCAACAAAGACATAGCATATTCTTTTTCTCATCATTATTTTCATTTATTCATTGTTATGCAAGAATATTATAACTCATAGTAATTAAGAAAAAGAATTGCTGGGGTTAGAAACCATACCTTTGCGAGGATGACGGCTCCCCCAAGCTAGCTTCTTCTCCAGGACCGGATTCTCCTCTTGGTTGGGTTGTTGCATCTTTTGCATCTTATTATGATCACTAGGTTTTGCTTTTTATTCTACTTTCATTTATTGCTACTATGATAAATCTAATATCTATTTTATTTTTTTATTATTATTACTATTATATTTATTTTTTTATTATTAGTTTTTTTAATCTCTCTTTTATTATTGTTTTAAATGCAGGGAATAAATTTAAACATGCTTCTAACATTTAATTGATTCAATGCATGAAGAAGAAAAATATGCTAATGCAATAATTAAAGAGAGAGAGATAGAATACTTACTTCCATAGCTGTCCTTCCTCGGAAGGAGGTTCTTCTTTAACTGATGTCTTCTTCTCATCTTGTCCTTCTTTGACGATAGCGGGATCTGGTGTAGAGGCTGTAGATGATGGTTCCCTCTTAACCTCATCTCTGTCTTTCTTGTTCCTCCAGATTCTTGGTTTTCTCCTCCTCATGGATCGACTCTTATTTTCCTGCATGTTAGTTGCATGGTGCGGTGCACAAGAGAAAACAAATCTTTCTTTCTTCCCATTTATATAGAAATCCATGCTACCACTAGCAACAAATATGCATGCATTCACAGTATTCGAGAAAGGTCGGCCCAGAATGAGGGGTAAGTTGTCCATATTACCCATGTCTAAAATCATGAAATCGGCAGGCACAAAGTTGTTTCTTACTTTTACCAGAACATCACAAAGTACTCCTTCTATGTAGCAAGTTGTTTGATCAGGTAATTGCACATATGCAGAAGTTGGTACTAACTCAGTGTAGAACAACTTTTCATAATGTTCTTTAGACATGATGTTAATGCTAGATCCAAGATCACATATAGCATTATGAAACTTTTGAGATTGAATAGAGCAAGATATGACAGGGGTTCCAGGATCTCCCTTTTTAGTTGGAAAATTCCATCCATCTAATTCATAGCCATGATAACTAATAGTAACAAGATTAGCAGATTCCATGGTTGTTTCAGGCTTTCCTGGTATTCTATCTTTTTCAAAAGATGAAATTGCAGCAGCTAGTTGTGCTAATTGGGTTTCAAGCATCTTATTGAAACTAATTTGATTCTTAATTGCAGAAGAGAAATCATCCAATTTAGCATTTATACTATCTAGCATCCTATCATTAGCATGGAGCTTCTTGTTTATACTATCAGTCATTCTACCTTGACCATAGACAAGATCTTTAAGAGAAGGGTAGTTATTAGCTTGGTTGTTTGGACGTTGCGAAGAATTGAAGGTGTTACGTTGAGAATTGGAGCGCTGAGTCCATCCTTGATTTGAAGAACGAAAACTATTGTCATTGTTGATGAAGTTGAGGTCTTCATGTGTCTTCGAACAATGGAGTCCAGAATGGCCAACTTCTCCACAGACTTCCCACGTCATGTGAGTCTCCATGGCTTGCACGGTCTCAGGTGTATGCATCCTCTTGCAATTTTCTAGCTGTTTGGCCAGTAGATCCACTTTAGCTGCAATCATGTCAGCTTCCTTTAACGAATGCATACCTCGCTTGCGCGATTGTAGACGTTCTTCGTTTCATCCTTGATTGGACACCATCTTCTCGATCAAATCCTTCGCATCTAAAACTTTAAGAGAAAAGAATGCTCCACCGGCGGCAGCATCTAGATGGCTTCTATCAAGAGGGGTTAATCCATGGTAGAAGTTTTGGATCAAAAGCCAATCCTCCATACCATGGTGTGGACAGGCAGCGACATACTCTTGCATTCGTTCCCAAGCCTCGGGAATTGATTCATCGCCTTGTTGTTGGAAACTAGAGATCTTATTGCGGAGGGCATTGGTGTTGCCTAGAGGAAAGAATTTCACTAGGAAAGCGTTGGAACACTTTTCTCATGTGGCCACATCATTTCGGTTTGTATAGAACCATTGCTTGGCTTTTCCTAACAAGGAGAAAGGAAAGAGTCGCAAACGAATTGCATCTGGGGTTACTCCCTTAATGGTAAAGGTGCTGCATATCTCCAAGAAGTGTTGGAGGTGTGCATTAGCATCCTCGTGAGCTTTGCCACAAAATGGGCTAGCTTGAACCATTGTGATTAATGCGGGCTTTAACTCGAACTGAGTATTTGCCTTGATGACACCAGGGCCTGTTGCTATATTAGCAGCAGAAGGTGCAGAGAATTCACAGATAGTCCTTTCAGCCATATTCGTGATTCTAAAGATAACTATCTAGTCTTGACTCAAATCAAAGGAATTCAACAGTTGCCTTCCCCGGCAACGGCGCCAAAAATGCTTGTTGGCAAATCTGATGCAATCACCAAGGCTAGAAATATCTCCGGCAACGGCACAAAAAATGCTTGTTGACAGATACTAACGCTATCAAAAGAATGTAGCCAAATCTATCCTCTTGCAATGATAACAATACTTCTCAACGCAATCACGGGGGTTGTCAATCCCTATGCTCAAAGTATGTGGTTGTTGTCACTTCTAACGTAGCTACTAGAAATGAAGTTATTTCTAGCAACGGAGCCAAAAATGCTATGGGTAGCTCTAAAGGATAGGTGATGGGATTCTGCAAGTGCACAGAACTATCGTGTAGCACTTTACCTGGGAGTACCAGGTGTCGAATTTATATTTTCCCAAAGGAAGGCGGGGTTTGTGATTCCAAGGATATGATAGTCAAGGATCTAGATATTGATAAATAGGGTAATAACCTTAGTAAAGATAAATCAATGAAGTATAACTAAGGTGGAAACACACACTAGGTAGCTCTGGAGTTTTGGGGAGAACTCTATCTCAGTAAAAGATCTAATCATTATTATACCAAAGAGACTGCTATACTTGGGACACGCAAAGTCCTAAACTCGCCGGGGTTCGACTGATTAGGCACCGTACGTCCCGAAGTCCTACGCTTATACCAGATACTAGGCTGAACGTGGTGGAATACAGAGGATCTTAGGGCTATCACCACCTAGCACCTACCACTACTATCCGTGGGCCTAGCGGCACTCAAGGGTAAGCTATAGCCTAAGCACCTCGCTTAATCTATAAAACTTACTACTCTAACTCTGGCCAAGGAATTAGAGCACTCTAACGAAGCAATGAGCAAGTATAGAGCTACTTAAAGTAAAACAATAGTAAATGAAGAAGGGGATCTTTATTATCGATAAGAGTGAAGAATACCATAGAGGAGGTCGGCGACAAGCCTGGCTCCACCACAGACTTCTTCCTTCTCCCGACTTCTCTCCAACACTCTACTCTTCTCTAGCTAGCACTATTCCTAAGAGCAGAGCTTCGCTAGAGAGAGAGAGGAGCTAATGAGCTGAATCTCAAGTTTATCTTTGTGTTTCTCTAGTGGTGTTTCTCTTACAAGTGAGGATCCTAGCCCTATTTATAGCGTAGGAGTGTACCAAGGGTACTTGTAGGTTTCCTGGAAGGCAGTAGCGCGAAGGAGAGGGGCGGGCGCCCCCTAGGGGGCGGGCGCTCGGTTGGATGCACCGCCTTGCATCCAACGGCCGTCCTTGCTCCCCTATGATGGTTGCATGGTCGGTTTGTGCCTTGGAAAGGGGGTTTGCAACCCCTGGGAGGATGACATGTGGGCCCTTCAATCCATGGCACTTCACTTGATCACCGTTGGATGAAAACCGACTTCAATTGATGGTGTAGATGGCCCCTGGACACCTTCCCTCGGATTGTGGACGTGGCACCCAACTTTGACAGGGCGAGCGCCCTCTTGATAGGGCCACCGGATCCCCGTGCCTTGTATCTGAGCCGTTGATGATGTTTCAACGTGCCACAGACCATTTGGGAGGGTTGGCACACGGATCAGTGAGGTGGCAAGTGCCATTTGGCAACTTGGACAGGGCGGGTGCCCTATTGGTAGGGCGGGCGCCCCCCTCTGGCTCCCACGTGGCAGCTGAGGTGCTGAGGTGTCTTTCCATGCTTTGATTTTGCTTGATTTCACCATTTTTCCTGCATACACAATATTTCTCCAAGGACATGTGGAACTGGGTAAGTTTCAATGTGGGTTCTTTGCATTTCATGTGGTTTTACCTTGATTATTGGTGAAATATTGACGGTAAAACAGGGTGTTAGCGACCATCAACAACCATCTGTTTATTTGCCTCGATGTTTTCTAAGGCTTTTAGCCAATGACAATTTAAATCTTCTAAACCGTCCATCATGATGTCCTTATACTCATCGGCTGTGAGCTGATTCTGTAATGTGACCCATCGCGATCCAGATTGCATCTCCTATGGCAGCACGGCAGCATGCCCATACACCAACTCGTAAGGAGTAGCTTTAGTCGAACCGTGCTGAGACATCCAATAAGCTCATAATGCTTCATTTAAGGTTAAGTACCACTTCCTCGGATATTGCTCGATCTTCTTCTTTATAACCTTAATCAATATTTGATTTGATGCCTTTGCCTGGTCATTTGCTTGTGCGTAATAGGGAGATGAGTTGTACAACTTGATCCCCATGCTATTCGCAAACTCCCTGAATTCCTCCGAAGTGAACATGGTGCCTTGATCGGTTGTTATGGTCTGAGGAATACCAAACCGATAAATAATATGTTCCTTGACAAACTCAATCATGTTTTTAGACGTAACGGTCCTCAGAGGAATTGCTTCAACCCACTTAGTGAAATAATCTGTCGCGACCGGTATAAACTTATGCCCTTTACTCGACGAAGGATGTATTTGGCCGATCAAGTCAATTCCCCATCCTCTGAATGGCCATGGTTTGACTATAGGATTCATAGCAGAAGCTGGTGAATTCCAAATATTGCCGAATTTTTGACAATCTGGCATCCTCTGTAACACCTGAAACAATCTTCCAGCATAGTTGGCTAAAAGTATCTGGTCCTTCTGATAATCTATTTCATTTTATGAGCAGACTGATGAGCCCCACATATCCCCTCATGCACACTTATCAATTTTTCTGACTCTTTCTTTCCCAGACACCTGAGCAGTACACCTTCAACCATTTTGTAATATAATTGTCCATCGAGTAACACATATTTGACGGACTTATATCTAAGCTTCCTGCTCACCTTCTCTGAAGGATCTCTGAGGTAATCGGCTATTTCAGTAATCCAGTCTCCTGTATGCTCCATATTGAACACCTCTTGGACTGAACGATATCCGGACGCATCTTGTGCTAGCCGATTAGCTTCTTCGTTCTGGCCCCTAGGGATATGAACCAAGGAAAACACTAAGAAATCATCCAATAACGCCTTGCACTAATCATAATATCCCCTGAGCACATCATCCTTACATTCATATTGGCCGAGCAACTGATTAATCACCAATTGTGAATCTCCGAATACGTCAATTACTACGGCCTTTGCCTCCTGTAGAAACTGAAAGCCCTTTCAGCATAGCTTCGTATTCTGCTTGATTATTGGTCACCACCGGGCCAATTTGATAAGCAAACTCAAAATACCGCCCTCGAGGTGAAATCAGAACAATGCCGATCCCTCCTCCTTGCTTGCAAGAGAATCCATCAAAGAACATAGTCCACGACATTGCCTCAGAATAGCTCACCTGACCCCCATGGTGTTGAGTCACAAAATCTGCCATTCCTTGCCCCTTGACTTCCTTGGCTGACTCAAACCTCAAATCAAACTCCGATAACGTGAGAATCCATTTGCCGATCCTTCCGTTCAGAATCAGCATAGACAACATCTGCTTGATGACATCCGATTTGGACACCACCACACATTCTGCCGTCAGCAGGTAGTGCCTCAACTTGGTCCACGAATAATACAAGCACAAACACAGCTTCTCAGTAGGAGTGTATCTTGTCTCTGGGTCTAGAAATCTCCGACTTAAATAGAAGACACCCTCTATTTACCTTCAAATTTTTGCATAAGGGTCGAACCAATCGTATGGTTTTTGGCCGTCACATACAGCTTAAAAGGCTTCCTTGCTTGTGGAGGTATTATCACAGGAGGAGACTTCATGTACTCCTTCATACTTTCAAATGCCTTCTGCTGCATGTCGCCGCATCTGAATTCCTGCTGACTCTTCAACTTCAACAATGATGAGAATGGTAATACCTTTTCCGACAAGTTGGATATGAATCTCCTTATGAAAATGATCTTCCCCAGCAATTGTTGTAACTCTTTCTTGTTCGTTGGAGGCACCACATCATCGATTGCTTTTGTACTCTTCTCACCAACCTCAATGCCACTTCGGTGCACCATGAACCCCAGAAACTGACCAGCTGATACTCCAAATGCACACTTGTTGGGGTTCATTTTCAATCCATGCTTCCGTGTACACTCCAAAGTTTCCCGTAGATTGGCTAAATGGTCCTTGTAGCTTTTTGACTTAACCACTACATCATCAAAGTATATTTCGATGATCTTGCCAATTAGTCGATGGAAAATGTAATTCATCGCCCTCTGGTATGTCGCACCGGCATTCTTCAAGCCAAACGTCATGACTACCCAGTCGTATAATCCGAGGGCTCCTGGACAACTGAAAGCCGTTTTGGGAATGTCCTCATCGGCCATAAAGATTTGGTTATAACCAGCATTTCCATCCATAACTGATGACCCGATGCCCGGCCGCAGCATCGACTAACATGTCGGCTATTGGCATCGGATATCCGTCCATAGGAGTTGCTTTGTTTAGATTCCGAAAATCGATGCATACTCTCATCTTGCCATTTTTTTGTACAAAGGGATAATATTTGATATCCACTCTGTGTACCAGCACAGCCATATGAATTTAGCATCTAACAGCCTCTCTATTTCTTTTTTGACCCCTACATATATTTCCAATTTGAACCTTCTAGGAGCCTGCTTAAAAGGGCGATACCCATCCTTTATCGGCAGTCGGTGTTCGACAATGGATTTATCTAGCCCTAGCATCTCGTAGTATTCCCACGCGAAGCAATCTTTGTACTCTTTCAGCAATTTGGTCAATTCCTTCTTGAATTCAGGCTCCAAATTTGCAGCTATGTACGTTGGCCTTGGCTTATCCCCAGGCCCGGTGTCTACCTGTCACACCCGATTTTAAGAATAAAACCGAATGCACAATATATGTATGCCAGGATCAATAACTCATACATATATCGACGTCATGATAGTATCATCGCAATGCTGAATAAATAATCGTAACATTACTACAAAAGGACCCGTGGGTTTAAAAGAAAAGTACATGATAACTGATAATTAATCTCCAGCGGGAAGGGACACCATCTCCACAGGAACGTCGACCGGGGCAGCACCAGCCTAGTACAAGTCGTTGGGGTCGTAGCCACCGTTCTCCACATAGTCCTCCTCGTCAACGCCGTCTGGGTGGGGTAGCAGGGGGACAAAGAGGAAGGGTGAGTACATCGAAATGTACTCCGCAAGTGTAGGAAAATATGACATGCGGCTTATAAACAAAGGTAGGCTTGACTGGGTTGGACACAGCACCTGAAGCGACACAACCCTATATCTTGAATATCCTAAGCACCTATTTATCTAGGTGAAAATCTCATCTCCTCATAGTAAACAACACTCGGAAGTCCATCCGAACAGCCACACTTGGAAATCCATCCAAGCAACCAACACTTGGAAGTCCATCCAAGCACCCGTTCCTTTCCCAAAGGAGCCACACAACCGAGTACCAGAGTAACCAACTAATCTCGAAGAAGTCCAAGCCAGCTCTTGACCACGAGCACGGCTGATATATCAGTTTTACACTCTGCAGAGGTTACAAACTTTCACCACGAGTCGTGATGTTCCCCATTACACCAAACACTGCCTAGGTGAACGATAGGGTCACACTACAAAGCCATTACAAAGCCCTCTAAGCCTGTTTTACATGTACCTCTAAGGTTTCACTGCTAATAGGGGTAACAACCCACTATAGAAGCCCCCTCTTGAGCCACACAAACCATCCCCGTGTAAAGCCATAACTTAGAGAAGCTAATTACTTAGCCAGGTCCATCCCCACTCCAGACCTCATGGATGCGCTATAAAGTCAGGTTACATGCTCCGAGAACCGGGTCCTAGGGATCCAGGCAGGATAACTAGCACAAACCCAAATCACCAACACCAACAGCCGTTCCACGGCACAAACCATAACCACCACCAAAATGGTCCATCCTGCCGGATTTGACTAATCACCATATTTCTAAAAAGATTACCAATTCCACATGTTTCATACACCATTAATCCATATTAATTATACTCTTCCCAATTCCCATGACTGCAAGGCTAAGCATGACTCTACCACATTCAAGGCTAACCCAGGGTTAACAAGGATGATATAAACAAGTTCTAATAAAGCATATCATGGGATTCAAATTTAGACTCAGCATGCAACTAAGGATCTAACTACTCTACACAAAAGTAAATAAAAGTAGGTGCAATATGAGCAAGGACACTTGCTTTCGTAAAGCGTAGGGTCAGGGGTATCGAACACCAGATCCTGGGAATCCTCGCACTCAACACCATCTGGCGGCAATCATCATACATGGCCCACACAATAAAATAAATAAGAAACAGTACACCAACAGTGAAAAATAGTATGAAAACATTATTAAATTATTGTACTCGTCTCTACGATCGTTTCGATATAAATATCGTGAAAAACGGAGTTAAAATGCATAGGATATGATTTTCCAAAGATTTTTTATAGAAAAATAATTAATATAATATTTACTCGACATCTTTAAAAGTTTCAAACCTACTGGACAGGATCTTTGTATTTTCATCGTATAACCTCTTTTATTTTTGTGAAGGAAAACGGCCACAAAACATGGCTATGTCATCCTGATGTCATCAGGCAAGTTAACATGTGCATGCACGGATGACTGCTTGCTTCTTGTTCGTGCGAGTGAGATGCTGCACGGAGTTCCTGCTCTGCTGCGCGACCGTGCGTGAAGTGCTGGGAGGTGGATGGCCATTTGGTGGTGCTGGGGCACGGCAACGCCATGGCCACCTCGGCGGAGGTTCGCCGGCGTAATTCAATCCCTGGCTACAATGCATATCAGATAACGAGATCACGTGTGTTGGACTCAGGAACTCACCACGAAAGTTGACGGGATAGTTCTCGTCGTCAATCTTGACTCAACGAGAGAGGCAACGTGATGGGGCAGGCGGCGGAACGGATCAGCGGCGACCTCGCCGGTGATGCTACGGTGCACGGCTTTGACCAAAGAAGGGACAAGGGCGAGAGGAGAGGATGGGAAATCTCACCGAGGCGACAGGGAGGTCGGAGATGTCTCGATGGCGGCGCTTGACGTGGTGGGGCGGACAGTCGACGGCGGCGCTCGCGGAGATGCCTCTTGTGCCGCGATTCGACCCCGCGGAGTGGTGGAACGATCTCGCGACACTGCTGCGGACTGAACGGCGAATACAGGACGGCGAATTGCAGTGATTCGACGGAGAATCCGGAGCTCGATCCGAGCCAGTAATGGAGGTGGCGACTCTAGTGGCACTCGAGAGGCGAGGGAGAAGGCGCGGAGAGGGAGGAAATCGGGGCAGCGAGCTCTTGCGAAGATCCTAGTGCCATTTAAAGGGCTTAGGGAGACCTGAAGGGGCTCGTGCCGCGGAGCTCAGCTCCATGCCGCTCATGGCGGTGGTGCTGTTCGTGCAGGGAAACGGAGGGAGGAGCGGGAAAAGGGGAACCAGGGTCGCGCTGAATCGGTTGAAGCCACGCGGAGGGCTCGGTCGCGCCCAACTGCTCGGCCCACCTTGCGCGAGAAGATTGGATAGGAGCGATTGGCTCCTCCGATTTCGTAGTGGAGAGAAAGAACGGCCGGAGGTGGGGGATGACGGGTGGTCCCCACCTAGCGGCGAATCACAGAGAGAGGGAAAGGGTGCACGGTGGCGTGCTGGTGTGCTTGGGCCCGGTAGCCCACGCGGGAAAACAGGGAAGGATGGCAGCGGCTTGCTGTTTTCCCTTCTCTGTTTTTTTTCTCTTTTTTCTTCCTTTCCTTTTGTTTTTGTTAACACCAAATTTTGGGCTGGGAGCCGATAGCCGATACCAGAGGAAGATAGCTGATCTCGGAAGCAGATTCCGTCCAGCGGAAGGAAGGGAACAGCCGATTGCACGGTGAATCGGTTATCGGGCAAAGGTGACACGAGGCGCGCAGCGTCAGTATTGATGACGTCATCCAGAGTCCGCGCCGCCAGGATACGATCAGATCGGAGTCCGTTATGGAAAGAAAAGGTTGGACTCCAAGTTACCTTAAATATATGATAGTTTGTTAGTTTCCTTATCTATTGATGAGTTGTAATTCGACTAGGACTCTATCTACGCTCAGGGTATAAATATAAGCCCTCAGCTATTGATATTAATAACACAACATCAATACAACACAACTTTCGGCTCAGGCCAACAAACCCTAGAGTCAGTCGAGTCCGGCGAGTTACTTCATTCAGGCTGGGTGTCATCCGGTGGACGCAGGCTTGCTTGTAAGTATCGTCAACCCCCTGTTAAACTATGTCCTTTTAGCGTCATCCGGTGGACGCGGAAGCATGGCAGACCAGGGTCCTTGCTAAGCTCTGTTTCTTTGGCGTCATCCGGTGGACGTGGGAAGCATAGTGAGTCAAGGATGATTCACGCTGGTTTACTCGATCAATCTGTGTTAACCGTCATCCGGTGGACGAGATGCAGATTAGGACGGTTTTCACGCGCGCATTAGTTATCGATTCGTGTTTGTTTGCTTGATTAATCTATTAGTTAATGTCATCCGGTAGACAGGCTATAGATTGAGATAGTTTGAATGTATGGATTAGTTATCGGCTCTAGCTAAATATGGCAATTTAGTTAGATTCATTAAGTTATCAAGATGTTATTTGTTGTTTATTGTTTATTTATCAGTATAACATCACTTTGCCCGATCAAGATTGCATAGTATTGGCCTCAGATCTACATGAGAGAATGTTCATTATATTCCGTCCATGTTTATGCTTTGTTATTTATTCGATTTGGCCAGTATTATCGTAATCTTGTTCGTACGTGATGAGAGAGCTTAGCAAGAGTCGATCTGAATGAATATAGAGCCGCCGGCCTTTTAGACCAGCTTTGTATTCCTTTAGATCTACTTGTGGTTACTTTCGAAAATAAATCTAAATTGATATAAAGTCGTAGTCCTTCTAGACTAGCTTCGTATCAGTTTCAGATTTATACTTGAGACTAGTCACCGCTAAGTTTTCTGCTTCACGGACCCTGAATCGGCTAATTAGCCGATGCAGTTGTGCTTCACGAGGAAAACCAGTTAACCGATTGTTCCCTGCCAAATTGGTTAAATAGCCGATTTCTGTCTGTTTGACGTTCAGACAGCCCGAACTAAATGATTTGACATGTTAACATTAATTGATTGTGCTCTAATCTGTTATAACCATCTGCGTAAACTTGTTTAACGTAGATTATTCTATCTGATCATATATATCAATCGATTATGCATCAATTCAGTATCTACTTCCGTGGCCAAACACATATACATGCCAGAATCGACTCTTTAGTCGATTTCCGATTGAATCGGCTTCCAGAGCCACATAATTGGGACTACCTGGACATACCGGTTAGTTCCGCCCTGTAATTACTGATTACTATTTTTTCCTTGTCAATTGCAGGTCAAATTGACTGGCACGCTTGGGTGTTACCGATACTCTCAGACCGGGTCCGAAGCTAGCTGGATCTGCGAGAGCTCTACTGCTTTCAAGGGTCGTTTCTGGCTTCGCTTGTGTGTTGGGCTTAGGGAACCACTTTTTGCGCCAACATACTTTTTGGTACGCCCGGTGGGACAGATCACTGAAGACCATGGCAAAAGGGAATACCGCGGCAGACGGCTCCTCCAAGGAGGCCGGAGGCCTCAGGGATGATGGTGTCCTCAGGGTCAGGGTCGAAGACCTCAACGAGGAGGACGCGGCAGTGCTGAACAAGATCGTCGAAGAATTCGCTGATGCCTACCTGCTTTCATTCAGCAAGCAGCGCGATGGCTCCATAGTGAAGAAGAATGCATTCCCGAGGTGGATCATGGATGGCCATTCTGATAAATCTGAAGAGGAGTGCAATGCCGACCTCAAACAGATGCTGGAAGAAGCGACCTGGGAGGCCGCCTATTCAGCAGTTGGCCACCACCACAAATCCTTCCTGCAAACATTCTATAACATCATGAAGACTGTCCTCAAGTGGCAAGATTGGGAGTCTTTGGGTCCAGTTTACTTCAACATACCCGCGGAAGACGCGGATCCAAAAGTAGCGGCAGGGACCTCCAATTCCTCACCGCAATAGCTGAGCCAACCGAAAGCGCCAGTGCAAGGTGCCACGGCGGCCGGTTCGGCTTAAAAAATAGCAGCTTCTCCCAGATTATACAAAGATCATAGTCCAGAGGAGATCGCCGCTTTCATGCAAGCCACTGGGCAGATGTTGAACTCGATGAACTCACCAGTGGTGAACCCGGCGGCTAGAAATATGCCGGCGGCAGACACGGCCAACCCTACCCCTGGATACCACGAGGGGATTAAATATCAAGACCTTCAGGCAGCGCTGCATCCGGGGTACACTCAGACGCCCAACAATCAGCTGCTGGAGCAGATGAGTGCTATACTCCGTGATACGTTCGGTTTGCAGCCGAAGACCGGGACTGGAATCAAGTACAGGCGTCCTTACCCTGAGTGGTACGACTGAGTGACGTTGCCGCCCAGGTATCGCTTGCCCGACTTCTCCAAGTTTAGTGGGCAGGACGACATCACCACCATGGAGCACAACAGCCGCTACTTGACCCAGCTCGGCGAAGCCTCATATGAGGTAGCTCACAGGGTCTGGCTCTTTCCGCTATCACTGACAGGGCCGGCGTTTAGCTAGTTCGCGTCCATGGAGCCTGGCTTGATTCAAGGTTGGGAAGATCTGGAGACCAAGTTCCATAATTACTTCTTCTCTGGCACCGGGGAGAAGGACATCACAGATCTCACCAACATGCGCCAAAAGCCGAATGAAGTTGGATCGGCCTTCATCAGGCGATTCAGGGAAACTAGGAACATGTGCTACTCCTTGAACCTGAACGACAAGCAGCTCGCCAAGATAGTGGTCAGTGGGCTGCTCCCACACGTCCAAGAAAAGCTGGTGGGCAACAACTTCAACAGCATCAGCGAGCTGATGCAGAGGGTGGCCGCATTAGAGCAGCAGGCCCAGAGCTTCAAGAAGGAATCGAAATACAAGCAGTCGGCTTATGTCTATAATTCTGACTCAGAGGATGGGGAGAACGAAGAAGTGGCCGCTGTTGAGCTCAAATGGGGTACAAAGCCCATGGCCGTGCCGAAAGGTTGGAGCGCGGAGGATCAATACGACTTTAATACGCGCAAGCTGGACAAGCTCTTCGACCTGTTAGTCAGCGCGGGCCACATCACCTTCCCGGCTGACTACGTCAAGCCATCTCCTGAAGATTTGCGGGGCAAACCGTTCTGCCAGTACCACGGCCTCACCTCACACTCCACAAACAACTGCCGCAATTTCAATGCAGCAATCCAGAATGCCATTAGGCGCGGCCTGTTGAAATTTGAGGCCCCTCCCAAGGGGAAGATGAAGATCGACAAATTCCTATTCTCGAAGGGGCAGAACATGGTCCAGATAGCAAACCCCTCAGCCAAAGTAAAGGTGTTGACCTCCGAACGGGCCAAGAAGAGCTCCTCGGTTGATACCGATGCCCAGATCACAGCTGAGGAGCTGGCTCTGATCAAAGAAAGGAGGGAGTAGAACCAGAAGCTGCCGGAGAAGGGAGAGTCCAGCGGCACCAAGAGCAGGAGGCCCACACACCAACATCTCCTGAATAAGTGGCGGCGTCAGAAAGAGAAGGACCATCAGAGGCAGCTGCAGCGCGAAGAGGAGGAATACCGCAGGTGGCTCCGTGAGGAAGAAGAGGCGCGCTATCACGAAGAAATGGCTCGCCGCCGGGAAGGTGAGGAGGATCATTGGCATTGCCCATTCTTCCGACACTGCTGGAACGAAGGCTTGAGACTGCCAACGCTGCGCAACTATCCAGAGTGCAGCGATCAGTACCTAGAGTACAGGCAGTCCCAGGTCAACCGCCGGTCCGTGCACCAGAGGCTAGGGAGCCCCCGTAGCCCGCGGGATCGGCGTGAAAAAAGGGACCTGCGTGATCGGCTTGATGAGGCGATGGTTGAACGCCGACAGCTGGTTTGGCAGGAGAACCAGTGGTGCCCGGGAGATCTAACTAGAAGCCAAAGGCACCGGGTGCAGCGGCTCAGGAACAGGGAGCTCCAGGCTGAGGGGCGTGCCAAGCAGGTGTGGCGCGAAAAGCCTTCACAAAGTAATGGGAAAGCTGTAGCCGACGCACAGATGGTGTTTGTGCTACCTGCAGAGTTCAGAGCCAAGAAATACGATACCGATTCCGACTCAGACGACTCGGGATCAGAAGAAGGAGTGGCCAAGTTAATGCTCGCACAGCAAGCTACTTTTGACAAGCCGGCCAAGAATCGACATCTGAAGGCCCTTTACCTCAAAGGTTATGTCGATGGCATGCCCATGACGAAGATGCTGGTGGACGGTGGCGCCACTGTCAATCTCATGCCCTACACCACATTCCGCAAGCTAGGCAATGGTCCCGATGATCTGATAGAAACCGATCTGATGCTCAAGGATTTCGGGGGCAATTCTTCCAACACTCGGGGGGCAATCAACGTCGAGCTGACAGTAGGGAAGAAGACACTGCTCACCACCTTTTTCGTGATCGACAGTAAGGGTGCCTACAGCTTGCTGCTCGGACGCGACTAGATTCATGCCAACTCCTGCGTGCCATCCACCATGAATCAGTGCCTCATTCAGTGGCATGGCGATGAGGTCAAAGTGGTCCCGGCCGACGACTCGGTCAGCGTGGCGACGGCGGACGCCGCGTACTGGGAAGCTGGGGATCATGACTGTTTCTCCGGCAAGGTTTGGGGAGGAGGCTCCATCAGGGTCAGCGATGAGAGTCAACAGCCGATCAGGGCAATCGGCTCTGAGTCTTTTTATTAAATGGAGAATCCGATCGACGGCACAGAGGGTAAGTTGGGGCAAGGATTCACGTCGGCCGGCAAGCTCGAAGAAGTAGATGTTGGACCCGGCGATAGGCCAAGGCCGATGTTTATTGCCGCCAACCTAGACCCAGAGTTCAGGCAGGAGCTGATTCAACTGCTGAAGGAGTACAAACATTGCTTCGCCTGGGAATATTATGAGATGCCTGGATTGGACAAATCTATTGTTGAGCACAGGCTACCTATCAAGCCAGGGTTTCGGCCACACAAGCAGCCTCCACGTCGGTTTAGAGAGGACGCTCTGCTCAATATTAAGGCCGAAATCACGAGGCTGTTAGAAGCCAAGTTCATTTGAGCTTGCCGATATGCCGAATGGATATCGAACATCGTCCCTGTGTACAAGAAAAATGGTAAATTGCGAGTCTGCATTGACTTTAGGGATTTAAATAGAGCTACACTGATGGATGGCTACCCTATGCCAATAGCCGATATGCTGGTAGACTCGGCTGCTGGGCACCAGGTTATTAGCTTCATGGATGGCAATGCTGGTTATAATCAAATTTTTATGGCTGATGAAGACATCCCGAAGACTGCTTTCAGGTGTCCTGGTGCGCTTGGTTTGTTTGAATGGGTGGTCATGACGTTTGGTTTGAAGAATGCCGGTGCAACTTATCAGAGAGCTATGAATTACATATTTCACAAGTTGATCGGCAAAATCGTTGAAATCTATATAGATGACGTGGTGGTGAAATCCAAGAGCTATAAGGATCACCTGGCTGATCTGAGAGCCACTCTGGAGTGCACAAGGAGATATGGCTTGAAGATGAATCCTAACAAGTGTGCATTCGGCGTGTCGGCTGGCGAATTTCTAGGATTCATGGTCCACCGCAAAGGGATAGAGATTGGCAGCAAGAGCAAGAAGGCGATCGATGAACTTGTACCTCCAACCAACAAGAAGGAATTGCAATCCTTGCTCGGTAAGATTAACTTTATCAGAAGGTTCATCGCCAACTTATCAGAGAAGGTGCTGCCGTTCTCGCCATTGTTGAAGCTCAAGAATGATCAAGAGTTCAAATGGGGTGACGTGCAACAGAAGGCTTTTGACGAAATCAGAGAATACATGAAAACTCCACCTGTCTTAGTACCGCCACGGACAGGGAAGCCTTTTAAGTTGTACGTGACGGCCGAAAGCCATACTATTGGATCGGCCCTTTTTCAAGAGTTTGAAGGGAAGGAGAGAGCAGTTTTCTACCTGAGCAGGCGGCTCCTTGACCTTGAGACAAGATATACACCGACCGAGAAGTTGTGCTTGTGCCTATTCTATTCATGCACCAAGTTGAGGCACTACCTGCTTGCCTCGGAGTGTGTGGTGGTGTCCAAGGAGGATGTCATCAAGCACATGCTTTCGATGCCAATTTTAAATGGTCGGATCGACAAATAGATCCTGGTGCTCTTAGAGTTTGACTTGAGGTTCGAATCGGCTAAGGCAGTCAAAGGCCAGGCGATAGCCGATTTCATCACACAGCATCATGGAGGATCGGCTAATGTAGCGGATATAGCGCCATGGACTATGTTCTTTGATGGCTCTTCGTGCAAGCAAGGTGGTGGCGCCGGAGTAGTGCTCATCTCGCCGCGGGGTGTGCGCTTTGAGTATGCTTTCCAGATCGGGCCGATTGTCACAAACAATCAGGCTGAATATGAAGCCGCGTGGAAAGGTTTTCAGCTTCTGCATGAAGCAAAGGCCAATGCAGTTGAAGTATTTGGCGATTCACAACTAGTCATCAACCAATTGCTCGGCCTGTATGAGTGTAAAGACGAGATACTCAGAGGCTATTATGATCAGTGCTGGGCCCTCATCAAGAAGTTCATGACGGTATCTCTCTGTCACATCCCCAGGGCCTAAAATCAAGAGGCTAATCGGCTGGCACAGAACGCGTCGGGTTATCGACCGATGCAGGATATTTGCAACAGCGAGCAATCAGCTGATGACTGGAGGGGCGAGATAGCAGGTTACCTGGCAAATCCTTCACAACGGGTCAACAGAAAGCTAAGGTACAAAGCCACCAAGTACGTGTTGCTGGATGGTCAGTTGTATTACAAGACTATTGAAGGAGTGTTGCTCAAATGCCTAGGGACAGAGGAATCAGTAAAACTGATGAGCGAAGTACACGATGGAGTCTGCGGCGCACATCAATCGGTTCACAAGATGAAGTGGATCATCAGGAGGACTGGTTACTATTGGCCTACGATGCTGGAAGATTGCTTCAAATATTATAAAGGGTGTCAAGAATGCCAGAAGTTTGGAAATATATAAAAGTCTCCAGACTCTGCTATGAATCCTATAATCAAGCCATGGCCGTTTAGAGGATGGGGTATTGATCTAATCGGCCAAATCTACCCACCATCGAGCAAGGGTCACAAATAGATCTTGGTGGTGACTGATTACTTCACCAAGTGGGTAGAAGCCATTCCTTTGAGGAATGCCACTTCAGCTGACGTGATCGAATTTGTAAAGGAGCACATTATTTACAGGTTTGGCATACCTCAGACGATCACAACCGATCAGGGGACAATGTTCACTTCAGAGGAGTTTATGACCTTTGCCGACGACATGGGCATCAAGATTTATAATTCATCGCCGTATTATGCCCAGGCCAACGGACAAGCAGAAGCCTCCAATAAAATTTTGATCAAGGTCATCAAGAAAAAGATTGAGCAGAACCCCAGAAAATGGTATTTGCATCTGAGCAAGGCGCTATGGGCATATCGCATGGCACAGCATGGATCGATCAAAGCTTCACCTTATGAGCTAGTCTATGGACACGCTGCTGTCCTGCCATGAGAGATTCAATCTGAGACACGGCGCATCACGTTGCAAAACAAGCTTACAGCCGGTGAATACAAAGACATTATGATGGACAGTCTAGAAGATTTGCACTGTCATCGGCTTAAGGCTTTGGAATACATTGAAAGGAACAAGGTACGGGTGGCCAAGTATTACAACACTAAGGTAAGAAGCAAGAGCTTCACCGAATCAGAGCTAGTATGGAAAGTCATTCTGCCTATTGGTACGAAAGATAGCCGATTCGGTAAGTGGTCGCCAAACTGGGAAGGCCCGTATTGTGTGGTTGAATGCGCCCCGGGTAATGCTTACATCCTTGAGGATTTAGAAGGACAGAGACTCGCCAAGGCCATCAATGGAAAGTATCTGAAGAAATACTACCCTAGCATCCCAGTTGGGGGGTGATAGCCGATTCATGTGAATCTGGCTCTAACAGCCGATGCCGTGTAAGCGAGTCGCCTTCAGGACAAAAATGGCCGACATCGTAGTAACGAGTCGCCCTTAGCACAAAAATGAAATACCCTCGATGGAGTGTAACAGCCGATGCGATAAGCATCGCCTTTAGTCTAAAAAAGAAAAAAAAATAATAAAGGAAAATATATATGTATCCGAACACATATGAAAATCAGATTGATGCTTTTTGAAGGAAGTTTTATTTCTGATTGTGCTTACAGGAGCCCTATTACATTTTAATCATGCGTGGCTTTGTCTATGATGTCCTGGGCGTCGGTGACAGCCACGACCTCGTCGGCGTGCGTGAAGAAGTTCGCCAGTTGGGCACTGGCCTCCTCCATATTCTGGCCCTCCAGAAACCCGGGCTCGACAGCCTCCAGAGCAATGCCGGAGCGGAGTCGCGCGGCTGTGAGAGCCCCAGTGGCGCCGTGAAGAACGCCGGCTATGGCCACCTGGGAGACGCGGTGGTGAACATCCAGGAGCCGCTCCGCCTGCGTGTTGCCACGGGCATTGACGGCATTGGTGGCGGCCTCGGCGGCCACACGCAACTCTTCAAGCTGCGCGGTCAGGGCTGCAAAAGAAAGAAGTGTCAGCATGAAGGTGATCGTGAGCGCGCCACAATTCAAGATGTTATCGGCCACTGCAGCGTCTGATTCGGCGAGTTGGGCTTGCACCTTGGCCACCTCGGTTTCGGCGGCCTTAAGGGCAGCGGCTTGGGCTTCGGTGACGCCCTGCAGCCGGCCATTCTCCTTCGTAGCCTCTGAGTAGAGGTTACGGTACTCCACCATTTGGTGATGAAATCAGCGACCGTCGGCGGCGGTGTAGGACCCGTCAGAAGACCCCAATTCTGATCCAGCGCTCGGGGCCGGATTTTGAGGGGGTTCCTGAGGGGGCACAGTTCTGAGAGGCCGGGTGTCCACGCCAATTAGTGCTTCCGGTGGGAAAGGAATCACGCGGGCCTGACAGAAGGTTGACAAAGAAGCAGATGTGTCAGGATCGAAAGAAAACCAATGTCTTGGGTACAGATTGATTTACCTGCTGTAGATGGCTAACTACCGGGGCGTCACCCAGCGACGACGGCCGTGATGCGGGTCAGCAGTGGCATCCGTGCCAGGGGTGGCTCCAGCGGCTGCAGGGACAGCCTGAGATGGCCCGGCACTGGTTCCCGAACCTCCGACGCCGGCAGTTCCCGCATCGCTGTGCAAAACGGTGATGGTCAGATTAGATCGGATCAATGCATCAAGAAGTGAGCAGCAGCCTTACCCTAACCAGGCTCTTAGGTGATGCCTCCGTTCGCCCACGGCTTGCAGGCTCCGGCTGAAGTTGTCACCTTCGGCGGAACTCAAGGCCAGCCGCTTGGCGTGGTTTCCGTCGCTAGCCATGGATTTGGTTTTGGGGATTTATTTTCTCTGATCTGAGGAGAAAAGGCCGAGCGTGTATTTATAAAGGTGAGGGCATCGAGACGATTCCTCCTCAGAAGGTGAGACGATGTGGCGGATTTTAGGTTGCGATTAATCCGCGTTTCTTGAATCCGGAACAGTTGCCAGATCAGGGGGACGAAGCGCCGCCATCAGTGGTCACACACCGATCGGTTTTTTGGATCAGGCTGCCTAGTCGATCCTATTGTGAGTGCCCACAAGCTGATTCGTATGTAGAACGGATCAGGTTGAGTAATCGATTCTAAGGTACAATGCAAGCCTGAGAGCCGATTCGCATGCAGAAATGTATCAGACCGAACAAGTCCCTTCGAAACAGGATGAAGCCAATATTAAGGTATGAATCCAAAGGCAGATCAGGCTAAATGTTCAAACTCAGGGTGAAACAGCATGAGGACAAAGTTGCAAATAGAAAAGAACATGCCAAGTAGTACACCCATCATGTTACAAAGTCAATAAAGATCGGATCAGTTCCACTAATTCAGCACGGAGCGCATGGCCAGCCTGCAACAATTGTTGATCTCAGTTTTCAGTGGACTGCAACAGATCCAGGCGTTGGCATGTCTTCCTGCCTGCAACGACTAAGCTGCTGATTTCCTTCTTTTTCTAGAAGAGCTCGATCATGCTGGTGGAAATGGTGATTTCATGCTCACTGATAGCCGATTCAACTGCTTCCAGTTCTTTTCTCAGCTAGTCTCGTCTCGTTTTCAATGTTTCCAGTTCTGTTTCGGCTGTGCTGATTGAAGATTTGAGCAGCTTGGCTCGATCGGCTAATCCGGTGGCCTCTTGTCTGTTGGCCGATTTATTGCTCCTCAGCTGTTCAAGCTCTGCCAGGTTCACATGAGCAGTGATAATCCCTGATGCTGTAACTTTAAGATCACCGAGTCTCTGCAGGGATTTCAAGGCTGTCAGATGGGGTTGCTGCTGGACAAGTTCGATTATTTGATCAACCAGTCCGGGATTGGAGGCCAGAGCAACTAGATCACCCTCTAGGTGGGGGAGAAGTGCACTCAGCCGATTGCTAAAATCTGGCTTTGAAAGCTTCTCAGAGGAAGAGGCAAGTTCGTCTCTAGCACAGAATTCTTCTATGTCAAATGAATAGCCGGGAGACGAAGGCTCCGGTACCTGCAATACATACATTCTCTCGTCAGAAAGGGTACAATATAGATTAATTGTTTTCTGGCAGAGACAGGATACCTGAATGAGGCCTGAGGTCTGTAGGGTTGATGCCAATGTTGCTTGTTCGACTAAGACAGTTTTGTCTCTTGCGGCATGCGGATCCTCAGCTTTCATTGTCTCGAGCAGATGGGTTTCTGCAAACCAGAAGTAAGAGCAGTATGGAAATAAGGATAATTGCTAACAGCCGAATAGGAGATACCTGGATTCCTCCCAGGGGGAGACTCCTCTTCTTCAAGGTTCGCCCAGACTTCGTCGGAAGGGCTGTTCGGCTGTATTTTTGAAAAGAAGATTTGGTCAATCAGGGCATCTGCGTCGAGGAGAGAAAAGCCCAACGAGTAGTACCTGAGTTTTGGCTCCTTCTTCCTGGATCCCTTCTCCTTGAGCAGCTGACTCTTCATGGCTAGTGGATTCTGGTGATTCTTCGGCCGGTTTCTCTCTTAAGGTATCTTGAATCGGCTGGGGTTTCACCTGGTAAAAGCCGATTTAGGGATCGGAACATACTGCAGTAAAGGAAGGTCGATGCCAGTTCTGGATACCTGAACTTTTCTTATCGAACGGCGTTTCTTGGGTGCTTGCTTTTGAAGCTGAGATGCAGCTGGTCGTTTGGTGGCAGAAGGGGGCGTCAGTATAACAGGGCCTGACATTAGTTGTCACAGCATCGATGCTCGAGAACCTAGCCTCGCTGTCAGACAAGGGGGATAGTATTCCACTCGCTCTGGTGGATTGGATAATGAGTCCTGCGAGAAACATCTGTCAGGTAACATGTTTGACTAAGGCCGTTTTTACTGGAATCGGCTGAGAACACTTACTGCTCGGGAAGATTGGAAGTTCGAGTCCAGGGCTCTGCACTTGTCATGGACAGTCTGGCAGAACAGTGAGCGTGCCATCGCTGCCACCAGTCATCAAAACTCTGATGGGTGATGCAGACTTGATTCTATGGCTTCGGCGAGAATGTGGGCAGGTTTGCTCCAAGTTGAAAAATTTTGCCAGCCTGAAGGAGCTCTGTAATGTTCTCCCTGGGTTTCAAAGTATTAAAAAAAGGGAGCCGAGGGGGCAATTAGCCAAAGCCTAGCTGTCTTGCTGCTATGTTTGGGTGATAAAATTCATAAGAGGGATAGTTAGTTGGCTTGCCGCTTGCGCTCTGAAGGTGCTTGAAGTCTACTGCCAAGGCACAAGGTTTTATGATTGCATTCAAGATTTTGGTAGCCTCATCATCAGAGCACCTGTTGTTGAACTTGAAGCTGGAGGGCGCTGGAAATTCATCTTCATCCTCATAGGGGAACCAGGTAGTAACCTTTGGTCCCAAGCCCCTGTATAATGTTTCCAGCATGTTGCTCTTTGTAGTTGGGATGGTTATGGCGGAAGCAGGTTCACCATAGCTTTGACACCCTCTAGTTTTTGGATCCTCTTCCTCTGAGTACTCGGTGGATGGAAAGCTGAGGCCCTGGAGTTGTGTTCTTACCAGCTTGTGCAGATATAGGTTGAGCCACAGCTGTACTAGCCACCAAGGGCCTGTTATGCATTATACTTCTTCACCTATGATTAAGGAGCTGAACACCCGGTTCATAAGCCTGTATGCTGCACCCAACAGGAGTTTGCCCAGGGGGATGGATTGCCCTTGAGCCAGTTTCTCTGCCAAGACCCGATAAGGGTATGCTGGTCCGGCAGTGGCACCACAGAACACGAACCTCTCAAGCCACATGGTCAAAAACGCGACATGTTCTTTCTCGCTGACGGAAGAGGAGGTTTTCTGGTGGTGTTGAACATAGCCACTCCACCCTTTGTATGTGTCCAACTTCAGGAAATATGGGTCCTTCTTGCCACTGGTGCAGAGATCCTAGAAGTCATACGATCCAGTGATTTGAAGCCCGGTGAGCATGTGGATATCACCCAGGGTGATGGTTTTTGGACCGTCTCCGAACACAAAAGCGTTCAGGGAGTTGGACCAAAAGTGACTGGCGGCTATCAGGAGCGGCTCATTCTTTGCCATCTCTGATAATGATAGATCGAGACATTGGCTCAGATGGTGCATCTCCCAGTCTGCGCATTTCTTCGCCGCGACGCGGCGGAACCAGTTCCTCCATCCAGCAGGTATGCTCGGCCAGTTTCTAAAGGACTTGGCCCAGGAAGAGGCGCCCATCACGGAGCTTCGGAATGGGAACTGGTTGGTTTCTTGAACGATGAAATCTTTGGGGACCGGATCACCCATCGGACCCATGTAGTAGGTGTTGGGGATGTCCATCAGCGGAATTAGAATATCATTCCTCAGTGCCTGGATTTGAAACTCGTATTCAGTAAGGTTGGAGAGGGATTCACAAATCAGGAGGTGGATCGATGAAATTGATACCTCAGGGACCTCGGATGGAGTCGCCATTAGCTCAGGGATGGCTTGAAGGCGGTGAATCGAAGCTGACGGCGTTGGATTGAAGCCTGTGGCGGAAATTGCGAGGGTTTAGGGTTTTGTTTTGGTGCGAAAGTTTGAAGCGCCGAGAGGGAAGCTGCAGTTTGACTATTTGGAGGCTCAAGCGCTAATTTCGGATTAAACCAATTTATTCAAAAATTGGGGGGCATGTGCTAACACCAAATTTTGGGCTGGGAGCCGATAGCCGATACCAGAGGAAGATAGCCGATCTCGGAAGCAGATTCCGTCTAGCGGAAGGAAGGGAACAGCCGATTGCACGGTGAATCGGTTATCGGGCAAAGGTGACAGGAGGCGCGCAGTGTCAGTATTCATGACGTCATCCAGAGTCCGCGCCGCCAGGATGCGATCAGATCGGAGTCCGTTATGGAAAGGGAAGGTTGGACTCCAAGTTACCTTAGATATAGGATAGTTTGTTAGTTTCCTTATCTATTGATGAGTTGTAATTCGACTAGGACTCTATCTACGTTCAGGGTATAAATATAAGCCCTCAGCTATTGATATTAATAACACAACATCAATACAACACAACTTTCGGCTCCGGCCAACAAACCCTAGAGTCAGTCGAGTCCGGCGAGTTACTTCATTCAGGCTGGGTGTCATCCGGTGGATGCAGGCTTGCTTGTAAGTATCGTCAACCCCCTGTTAAACTATGTCCTTTTAGCGTCATCCGGTGGACGCGGAAGCATGGCAGACCAGGGTCCTTGCTAAGCTCTGTTTCTTTGGCGTCATCCGGTGGACGTGGGAAGCATAGTGAGTCAAGGATGATTCACGCTGGTTTACTCGATCAATCTGTGTTAACCGTCATCCGGTGGACGAGATGCAGATTAGGACGGTTTTCACGCGCGCATTAGTTATCGATTCGTGTTTGTTTGATTAATCTATTAGTTAATGTCATCCGGTAGACAGGCTATAGATTGAGATAGTTTGCATGTATGGATTAGTTATCGGCTCTAGCTAAATATGGCAATTTAGTTAGATTCATTAAGTTATCAAGATGTTATTTGTTGTTTATTGTTTATTTATCAGTATAACATCACTTTGCCCGATCAAGATTGCATAGTATTAGCCTCAGATCTACATGAGAGAATGTTCATTATATTCCGTCCATGTTTATGCTTTGTTATTTATTCGATTTGGCCAGTATTATCGTAATCTTGTTCGTACGTGATGAGAGAGCTTAGCAAAAGTCGATCTGAATGAATATAGAGCCGCCGGCCTTTTAGACCAGCTTTATATTCCTTTAGATCTACTTGTGGTTACTTTCGAGAATAAATCTAAATTGATATAAAGCCGCAGGCCTTCTAGACCAGCTTCGTATCAGTTTTAGATTTATACTTGAGACTAGTCACCGCTAAGTTTTCTGCTTCACGGACCCTGAATCGGCTAATTAGCCGATGCAGTTGTGCTTCACGAGGAAAACCAGTTAACCGATTGTTCCCTGCCAAATCAGTTAAATAGCCGATTTCTGTCTGTTTGACGTTCAGACAGCCCGAACTGAATGATTTGACATGTTAACATTAATCGATTGTGCTCTAATCTGTTATAACCATCTGCATAAACTTGTTTAACGTAGATTGTTCTATCTGATCATATATATCAATCGATTATGCATCAATTCAGTATCTACTTCCGTGGCCAAACACATATACGTGCCGGAATCGACTCTTTAGTCGATTTCCGATTGAATCGGCTTTCAGAGCCACATAATTGGAACTACCTGGACATACGGTTAGTTCCGCCCTGTGATTACTGATTACTATTTTTTCCTTATCAATTGTAAGTCAAATTGACTGGCACGCTTGGGTGTTACCGACACTCTCAGACTGGGTCCGAAGCTAGCTGGATCTGCGAGAGCTCTACTGCTTTCAAGGGTCGTTTCCGGCTTCGCTGGTGTGTTGGGCTTAGGGAACCACTTTTTGCGCCAACAGTTTTATAACTCCATTTGAGAACTCAAATAAATATAAATTGTTGAAACAAGTGAAGGGTGAAAATATTAGTGAACAATTTTGGGACATTTAGGAAATATAATTGGGAATCATTACACGATGAATTATTAAATACTTTACTAATTTAAAATGAGAATAAAATCGCTTGGAGCCAATCGAGTTTTTAATAAATCATTTTTCCACTCAATCAAAATATATGCAAGCAGCATGAATGCAACAAACCTAGACATATTAATGAAAATATTTTTTTATAGATCTATTTTTATTTAACAAAGTCGACATAAAAATATCAAAAGCTTAGTAAATTTTAGGAACTTATTAAATAATTCATTTTATTTTTGTAATTTCTATTCACATCCCCAAAATAGGTGTGACACTACCTGCTGTAGTACATCGGCTGACGTGAAACCTTGTCCCAATTTTCCATCGGTTCCGTCTATTGGGTTATCCATCAAATAGAATCTTTTGAGCTGATTGCTCGTATCAGCTGTTGACACTCGCCACTGGCTTCAACGATGCCTCCATTCTTGGTCTTCCCTAAGAGACACTTAAACCTTTTTATTTCATTGTACATTGTAACACCCCTGGTGTTACTGTAACTAAAACCTGCCATGTCATTATGATTGCATGTAAATCATCCCGTATTTAACCCTGTTAGTGTGCATCAACTAAAATAAATTTTCTTCTTATATATGATTGTGCATAAGTGATTTAGGGTGATTTATTATGCAAATGATTGTATTGGTGTGTAATTATTTAAATCCAATTAAGGAATAAAAAGAAAATCATTTATAAACTCTAAAACAGACCCAAAACCCTAATTCAAAAACCAAAAAGAATTAGATATTGGGCCTTAAACAAAAGTTGTAAATCCTTAAAAGTTGAGCAACTTCTATGTTGGGCAATTTTGAAATTATTAAAGATAATTTCAAATAAAACCTTAATCTATGCCTCAAAGTTTAAATTTAAAATACAAATTCAAAAACTAGCAAGAATCTGGTGATACTTTCTTAATGAAAGCTTTATCCCTTTAAAAATGGAACAAATTTTATTTTTAGAGATTTTGAAGTTATGCAGTGGAAATTCAAATAAAACTCAAATTAATGCTTTGAAATTCAAATTTGAAATGCTATTTTAAAAATAATTAAAAATCTGACAAAACTTTTTTAATGAAAGTTGTAGGGCTTGTCAAGTAGAACAACTTTTATTTTTGTAGATTTTCAACTTATTGAGAAAAATCTTAAGAATTTAATTGAATTTGAAACAAATTTAAAATTGAGCTTTTACCCCCTTTTGAATTACTCAAAATCCATTCAAAATTTGAAAAGGGTCCAAAAACCAAAGTTATTCAGCACAAAATTTTCTACAACTCTTATTAAGGTAATTTTGGAAGTTTATACACAAAATAAAAAGTAATTTAGCAAAAAAAACATGTATTTCGCTCGGGTACTAGCTACAGTACCCGGCCCCTACACCCTCTCTGTGCTCTGCCGCGCATGCGCGCCGCACGCCGGCGAGGCCCGGGACAGGTCAGGGTCCTATCTTCGTCGACGCTGGGCCCGTGGTGGTCCCCAGCAAGTCGCGCGATCCTCCTCTGCCTATATATGTGCCCTGTCACCGCGTTTCCCTCTTCCTCATCTCCATTGCCGCCTTGAGTAAGCTCCGGTCATCGGCAAAGTTCGCAGTCTCCGATCCATCATTGTCCAATTACCTTAACCACCGAGTTCGCCACATCCTTGCGTACCGTTTGAGCCGACAACCACAGCCTTCCATCATCGGGGTCGCCGGTGCGCCGTCATCTTCCTCGCGGCCGGCGGAGCGCCGTCGCGAGTTTCCTATCTGCGACTGGCTTCCTCTGGTCGTGTTCTGGGTCATCTTGCCCGTGTTCTAGTTCCCACCTGACCTCCGGAAACTCATGCTTTAGTGGGTCATTCATTTTATACTCAGGGACCGTCGGAACAGAGCCTGTGCCACCGGAGCGAGCCGTCGCGGGCGTGGTCAACGTCGACAAGCCATCTCTGGCTACCCTCCGATGGTCAGAATGCGCAGCTCCGTCGCGGCCGTCCATCATGGATGCCGGTGAGCTTGCTATCATGCCTAAGAGCCCTAATCAAGTTTGTCAATCGATTCGGGAGGGTTAGATCTTTGTGATGTGGCCCATGGCTTCGCCTAGTTGACCGCCACCGGCGTGCTCCGTGGCCGAGCCGCCATGGACGGCGCCGCGCGCGTGAGTTCTCGGTGTGCCTGGGGCAGGAGGTAGGCGGAGGTGGAGTTGGGCTGTGCTGGGCCGCTTGGGCCAGTCGGTCTTCGCTCTGGGCCGAGCCGGACTGCCCATCTGTTGGGTTGTCTCAGGCTGGTTTGAGCCCGCGAAGTTGTTTTCCTTTTATGAGCCTTCTAACATTTCTTAATAGTGCAGTTTTTGTTGATTTTGTAACTAGCTAATTACTACTCCGCTAATTATGAAAAATTTTGTGCAACTCTTTGTTAAGTATACAACACAGTAAACATATGGAATATTGATTTTTGGATGATTTCTGCTGGAGATAGCTTATTTATTTATTGATTTTATGCTCTCTTAATTGATTAATAAAATAAATGGCGACCCTAATCATTTTAGGCTTCGTGTGGCTTTTTGGATTGACTGATATCCCTAGGTCATTATCTTGAGATGATCTTGGCACTTTAATTAGTTAACTTCTTAATTAAATTGTTAGTTAAAGACAGTAGTAATTTATGTTATACACATATGATAATAGGATTTTGTGAAATACCTAAATATATGAAAAATTTTATGTAGCCTCTGTAGGAGGTACTAAACACAAGAAAAGTATAAAACCTGGATTTTGAGTAGTTTCTGCATGATTAAAAATTAATCCTTTTAAATTAATAAATGGGAGTTCTATGATTTTTAGGGGTAAAACATTAGTTAAAAAAATTGAATTTTGTTTTGCCACTATTTCATGGTATTAGTAACAACCTGTACAAAAAGTTTGGGTCTATTTTGACAAACTTTGCTTAAGTAATTAATTCAATTTGATTTAGGGATTTTAAACATTAATAACATTAATAAATATGAATTAGGGAATTGATTTGTTTAGTCTTCGATTATTTTTGGGTGGCGTTTGAAGATCATGAAGCACCTAACCCTTGCGGTCCCATGACATGTAACGATTTATTTTTTGTAATTATAATCACCATGTCTAATTGAATAAAACCCTAAGTAATAATATCGATAAGAGGATGTTATTGGCTTGCAACTTTATTGTGAAGGAAAACTATGCTCAACTTTCTAAATTTAATTTACTTTATAGTAATTCACACTTTACTTCATTTTATGTATCATGGCATACATATCATCACGTTAAGCATTGCATTATTATTCCGTGTAGTGATCGGGTTTTCAGGAGAATTATTTCATTGATCCCTGACGGAAGAATTATTCGTCATGAGGAGTCAAGTGGGTTTTCTCTGGTTTTCTGGCAGAAGTGACAGACCTGCAACACAGGCAAGCCCTAGTGCATTCAGCACTTCCTTGTGATTTATAAAATGTTTATCACTTTGGGTTAAACTATTGCATTAAATTATTAGGAATTGAGTGATAACCCAATTGATGCATTACCTTCCTTGACCACTTGAATATCACCCCTGAAACCTGATTTAAAATGAAAATATTTGAAAAATGCTTAGCCCTGCTTAATTAGTTAGAGTTTTGCATAAAATGCATAAAATGAACAATAAAGAAATGAAAATGAATGTTGATTTGCAACCGTTCGGATGACTTGCACTTGGGTTAGAGTCCCAATATATTGTCATCGACAGATTGGAAACTGTTCGGATGACTTTGCACTTTGGGTTAGAGTCCCAATGCATCGACGCCGACGGAAATAGAAATGAAAATGAGTCCATTCGGTTGATGTGCACTTGGGGCGGCGCCCCCGGGGCGGCGCCCCCATGTCTTATCGCCGACGAGCATGGATTTGGAAACTGTTGGGTAACTGTGTACTTGGGTTAAAGTCCCAATGCATGGTCACCGACGGAAAAGAATTAGGGACCATTCATTGTGGGCCTGCTAGATCAAGACTTTGCAACTGGGCACATACTCCGGAAAGCCCTATCTCCGATAGCTCCAATGCTTGAACCGAAGACTACGCACTGGAAGTGGAGAGATGGCGAGAGTAGCATGTACCATCGTGGGTTAGAGTCACGGATTGGAGGTGTACTATACTCTCGGGTGGCACAGGACCGGTTCAGGGATGGAAAAGCTGTGGTAGACGGGGTTGGCATATGCAAGCTTAAGTGCTGCATATGCAGTGTGGATATGGATCCCCAGCTGGGTACTGATCGATTCGAATCGTCATTGCTCCTTGGTTATGGAGACATGATCCACTGACTTACCCCGAAAAGTGGTTCAAAACTAGGTTTTCTGAATGAATAAGAACTTGGAGAATTCATGTGAACTAACTTTGCTTCAGGACTACTGATTAATACTGAGTTACCATATTGAAAGTAGAAATTAAAATTTGTGAGCGCTTTTCTGCAAAATAGTTTGATTCTTGCTTAAGCCTTACCTTGACTCCCCTCAGCCTGCATTCCTGAGTCTCATCTTTTTCTTAGTCGAGTAAGTCTTGCGGAGTACCCCAGTACTCAGGGTTTATTAACCCCTGTTGTAGGTAACCCGAGTGTACAATTCCGTGTGGGACCGTGCTGGTTGAAGGACCGGGTATTGATGAAGGTGGGTATAAGATATAACCCTTTTGCAGGGTGTCTAGTTGTATGATGCTACTCCACTACGAAACTCCGGTTTGGGTTGATGTAATTTATATTTTTGCAAATTTATGGGTATGTAATACTTTCGCACCTTGTACTCTGATTCAAACTATTTGTGTAAACTGTTGTAATACTTGCAAGGTCTTTACAATGAGATCCTCGGGTGAATTAGAGTTTCTGAGGAAACCCGGTAGGCTACCTAGGTCAGGGGGAACTCGTGTACAGTAACCGGAGGTCCTTAAGGACGATAACAGTGCACGTGGGCCCTATGATTAGGATGGTTCTGCCACAGAATGGTATCAGAGCATTTCATTATAAAGTACTTGCAGTATTACTTTACAAAAACTTTAAAATGATTTGGAATGAATAAAATTAATGGGGTAGTTTGGTCCGGGTTGCTTCTGAACTTTCCTTATTCATTCTATCCACTCTTTCCTTGACTATTTATATAGATCTATAGTTAGGTTTTGAGTATAGTATTGGATCAGCACCTTAAATATGCCCTATGTTGAAAAATATCGAGTGCATGTCACTCTAGCAATTAATTTACTCGGTATATAAATACGTATATATATCAAAGTATTCTAATTTGCGTTGGAACGCTCATGCATCATGGCATTACAAATATTAATAATTCCCCCGATATGAAGTATATGTATAATTTCTAAATCAAACTTATTTCAAAATATACTTTTCTAACAAATAAAATTCCTACCCTTCTTCCAAACAGATGGATCCACAAGGCCCTGCTACTGGAATTGACGTGTGCCTAGCTATGTTCGGAACTCCTACAGTGTTGTGGCAACTACTGCAGGAAATAAGCTACTCAGAACCACCCAAGTACTGTTCTTCTTGGTCGACCGTGGTATGAAGTGTCTCTCCAGATCTCAGCTTGTATCACTGCTCCGTTTTGGCTAGCTTGGGAAGCACAGGCTGAAGGTATGAGTCCCTAGGAAGGAGCTCAGGCAACAACATTAGAAGTCTTGAGAAAGATCTGCTTTAGGTGTCAGAAAGAGGTCAGAGTCTCTTCTCTTAGAATGTTTCCATCATAGGCGCCAGGGAATTAGGACAGTCTTTAACAACACTCTAGGCAACTAGAAGAAAGTTCTGATAAACAGTATCCTATTTTAGTAGCCACTACTCGGGCTATGCTAGCCATCCTTAACTTGCATGTGACCCGTGACCGAGGACGCGAGGAGTGGTGGGAACTTTACTCTGAATGCTATGAAGCACTCAAGAGTACAGAACTGAAGAAGAAAAAGGCCACTAAGAAAGCCCTAAAGTGGCAAGAGGCTGTTCAAAGCGGTGACATTGAAAAGATCGGTCTGGATGTCCAGATAGAAGCATTCGAAGCACAGCGACAAGCAGACCAGCACCGCATAGAAGAACTAGAGAGCCTGGTGGATAGTCTTCACCTTCAGACAGGACTTCTCATCCAGCAGCGTGAAGAAGCACATTCTTATGTTGTAATTGCAAGAGAAGGTCTTAGAGAGACCGTTGGGTATTTGCAGCATCAGGATGAGATGTTTTGGGGCCTGCATAACACCTATCAGCAACAACTTCAGGTAGCCCATCAGAATATCGCCGATCTGTACCGAGAAGTGCAAATGCTCCATGCCTTGAATGACCCAATGCCGGAAATGGGGTTTGCAGAAGCTGACAATCAAGAAGAGTCTGGTTCAGCAGAGAATGCAGATGAAGAATTAGAGGAAGCAGTGGATGTGTTTACGCTAAAATCGGGATTGAGTGCGGATAACCGATGCCGGATGCAGATAGCCGATTTTCAGAAACAGAGGCCAGGGCAGAGATAGTCGATCGGGTCCCAGAATCGATTGTGGGCTAGAGGTGAAGACGGCACGAATAGCCGATTTGATGACGTCAGCATGAATCTTCGGCTAGGAAAGCGATCACGTTCGGAGTCCGTTGAGGAAAGGAAAGATTGGGCTCCAAGTTACCTTTAATTTTGGAAAGTTTGTTAGTTCCCGTGTTTGTCTTAAGTTTTAATTCGAATAGGACTCTATCAAAGCCCTGGGTATAAATATAAGCCCCGGCCATTGTAACAAGACACATCAATACAACACATCTTTCGGCTCCGGCCAAAACTTAGGAGTAGGAGTAACGTAGATCTCGGCGAGTTCTTCAATCGGATTGAGTGTCATCCGGTGGACGCAGGCTTGCTTGTAAATGTCATGCCTCGCTAAGCTTTGTCTTTTTAATGTCATCCGGTGGACATGAGAGCATCGTAGATCGGGGTTGATTCTTATTTGATATAAGTTTAGCGTCATCCGGTGGACGTGGGTTTAGATCAAATAAGGGTTAGTTATCGATTCATGTTTATTTTCTTGTTTAATCTATGTTTAACGTCATCCAGTGGACGAAGGCTTAGGTTAAGCTTGATTATGTGCATGGATTTGTTATCGGCTCTAACTAATTTGGCATCTTAGTTAGATTCATTAAGTTATCAAGATGTTATTTGTCATTATTGTTTATTTATTAATATAACATCTTTCTGCCCGATCAAGATTGCGTAGTATTGGCCTTAGATCCACATGAAAAATATCATTTATGTCTTGTTCATGTTTATGCTTTGTTATGATATCGCTTGATTTGGCCAGTATTATCGTAATCTTGCTCGTACGTGCTATGGATGCTTGACAAGAGCCGATCTGAATGAACACTGAGCCGCCAGCCTTCTAGACCAGCTCTGTATTCCTTCTAGATTTGCTTGTGATTATTTTCAGGAATATATCTAAACTGGTGCAAAGCCGCAGGCCTTCTAGACCAGCTTCGTATTAGTACTAGATTTATACTTGAAATTATTCATCGCCAAGTTTTCTGCTTCACGGACCCCGAATCGGCTAATTAGCCGATACGGTTGTGTTTTCTCAAGAAAAACCAATTAACTGATCGCATTCTGCCAAATCGGTTAAATAGCCGATTTCTGCCTGTTTGACGTTCAGACCACCTGAACTGAATGATTTGACCTGTTTACAGCAATCGATTATACTTTAATCTGTTACAACTATCTGCATAGATTTGTTTAATGTAGATTGTTCTATTTGATCACGCATATCAATTGATTATGTATCACTTCAGTGTCGGTTTCTATGGCAAAACATGTATATATGCCGGAATCGACTCTTTAGTCGATTTCCGATTGAAGCGGCTCTCAGAGCCACATAGTTGGAACTACCTGGCACACCAGTTAGTTCCGCCCTGTGATTACTGACTATTATCTTTTCCTTGTCAATTGCAGGTCAAATTGACTGGCACGCCTGAGGGTTATCGGTACTCTCTGACCGGGTTTGAAGCTAGCTGGATCTTGAAAGCTCCGACGCTCTTAAGACCATATCCGGCTTCGCTGGTGTGTTGAGACGCAAGAACCACATTTTGTGCCAACAGACTTTTTGGCACGCACAGTGGGACAGTTTCACTCATGACTAAGGGAAAGGCTCTGGAGACCGTGGCTCCTAGGGAGGACGGCGTCATCAGAGTCAAGCGTGAAGAGATCGACCCCGAGGATGCTGTGGTGTTGGAGCAGATCATCGAAGAGTTCACTGATGCCTGTCTACTATCGTTTGCCAAGAATCGCGATGACCACGTGTTCAAGAAAAACCCCTACCCAAGGTGGATCATGCCTGGCCACACCGACAAGGAGGAGCAAGAGTTCAAAGAGTTCATACAGAGTGCCATCTGGAACGCTTCGCACCAGGCAGTCGGGCACCATCAAAACGTTTTCCTTGCAGATATTCTACAACATCATGAAGACCATCATCATGAAGCAGAACTGGGAATCATTAGGCCCAACGTACTTCAATATTCCCCCAGAAGATACCAAATCAGATGCAGCGGCCGGAACATCCGATCCTCCGCCGCAACAGTCGAAACCGTCAAAGTCATCTGATCAACATCCCAATATGATGACGGATTTGGCTCCAAAAATAGCTCCGCAGCCTAAGCTATACAGGGATTACTCTCCTAAACAGATTGCCGCTTATATGCGTACAACTGGGAACGTGCCGGTCGGGAACGTGCAAACTGGAAACGTGACTTTGGCAACTCCAAACTATCACATCGGTCATACCTATGATGAGCTCACATCGGCGTCACATCCTGGCTATGCGCAGTCGCCTCAAGACGAGTTAGTAAACAAGATAAGTGCAATGCTCAGGGACCAATTCGTCTTGCAGCCGAAAGCGGGGGTGTCGATCAGATACAGGCGCCCCTACCCTGAATGGTTTGATCGTGTGGCATTACCACCAAGGTACCACATACCAGATTTCGCCAAGTTCAGCAGTCAAGACGACATATCCACCATAGAGCACATCAGTCATTACCTGACTCAACTTGGTGAGGCGTCTTATGAGGATGCTCACAAAGTCCGTTTCTTCTCATTGTCCTTGACGGGGCCGGCTTTCAGTTGGTTCACCACTTTGGAGCCCGGGACAATCCAAAACTGGGCAGACCTGGAAAGCAAGTTTCACGGTTATTTCTTCTCGGGCACCGGGGAGAAAACTATTGTTGATTTGACCAGCATGTGCCAGAAGAGTAGCGAGATGGGATCAACCTTCATCAAGCGCTTCAGGGAGATGAAGAACATGTGCTGTTCACTGAACCTGCCTGACAAGCAGCTCGCTCACTTGGTTATTGGTGGAATGCTCCCGCACATTCAGGAAAAGCTCATGGGCATTGAATTCGATAGCATCAGCTAGGTGTTGCAGCGAGTGACGGCCTTGGAGCTGCAAGCCCAGACCTTCCATAAGGAAGGGAGATAAAAACAGACGGCGTTCGTCAGTAATTCGGACTCGGAGGATGAAGATGAAGACGAAATCGCCACAGTCAAGCTGAAGTGGGGCAAGAAGCCCATGGCTGTACCCAAAAATTGGAGCTTAGAAGATCAGTATGATTTTGATACAAATAAGCTGGACAAATTATTCGATTTGATGGTCAGTGCTGGGTAGATCACCTTCCCTGCCGATTATGTGAGACCCTCTCCTGAAGACTTGAAAGGGAAGTCTTTCTGCCAGTACCATGGCCTCACCTCACACGACACCAATGGGTGCCGCGCGTTTAGAACTCAGATACAGAGGGCTATCTCCCGCGGCTTATTGAAGTTTGACAGTCCAGCTAAGGGGAAAATGAAAATTGATAAGTTCCCATTCCCGAAGGGCCAGAATATGGTCGAGGTATCAGCCCCTGCGGGCAAGATGAAAGTTCTGACCTCCAACCAAGCTAGAAGAAATGCATCAGTCGACCCTGATATGCAGATATCGGCTGAGGAGCTCGCGCTGATCAAGCGAAGACGGGAGCAGAACCAGAGCCAATACGAAAAGGGGGAGTCCAGCGGCACCAAGAAGACCAGGCCTACCTCCCGCGATCTACTGAACAAATGGCGTCGAGAGAAGGAGAAGGCCCACCGGAAGCAGCTCAAAGAGGAAGAATACTGAAGATGGGTTCGTGATGAGGAGGAGGCCCACTACCAGGAAGAACTGGCTCACCACCGAGAGGAAGAAGAAAGTCACTGGCATTGCCCATTTTTCAGGCATTGTTGGAATGAAGGTCTGAGATTGCCGACTCTGCGCAATTGCCCGGAGTGCAGCGATCAATACCGAGAGTACAGACACTCTCAGACCAACCGCCGGTCCGTGCATGAGAGGCTTGGACGCCCACATGACATGCAGGATCGGCGCAAAAAAAAAACCTGTGTGATCGGCTCAGCGGAGCAACAGTTGATCACCAAGAGCCGGTTTGGCAGGAGAATCAATGGTGTCCTGGGAACTTGACCAAGAGTTAGAGGCACCACGTGCAACGCCTCAGGAATAGGGAGCTCAAAGTAGAAGGCCGCATGAAGCAAATGTGGCGGGAGAAGCTTCCTCAGGACAAAGAGAAGGCAACAGCCGATGCGCAGATGGTGTTTGTGCTTCCGGCTGAATTCAGGGCGTCTCAAGCCAAGAAGATTGAGGTTCTCTCTGATTCTAATGAGTCGAAGTCTGAGCAGGCCACTGCAAAGCTGGTTTTCGCACAGCAGGCTACATTTGACAAGCCACCCAAGCACCGGCACCTGAAGGCCCTGTATCTCAAAGGATATGTCGATGGGATGCCCATGACCAAGATGCTAGTCGATGGTGGTGCCACCGTCAATCTCATGCCCTACACCACATTTCGCAAGTTGGGCAAGGGCCCTGATGATTTGATCGAGACCGACATGATGCTCAAAGATTTCGGGGGCAACTCTTCAAATACCCGGGGGGCAATCAATGTCGAACTGACAGTCGGGAAGAAAACGCTGCTCACCACCTTCTTCGTGATTGACAGCATGGGATCTTACAGTTTGCTACTTGGACGTGATTGGATTCATGCTAACTGCTACGTGCCATCAACCATGCTCTAATGTGTGATCCAGTGGCATGGTGAGGAAGTTGAGGTGGTCCTAGCTGATGACTCCATGAGCATAGCCGCAGCAGATGCCACCTACTGGGAAGCCGGGGATCATGACTGTTTCTCTGGCAAGACTTGGGAAGAAGGCTCCATCAAGGTCAGTGATGAGAGTCAACAGCCGGTCAGGGCAATCGGCTCTGAGTCCTTTTATTAATGGACAATCCGATCGATGGCACCGAGGGCAAGCTTGGACAGGGCTTTACGTCGGCCGACAAACTTGAAGAAGTGGACATTGGATCTGGTGATAGGCCAAGGCCGACGTATATTGCTGCCAATCTTGACCCTGAGTTCAGGCGGGAGCTGATTGATTTATTGAAGGAATACAAAAACTATTTCGCCTGGGAGTACTACGAGATGCCCGGCTTGGACAAATCGATTGTCGAACACAGATTGCCTATCAAGCCCGAGTTTTGGCCTTTCAAGCAACCGCCATGACGATTCAAGCAGCATTCATTACCTGACATCAAGGCCGAGATTGAAAGGTTGCTGGAAGCCAAGTTCATTCGAGCTTGCCGATACGCCGAGTGGGTATTGAATATTGTTCCTGTATACAAGAAGAATGGCAAGTTGCGGGTCTGCATCGATTTCAGGGATTTAAACAGAGCTACCCCGATGGATGGCTACCCAATGCCGATAGCCGATATGTTAGTCGATTAGGCTGCAGGGCACCAGTCATAAGCTTCATGGATGGTAATGCTGGCTACAATCAAATTTTTATGGCTGATGAAGATATTCCTAAAACTGCTTTCAGGTGTCCTGGTGCTATCGGTTTGTTTGAGTGGGTTGTAATGACGTTCGGTTTGAAAAATGCCAGTGCAACTTATCAAAGGGCTATGAATTATATTTTTCATAAGTTGATCGACAAGATTGTAGAAATTTACATCGATGATGTAGTTGTGAAGTCCAAAAGCTACAAGGAGCACTTAGCCAATTTGAAGGCTACACTGGAGTGTACTCGGAAGCATGGCTTGAAGATGAATCCTAATAAATGTGCTTTCGGGGTGTCAGCAGGCGAGTTTCTGAGTTTCATGGTACATCGCAAAGGAATCGAGGTCGGCAGCAAGAGCAGGAAGGCCATCGATCAGCTTGTGCCGCCGACTAACAAGAAGGAATTGCAGTCTTTACTTGGCAAGATTAATTTCATTAGAAGATTCATTGCCAATCTGTCAGAAAAGGTACTGCCGTTCTCGCCACTGTTGAAGCTAAAGGATACTCAGGAGTTTAAATGAGGTGACGTACAGCAAAAGGCTTTCGATGAAATCAAGGAATACATGAAGTCTCCACCTGTTCTAGTACCGCCACAGGCAGGTAAGCCATTCAAGCTGTACGTGACGGCCGAAGACCATACAATTGGATCGGCCCTTTTTCAAGAATTTGAAGGAAACGAGAGGGCAGTTTTCTATCTGAGCAGAAGGCTTTTGGATCCTGAGACAAGATACACGCCAACAGAGAAGCTGTGCTTATGCTTATTCTACTCGTGCACCAAGCTGAGACATTATTTGCTATCGGCCGAATGTGTGGTAGTTTCCAAGGCTGATGTGATCAAGCATATGTTGTCAATGCCTATCCTGAACGGGCGGATTGGAAATGGATCTTGGCTCTCTCTGAATTTGACTCGAGGTTTGAATCGGCTAAGGCAGTCAAAGGTCAGGCAATAGCCGATTTCATCACCCAGCATCGTGAGGGTGCCGTCAGTATAGTTGATGTGGCGCCGTGGACTATGTTCTTTGATGGGTCATCTTGCAAGCAAGGCGGAGGTGCTGGGGTAATACTGATATCACCTTGAGGTCAACAGTTTGAATATGCTTTCTAGATTGGGCCAACAGTGACAAACAACCAGGCTGAATATGAGGCAATTTGGAAGGGGTTTCAGCTTCTGCACGAAGCAAAGGCCGACGTAGTTGAAGTTTTTGGAGATTCACAACTAGTCATCAACCAATTGCTCAGCCTATTTGAGTGTAAAGACGACGTACTCTGAGGCTATTATGATCAGTGCCAAGCTTTGATCAGAGGGTTTTTAGCAGTTTTACTATATCATGTTCCCAGAGCTCAGAACCAGGAAGCTAATCGGCTAGTGCAGAGTGCTTCGGGTTACAGATCGATGCAGGAAATCCTCAATACTGAGCAATCGGCTGATGACTGGTGGAGCGAGATAGCAAGATACCTTGCAAATCCTTCATAGAAAGTTAGTAGAAAGCTGAGGTACAAAGCTATCAAGTACGTGCTGTTGGACGGTCAGCTGTATTATAAGACTATTGAAGGAGTGCTGTTGAGATGCCTCGGGGCAGAAGAATTGATGAAGCTGATGAGTGAGGTTCATGAAGGAGTCTGTGGTGCTCACCAATCGGCTCTTAAGATGAAATGGATTATCAGAAGGACTGGTTATTATTGGCCAACAATGCTCAAAGATTGTTTCAGGTATTACAAGGGTTGCTAAGAGTGTCAGAGATTCAGAAATATGCAGAAGTCTCTTGCCTCAGCTATGAATCCTATCATCAAGCCATGGCCGTTCAGAGGTTGGGGAATCGATCTGATCGGCCAAATCTATCCACCGTCCAGTAAAGGTCACAAATGGATTTTGGTTGCAACAGACTACTTTACTAAGTGGGTAGAAGCTATTCCTTTGAAGAACGCCACATCCGGAGATGTATATAAAGGAACATATCATTTATAGATTTGGTATACCACAGACTATCACGATAGATCAAGGGACAATGTTCACTTCGGATGAGTTTTTGACCTTTGCTGACGACATGGGCATTAAAGTTTATAATTCGTCACCTTATTATGCTCAAGCCAATGGTCAGGCTGAAGCGTCAAATCAAAGGTTGATCAAGATCATTAAGAAGAAGATTAGCAAACCCCCAGGAGGTGGTACTTGATGCTTAGTGAAGCTTTGTGGGCATACCGAATGGCTCAGCATGGATCAACTAAAGCCATGCCCTATGAGTTGGTCTACGGGCACGCTGCTGTTGTCAAGTTACAGAATGAGCTTACAGCCGGTGAGTACAACGATATCATGATGGACAGTCTTGAAGATTTACATTGTCATCGACTCAAAGCTCTGGAGTGTATCGAAGCTAATAAGATATGGTAGCTAAGTACTACAACACCAAAGTAAGAGGAAAGAGCTTTGCTGAATCTGAGCTTGTATGGAAGACTATCCTGCCTATTGGAACCAAAGACAGCCGATTCGGCAAGTGGTCGCCAAATTGGGAAGACCCTTATCGGATTATTGAATGTGCGCCTGGCAATGCCTATATACTCGAGGATATGGAAGGAAGGAGATTTGCCAGAGCGATCAACAGCAAGTACCTGAAGAAGTACTATCCCAGTATCCCAGTTGGGGGTGATAGCCGATCGGTGTAAGATCTGACTCTTACACCCGATTCTACGAAGAGGATCGCCTTCAGGACAAAAATAGCCGATTCTACGAAGAGAATCGCCTTTAGCACAAAAATGAAATGCCCTCGATGGGGTGTAACAGCCGATGTAATTGCATGGCCTTTAGAACAAAAATAAAGATAATAAAGACAGACTGATGATTATCAAATACATTTTTTCAATTCTGCATCGTGTTTACAGAGGAGCTCTATTACATTCTAATTTGGATTATGAGTAGCTCTATCTATGATGTCCTGGGCGTCGTTGACGGCCGCCACCTCGTCGGCGTGAGGGAAGAAGTTCGCCAGTTGGGCGCTGGCCACCTCCATGTCCTGGCCTTCCGGAAACCCGTGCTCGATCGCCTCCAAGGCTATGCCAGAGCGGAGGCATGCGGCCGTGAGAGCCCCGGTGGCGCCGTGACGAACGCCAGCCATGGCTACCTGGCGGACGCGGTGGTGAACATCCAGGAGCCGTTCTGCCTGCGTGTTGCCACGGTCGTTGACTGCGTTGGCGGCGGTCTCGGCGGCGACACACAGCTCCTCCAGCTGTGCAGTCAGGGCTGCAAGAACAGGAAAGGTCAGCGCAAGGATGGTCATCAGTACAACGCGAAGCAGCTTCAAGACACGATCACCTGCCACTGCGGCGTCTGATTCGGTGAGCTGGGCTTGCACCCTGGTCACCTCGGCCTCAGCAGCGGCAAGGGCAGCGGCTTGGGCTTCGTTGACGCCCTGCAGCCGGCCATTCTCCTTCGTAGCCTCTGAATAAAGGTTACGGTATTCCACCATTTGGTGGTGGAAGCGGCGACCGTCGACGGCGGTGTAGGACCCGTCAGAGTCTGCAGAGGACCTCAAATCAGATCCAGTGCTTAGAGCCGGAGCCTGAGGCGGGTCCTGGGGAGGCGCAGTCTGGCGAACCCGGGAGTCAGGGCCAATCGGTGCGCCCGGAGGAAAAGGGATCAGGCGAGCCTGACTGGAAATGGCAGAGGAGCAGATGTATCAGAATCGAAAGAAATCAATGCCATGAATGCAAACTGATTTACCTGCTATGAATGGCCAACTGCTGGGCGTCACCCAGCGATGGCGGCTGTGTGACAAGCCAGCAGTAGCACCCGCACCGGGGGTGGCTCCAGCGGCATCAGGGGCGGCCTGAGACGGCTCGGCAACAGTTCCCGAACCTCCAGCACCGGAGGCTCCTGCATCACTGCGCAAGACGTTGGTGGTTAGATTAGATCAGATTGATGTATCAAGAAGTGAGCAGTAGTCTTACCCTAACCAGGCTCGCAGGCATTGCCTCTGTTCACCCACGGCCCGTAGGCTCCGGCTGAAGTTGTCGCCTTTAGTGGAACTCAAAGCCGGTCGCTTGCCGTGGTCTCCGTCGCCGGCCATGGGATTGGTTTCGAAGGTTTGCTTTTCTCTGTTTGTGGAGAAGAGGCGAAGAGCAAAGGCCGGGTGAGTGAAGGCTAGGGTGTTTGCGGTTGCTCGCTCATGCCACGCCTCTATTTATAAAGAAGGAGGCACCAAGACAGTTTCCCCTCCGGGAGACGAGGCGACATGGTGGAATTTACGCTGGAATTTACCCACGTTTATTGAATCCGGAACCGATGCCACGCGTGGAAGGTGGAACGTCTCGATCGGTTGTTTTGGTCGGTTGCCTTGAATCGGCTATTTTGGGCCCGGTGTTCAGAATCGATTATTCGGGCGAGTTGTTTAAAACAGCCAATTCGATTCGTGCCAGTAACAGTATTAAAGATCAGGCTATGAGAAGCTGATTCAGGGGCAGAACAAAAGAGAAGGCCGATTCAGATGTATCTGGCCAAAATGCATTACATGATCATTCAGGTATACAGAGCAAGTGTAGGATTACAAGCCCAGAAAGGACCGGACAATGGTGATACATTCAGTAAGAAGAGCATGGCCGGTCTGTAGCAGTTCCTGGTCCTCATCGGCTGCTGACTTCAGGATGTTCAGGCGCTGCTTTATTTGTTGGCCCTCAACGACCCTGGCGCTGACCTCCTTCTTCTTCACGGCCAAATCAATGGTGCTCGTCGATATGGAGATTTCACACTAAGTAATGGCCGCGTTGACCTCTTCTAGCTCCTTCGTCAGCTGCTCACGTCTGATCTTCAAAGTGTCTAGTTCTGACTCGGCCGAATTAATTGTGGTTTTCAGCAACTTTAGTTGATCGGCTAATCCGCCGGCTTCTTGTTTGTTGGTTAGCCTGATGTTCGTCAGTTGCTCGAGCTCGGTCAAATTTTCATGGGCAGTCTTGATCCCTGGAGCGGCCCTCTTGAGTTTGATAAATTGCGGTAGGGAGCTGAGGATGGCCGTACACGTCTGTTGCTGAATTAATTCAATAACCTGATCAATAGGTTCAGGGTGCTCAGCCAGGTCAGTTTGGGCCACCTCCAGCTGAGGAAGAAGCTCGCTCAGTCATTTCTTGAGGTCTGGCTCTGGTAGTGATGAAGACCTGGAGCTCAGTTCATTTTCGTCACAGCATTCCTCCAGGTCGAAGGAGTAGCTGGGGGAAGAAGGCTGCAGCACACGTCTGTTACTGAATTAATTCAATAACCTGATCAATAGGTTCAGGGTGCTCAACCAGGTCAGTCAGGGCCACCTCCAGCTGAGGAAGAAGCTCGCTCAGTCATTTCTTGAGGTCTGGCTCTGGTAGTGATGAAGACCTGGAGCTCAGTTCATTTTCGTCACAGCATTCCTCCAGGTCGAAGGAGTAGCTGGGGGAAGAAGGCTGCAGCACATGGGTTCACATGTTAAAAATGGTGATGACATAAAGGCTTTGGATCAGTTAAGAGATGAATGCTTCACCTGAATAATGCTTGAAGGAAGTGGAGCCGATGAGGTGCCTGGTTGATCTACTACAGTGATCTCTTTTCTGGCAGAGGAAATGGCCTCAGCTTGTGTTTCTGCAGTCAGCTGAAGCTCTGAAAGAGAAAAGTGAGTTAGAAATAGAGCAAACATGACAAGTGTTAACAGCCGAAAAGCCTTACCCGGATGTTCGGGAGATGGTGTTTTCCCTTCTTCAAGTTCGTTCCACGAAGGAGGGCTGTTTGGCTACATTTTTTAGAAGGGGTCAGAAAATATTCAGTAAGGAAGGATTGTGTGCTTACAGATTTGGTTGATACCTGAGTTCCTTCAACTTCTTGCTGGATAGCAATGCTTTCGTCCGTTCCTAGAAAGCCTTTAGCCGTATCTTGGTGGCCTGATGTTTCTGGATGGGTTTTGGCTTGAATATTTTCAGAAGGTGCCTGGATCGGCTGAATGCTCACCTATTGTATAGCCGATTCAGTCAGGTATGCTGAATAAGTGATGCAGAGGGTATTTCAAGGCATCCAAGTACCTGGGCAGGCTTCCTCTTGGATCTTTTCTTGGTTGTCCTCTTCTGAAGACTTGATGAGGCTTTAAGCCGGAGCAGTTGGCATGCTGGTAGGGGCCTTCATCATCTTCTTCAAGGATGGGGCCTGAGAGTCTAGCCAGGTAGCTGGGCAAGAAGGATAATAGTTGATCTGCTCTGGAGGGTTGGATTCTGGGTCCTACATTAACAGAAGATTAGAACACAATTTGCAGCCGGTTTGAATGGAATCGATTAGAATACTTACTGCCGAGGTAGAGTTGAAGCTTGGGTCTAGGGCTCTGCATCTATCATGGATCCCTTGATAGAAAAGATGAGCATGCCACTGTTGCCACTAGAGATCAAAGGTCTCATGGGACATTGAAATTTGGCTCCAATGCTCTACAGTATAGACTGGCATGTTTGCTCCCAATGTAAAGACCCTGTCAGCTTCTAACATCTCAGTGATTTCATCTCTAGGCCTCAGAAGGTGTAAAAATGGAAGCTTGGGGGGCAGTTGGCCGAAGCCCAGTTGTCTTGCTGCAACGATGGGGTGATAAAATTCATATGAAGGCCAGCTGGGTTCAGTACTGCTAGTGCCACGAAGATGCTTGAAGTCGACTGGTAGTGTGTAGGGCTTTATGATGACGTTGAAGATTTCAGTAGCTCCAGCATCAGAACATCCTGTACTAAACCTGAAGGTATAGGGCATTGGGAATTCAGCATCATCTGCATATGGGAACAAAATCAAGGTGTCTGGTCCCAAGCCTCTGTAGAGTTTCTCAAGTAAGTTCCCTCGGTTCATATTGATGGTGATGGCTGAGGCAGCTTCTTCAAAGTTCTGACAGCCCCTGGTGATCTGGTTGCTGTCCTCTTCTGCATAGTTGATAGAAGGGTAATTGAGGTTCTTGAGGTTTGGCCTGACCATCTTGTGCAAATACAAGTTGAGCCATAGTTGAATCAATCACCAGGGACCTGTTATGCACCGTACTTCTTCCCCTTTCAGTAGATAGCCGGTAACTCGGTTCATTAATCTGTAGGCAGATCTCAGCAATATTTTACCTAAGGGGATTGAATTGCCTTGAGCTAGTTTTTCTGCAAGGGCCTTGAAGGGATAGACCGGCCCCAGGGAGGCATCACAGAAGATGAACCTTTCCAGCCACAAGATCAAGAAGGCTATGTATTCCTTGTCGCTAATACTGGAGGTCGTTCGCTGGTGGGTATTGATATAGCCGGTCCAGCCCTTGTACTCATTCAATTTTGAGAACTTCTTTTCGCCACCTGAAAGCAAATCCCACAGTTAGAAAGAACCGGTGATTTGAAGGCCAGTCAGCATATGTATATCACCCAAGGTGATGCTCATTGGCCCATCTCCAAATATAAAGGTGTTTAGAGAGTTGGACCAGAAGTAACTTGCAGTAATCAGGAGGGGTTCATTCTTTTTCATGTCACACAGAGAAAGGTCAGGGCACTGGCTCAGATTGCGCAGCTCCCAGTCTCCCTTTTCCTTTCTGAGATGCGGCGGAACCAATTTCTCCATCCACTGGGCATGCTTGGCCAATTCTTGAAGGGCTGCCTGGACCATGAAGATGCATCCACTAGCAGACCTCTAAAAGGGATTTGGTTGGTCTCTTGATTGATGAATTCCGCGGGGTTGGAGTCGCCCATCGGGCCCAGGAAGAAAGCAGTCGGAGCATCCCTCAACGGAATCAAGATTTCATTTTTTAGGTCTTGAGACAAATGGATGATAGGTGTGACCAATTGGATGGAGATTCATGAATGAAAGACAAGTTGGCAAGATTCATACCTCAGGAATCTCGGAAGGAGTTGCCATCACTTGCGGATTTCTTGAAAACGGCGAATCGAGGTTGAAGATGCAACAGAGGATTTTTCGAAGCTAGGGTTTCAGTTCGCCGTCGGAGTTTGAAGCGATGAGTGGAAGGTTGTGATTTTGGCTCAAGAGTGGACTGAATCGAGACTCAATGCTAATTTTGGAATAAAACTATTTTATCCCAAAATTGGGGGCATGTGTTTACGCTAAAATCTGGACTGAGTGCGGATAACCGATGCCGGATGCAGATAACCGATTTTTAGGAACAGAGGCCAGGGCAGAGATAGTCGATCGGGTCCTGGAATCGATTGTGGGCTGGAGGTGAAGACGGCGCGAATAGCCGATTTGATGACGTCAGCATGGATCTTCGGCCAGAAAAGCGATCACGTTCGGAGTCCGTTGAGGAAAGGAAAGATTGGCTCCAAGTTACCTTTAATTTGGGAAAGTTTGTTAGTTTCCATGTTTGTCTTGAGTTGTAATTCGAATAGGACTCTATCAAAGCCCTGGGTATAAATATAAGCCCCGGCCATTGTAACAAGACACATCAATACAACACATCTTTCGGCTCCGGCCAAAACTTAGGAGTAGGAGTAACGTAGATCTCGGCGAGTTCTTCAATCGGATTGAGTGTCATCCGGTGGACGCAGGCTTGCTTGTAAATGTCATGCCTCGCTAAGCTTTGTCTTTTTAATGTCATCCGGTGGACATGAGAGCATCGTAGATCGGGGTTGATTCTTATTTGATATAAGTTTAGCGTCATCCGGTGGACGTGGGTTTAGATCAAATAAGAGTTAGTTATCGATTCATGTTTATTTTCTTATTTAATCTATGTTTAACGTCATCCAGTGGACGAAGGCTTAGGTTAAGCTTGATTATGTGCATGGATTATTATCGGCTCTAACTAATTTGTCATCTTAGTTACATTCATTAAGTTATCAAGATATCATTTGTCATTTATTGTTTATTTATTAATATAACATCTTTCTGGCCGATCAAGATTGCGTAGTATCGGCCTTAGATCCACATGAAAAATGTCATTTATGTCTTGTTCATATTTATGCTTTGTTATGATATCGCTTGATTCCGCCAGTATTTTCGTAATCTTGCTCGTACGTGCTGTGGACGCTTGACAAGAGCCGATCTGAATGAACACAGAGCCGCCGGCCTTCTAGACCAGCTCTGTATTCTTTGAAGATTTGCTTGTGATTATTTTCGGGAATATATCTAAACTGGTGCAAAGCCGCAGGCCTTCTAGACCAGCATCGTATTAGTACTAGATTTATACTTGAAATTATTCATCGCCAAGTTTTCTGCTTCACGGACCCCGAATTGGCTAATTAGCCGATACGGTTGTGCTTTCTCGAGAAAAAACAATTAACCGATCGCATTCTGCCAAATCGGCTAAATAGCCGATTTCTGCCTGTTTGACGTTCAGACAGCCTGAACTGAATGATTTAACCTGTTTACAGCAATCGATTATACTTTAATCTGTTACAACTATCTGCATAGATTTGTTTAATGTAGATTGCTCTATTTGATCACGCATATCAATCGATTATGTATCAGTTCAGTGTCGGTTTCTATGGCAAAACATATATATATGCCGGAATCGACTCTTTAGTCGATTTCCGATTGAATCGGCTCTCAGAGCCACATAGTTGGAACTACCTGGATACACCGGTTAGTTCCGCCCTGTGATTACTGACTATTATCTTTTCCATGTCAATTGCAGGTCAAATTGACTGGCATGCCTGAGGGTTATCGGTACTCTCTGACCGGGTTTTGAAGCTAGCTGGATCTTGAAAGCTCCGACGCTCTTAAGACCATATCCGGCTTCGCTGGTCTGTTGAGACGCAAGAACCATATTTTGTGCCAACAGGATGACTCAGAGTCTGAAGTAATGAGTGGTCAGGTTGATTAGCTTATGAAGATAGCTGGTTTCTTAGACCCAGTGTCAGATCAGGTCCAACCTAAGGTTAAGTTTCTTTTGTACTATAAAACCCCGAGTCAGTAGGAAATTGGTGTAATGTTGGCAAGTCGACCTAAGCTAGTAGTCAATGGGAACTAATGTGTAAACCTTGGATAATCCATCGTCATCTGTAAAATGATTTCCTACTTAAGTTTATAAGTGATAAGTGTGTTCAAAAGGTGGTAAATTTTGTCAGAGACTAGGTTTTACCAATTCCCGTTAATCTTCGCTCCAAAAATTTCCAGTCCTTGGGGAACTTCTGGATGCAGTCAACTCAACACCAAAACTCGATAAATCTTTGACTATCTAAATCTACGTATGTGTCAGCCTTGATTTTCTCCTGTCACGACAAATGCTATTTCCTGAAAATTTATGACTAACAGGTGTTGGTTGAAAGCTATTTTAATTGTAGTCTATGGGATATCATGATCCATTACCATGATGCAGCGTCGAAATCTAGGGTCTCTTATGGCTCGCGACCATAGGGAGTTACTGCCGTACGCTCGCTGTTATCCAGGTTAATGGTCATGATCCTAGCCTTCAATTAATGTGCTTTCACTCTCTTTCAAAACTCTTTTCCAAAATTCATATCTATATTTCTTCCTGAATTTCTAAAATTCTTTTGCTATTTATAACAATCTTTAAATCTACTTTGAGAATTCACATCTGATCCCTCCGAATTCCCGAAAATTCTTTGTCCTTGCAATCGTCTTAATGTCACATGATAAAATAACGGGAACCGATTTGAAAATGGTACCTAAGATCCAATCACTTGGAAATGGTATCTGCGATCCGCAGAGGATTCCCTGTTGTTTTATAAATTCCTGGTTATTTATAAATATCTTGAAATCGACTTTGAGAACTCACTTCTTTGGAAAAATTTTAGGATGTGCTCAAATCTATCCCACTGACCCAGTACCAAAATCTAGCACTAGACCATGACTTATCCTCTATATACGTGTCATGCCTTGATCCGACATGTACCACTCACTCAAATTCAACATGTTATTCCAAAGTCATTATGGTTGCCTATAGTGGTGCCATGACCTATGACCACGGTGTCGTGTCTAAACCTAGGGTCTCTCACGTGCCATGGCCACACAGAGATTCTGTTAGGCACGCGCAGGTATTGAGGTTTGGGGTTGTGACATACTATAGATTCACAACTAGTAAAATTCCTTTTGTTTGCACTCTATGTGGAAACGAATCCACCCGGCTATGGTGTGACATGATCTATGGGTGCGATAAAATATAGCAACCTGGAGTCTCCTATAACTCACAACCACATGAGATTCTAAAGGGTATATGCTCGTATCAAGGCCTGTGGTCACTTTTCATCACAGCCACAATCGATATACTTTCTCTCTTTTGACTGAGCTTACTCTAATTGTGTTCTATGATGGTATCTCGACCCGTGACTATGGTGCCATGTCAAAACTTGGAATCTTCTGTGGACTGCAGCCACATAAGACCTTACCAGGGTACACACTGGTATCATAGTCAGTACTCTTGAATCATCATAGCTCGCAATTAATTGCCCTCACTCTCTTTGAAACCATCCTCAAACGATGTTCCCCATAAAAGGTTTACCTTGAAGAAGTAGATTTTAAAACTTTTAGTGTTGAGAGACAACTGATTAGGTCAAATAAGAATCTTCAATAATAACAGGTAGAAAGAGAACTGTGGGCTAGTAGCTTGTCAACACAAGCGTCTGAACACCTGTCAGCTGTGCAAGATGTATTTCATGTATCACCATTTGAGAAGTGTCTTCAAGTGCCAGATCAAGTTATTGACTTGATAAGAGTGAATTCAACCAAATCTGACAAACACTGACTACCCAATACAAGTCCTAGGCTGGAAAGATTGTGTTACTCATTGAACCACAACAAGATGGTACAAGGTACAATGGAGCCAGCATTCAAAAGAAGAAGCAACCCGAGAATCAAAGAGTTACCTATCTGAAAGCTTTCCTAAGTTGTTTGCTATTCTTTAAACGTGGTTTATCCCTTTTAAGTCTTACAAAATATAAACCCCTACTTGCTTTATAGTCAAGTTTGAAAAATGTTTAGTTGACACATTTTCTTTTCCATTAATAAAACTAAGGCTTTAGCCTTTTCTTAAATCTTGAGACGAGATTTATTTTAAGGGGGAAGGATGTAACAACCCTGGTGTTAATGCAACTAAAACCTGCCATGTCATCATAATTGCATGCAAATCATCCCGTATTCAAACCTATTAGTGTGCATCAACTAAAATAAATTTTATTTTTGCATATGATTGTGCATAGGTGATTTAGAGTGATTTATTATGCAAATTATTGTATTGGTGTGTAATTATTTAAATCGAGTTAAGGAATAAAAAGAAAATCATTTATAAACCCTAAAACGGACCCAAAACCCTAATTCAAAAACTAAAAGGAATTAGATGTTGGGCCTTAAACAAAAGATGTAAATCTTTAAAAGTTGATCAACTTCTATATTGGGCAATTTTGAAGTTATTAAAGATAATTTCAAATAAAACACTAATCTATGCCTCAAAGTTTAAATTTGAAATACAAATTCAAAAATAGCAAGAATCTGGTGATACTTCCTTAATGAAATTTTTATCCCTTTAGAAATGGAACAAATTTTATCTTTGGAGATTTTCATGTTATGCAGTGGAAATTCAAATAAAACTCAAATTAATGCTTTGAAATTCAAATTTGAAATGCTATTTCAAAAATCAACAAGAATCTGACAAAACTCTTTTAATGAAAGTTGTAGGGCTTGTCAAGTAGAACAACTTTTAGTTTTCTAGATTTTCAACTTATTGAGAAAAATCTTGAGAATTTAGTTGAATTTGAAACGAATTTCAAATTGAGCATTTACCCCCTTTTGAATTACTCAAAATCCATTCAAAATTTGAAAAGGGTCCAAAAATCAAAGTTATTCAGCATAAAATTTTCTACAACTCTTATTAAGGTAATTTTGGAAGTTTATACATAAAATAAAAAGTAATTTTGTAAAAAAAATGTATTTGGCTCGGGTACTAGCTACAGTACCCAGCCCCTACACCCTCTCTCAGCTCTGCCGCGCGTGCGCGCACCGCACGCCGGCGCAGCCCGGGACGGTCAGTGTCCTGTCGCGGTCGACGCCGGGCTCGTGGGGGTACGTCGCGCGATCCTCCTCTGCCTATATATGCGCCCTGTCATCGTCGTTTCCCTCTTCCTCATCTCCATTGCCGCCTCGAGTAATCTCCTGTCATCGGCAAAGTTCACGGTCTCCGATCCATCACTGTCCAATTACCTTAACCACCGAGTTCGCCACCTCCTTGCGTACCGTTCGAGCCAAAAACCACAGCCTTCCATCATCGGGGTCGCCGGTGCGCCGTCATCTTCCTCGCGGCCGAAGGAGCGCCGCCGCGAGCTTCCTCTCTGTGACTGGCTTCCTCTGGTCATGTTCTGGGTCATCTTGCTCGTGTTCTAGCTCCCACCTATCCTCGGGAAACTCATGCTTTAGTTGGTCATTCATTTCATACTCAGGGACTGCCGGAACAGAGCCCGTGCCACCGGAGCGAGCCGTCGCGGGCGCGGTCAACGTCGACAAGCCATCTCTGGCTACCCTCCGCCCCTACCAGCACAAGCAGCATGCCGTGGTGAGCATCCTGGACCATCCCCGAACCCGGGCCCAAACTCTACCGCGTCCGAACGGTCGGAACGCGCAGCTCCGTCGCAGCTGTCCACCATGGATGCCGGCAAGCTTGCTATCATGCCTAAGAGCCCTAATCGAGTTTGTCGATCGATGCGGGAGGGTTAGATCTTTGTGATGAGGCCCTCGGCTTCGCATAGGTGACCGCCGCCGTCGTGCTCCGTGGCCGAGCCGCCACGGACGGCGCCGCGCGCACGAGTTCTCGGCGTGCCTGGGGCAGGAGGTAGGAGGAGGAGGAGTTAGGCTGTGCTGGGCCGCTTGGGCCAGTCGGTCTTCGCTCTGGGCCGAGCTGGACTGCCCATCTGTTGGGTTGTCCCGGGTTGGTTTGAGCCCGTGAAGTTGTTTTCCTTTTACGTGCCTTTTAACATTTCTTAATAGTGCAGTTTTTGTTGATTTTGTAACTAGTTAATTACTACTCCGGTAATTATGAAAAATTTTGTGCAACTCTTTGCTAAGTATACAACACAGTAAACATATGGAATATTGATTTTTGGATGATTTCTGCTGGAGATACCTTATTTATTTATTGATTTTATGCTCTTTTAATTGATTAATAAAATAAATGGGGCCCTAATCATTTTAGGCTTCGTGTGGCTTTTTGGATTGAGTGATACCCCTGGGTCATTATCTTAAGATGATCTTGGCACTTTAATTAGTTGAGTTCTTAATTAAATTTTTAGTTAAAGACAGTAGTAATTTATGTTATACACATATGATAATAGGATTTTGTGAAATACCTAAATACTTGAAAAATTTTATGTAGCCTCTGTAGGAGGTACTAAACACAAGAAAAGTATAAAACCTGGATTTTGAGTAGTTTCTGCACGATTAAAAATTAATCCTTTTAAATTAATAAATGGGAGTTCTATGATTTTTAGGGGCTAAAACATTAGTTCAAAAAAATTTGAAATTTGTTTTGCCACTATTTCATGGTATTAGTAACAACCTGTACAAAAAGTTTGGGTCTGTTTTGACAAACTTTGCTTAAGTAATTAATTCAATTTGATTTAGGGATTTTAAACATTAATAAAAGACAATATGAATTAGGGAATTGATTGGTTCAGTCTTTGATTATTTTTGGGTGGCGTTTGAAGATCGTGAAGCACCTAACCCTTGCGGTCCCATGACATGTAACGATTTATTTGTTGTAATTATAATCATCATGTCTAATTGAATAAAACCCTAAGTAATAATATCGACAAGAGGATGTTGTCAGCTTGCAACTTTATTGTGAAGGAAAACTATGCTCAACTTTCTAAATTTAATTTACTTTATAGTAATTCACACTTTACTGCATTTCATGTATCAAGGCATACATATCATCACGTTAGCATTGCATTATTTTCCGTGTAGTGATTGGGTTTTCGGGAGAATTATTTGATTAATCCCGGACGGAAAGATTATTCGTCAGGAGGAGTCAAGTGGGTTTTCTCTAGTCTTCTGGCAGAAGTGACAGACCTACAACACAGGCAAGCCCCGGTGCATTCAGCCCCTTCCTTGTGATTTATAAAATGTTTATCACTTTGAGTTAAACTATTGCATTAAGTTGTTAGGAATTGAGTGATAACCCAATTGATGCATTACCTTCCTTGACCACTTGAATATCACCCCTGAAACCTGATTTAAAATGAAAATGTTTGAAAAATGCTTAGCCCTGCTTAATTAATTAGAGTTTTGCATAAAATACTATTTTCCGAGCTATGATGATATACTATTGATGAAGAATAAAGAAATGAAAATGAATGTTGATTTGCAACCGTTCGGATGACTTGCACTAGGGTTAGAGTCCCAATGTATTGTCGCTGATAGATTGAAAACCATTCGGATGACTTTGCACTTTGGGTTAGAGTCCCAATGCATCGACGCCGACGGAAATGGAAATGAAAATCAGTCTATTCGGTTGATGTGCACTTGGGGCCGTGCCCCCATGTCTAATTGCCGACGGGCATGGATTTAGAAACCGTTGGGTAACTATGTACTTGGGTTAGAGTCCCAATGCATGGTCACCGACGGAAAAGAATTAGGGACCGTTCATTGTAGGCCTGCTGGATCGAGACTTTGCAACTAGACACATACTCCGGAAAGCCCTATCTCCAGTAGCTCCATTGCTTGAACCGACGACTACGCACTGGGAGTGGAGAGATGGCGAGAGTAGCATGTACCCTCATGGGTTAGAGTCTGGGATTGGAGGTGTACTGTACTCTCGGGTGGCGCAAGACCGGTTCAGGGATGAAAAAGTCGTGGTAGAAGGGGTTGGTATACGCAAGCTTAAGTGCTACATATGCAGTGTGGATAGGGATCCCCAGATGGGTACTAATTGATTCGAATCGTCGTTGCTCCACGGTTATGGAGACTTGATCCACTGATTTACCTCAAAAAGTGGTTCGAAACTAGGTTTTATGAATGAATAAGAACTTGGAGAATACATGTGAACTAACTTTGCTTCAGGACTACTGATTAATACTGAGTTACCATATTGAAAGTAGAAATTAAATTTGTGAGCACTTTTCTGCAAAATACTTTGATTCTTGCTTAAGCTTTACCTTGACTCCCCTCAGCCTGCATTCCTGAGTCCCATCTTTTCTTAGTCGGGTAAGTCTTGCGGAGTACCCCAGTACTCAGGGTTTATTAACCCCTATTGCAGGTAAGCCGAGTGTATAGTTTCGTGTGGGACCGTGCCGGTTGAAGGACTGGGTATTGATGAAGGTGGGTATAAGATATAACCCTTGGGAGGGTGTCTAGTTGTATGATTCTACTCCACTACGAAACTCCGGTTTGGGTTAATGTAATTTATATTTTTTCAAACTTATGGGTATGTAATACTTCCGCACCTTGTACTCTGATCCAAACTATTTGTGTAAACTGTTGTAATACTTGTAAGGTCTTTACAATGAGATCCTCGGGTGAATTAGGGTTTCTTAGGAAACTCGACAGCCCACCTAGGTCAAGGGGAACTCATGCACAGTAACCGGAGGTCCTTAGGGACGATGACGGTGCGTGTGGGCCCTATGATTAGGATGGTTCTTCCACATACATGCTGTTGGTGATTGCCTCGACCTCGGAACTATCTGCCCCGACTATCTCCACCTGATCTCCGAGCCACTGGATCACACATTGATGTATCGTGGACGGAACACAGCAATTGGCGTGAATCCAATCGCACCCGAGGAGCACGCTGTAGGTACTCCCACTGTCAATGACGAAGAAGGTGGTCGTCAGGGTCTTCCTCCTAATCTTCAAGTCAACGTCAATTGCCCCCCGAGTCGGGGACATTTTTCCACCGAAGTCTCTAACCATCACGCCAGTTTTTGCTAAGTCCTCTGGGACCTTGCCGAGCTCATAAAACACGCTGAGCAACATCAAGTTAATAGCAACACCACCATCTACTAGTATTCTGGTCATCTGTATCCGTTTGATATCTCCTTTGAGATACAAAGCCTTCAAACGTCGGTGCTCGACTAGCTTGTTGATGATGGCCTGCTGCACAGCACTTTGTGACCCTGCTCTTCCCTCAGACTCGCACAGGCTCTGCTTCTTCCCTCTGACTTCTAGAGATATCTGGACTTCAGGATCAACCGCTGCTCCTTTCTTTGCCCTTTCGGAAGTTAGGATCCGGACTCTGCCCTTGGGAATCGATGCCTCCACCATGTTCTGGCCGCCTGAGTGTGCACTATTCCTAGCACCTGTAGTTTTGGTGTTCTCAAATTTTAAAGCCCCCTTTGAATGGCCTTTTGGATGTGCTGTCTGATGTTCCAACAATCATTGGTGTCATGAGAGTCTCTTGCATGGAATTTGTAGAATTTCTTCCGTTTCAGCTACTTGTCACTTGACATGGTGTAATCCGCCGGGAACTCAATTTGCCCCTTTTCTACCAAAATCATTCTGCCTTCTACCACCTTTGGACTTAGGGACCTCTGTTGCTTTCCTTCCCCATTTCATCTCGACGGCGGTTACCTCATCGTCAGAATCTTCCTCTCCACTGGGGTGTCTGCTGTTGAAGAGGCATTCTTCTTGAAGCGGCCCTCCCGGCGATAACTCTATAGTTGCTCCTCTATCATTGTAACCTTCTGCAGAATTGGCTCAAGTTTTCGTATTCTGCGGCAGCCAACTTCTCTTTGACTGCTGATGGAAGTCCCGCAATAGCCAACTGTGTGAGCTGGCAGTCGGGCAATTCTAATGAATAGCATCAGCTTCTGACATCTCTGAACCTCCGAATGAAGTCAGCACCAGACTCACTAGGCTTGTGTCTCATAATCGCCAAGTCGGCGATGCCCTTTTCTTCATTCCCAGTGTAGAAGTACGCATGAAACTTCTTCTCCAAATCATCCTAGCAGGTAATTGAATTTGGTGCCAGGGATGCGAACCATGTGAAATCCGGCCCGGTTAACGACATTGGGAAGAATCGGACCCTGTGGGCGGACCCTCTTGAAGCTTCTCCCAACTGTGTGAGATACTGGCTGACGTGCTCCATCGTGGTAACGTCATCTTGCCCGCTAAACTTGGAGAACTCAGGGACCCGGTAACGATATGACAAAGCTACCCGATCGAACCACTCCGGGTATGGATGCCTGTATAAGATCACCGTCTCCTTCGGCTTTAGACCAAATTGCTCCTTGAGTACATTGGTCATATGCCACAGCAGGTTGTCATCCCTCCTTGGTAGCTGCTGGTTGACGTATGGATTGTAGCCTTGTCCTCCTGGGTGACCCGAGTTACTCCTTTGCCCTGGCTCTGGGTGACAAGGGGTCATTTTTTCAACCGATTGCATGTTTGCACCTGTCGCAGGGGAATTTTTCGTTGCCCCCTTCGGATGTTGCGGCTGAGTCGACGTTCCTGCTGCTTCTGAAGCATCAGACTGCTTGTGTGGAAGATATTCAGGAAATGCTTTGCCTTGGTACACAAAATCATCTTTGTCTTTGGTGAAGCATTTGAGACAGGACTCGTGAAACTTGGCAACATACTCCTCTAACATCAGGGCTAACGACGGAGCCAGTCCTCTATGGTCACACAGAGGGCTTTGCCTTTGTCGGAAGCCATCATTTGACGAAGTGGTCCCACGGGGCATGCCAAAAAGTGTGTTGGCGTGAAATCTGGTCCGCGCTCAGCACATTAGCAAAGCTAGACGGTCTGGTGGAGCACGGAGCGAACAGATCCAGCTGCTTCGACAATCGGCGTGAATGAGCACTGATGAATCTCCAAACGTGCCAGTCAATTTGACCTGCTATTGACAAGAAAAAAGGGGTTGATCAGTAACACAATGTGGAACCACTGGTGTGTCTCGAGTGGTTGCAGATATCCGGCCCAATGGGCCATCTCATTAGGCCATCGGCTAGAGAACCGATACCCGATCACATGAATCGATAGCATGAATATAATGAAAACATCCGATACATATTTTAATCGATTCAAGGATAACATGAATGAAAGTAAGTTATATTAAATAGATCTAATTTATACATTGCTTTATGCACCAATGCATGTCTCAATCTATCACATCCATTAATTAGGATCGACTGAATCGCTACATCTAATTAACGCACTTGAATCAATTTTGACATTAGCGAAACATAAAACAGCATATGAAAGAGATCGGAAAAATAAAACGCGTAGCAGGCAAGCACAAGTAGAATCGGCTGAACAACCAATCTGATGTATAGGCAACATACAAGTCTATAAAGTAAACGATGCTTTGACTCTTTAACTAATCTACCTAATCCATCGCTTACGACAAGGAGATCGACCGGATCATTGCAGCCCATGACGTAAGCTAATGATTAGATCTATTAATTAAAGACTCTCTACACAACTTACTTTATTACTTGAGTGCGACCTATACACAATCAAGATCTGAACTAATCGGCTAATGACAAATAGATCTACTCACCTAAACATGATATTCAATTTATGTTCACTTAAGTAAGATAGATACAAAAGATTTAAACTGACAAGAACAGATCAAGATTGGGCAGATTGATGATGCTTAAAAGTAAATAAATAAACAATGAATGATCATAAGCAACATCGGTAACTTAATGAATCTAACTAACATGCCAATTTAGTTAGAGCTGATAACTAACCCTCAATTCGACCTAAGCATGACTTAGATCAATCGAGAATCGATAACTACTCGAATCTATCTAGCAGTGCAGCACGAGACAAAATCGTACAAGCAACACGTGATAAACACGAGCATGATGGGACTTATAGCAAGCTTGGCGTCCACCAGATGACACCCAACTTGTCGAAGAACTCGCCGGTTCTATGTTACTCCTACTCCTAGGGTTTTGGCCGGAGGCCAGAAAAAGGAACTGTTGTTGTATTGATTGACGTGTCCCGTTACAATGTGCTTGGGCCTATATTTATACCCAGCAGCTAGAGGGAAATCTTAACTGAAAGAAACCCTAGCTAAAAATAAGGAAATAAAATAATTTCCTAATTCTAAGATAACTTGGAACCTAGCCTTGCCTTTCTTGTGGGCCCCTTTCATGATCGCTTTGCTGCAGCCGTCGCAGAACCCATTGTTGGTCGATGCACGCGCACACTTCAGCTTGTACGTGCCAACTTGCAAGGCTGCAATGCACCTTCACGACATCAGCTCACTTCCGATCTAGCTCTCGCCTCTGCACATATTATTCGATCCAGCTCCCTGATCGGCTAATCTGCATGCAACTTGACCTTTCGGGCACCATCCAAATTCCAGTGTGAACAATGTGTCATATGCACTTTTGGTGCCCATGATTGCCAATTGCAATTGTTAGAGGAAAAATTGAAGAATCTCTAAGCAAAAGAAGAAACGTAAGTACATAATAAAGGAGATTATAGATCTACGGTCAAACTGACCTTGGCTTGTGGGATTGCCCCCAAATCGTAGAGCAATGGCACCACAGTTAGCAGATTTACTGCATAGGAGAAAGAGAGAGAGAGAGAAGGGGAAGGGAGGAAACCAGCGAGCGGGTTGCAGGAGCCCGCGCGGGTGGGAGCGAGGGCCGGCCGACGGCCGTGGCCACCGGTGTTGCCCGCCAGCCGTGCCGTGTCGTCGTGCCTTGGCGCCGCCGGGCCGGGCGTGCGAAGTGCTCGGAGGGGTGCGCTGCGCCCTGGGCCCCCCACAACACTACCACCGCAGGAGAAATGGGTGTTTCGACGGGGACCGGCAGGGGTCGGCACGGTGGATGTGGCTATGGTTCTGCAGAGGAAGCGTCGAGATGTGGAGGAGGACGGCACCCTAGGTGTGGGTGAATTTCCTTGCACCAGCAGGCCTCCCGGATGTCGCCGCCGCTGTCGTACTCCTGCAACAGCTTGCCGATCTTGTCCTTCACCTCGTCTAGCTCCCAACCTGCCATGCCGTTGCCGCCGCCGCCCCAGCACTGCAGGATCCGTTCCGCGGAGAGCTTCGCGCCGAGCAGCGCGTAGGTGTTTTGGAGGAGAACGTGATGGTGGGACGAGATCACGCGCCGAGGGAAGCTGTCGGAGAGGACGTCATGCGCGTGCACCTAGGAAAGGAAGGAGCGACGGTTTCCTTTTTTTTTTTGCACGGCCAAGGTCACATGCGGGAAGCAGGACGATGACGCGAAACTACTATCGCACGAAAATTTTGTCTACTCTTTAGTCTTATTAGTAGTATAGATAGATAGGTTGTCATATGGACATATTCAATGAGATGATAGTGTATTTAAAAACATAGAAGAAATGAGTTCTATGTAGAAGAAACTCTAATACGATTATCAACCCTCTATAAGCTATGAAATTTAATGTACTATAGAATGAAACACTCACTGTCAATGCAAAGTTTTATTCGAATTTTATTTTATTCTACGTGACATGACAGTCTTAAAAACAATAATATAAAACTCTCCACTGAGACGGGCCTTATGAATGTGATTGAAATAGAAGGACATATAGCTTTAAGAGTGAAAAAAATAAAACGGTTCATCATCGGTTCGTAACTTGTGTCGTTGTGTTAGTACGTAAACTTTAAAAATACCAAATTATAAACTCCTAAACGTCGAATAAATCGACGGATGGCCGTCATGCCCACGTGTCCCCCAAACTGTAGTGTATACTGTTCGCAGCACTCAGTGTACGGCCCCGTCCCTCGGTGCCGAATAATTTGGGCGCTGCCCACTGCTTCCGCCTCTTGGATGGTCAAAAGAAAAAGAAAAAAAAAACATATCTTGCTAGCACATCGCCACCTCCACCTCCATCTCAGCCACTCCGCCTCACTGCAGTGCCCAGTCGTGCCGCCGACAAAGCAGATCGCTGCGACCCCACGATGCGTGCTCCCGCCGGCGAGTGCGGTCGCGGTCCATCCCCTCCCCCACTCTGCTCTGTCGGCCCACAGCCGGCCCCCCGCCTTGCTGCCGTACCCGGCCGTGCTGTCAACCAAGCAGGTGGTCTTGACACGTGCCGCCGCCGCCAACTACCGTCGCAGTCCATCCCCTCCCCCACTATGCTCTAGGTGGACTCCTCCGTGGCCAACAGCGACACGTCCTACCGCCGGCGACTACAGTCGTGCAAGATGCGGTGGCCCCTTCACGTCCACTGTCACACCTAATTTTAAGAATAAAATTAAATACAAAATCTTATATGTGCCTAGGAATTAGTCACACATATAAGTCGATAAATTACAAGAATAGTATCATAACCAGTATTTATTACATCACGAATAATATCATAAAGTCATTACAAAGCAAAAAATAAAGATAAATCTCGCTAAAGCTCCATAACACAGGGACGTCGACTGGTGGAGCACAAGTATAGTAGTCCTTTGGGAAATTTTCATAAGTATTACCATCTGTTACCCATCTGAAATTTTTATCAAGTATGAATAAAACAAGCGTAAGTACATGCCGTACTTAACAAGACTAGTATGGGTTCATGAGGCTCAAAAGGTTAACACAAGTTTAACAGTAGTCAACTTTTAATTGGTCATATTTTATGTAATTGGATAGCAACAAGTTGAATAGGCCCATAACACATGATCAATATAAACATGAATAATGAATAGCAACAATAATTAATTAACCAGTTGTTAACATTTTAAAATCACTATTCCATAAGACGTCCAAGGCCGCTCGTGACCGTGAGTGCGGGTGATATACCAGTTATACACTCTGCAGAGGTTGTACACTTTTCACTATGAGCCGTGATTCCCATTTGCTCGGGGTAGGTAGCCCCATAACACTACCAAGATGAGCAAGCAGGGTCTCACTCTGAAGTCTTTCAAAGAACTCTGTCTAACAAATTAGGGCCGCTAGGTTCCCGGCAAGCAGATGTAGAGCCCACCTTCCACATGGCATATGGTCACGCAGGTTATACACATATAGATAGGAACCGCTCTATACCCGAGTCATTGGCCCCGTCATGCCTTTCGGTAACCTCTAATAAGGTAGAAAAAGCCCTCATACTTGACTAAAACCAGAGCCATGTAGCCCTCATAATTGCATTGTAAGTCCTGGTGTCATACTTACATATATGTCTTTATGGAGAGAAATTTAGAGCACTAATTAATAACCCGATGCTCTAACCCACTAGTTAAAAAATATCTTTTGATCTTATTGCATGATCATGGTTCTAGGGGGTTAGAACATCTTTGCTAAGCGCTAGCTCTAAACTACTCTATGCAAGCTACCTAACATAATATACTACACAAGAAATGCACTCAACCGTAAATGAGCTCTCACCTCGATCCTAAGTTGAGAGTACCTAAACAAGAAAGTAACCGGGAGAATGAGTACAAGAAAGGCTATACCAACGGTGTTGATGAAGTGAAGTCCAGATACCATGAAGAGCCAATCACCAAGAGATAACGAATGAGCTCGATAAAGACCAATCACTGAGGAAGAACACTGGAAAATCAAATCATCCACTCAATGGTGGAGAAGATGTGAACACTCGATTTTTTACCGAGGTTCATGTGATCGCTGTCACGCTACTCCTTGTTGTGGCACAGGTCTTCTTTGGTGGATGGCGAGCTAGGTTTCACACGCCAATCCCTCACCAGGAGCCGCTCACTAACACAAGAGAACTGGTTTCTCACTACAAGCAATCCACTAGAGTTGGGTTTGTCACTCTACTGGGGAATAACCGCAGGAACCCCTCCCAAGATCACCTTGATGTGGACTTAGATAATCTCCACTCAATCTCACACCAATAACACCTCCAAGCCGTCGAGGGATTCAGCAAAAACCCAAGAGAACAAGAACTAAGCAACGGCTAGCTCTCAAGTGCTCTAGAATGCAACTCACTAAGTAATGATGCAACTCACTAAGCAATGATGCACTTGAGAATCACTTAACTCAAAAATATGATCAAGATGTTGGGAGTATGCCCTAGAGGTTATCATAGATATGATTATATAGCCTTGTATCCATGATATATTATAAGTCCATTGAATATTCATTAAAAGATAACTTGTATCGATTGGCAATTATGTGAATTGTTTGTGAAACTATTTTACTTGTATAGTTATTTTAATGTTGTCCGTGATCGGAGTTCGTGTGAGGACACACATGAATATTAGATCAGCACATGTATTAGTTGATGACTATGTTTCGCAAGTCATAGACATAAAGATGTCAAACTAATAATGTGGGCATATGTATGACATGGGTTGTACTAACCCAACGTGAGATGTTCTTATTATCTCTTTACACAACATGTACGTTATGTCCTTAGACCTGAGATTGTCGTATGTACACAAGATGTGAAATGACTTACTTAGGGACTGTGAAACGCTACTCCGTAACTGGGTAGGTATAAATGTAGTCTTTGAGTTTGTCGGCAAACATGCTGTGAGATATAGACAATCAAGATGGAATTTGCCCCTCTCTATGTGAGAGATATCACTGGATCACTCGAATGATTGGATCAACAAATGCATGGCCGTGCTTGGGTTAAGTGTTAACCCTATGAGTTGAACCAAATATTGTGAGGTAAGGGAACAACAAGTATGTGGTTTGTGGTGGTCCGTCTGATATGATCTTTACGCGCACATAGGAGTTGCCACGCCTTGCTAGAGGCCACTGTCAACTATTGGGCGAGTAGGATGGGCCATGTCTATGTGTGCATGAAACCATAGGGTCGCACACTTAAGGGGCTGGAAGCCTAATTTCGATTGGACCCAAATTAGACTAGGCTAAGGGTTTCTGATTGGCCTCCAACTCATAAGCTCATGAGGATGCCTATATAAGCAAGGGGGTGACGGGGGTAGGTGATCTCATGCCCTTTTGGTAGCCGCCGCCGCCCCCACGCTCGTGCCTGCTGCTCCTCATGGACTTAGCAGTCTAGAGGTGCAACGCTTCCTCCCTGTACATGTGGATACCTCAGAGGTGCTGCATCTGGAGGGCAAGCACGAACCGCACGAGGGGCATGGACGAATGGACGACCTCGCAACTACATGGCACTGCTGCGACACGTACGTCTACATCGAGACGGCTTCTGCTGCACCTGCGCTGTTGGCGCGAAATCTGGTCCGCGCTTAGCACACCAGCGAAGCCAGAACGATCTGCGGAGCATGGAGTAAACAGATCCAGCTAGCTTCGACAATCGGTGTTGACGGTCACCGACAAATCCAAGCGTGCCAGTCAATTTGACCTGCAATTGACAAGGAAGAAAAAGAGTTGATCAGTAACACAATGCAGAACCACTAGTGTGTCCCAGGTGGTTTCGAATATCCGGCCCAGTGGGCCTTTGTCTCAGGCTACCGGCTAGAAAGCCGATATCCGATTGCATGAATCGATTGTATGACTATATCATAAGCATCCGATTTCCATTTAACCAATTCACGAATACGTGAATGATAGCAAGTCATATTAAACAAATCTTAATTATATATTATCTCACAAGTTAGCACATATTTCAACCTATCACGTACATTAATTAGGATCGACCAGATCGTTACAGATAACAATGCACGTGAATCAATCTTACATGACCAAAGCGTAAGGCAACATACAAAGGAGATCGGGAAAATATAACATGCAACAGGAAAGCATAGGTAGAATCGGCTAAACAACCGATCTGGTTACAACACAGGCAATATACAAGTCTATAAAGTAAACGATACCTTGACCCTTTGACTAGTCAACCCAATCCGTCACTTACGTCAAGGAGATCGACCGGATCATTACAGCCCATGACATAAGCTAATGATTGGATCTACTAACCAACAACTCTCAACACAATCCACTTTATTACTTGAGTGCGACCTGTATACAATCTAGATCTGAACTAACTGGCTAATGATAAATAGATCTACTTGCTTAAACATGATGTTCAATTAATGTTCATTTAAGCAAGACAAAAGCATAGGATTTAAGCCGATAAGAAACAGATCAAGATTAGGCAATTGATGATGCTTAAAATAAATAAACAATAAATAAACACAAGCAACATCGGTAACTTAATGAATCCAACTAAACATGCTAATTTTAGTTAGAATCGATAACTAACCCTCAATCTAACTCGAGCAGTGCGGTGTTAGACAGAATTACACAGGCCATACTCAAATTAAACGAGGGTCAATAACTACTCGAATCTATCTAGCAGTGGGGTACGAGGCAGAATCATACAGGCCGTATATGATAAACACGAGCATGATGGTACTTACAGCAAGCCCGAGATCGATCGGATCATTGTAGCCGTGCTTGTTGAAGAAACTCACTGGATCTACTCTACTCCTACTCCTAGGGTTTTTTGGCCGGTGGCTGAAAAGGTTGTTATATTGATGTGTTGGTGTTCTGTTACAATGCGCTTGGGTTTATATTTATACCCAGCAGGTAGAGAGAAAATCTCAACCGAATGAAAACCCTAGCTAAAAATAATGAAATAATAAACTTCCTAATTCTAAAATGACTCGGAATCCTTTCTTGAGGGCCCATCCATGATTGCTTCATCGTGGCCGTCGTAGAATGTATTTCTTCCCAATCCAATCTTCAGTCTTCAACGCATCTTGCCGACGCCGTCAGATACCCGATCCAGACTTCCGATCAGTTATTCCCCACTTGCGGCAGTCGCCTGTTGTTCCATCCAAAATCTGTTTTAAACACATGCCCCCAATTTTGGGATAAAATATATTTTATTCCAAAATTAGCTTCAGACCCAAACGGTTTCCTTGACGTTTCTGATCAGAATTCAAAATAGCACCCTCATATACTCTCCGCCATCAGTGCCCTTGCTTCTTTGCTTCTGAATTTTCTTTCGTAGCCGCCGCACCAAATCGAAACCCTAGCCACGGCTGCTTTGCTTAGGCTCAACAGCTCCACCAAATCTTATGGTGACCCCAACTAAGATTCCTGAGGTACACAACTTTATCTTCAACCTTCCGCCTTTTCTGATTTTCTGCTTAATGCAAAATACTCTTTGAATACCTAGGGAATGAAGGGTGAAATTCTCATCCAATCGGCTAGTGTTCCCTCTGCTTATTTTTTGGGACCTATGGGAAACCCTGATTCAGCCGATTTTATCTCCAAGGAGACCAATCAGCTCCCATTCAAATCTTCGCTGGTTAGTGCATCGTCTTGGACCAAGCAAACCTTCCAGAACTGGCCTAACATACCAGCTGGCTGGAGAGACTGGTTTTGCAGGATCTCAGCAAAGAAAAGTGCCGATTGGGAGATGTACGGCTTGAATCAATACCTTAACCTTTCTCTTTCTCAATTGAAGAAGAATGAATCCCTCCTCAGCACAGCCTGCTATTTCTGGTTCAATTCCATCAATGCTTTCAAATTTGGTCATGGCCCGATGTCAATCACCCTGGGAGACATTCACATGCTCACTGGCCTCAAGGTTACAGGTTCTGACCAACTCTAGAATCTTTGATCTAAAGGCGAGCAGAAACTCCCAAAGGTCTCAGACTATAGCGGCTGGACTAGTTATATCATCACCAACCAAGGCTCTATCTTCAACATTAGCAACAAAGAATATATAGCCTTTCTGATCATGTGGTTGGAGAAATTCATCTTCTGTGGCTGCTCCCTTGGGCTAGCATACCCCTATAGAGCATTGGGAAGAGCAATTGGCTGCTGGGAAATCAGTGCCTCTTGGAAAACTGCTTCTTATGGCTGCTTATAACTTGATGAATTAAGTGGCCTCCTACTTGCTGAAGAATGAGCCAGTCCCCTACTGCTCAGGCCCTTGGTGGTTGATTCAGCTTTGGTTAAATCTGTACTTACACAAGTTAGTAAAACCTGACTTGACCAACCTCAGCTTTCCATCATCAAGTTTCGCAGAAAGAGAGAATGAAGTCAGCAGAAGTTGCCAATCTTAGGGTGAAGCTGCATCCACCATTAGCCGAGGGCACCTTTTCAAACAATTCTACAGAGGCCTTGACCTAGACACTCTCATATGGTTTCCTTATGAAGAGAATGTCGAGCTGACTTTCCTTTTTAGCTTCAGATTTGAGTCAGGCTGCATAGATCAACAGGCAATTGAAATATTCAATAGTGTTATCAAACCTTGTGCACTGCCCATGGACTTGAAGCATCTCCGCAACAACAACGTTCAGCAACCTGTCTGGCCACATATGAATTTATAATCCAAATTTTGCAGCCAGACAGTTTGGGTTGGGTCAACTTGCCCCTAGGCTCTTCTTTGCCGATATTTTGAAGCCTAGGGAGAGCATTAAGGATGCACTGACTAGCACCAGAATATTTCAGCTAGGATTGAGTCTTCCAACATACGCTCCCCCAGACTGGTCAATAGGATCCTTCAATGTTTGGTGGCAACAGTGGCGCCCCCATCTGTTTGCACTACGAGATTCTGCCTCTATTGCCACGGCACCCATTTGCAACACCACCACTTTAGTAGCAATAGGTGGTCATATTGGAACCATTCGACGAGATTGGTTGCATTATGTACCTATAATGCAATGGATTTTAATGGTTACAATAAGTGGGTGCTATTACAACCATTTTTGTCGTTTGTTGCAGTTGACAGACTTTATTACATTGGATCTTTGCCGTTGCATTAGGCTTGATTTGTGTTGCAATTACCTATAGCTATTGCAACTACAATGGTTTTGATTGTGGTAGTTGTTAACTATTGCAGCAGTTGTACGAGTTGCAAATAAGATTTCCATGTGTTGCAACTGCTAAGTGCCTATTGCAACCGAATCCTATGAATGGATGCAATAGCATGTTCTAATTGCCACTGTTTTTTTGTTGTTGCAATGGTCTCCCGGCGTCTTTGCAATTGCGTAGTGTTTATGGCAACCATGGTTCTGCATGGATGCGATAGCTTCTTTCTATTGCCACTGTTTTTTAGCGTTGCAATACTCGTGGTGTTCATTGCAACCATGTTTCTACATGGATGTAATATCTTCTTACATTGCCACGAAGTTTGTGTGTTGCGATAGACTAACAGTGTTTGCATGACGTACAGAACACGATCTCATATGATTAGAGCCCGAATCAGAGGCCAAATACGTGGATAGATCACAGATGATGTCAATAAAGAACTGAATGAGCACGCCAAGATCTTCTTCAGACTACTAAAGGTTGCAGAAAAGGATTTGTACTCAGGGTGCACTGAGGGTAGCAAGGTCTCTTTTATTGTGGAACTTTTTGTTACATCAGACAAATTTTGTTGCGTTAGTATTGATTTGGATGCAATATATTGGTGGTATTGCATACTTTTATAATATGGATGCAATCACGAAGTACTATTGTAACGGTTTGATAGTGCCAACCTCTGATGCAATGTGATTTTTATTGCATCAATCCAGGATTGTTTTGATGCGGTAAATTGTCACTATTGCTCCACAAGCCCACAAGTCTATGTTGTGACATTGATATCATGCCACTGTTCTATCTAGTATTAACCAAACATTTTGCAATGAGAAAGATCCTATGCTGATCTGTACTAAGAGTCATGTATATTTGTTTAACTCTATAATTTAGTGGTCTGTTATGCAGTCCAAACTATTGTAAATAGGAAGCCCATTGATATATTACAAACTATTGAACGTGGATGATCAAAGTTATAATATCATTTTCCTTTTGTGCCATTGGATTTTGTACATTTTTGAATTTGCTTTGCAAATATATTCTGTTGTAATAAAATGATGGTGATGCAATGTATTGCATTGTACCTAATGGCGATGCAATAGTTTATGTTGCATCAAACTTAATGGTGAGGCAATAGTTTTTATTGCATCAAATCTAGTGTCGATCACCGAAGCTAATGTTAAAAAGGAAACGTGTAGCAATAAATACCTCACCTCTAGCAACCCAATTTTTTCGAGGCAATAGAGGGTCACACCTATAGCAACCGTAGGAAAAGGTAGCAATAGGAAATGCACCTCTAGCAACCAAAATGTTGGCATTGCAATGGACTGTTCCACAATAGCAACCAAAATAAAAAGTGTAGCAATAGAGAACACACCTATAGCAACCAAATTTTGTCGAAGCAAAAAAGGTCACACCTATAGCAACCATCATGAACCATGTTGCAATAGAAAGGGTACCTATAACAACCAAATGTTTCTAGTTGCAACAGAGGGTATGATCTATAGCAACGACATGACAAGTGTGGTAATAGTTGTGAGTCCAATGCAACAGTTTTGATGTGTTGCAATAGGCTTTATTGCAACACTTTGGGTGTGTGGCAATTGCTATCTCTGGCAACACCGTACGAGTGTTGTAAAGATACTATTGCAATACTTTATTGACGTTGCAACAGGCAATATGGTGTTGCAATAGAGGTTACTCAATTACAACACCCTAAAGAGTTGTTGCAAGGGGCAGTTACAATGGCATGTATTGCAACACCCTGGCAACGAAAAAAGTCACTGCAGTTTTGGCTATCGCAACCATTTTAGACCTATTGCAACACTTTTAGGCCGTTGCATTAGAGGAAGAATCTCGTAGTGTTGGTCAGAGAATTCATGACAAATACTTCTCACTGGATGCAGACTTCTCCTCAGACGCTGAGGTAAACCACTTACTCGTTTGCCGATTCTTGTCAGTCATCAGCATTTAACAGATTATTTTCTGCAGGACCCGGAAATAAGCCTGCCAACAGTTATTGAATATTTCCCACCATGTCCATCGACAAGGATGGGTTCCGAGGCACCCTCTTTGAATTAGATGATGAAAAGCCCGGCTCCGAACCTGATAACTCCTGAGCCCAAGAGAAAAGCCACTGCCTCCAAGAAGATAGTTACCAAGAGGCTGAAAACACAAAGAACTCACACCCTAGTAAGATACTCATCACAATGTATTCCTGTCCTTCCTGTACCATTGTACTGAGCAAGCGTTCACTTGCCACTCCCAGGTACAAAAGGGACAACCCTCGGCTGACACGCACAGCAAAGCCCTCCTTTGGAAAAAGACTCTGAATCTCAGATTGAAACGCTAATTTAGGACACTGCCCCTGAACCGGCTGTCTAGCCGATCATCATTGGAACTCGTGACTGTACCCAGGTATGATGCTCTCGTGCAACGTCTTTTTCCTTAAAACCTTTATTTGTAACATCTTACGCTTGAGCTTCTAAAAATGCAGCCAAGTAGTCCAATGTCTGAAGGTGACAAAGACCTGGTCCTGCCCCCGTCTCCTGGTAGGCTATGTTGGCTATTATTGCTGCTGTGCATTTTCCACATCATTCTGACTACTCTCATTTACAGATACCCGATCGATCGTTCAAGGACCGAACCCAGAGCTCCAAATTGGTTCGTCATCAGCGGCACCCATTGTTGGTTCCAAGAAGGTAAAAATAACTAACCGCTCATTACTGCATCAATCAGATATAATTTTCTCACTTCTTGAATTCAGGCACAGTGCTCCCCTTCCTTGAGTTATTCTTTTGACGTAAACCAATTCCTTGACGAAGAGGAGATTAGCTCTTGCCAGCACATGCTCCTGAAGGACGTCGTCCTGAATCGGCTATCGGAATTATTGACCATTTTTGAGAAAGGCACAATCGATTTGGTCCAGAATGCAGCCCCGATCCAAGAGATTTTGTCTCTTCTTCAAGACCGAGTAAAACATGACGCTCTGAATATCCTCTTAAAGGTGGCTGATTTCAGAGACCGTGCCTCCAGGATCTTATCAGCGTATATCAATCAAGTCGAACTTAGTACGGCACAATCTCAGAAGGAGTCTAATAAGCAAGAAGCTCATGCTTTGTGAAACAGGTCAGCGACATGACTTCTTCTGCTGCCACCGCAAGTCTTGAACTGGAGAAACTGATGATCCGGCACAAAAAACTAGAATAGGAACTCCAAATGGTGAATTCGGCCATTACTCGTCACGAGAAAACTTTGGCTGGTTCACCTGACACCATTGCCCAATTGAAGAAGAATGTGGGTGCCAAAATTAATGAGGGCAAACTCGTCCGCAATCGCCTAAGCCGCCTTCTCGGCACCAAAGATGCAAATTGTCATGCTATTCAGGCTGGCAAAACTCTCCATGCCGAAATCGTGGCTGCCCTTTGTGCCATGCTAAACTTGTAATCTTGTGACGTGTTATACTGATAATTATGATGGTACCTTCAGCCTTACTCTGTTATATGCAAAAATCGGCTATTGATATATGTACATTATCCGATTTTGCTTTTTTCTGTTGTAATCCTCTTAACCAGTGGCGGAGGGAAGGAGGGGCTGAGGGGGGCCTGGCACCCCCCAACCTCCCCTAATATCCTCCCTAGATTATGTGTTTAATTATATAATTAGCTAGTTAGTGATATTATTTATAAGATACTTTTTGTTTTTATTCCATACTGATCTCTAGTATTATTTTATATCTTATATTTATGTCTTTCTAATATTTTCTCTATATCTTTATTTTATTATTGTCTATCAAATATTCCATAGCACACGCTCTAATTATCTAGTTAATTGAAAATCATTGTTTTTATTGTTTAAGCTTCTAAATTCATCTTCAATTAGACCTATACTATTTAATATTTTTTTTGACAGCAAAAACTGTGGGGGAGGTCCCCACAGCACATCAATTTTCTATTTTAATAAGGAGCAGAAAAACTTACAAGAGTTCTTAACTGAAGGCATCTAACCAAAAGCAGAAAGCTGATCTAAGATCAGGCCTAAAATGAAGAAAGTGTATACTATTTAATATTAGTCTTCCTACTACCTTTCTTATCTCGTATGTTCTTGTCATTGTTCGTCTAAACAGTCATTTATATACTTCATTTATATACTCAACATTTAAACACTACACAATAGTAGGATGTTTTCGTTTAATTGTCTATATGAACGGCCATTACCAGTTTGAGTGACTATTTTGTCTCAGGCTAAATGAAAAGTGATGATTGTTTGACATTTGACATTTAGGATCTAGCGCTAATTAATTTTACCCCCCCATTTAACTACTTATTATTACTATGATTCTTTTTCTGACCAAAGAACTAGATTGCTAGAGTTACGAGACTAATTAATTTCCCTTCATTTTTTTAGCTTTCACATTTCTACTTTCTTATGGCAACACAAACGTTTATTTAGAAGTTATTTGTGGCTTTGTTGTGCATATTTTAACATGTCTAATTGTTGCTAGTTTGCACGGCCCCTCCTATGGCCAAATCCTAGCTCTGCCCCTGCTCTTAACCGATCCGGAACGGCTTCTGATATAACTGATCAGTTAACTTTCCACATGTGCCAACCGTCAGGTTCTCTTTTATTCAATTCAGCATAATTCTGAAATGTCGTCTCATCTTCCAAGAAATCTACCCTGATTATAATTCCGCACTGGAACCACATGGTGACTCGGACGGCACCGACGTTTCACTCTCCTCCCATGGCCTGTCAGTTTTCCTCTCCTTCCTTCATTCCACCTGAGAAGACCCTAATGGCCGACGGCGAAAGCAACCGCGGCAAGCGCCCTGTTGACAGACCCGCTGACGGCGACGATTCGCTAGGCCGGGTGATCCGACGCCTGATGCCACTCTAGCATCGGCTGAATGCGGTCGCCAGGTATGCTTAAGAAAACCCTTTCTTGATTTTGTTCTGTGTCTTGATTTCTCCGCTTCCCATTCTAGTCCGGGCGGCGATGCATGCACTTCAGGCCACACATTCAAGTCTTCTAGTGCCAATCCGATGACCATTGAGTCCTCATCTGACTCAGTGGACTCATACATGGCAGAGGATGGCCGACGCTTCCACTTGCAGGTGCGGGAGTACCGCAACCTGTATTCGGAGGCGACGAAGAAGAACGACCATCTCGAGAACCTCGTAGAGGCTCAGACGGTCGCCCTCGCTGCGGGCGACGTAGAGCTTGCAGCAATGCAGGCTTGTCTCAGGGAAGTCGACACCATGGTAGCAAGTAACCTTCGTTTTTTCGCCCTTCACTTGTAGTGATCGTCATGGCTCCTGTCTATGTGTCTTTTTTGTGCAGCCATGATGGCACAGATGGAGAACATGCGCTTGATCGTGCACGCCGCCGCCGACGTGGTTAATGCGCGCGGCGAGACGGTAGAATTTCGCCTCCAAGATGTCCACCATCGCGTCCGCCAGGTGGCGATGAACAGCGTCCGTCACGGCGCTTCCATCGCGCTTGCCGCCGCCCAACTCAGCTCTGGCCAAGACCTCCTGGCTATCGAGCCCGGCTTCCCGGAGGAGGTGGTAGAGCCTGAGGGCCTGGTGGCGGCTTTTGAGGAACACGCTGACGCCGTGGCGCTTGTAACCTCCACCGAGGACATCATAAATACGGTGTTTCTCGGCGATTAGTTTGTAATTAGGTGCAAACTTATGAACAAAACTCTTGGATGTAAATATTCTTTTATTTTGTTTTTTGCCCTAAAGGCGATGTATATCGCATCGGCTGTTACAAGCCATCATTGGGCTTTTTATTTTGTTCTGAAGGCGATGCTTGTTACATCCGCTATGATACCCCATCGTGGGTTTACATTTCTCTTTTTTGTTCTAAAGGCGATCCCTTGCTGGATTCGGCTGTTATGCTCTGCCAAGAGTTGCATTTTTACGCTAAAGGCGATCCTGATACAGAACCGGCTGTTCCAGCCCGATCTCCTTGACCAGCTCTATCTTATGTCTTGGAAGTTCAGAATAAAGTCTCACAGCCGGTTGCCTGGATCGGCTATTGGTCGTCAGTGGTGACCTTGTTGACACCTCCTTCCCATGTGTTGCCTGAGAAACAATCAATGTCTGCCAGCTCCCAATAAGCGGCATTTGCGGTGGCTATGCTAACAGAGTCATCGACAGGAATAGTCTCAACCTCATCCCATGCCGTTGAATGATGCACTGATGCATTGTAGACGGAATGCAGCAGTTGTTGTGGATCTAGTCACGGCCAAGGAGTAGACTATATGAACCCTTACCATCAATGACGAAAAAGGTAGTGAGTAAAGTCTTCTTTCCAATCTTCAACTCAACATTGATCGCCCCCCGAGTCGGAGATGAGTTACCACCAAAGTCCCTGAGCATCAGATCTGTCTCAATCAAATCAGCAGGCCCTTTGCCAAGCTTCTGGAATGTGGTGTAGGGCATCAAGTTGATGGATGCGCCACCATCCACTAACATCTTAGTCATCGGCACTCCATCGACGTAACCTTTCAAGTATAGTGCCTTAAGGTGCCGATGCTTGGCCGGCCTGTCAAAGGTAGCCTGCTGCGCGATTACCAACCTAACTGCTAGTTCTTCCAACTCATCTTCATCGGACTCCAGCGAGGTCACAGACCCTTGTGCTGTCGGCGCCATGAATTCTGCAGGTAATATGGCCACCATCTGAACATCAGTCGGTGCCTTGCCCTTGTCATCAGTGTGCTTCCTGTGCCAGACCTATTTCGTGCGGGCCTCTTCCTCCAATTCCCTATTCCTTAGACGCTGGACGCACCTCTTCTGGCTCCATGTCAGAACGATGGGGCACCACTGTCCTTCGCGCCAAATCAGCTCATCGCGGTAGTAACCTCTGTACTCGTGTTCTCCGTATGCACTTTTTTTTTCGCCCCGATCGGTACTCTGGTGCGGGTACCTTAAGCGATCATGTACGGATCAATGGTTGGTCTGATGTCGCCTATAGTCCCGGTATTGATCACTACATTCGGGACAATTGTCGATAGCTGGCAACTTCAGACCTTCATTCTATCAATGCCTGAAGAAAGGGCAATTCCAGTGTTCTACTGCTCTCTCCTGATAATAGGCCTCCTCTTCTTCTCTGACCCATCTCTGGTAGTCCTCTTCTTCAAGCCATCTTTGGTAATCCTACTCTTTGAGTCGTCGCTACTTGTTCAGCAATATCTGGGACGTCGCCCTTGGCCTGTCGGACCTCGCCTTGTGCGCATCCCCCTGCTCTAATTCTCCGATGGTCACTTGAAGGTCAGTGTCACACCCATATTTTAAGAACAAAATAGGATGCTCAAATAACTCATATGTGCCTCAGGAATAGTCACACATATAAGCCGACAAATTATAAATAGTACCATCACAGTGTTTACAATACGAATAGACATTTATTACATAGTCTCGAACAATTATAGATCAAATCTATAAATAATAACTAATGTCGAAACGCTCGCGAAAGCTCCAACACAGGGACACGTCGACTGGGAGACACCAAGCCTAATACTCATTGCGGTAATCTTCACTCCAATCTTCATCTGTGGTGATGAATTGCAAGGGTGAGCACATTTCGTACTCATCAAGTACAACATGGGTTCATGAGGCACAAAAGGCTAGACACTGTTTGACTGCATTTAGCTTTTATAATCATGTTCATTTTATAGCATTTGTGTACCATTAAGATAAACCGTCTCCCAATATTAATACAATGATCAATTGTAATAAGGTTAATAAATAGCAAAGGTATTAGCAACAATAATAAACATAACATGAATGTAACAGTAACCATCTAACTGTAAAAGTTCCAAGGCCATTTGTAACTGTGAGCATGGCTATCATGATAGATTATTAAACTCTGCGCAGAGGTGTACACTTTACCTGTGAGTCATGATTTTCTGATGCATGGGTGGGCCATATCCAAACACCAGCTAACCATATATAGCCATTTAAAGGTTCGTCTAACAAGTTAGGGCCGCAAGGGTGAGTGGCAGCGAGATGTAGGAACCCCCTTTTCAATATGGCACATTACTTTTCGGCTATACACATAAGACTAGAAGCTGTACGACACCCAAGGTGTCAAACCCGCAACTGCGCCCTTTCGGGTAACCTCTAACAAGTTAGAAAAGGCCATTTAAACAACTAAAGCCAGAGCCATATAGCCCTCACAGCTTTATGTATGTCCCGGATTAAACACTTACAGAAATCCTATGGAGAGAAACTAGAGCCAATCCACCCAAACCAAGGCTCTAGCCCCCTTTGAACAGGAATAAAAATCATATTAAATTGTTCATTGCATAATCCATTAATCAAATCACAAGATTATTGGCATTAATAAAGCACTAGCGATAGCTAGCCAATGCATAACCCAAAGGTGATCAAGGAAATCAAGATACCAAATCTATGTTATAATCTCTAAGGTTGTCAAGGTGGACACATGCATACGTATTGTGATATTATTTTGAATAGGACATCAAGGACGGTCATGTTATACTTGCCTTGATCAAAGAGTTCTTGCTGGTCCTACTCGTAGAAGTACTCCGAATCGTCCACGAACTGCTCACTGTCTATTCACACGATCACCCAATCACCACACAAACAACGGGCAATCATACACGAAGCAAACAAGGGAAAATAATTAGAACAGTACACCAATAGAATAAAAACAGTTTGAAAATGACATAAAAATATTCTACTCGTTCCCACGATCACATTGATATAAAGATCACGAAAAACGGATTTAAAACATAGAAGATATGAGTTTCCGAAGATTTGCTATAGACAATCAATTATTATATTATTAACTCGAAAATTAAAATTTGTCAAATCTATTGTACAGCAGTATAAACATTTAGAGTTCGAAAATACAAAACTAACGTACTTTGAATGGATCAAATCGGAGTTAAAATGAAGATTTTAGGAGAAAACGGTGGAACGACTTATAAATACTCTTTTAAAAATAAGAAACGCACTTCGAGTACCTAATGGACCGTGGGTCCTATATTTGAAAACATGAAGTTCTATTTAGAAAAACTGCTGGCCAAAGGGTATCCGCTAATCTAGAATGTTGACCTGAAAACAAATGGCTCAGGTTGGGTGTATGCATGTGTATTTCTGTAGTATTCTAGATTTGTTTTTCTAAAGGAAAACGGCCCCAAAATCATACCTACGTCATCAAGTGATGTCAGCAAGCTAGCTAGCCAATATGGATCAGGGTAGTGCATGCACGCATATGGCTGCTCTCGTGGCTCAGCTTGCTCGCGTGGTGAGCATGGCACTGCTAGATCAACCGGCACGGGAGAAGAAGGCCAGCATGGCAGTCATCCGTGCACCATGAGGAACAGCGAGAGTTCACGCCTTAGCACGAAACCAACCTTGGTTTCCTACGGAAAGATAGAGAGAAACGAGGAGAGCTCACCAAGGGAAATTCTTTGATGGCCGAAGGGAGCTGTGGAGGGACGACGACCTACTGCTCAACGAGACGGCGTCCGCTTCCTCGGTAGCTGGGTAGGGATAGTTGAATGTGCATGAGATTGCTCTCGGGAACTTCGACGGCGGCGCCGATCGTCAGTAGGCGATGGCGTTTTGGAGCAGCTGCAGTTAGCTCCAATGAAGGTGGCGCGATGCAGCTGCGGCAGCTGCTAGGCGAGGTCGCTAGGCAGATTAGATGGAAAAGGAGGAGAGCGAGCAACCCTAAGATGTTATATAGCTTAGGGGTGGGCGCAGAGAAGGAAACCCAGGCCAATGACATCCGACTCGGTCGGTGTTGCTCGCCTCGATTTCGGACGCAGAGGGGGTGCAGGGTTGCTGCGTGGGACCTGCCTCGGAGCTGCGCAAAGGAAAAACAGGCTCGTGCCCTCGTGCAGCCATGGGTCGGAGTGCTCAGGCCCTGGTCAGGCTCGATCAGAGGAGGGATGGCGGTTTCCTCTCGGTCCCGTGCTAGCAGGCGGACAGAGGAGAGGGAACGCCCTTGCGGCCTGCTGCTGGGCTCGGCAAGCAGAGGCGTGCAGCCAGACTTGAGAGCTCTCGGTCAAAAACAGAGGGGAGAGAAAGGTCAGGCTCTCGGCCAGCACAAGAGAAAAGAAAATATAAAATTCCTTTTTATTTTCTAATTCTCTTTTGCTACCAAACTTTCCAAAATAAAATTTCTCAAAATACATTTTGATAAAAACTAACAAGCAGAGCATAAGTCAAGGCATACAAAATAATGTGCAACGGCATGTATACAACAATACATGTCTAAAAAAAATTAATTAAATTCAAAAACCATTACCTTCCTGTAACTCAAATAACAAAATGCTTTTAAAACATTTAAATTTTCTATACTTCAGTAGTTCCAAAATTGGGGTGTTACAAATTCTACCCCCTTAAAATAATCTCGTCCTCGAGATTGAGCGGTGCTTACTCAAACAACTGCGGGTAGGACATCCTGAGATCATCCTCTCTTTCCCATGTTGCATCTGCCTCTCTATACCGATTCCACTGAACCTTACACATTTTTATAATTCTGCTTGTGACTCTTTCAGCGGTTTCCAATATCCTAATCGGATACTCCTCATATGTGAGATTATCTTTAATCTTTAATTCTTCCAAAGGTATTTGCTCTTCCGGCACATGCAAACACTTTTTCAGTTGAGAGACATGGAACACATTATGCACACCGGCTAGATTTTCAGGCAACTCTAATTCATAAGCAACTTCACCACGTCTGGCTATAATTTTAAACGGTCCAATATACCTCGGTGCTAACTTCCCTTTCATATTGAACCTCTTCACACCTTTCATTGGTGACACCTTCAAGTAAACATAATCACCTACTTCAAAACTGTAACACCCCTGGTGTTATGGTTAATTAAAACCTGCCATGTCATCATCCTTAATTGCAAATCATCCCGCATCAAACCTGATCACTGTGCATCACTAGGATAATTTTTATTTTCACATATGAACATGCTTAGGTATCTTTGACTGACTTTATGCTTTAAAGAATTGTTTGTGTGTATGCCTCCAAATCCAGATAGAAAATAAAAAGGAAACCAATTGAAAACCCTAATCGGACCCGAAACCCTAAATCAAAAACTAAATAGAATCAAGTATTGGGCCTTAAACAAAAGTTGTAAATCTTTAAAAGTTGAGCAACTTCTATTTTGGGCAATTTTGAAGTTATTAAAAATAATTTCAAATAAAATTTTAATTAGGTTTTAAAGTTTAAACTTGAAATACGAATTCAAAAATTAGTAGGAATATGATGATGGTCTTTTAATGAAAGTTTTAGCCCTTTCAAAATGGAACAACTTTCATGTTTGGAGATTTTGAAGTTTACCACTAGAAATTTAAATTAAACCCCAATTGGTGTTTGGTTATTCAAATTTAAAATGACCTTTCAAAAACTATCAAGAATTTGGGCAAGATCCTTTAATGAAAGTGTCGCACCCAATTTTAAGGATAAAATTGAATGAACTAACTTATGTGCGCCCAGAGATCAATCACACACATAAGTGACAAATTACATAGTACCATCACAAGGTTTAGTATATAATGAATAATATCACAGAGTCTTTACATAAATATCAGCGGAATAATATAGATAACTCTCTCGCGGAATCTCCATTCCACAGGGAATAGTTGACTGGTGAACACAATCCTAATAATCCTCAGAAGAATCCTCATAGTCATCTGTTAACCATCCGGGATTTTTATCCAAATATGAAAAATAAAGCAAGCGTAAGTACATGTCGTACTCAACAAGAATAACCTGGGTTTATGAGGCTCAAATAAGGCAAGACACTGGTTGATAGCAGTGGCTTTTAGTTGATCATATTTTAGCAACTTGAGTAGCAGCAATAGAATATACCAAGGAACATGGTTGCATGATCACATAAATATGATAATTAATATGAAATAAACATCAACAGAAACTTCAAATTAATAAATCAATATTCAATTATTATTATTCTGTAAGATGTCCAAGGCCGCTCGTGACCGTGAGCACGGCTGATATATCAGTTTTACACTCTGCAGAGGTTGCACACTTTCACTATGAGTCGTGATTCCCATGTGTCGGGGTTTGCAAGGCCCACGCTACACTGCCAAGGTGCATAACAAGGTCTCACTATGAAGTCTTTCAAAAGGCTCTCTAACAAGTTACTAATCAATCCGGGCACAATGGCAAGGGGCGGTAGAGCCCTCCTTCCAAGTGGCACACACACGCAGCAGTACACACAAGGACAGGAGCCGCAAAACAACCAGCTCGGCAAGGAACCTTTCAAGATTAACAACATGATAGAAAGTAACTTCTTACTTGACTAAAGCCAGAGCCATATAGCCCCATGGTTGCACTGTAAGTTCCGGTGTCATACTTACAGATAAGTCCTTAGTCCATGTTGCTAAAAAGCATCTTTTAATCTTTATTTCATAATTAATTATTCAAGTTCATAAGATCATGACATCATCAAGCACTAGCATCACTACTCAAATGCAATCTCATAGGTAACAAGGATCAAGTCATCAAAACTAGGAACAAACACTATGGTTACCAAGGTAGACACATGCATCATGAATTTAGTGATTAAGGTGAATAGGCAACAAGAATGGTCCATGCTTTACTTGCCTTGATCAAAGTGCTCTGGAGAACTTGGATCCTCAACGTACTCTTGATCACCAACGTATTGCTCACCGTCTAAACTCGATCATAAAATCACCACACAATCATCGAGGCAATCATACACGAAGCAAACAAGACCTATATTAGAAACAGTACACCAACAAGAGAAAAACAGATTGAAAAGTGTATAAAAATAATCTACGCGTCGCTACGATTCTAACGATATAAAGATCACGAAGATCGGAGTTCAAACGGAGAAGTTATGAAATAAACAAGTTTTACTTTAATAAAATAATAGATTAAATCTAATCTCGAATTTTAAAAGTTCAAAACATGAATAACAGTAGTATCATTAGATAGATTATGGAATTACGAATCTAACAAAATTGGAACGGGTCAAATCGGAGCTAAAACGAATAAAATATGCCCAAAATCTTTTCAGTGGCAAATCTGTAAATAACTAAAAACGCCTTTTGAATTTAAACCGAGGGAAATACGTTTTCTAAATACGAAAGCGTAATCTGAGAAATATGCCAAGGACTGCGGGTTAGCACTTTAAAAATAGCAGGGGGTTTTCTGCAAAAATGCAAGGTGAAGGGGTATGGTTTGATGTGAGCCATCGGATCCAAATTAAACGGCTCAGATTAAATTCGGGGTAGGAGGGGGCGTTGCCCGCCGCAGAAGAACGGCTTGCGGCGGCGCCATGGCCGGAAGTTGGCCGGAAAATGCTAACTCACACTAAGGTGCACTATTTGGCATGGGATTTGATCTGAAGGAAAGAGGAGCTCGTGGGAAACTCATCTAGGGCATTGGTGCCGGCTGTAGCGACTTGGGGAGGGCGCAGCGCGTGCAATGGCGGGCGTTCCTCGACGGTGAGGTCGCGGGCAAGGTTACAGGGCACGATCTCGAGGGAAGAAAGGTCGGGAATGTTCCTCACCTTGCTGCAAAGCTCGGGGATCAGTCAATTTCGCCGGAGAAGTCCTCCCGAGGAGAAATCGACGGCGGCGGCGGTGGTGCTTTTCGCGGCAGCTGCTCTGTTGTACGAATTGGACGTGGCGGCGGCGCGATTGAAGGCGGCGGCTTGCTCGGGAACTTGTGGGGGCCTGCGCAAACTCCCGGGCGACATATATAGGGCCGAGGAGGTGTAGTAGGGGCGGGCTCGGAGGATTCGGTGGCCGGGCGGCGTACGAGTCGTGGCCGACTCAGACTCAGGGAAGAAGAGACCCCTGACACGCGGGCCCCACTTGTCGGTCACTAGGAGAGAGGGCAGGGCGCGCCTGAGCAGGGAGCTAGGCCGGCGCTGCTGCTGGATTCAGCCCGCGTGGGAGAAAAAAAACGGGGAGGTGTTCGTGCTCTGCATCGTATCCGGCTTGGACACGAACTCAAGGAAGAGGAAGACACTGTGTAGCGGGCCCGGCCTGTCAGCCACTGGGAGAGAGGAGAGAGCGTTGTGCTCCGTTGTGTGGCGTGAGCAGGCCGATGCTGCAGCTGGGCTTGGCCTGAAGTTGGGCCGCGCGGTGGGGAATGGAAGAGGGCAGCTAGCAGCTCGGGAAAAAGGAGAGCAGGCCGGGGTCTTGGGCCAGGCATGAGAGGTGAGGCAGGTTATTCATTTTATTTTTCTAAATCACTTTTCAAATGAGTTTTCAAAATATATTTCCAATATTTTGGCAATCCAAATAAAATACATCAATACAAAATAAATAGAGGCAGCATGAATGCATCACAACATGTTTCTAAATTATGATTACTTTTAATTTCCAAGAAAAAGAAAAAAATATTATTCTCTAAATTAAATGCCAAGCAAATGCATAAATAAATTCAATTTATCCTTAATTAATAAATCAAAAATTTTCGGGTGTTATAGAAAGTTGTTAGGCTTTTCAAGTTGAACAACTTTTGTATTTGGATATTTCGAACTTATGTATTGAGATTTCAAATTAAAACCTAATGAGTGTTTTAGAATTTAAATTTGAAATGCTATTTCAAATATTATGAAGAATCTGAAAACTCATTTAATGAAGGTTGTATGCCTTGTCAAGTGGAACAACTTTTATTTTGGCAGATTTTCAAGTGGTTAAGACAATTTTTGAGTAATTGACTAAATTGGAAATAAAATTCAAAACCTACTTTTGCCCCTTTTTTAATCATTCAAAATCCACTCAAAATTTGAATATGGTTCCAAAACTAAAGTTGTTCAGCACAAGATTTTCTATAACTCGTATTTGGGAAATTTTTCAGGTTCTTACACAAAACAAAAAGTAATTTTGCAAAAACCAAAAGGGAAGGCTTATGCTGCTACAGTAACTCGTAGGGGGGTTCAGTACTTGCTCTGCCCGCGCTGGCACACGCGTGCCGCGCCGCACGCCGGCGGTGTCCAGGGCCGGCCGGCCGCGTGTCGCCGGTGACGCCGGGCCCGTGGGGGTCCTCCCCACGCCACACCGCCTCCACTGTCCTCCTATAAGAACCCACATCGACGCCGTCTCCTTCTTCCTCCCGACCACCGATGGCTCCACCCCGTTCTTGGCCGAATTGGCGCCACTCCGAGCCTCGTTGTCCGATTCCCTTCACCTTCAAGCTCGTTACTCGCTTGCATCCCTACCCAGTCTGTAGGAGCCGGAGGTAGACCGTCAAAGGTGCCGGAACGGCCTCGTCTTTCCCGCGGGCGGTCAAAGCGCCGCCGCGAGGCTCAACGTCGTGGCAAGCTCGTTGCGGTGCAGCTCTCTCCCTCTAGTCTTTTGTTCTATGTTTTCCTTGATTTTGTGGAGCTGACGCGCTCGATGGATTTTCTTGTGGTGCCATGGGATCGCTGGAACGACGACCGCGTCACTAGGGTACGCCGCCGAGACCTCGGTTGCCATCAATAAGCTTTCTCCGACCGTCATTCGACCTGTCTAGCGAGTGCTCTAGCTTGAGGTGAGCTCACTGGTCTCCTTAGTCTAGATGGTGATGTCTCATGGCCCTCGGAGAGGCCGGAACGCAATGGTGCCGCCATGTCTCCTCCGCCGAGCCGCCATGGCTATTGAGGGCCGTGCTCTGGAGTTCGGGATGCGGAGTAGAGTCCTGGGAGGGTATGTGTGCTGGGGCAATGCTCGGGTTGAGTTTTTCCTTCGCCGGTAAATCTGCCGTCGGCAAGCCGCTGCGCCGGCAGCCGCCGTGTACGCGCGCGGGCGCGGTCTGTGCCTGTTTGAGGAAAGAGAGGGTGCTGTCAAGTGGGGCCCTGTGTCATCCACTCAGAGAGAGAGCGCGTCTTGCTGGGCCGCGTAGTGGCTAGCTGGGCTGGCCCAGTGGCGCGGCGGAGCGGCCGGGAAGGAGAGAGGGCGCATGGGCTGGCCTGCGGTTTTGGGCCGGTTCGGGCCAAATGGCCGTTTTCAGTTATTGGAGAATTAAATTGTATTTTCCAAATTTCTGATAATTAGGATAGCAGAGCACTTTGTTATTTTTGTAGGGAATTAATTGTTGCTCCAAAAATGATGAAATAAACTATGGAAATAGGAAATAAATGTTTTGGTCACTTTATGTTTATGGTAAAAATGCCTAATTTAATTCATGAATGGAAATTTTAAGATTTTTGTAGGCTAGAATAATTATCCAAAAATCATGAAATTTAACTGGGAACTATTTTGGGATAAGATATATTGGTAGAAAAAGTTTGGGCTAAATTTGGAATAGTTTGTGTAATTATTATTTTATGCTCTATAAACTGTTTAAAAAAAAAGAAGGGGGTTGTTAGCATTGACTGTTTATGATTTGATTAATATGCAAGTTTTGATCAAATACATTGGAACATATGAACCTTGCTGTTCAGAGTGGTGGATCATTTACTATGTAAGTATAAAATGAATTATTCTATGTAGTAATTAAATGCCAAAACAAAAACCCTAATTGATGAATGGGTTAATAAAAATGAGTAGAAACCCTAATTCACTTTTGTGGGGTATGACATTTGGATTGAGTGATATCCCTGAGTCATTAACTTGAGATGATCCTTGGCACCTTAATTATTGTTTGGGTTCTTAATTAAGTTGTTAATTTGGAACACTAATAATTTAGGTTAGTCACATATGATGATAGGGTTTAATAACTTGCTTAGGCAAAGGGTTGACAGTGTTCTAGGGGAAGAACCAGTCCGACTCTCAACGACTGTTAAAATGGTCAATAAACCAAAGTAGTTAATACTCGATAGTAATTAATTTGTTGACTTACAACTTTGTCGTGAAGGAAAGTTGTACTCAACTTTCAAATTGAGTTCATTTTTCTATTGATCAATGAATTGGTGCATCTCCTGCATCATGGCATACATATCATCATGTTAAGTGTTGCACTATTATTTCGTGTAGTGAACGCGCGGCGATTATGATCTAAAGCGTGTCCCGAGTAAGGTTTGCACTCGGTGGACGTGGACCCTTCTCGGTGATTGAATTCAGGGTTCTATCTGCTCCAAGCAACAGGCAAGCCCCGGTGCATTCAGCCCCTCCTTGTTATTTAAAAATATTTATCACTTGAGTTAATCTACTGCATTAGGTTAATAGGAGTTGAGTGATAACCCATTGATGCATTACCTTTCCTTGACCACATATTATACCTGAGACCCTGATTTATTTAAAAGTATTGAAAAATGCTTAGTCATGCTTAATGATAGAGTTGCAAAAATGCTATTTTGAAAACTGTGATGATATGAAACAAATGAATCAGTTTATGGGATTGGTATTGTCCTCGTTTGGTGATGGTGTACTTGGCCAGTCCATTATCATCAACGTGGATGGGTTTTCCGTTTGGTTGACCATCTGTTTGGGTTAGAGTCCCAACAATCCTCGCCATCGGAAAAGGGATGCGAAAACCAGGTGGTCTCCAGTGTACTTGGGTTAGAGTCCCAATGCATGGTGTTCAACGGAAAATATTTAGGGACCATTCGTTGTCGGCCTGCTGTGATCATGACTTTGCAACTAGCCACATACTACGGAAAGCCTCTGACTCCGGTGGCTCTACTGCTGGAACTGACAACCACGCACTGGGAGTGGATAGATGGCGAGAGTAGCGTGTACCCTCGTGGCCGGCGTGCCTGGAGACTAGAGGGGTACTATGCTCTCGGGTGGCGCAGGACCGGTTCCGGGGTATGAAAAGCCGTGGTAGGCGGGGTTGGCATATGCATGCTTAAGTGCTACATATGCAGTGTGGATAGGGATCCCTAGCTGGGTACTTTTGGATTCAAATCGACGTTGCTCCTCGGTTAATGGAGACATGATCCTCACCCCTACAGCGAAGAGTGGTTCGAAACTAGGTGTTTTCGAGAATGAAAAGAGAATTGAAAGTACATGATATATGAGAATTGATATCGGAATCATGGATATGAATAAAATAATATTGAGATCAAATAATGAAACAGGAGAGTGATGCTTTTCTGCAAAATACTTTGATTCTTGCTCAAACCTTACCTTGACTCCCCTTAGCCTGCATTCCTGAGTCTAATTTTACACCTTTAGTCGAGTAAGTCTTGCGGAGTACCCCATGTACTCAGGGTTTGTTAACCCCCGTTGCAGGTGACTTAGGTGTACAGCTCTGCGTGGGACCGTGCCAGTCAACGGATCGTGCATGGATGGAAAAGTATATGATGTAACCCTTGGGCAGGGTGTCTAGTTGTAAGATGCTGCTCCACTATAAAACTCTGGTTTGGGATAATGTAATCTAAATTTGTAAATTATATTTCTGTAATACTTCCGCACTCTTTTTTCTGATTCAAATTATTTGTGTAAACTGCTGTAATACTGCAATGCTTACAGTGAGATCCTCGGGAAGTTAGGGTTTCCAAGGGAACCCGGCAGGCCACCTAGGTCAAGGGGAACTCATGCAGACTGATCGTGGGTCTTTAGGGACGATGACGGTGCACGTGGGCCCTATGATTAAGGCGGTTCTGTCACAAAAACACAAATCTCTTCTTCGATTATCAGGATAGCTCTTCTGACGGGATTGTGCTATTCTCAAGTTCTCCCGGATTATCTGCACTCGTTGTTCTGCATCTCTCAGAACATTTGATCCAAATACCTGTGTTTCACCAGTTTGATTCCAAAACAAAGGAGTTCTGCACTTACGCCCATACAAAGCTTCGAACGGTGCCATCTTAAGACTTTGCTAATAGCTATTGTTATATAAAACTCCGCATAAGGCAAACTTTTATCCCAACTAGTACCAAACTGCAATGCACAAGCTCTCAACATATCTTCTAATATCTGATTGACTCTTTCAGTCTGTCCATCTGTCTGTGGATGATATGCTGTACTAAAATTCAATTGGGTCCCTAATGACTCATGTATCCTGTGCCAGAAGTGAGATGTGAATTGAGTACCTCTATCAGACACAATCCTCTAGGGTACCCCATGCAAACACTATCTTTTCCATATACAAGGTAGCTAAATCAGGCCCTGTATACGTAGTCTTGACTAGTATGAAGTGAGCAACTTTGGTTAACCGGTCTACTAACACCCAAATAGAATTATAACCTCTCTGTGTACGAGGTAATCCCACTATGAAATCCATTCCAACTTCTTCCCACTTCCATTCAGGAATCTTCGTTGGTTGCAACAATCCTGCAGGTCTCTGGTGTTTAGCTTTCACCCGTTGACAAACATCACATACTTCCACATATTCAGCCACATCTCGCTTTAATCCAACCCACCAATACTTTTCTTTCAAATCAAGATACATCTTAGTACTTCCAGGGTGTATAGAATAAGCTGACTCATGTGCTTCTCGTAGAATTTTCTGTATTATTGCTGGATCCTCAGGTACACACAACCTTTTGCCATGCCACAGAGTTCCATTATCATCCATTCTAGGTGACTTACCAATCACTATATTTTCCGCTATCTCCTTCAACTTCTCATCTCTCAACTATCCTTTGCGAATCTCTTGCTCAAGTGTAGGTTCTATCACCAATTCTGCTGCATTAACGACAATTACCAAGTTTAGATGTTCAAATTCAGCACATAATTCACTCGACATAGGCAACACTTGCATCTCATTAGTATAACTCTTCCTACTAAGGGCATCTGCAACTACATTAGCCTTTCCTGGGTGATAGTGCACATCCAAATCATAATCCTTTATCAACTCTAACCATCTGCGCTGCCTCATATTCAAGTCAGACTGAGTGAAGATATACTTCAAACTCTTATGATCGGTGTATACATCACTCTTATGCCCAACTAGATAATACCTCCAGATCTTCAAAGCATGAACCACAGCTGCTAACTCTAAATCATGAGTAGGATAGTTTAATTCATGTTTCCTCAACTACCTAGACGCATAAGCAACAACTCTACCTTCTTGCATAAGAACACATCCCAAACCTTGACCAAATGCATCACAATAAATAGAGAACTTTTTACTCAGATCTGATAATATTAACACAAGTACAGTAGTTAATCTCTTTTTCAACTCTTCAAAACTGGACTGACAGGCATGAGACCATACAAACTTGGCATTCTTCTCTAATAGAGCTGTCATAGGCTGAGCAAGTTTAGAGAACCCTTCAATAAATCTTCTATAGTAACCAACCAATCCCAAGAAACTATGAATCTAACTCACATCAGTAGGTGGTTGCCAATTCAACACATCCTTCACCTTGCCTAGATCTACCGATATTCCACCATTGGACATAATATGACCCAGAAAAGCCACTTCCTTTAACCAGAATTCACATTTACTCCGTTTAGCATATAGCTTATGCTCTCTAAGTTTTTGCAATACTAGCCTCAAATGTTCAGCATGTTCATCTTCAGTTTTGGAGAATACCAGTATATCATCAATAAACACTACCACAAACTTATCCAGATACTCCATAAACACCTTATTCATCATATACATAAAGTAGGCTGGTGCATTGGTCAAACCAAAAGACATGACAGTATACTCATACAAGCCATACCTAGTAGTAAAGGCTGTCTTCGGAATATCAGAAGCACGAATCTTTAGTTGATGATTACCAGAATGCAAATCAATCTTAGAGAACACACAAGCACCTCTCAACTGGTCAAACGGATCATTAATCCTAGGCAAAGGATATTTATTCTTGATGGTAACTTCATTAACTGACCGATAATCAACACACATCCTCTGACCACCATCTTTCTTATCAACAAAAATAACTGGTGCACCCCATGGTGATGAACTAGATCTAATGAAACCCTTTTCTAGCAATTCCTTTATTTGTTTCTTAAGTTCTTCTAGTTCATTAGATCCCATTCTATATGGTCGTTTAGTTATAGGTGCAGTTCCAGGTAATAACTCAATAAGGAATTCAATGTCTCGGTCAGGTGGCATACTTGGCAACTCATCTGGAAAGACATCTGGAAATTCATCCACAACACGATCCTGTTGGTTCCCATCTTCGCTCACTTGATTCACAGCAGCTGTCGGTGGTTTTTGCACAATCACATCAACGCTGAGTTTATCTCCATTGGGTGCAGTCAATTCAACTATCTTCTGTGCACATTTAATCTCTACCTTGTGTTTCTTCATCCAATCCAATCTCAGGATAACATCAATACCGGTAGTTCTCAACACTGTAAGCTTTTCTTTGAACTCTACCCCCCTTAAAATAATACTAACTGACGGAAGATAAAATCCAGCTTGCAAAACCCCACCCGGTGAATTTACTATAAGTGGGTTTATCATTGGTACTACGGGGATGGCATGTCTCTTAACAAAATCTTGTGAGATGAATGAATGCGAAGAACCAGAATCAAAAAGAATAGTAGCAGGGATAGAGTTGACACTGAACGTACCCATCATCACCTCTAGCGCTTCCTGAGCCGTGTCGGCGGACACATGATTCACCTTTCCCGTGTGGGATGGCCTCTGGCTGCTGCTCTGACTCGGGGGGTCTGTTGGTTTCTCTTCTTGGGACAATTGTAGGAGTAATGACCGGGATCTCCACAGTGATAGCACACGTTGGGAGTACTAGGTGCACTAGTCTTCATAGGGGTGATGTTTGGAGTTCCCTGACGTGAGGTCTGCTAACCACTCTGCTGCTGGTACTGAGGACGTTGCTGAAACTGAGAGCGCTGCTAGATCTGGTTGCCTGGCTGATTGTTGTTGCAGTTCCACTGGCTGATGGGTCCCTCGTACTTCTGATGGAAACCATGCCGGGAATTAGTGCGTTGACGCCGGTTGCTTCCTGAGGACTGACCTCTCAACTTCCTCTTTCTGTCCATCTCCCTGCGCTCATTGTCAAGTACAATAGCGCGGTTCACTAGAGCTTGAAAGTTTGGATAGGTGTTTCCCTTAAGCTGCAGCCTGAGATCATAGTAGATGCCTTTCAGAAACATACGCTGTTTGTCAGCATCTTCCCTAGCTTAATTCAGGGCATAGCGAGCCAGGTGAGAGAATTGGTCATGGTACTCGCTAACTGTCATCTGTCCCATCCTGAGATTTCTGAATTCCTCTTGCTTGAGTCCAATCACACCTTCAGGAATGTGTCGAGCCCTGAAGTCCCTAACAAACTTGGCCCAAGTGATGGGAGGAGCATTGTTAGGACCTGCAGCTTGGTATGATTCCCACCAAGTCTGAGCTGCTCCCTGAAGCTGCCTAGAAGCGTAGAGCACCTTCTGCTGGTCATCATGCTGACAGATATGAAGTTGTTTCTCCACAGCACGAAGCCAATCATCGGCCTCCAATGGATCAGCAGCATGAGAAAACACAGGAGGGTGGCCCTGCATGAACTCCCTCCTCTTGTTCACGGGTGATGGAGGAGGTGCATTGCCTCCAGCAGGCTGGTTCTGGATGAATTGCATCATCGTCTGCATCAACTGTGCCATTTCCATCAGCTGTTCCGCCGTCATTGGCGATGGTGGCGGAGGGGGGGTTGGTTAGCTCCAGCAGGCCTTCCTCTAGGCATCTGCATTGCAACTTAAGCGAAAAATTCTTTTAGAATTATTCAATAACTCAAAAATACCAATATATAAGTGCATCCAAAATTTTCTGGCAAGGTACAACTGCAACAGTTCAGTAAAATAGAGATATCTAAAGTTCTCGAAATCCAATTGATGCATACCATACACAGTTGGAAAGCTTATAAAATTTCCTACAGCTTCTATTTAGACCAATTTTCCATATTCTAACGTCATATTTATCAAAACAGAGCAAAACCCAAAATGTTCCAGGATTTCCAGACTACACAGAACCTCATCTTAAAACAGGTATATCTCTCAGCTCGAAATTGATAAAAAGGTAAGACTTGTGGGGTTGGAAAGATATAGAAGCCTAGTTATTCCCAAAAAATGTCTATGATTTTTGCATTACTATATTTGGAGATATCACAGAATTATCACAGGCTACTCCAGAAAAATAGCAAAGGCAGAAACAGGTTGCAACTGAATCCACGATATAATTATGACTATAACTCAATATTGTTATATAAGAAACTTGTAGACATATCCACAAAGTTCCAACAATCATCGCAAAGATCCAAATCACTCATTGACATAAGAACAATTCATCCAAGCACACACGAGTTCACAACTTCGAAACTACACGTGCTTCTTCTCAATTGGTAGACATCCTTAAGGGTATATAAGATGATAGGCCTTCGATATTTTGAGTAAGATGAGTACAGAAAATTTTGTAAAGCAACTAAATTAATAGATCGAGGAGATAAGCACAAGTAGCTCAAAAGAAGCTATCCAGGGGAGAGACCATAATATGAGAAGGATGAGAATTAGTCAAACGAATGAGCAAGGAGATAGAAAAATAGTTTTCTAGCAAAATAAGATTTGCAAATCGATCAGTGCTAACTAGGCTTGCATCTTACAGTCAACACGGCTCCGATACCAATCTGTCACACCCATATTTTAAGAACAAAATAGGATGCTCAAATAACTCATATGTGCCTCAGGAATAGTTACACATATAAGCCAACAAATTATAAATAGTACCATCACAGTGTTTACAATACGAATAGACATTTATTACATAGTCTCGAATAATTATAGATCAAATCTATAAATAATAACTAATGTCGAAACGCTCACGGACGTCGACTGGGAGACACCAAGCCTAATACTCATTGCGGTAATCTTCACTCCAATCTTCATCTGTGGTGGTGAATTGCAAGGGTGAGCACATTTCGTACTCAGCAACTACAACATGGGTTCATAAGGCACAAAAGGCTAGACACTGTTTGACTGCATTTAGCTTTTATAATCATGTTCATTTTATAGCATTTGTGTAGCATCAGGATAAACCGTCTCCCAATATTAATCCAATGATCAATTGTAATAAGGTTAATAAATAGCAAAGGTATTAGCAACAATAATAAACATAACATGAATATAACAGTAACCATCTAGCTATAAAAGTTCTAAGGCCGCTTGTAATCGTGAGCACGGCTATCATGATAGATTATTAAACTCTGCGCAGAGGTGTACACTTTATCTGTGAGTCATGATTTTCTGATGCATGGGTGGGCCATACCCAAACACCAGCTAACCATATAAAGCCATTGAAAGGTTCGTCTAACAAGTTTGGGCCGCAAGGGTGAGTGGCAGCGAGATGTAGGAACCCCCCTTTTCAATATGGCACATTCCTTCTCGGCTATACACATAAGACTAGAAGCTATACTACACCCAAGGTGTTAAACCCCCAACTGCGCCCTTTCGGGTAACCTCTAACAAGTTAGAAAAGGCCTTTTAAGCAACTAAAGCCAGAGCCATATAGCCCACACAGCTGTACGTATGTCCCGGATTAAACACTTACAGAAATCCTATGGAGAGAAATTAGAGCCAATCCACCCAAACCAAGGCTCTAGCCCCCATTGAACAGGAATAAAAATCATATTAAATTGTTCGTTGTATAATCCATTAATCAAATCACAAGATCATTGGCATTAATAAAGCACTAGCAATAGCTACCCAATGCATAACCAAAGGTGATCAAGGAAATCAAGATACCAAATTTATGTTATAATCTCTAAGGTTGTCAAGGAGGACACATGCATATGTATTGTGATATTATTGTGAATAGGACATTAAGGATGGTTCATGTTATACTTGCCTTGATCAATGAGTTCTTGCTGGTCCTGCTCGTAGAAGTACTCCGAATCGTCCACGAACTGCTCACCGTCTATTCACACGATCACCCAATCACTACACAAACAACGGGCAATCATACACGAAGCAAACAAGGGAAAATAATTAGAACAGTACATCAATAGAATAAAAATAGTTTGAAAATTAAAATTTGCTATAGACAATCAATTATTATATTATTAACTCGAAAATTAAAATTTGTCAAATCTATTGTACAGCAGTATAAACATTTAGAGTTCGAAAATACAAAACTAACGTACTTTGAATGGATCAAATCGAAGTTAAAATGAAGATTTTAGGAGCAAAATGGTGGAACGACTTGTAAATACTCTTTTAAAAATAAGAAACGCACTCCGAGTACCTATTGGACCGTGGGTCCTATATTTGAAAACATGAAGTTCTATTTAGAAAAACTGCTGGCCAAAGGGTATCCGCTAATCTAGAATGTTGACCTGAAAACAAATGGCTCAGGTTGGGTGTATGCATGTGTATTTCTGTAGTATTCTAGATTTGTTTTTCTAAAGGAAAACGGCCCCAAAAATCATACCTACGTCATCAAGTGATGTCAGCAAGCTAGCTAGCCAATATGGATCAGGGTAGTGGATGCACGCATATGGCTGCTCTCGTGGCTCAGCTTGCTCGCGTGGTGAGCATGGCACCGCTAGATCAACCGGCACCGGAGAAGAAGGCCAGCACGGCAGTCATCCGTGGACCATGAGGAACAGCGAGAGTTCACAGCCTTAGCATGAAACCAACCTTGGTTTCCTACGGAAAGATAGAGAGAAACGAGGAGAGCTCACCAAGGGAAATTCTTTGATGGCCGAAGGGAGCTGTGGAGGGACGACGACCTACTGCTCAACGAGACGGCGTCCGCTTCCTCGGTAGCTGGTCAGGGATAGTTGAATGTGCATGAGATTGCTCTCGGGAACTTCGACGGCGGCGCCGATCGACCTGCTCAGTAGGCGATGGCATTTTGGAGCAGCTGCAGTTAGCTCCAATGAAGGCGGCACGATGCAGCGGCGGCGGCTGCTAGGCGAGGTCGCTTGGCAGATTAGATGGAAAAGGAGGAGAGCGAGCAACCCTAAGATATTATATAGCTTAGGGGTGGGCGCAGAGAAGGAAACCCAGGCCAATGACATCCAACTCGGTCGGTGTTGCTCGCCTCGATTTCGGACGCAGAGGGGGTGCAGGGTTGCTGCGTGGAACCTGCCTCGGAGCTGCGCAAAGGAAAAACAGGCTCGTGCCCTCGTGCAGCCATGGGTCCGAGTGCTCAGGCCCTGGTCAGGCTCGATCAGAGGAGGGATGGCGGCTTCCTCTCGGTCCCGTGCTAGCAGGCAGACAGAGGAGAGGGAACGCCCTTGCGGCCTGCTGCTGGGCTCGGCAAGCAGAGGCGTGCAGCCAGACTTGAGAGCTCTCGGTCAAAAACAGAGGGGAGAGAAAGGTCAGGCTCTCGGCCAGCACAAGAGAAAAGAAAATATAAAATTCCTTTTTATTTTCTAATTCTCTTTTGCTGCCAAACTTTCCAAAATAAAATTTCTCAAAATACATTTTGTTAAAAACTAACAAGCAGAGCATAAGTCAAGGCATATAAAATAATGTGCAACGGCATGTATGCAACAATACATGTCTAAAAAAAATTAATTAAATTAAAAAACCTTTACCTTCCTGTAACTCCAATAACAAAATGCTTTTAAAACATTTAAATTTTCTATACTTCAGTTAGTTCCAAAATTGGGGTGTTACAGTCAGGGTCTACCGTTGCGTCTCTCTTGGCTCCTTCAAAAGTCAGAACTTTGACTTTCTCCTTCGGGAATACCGCCTGCACCATGTTCTGCTCCTTTGGAAAAGGATTATCCTCTATGCTGATCTTTCTAGGGTTCTTGAATTTCAGATCACCCCTTTGTATAGCTCGCTGGATGACCTGCCTGAAGATCCTGCAATTGTTGGTATGGTGAGAGTCCCTCGCATGAAATTTGTAGAAGGTCTTCTTTTTAGCTGCTCTGCCTTTGGTGTAACATAGTCTGCCGGGAGCTTGATCTGACCGTTCTTGAGTAGAAAATCAAACAGTTGGTCGAGTTTCTGGACATCGAAGTCGTATTTCTCTTCAGTGCACCAGGACTTGGGGACTATCATTAGTTTCCTGCCCTACTTCAACTCGACCGTAGCAATGTCCTCATCAGTCCCTTCTGTCTTGCTCGTCAGAATAATCATTGCTGACGAAGGCGCTACCCTTGAACTTGTTCTCCTTGCGATGGCTCTGCAGCTGTGCCTTCATCATGGTTACCTTTTGAGAAAGCTGTCTCAGGTTTTCACACTCCACACCTGCCAACTTTTCCTTGACTGCTGAAGGGAGTCCCACAATAGCCAACTGTGTAAGCTGGCTGTCAGGTAATTCCAATGAGTAACATAGGTTACTGACCTCCCTGAACCTTTTGATGAAATCAACGCCTGACTCATTGGGCTTGTGTCTCATAGCGGCCAAGTCGGCGATGTTCTTCTCTTCGCCCCCAACATGGAAGTAGTCATGGAATTTCTTCTCCAAATCAGCCTAGTTGCTGACTGAGTTGGGCACCAATGATGTGGCCCATGTGAAGGCTGGCCCAGTCAATGAGAGCGAGAAGAAACAAACTTTGTGGGCAACTTCTATCGAGGCTTCGCCTTGCTGGGTGAGGTACCGGCTAACATGCTCCAACGTGGTTGTGCTATCTTGTCCGCTGAACTTGGAGAAGTCTGGGATCCAGTAGGCGACGGCAAGGCCACCATATCGTACCACTCCAGATGTTGACATCTACTAACGTTGCCAAATATAACTATATAACTTTTAATACGAGAGGCGAGATTAGAAGATGAATGGTAATTAATTAACTTGCCATTAGCAACTAGCCAGTTATCTATTACTAACATTCTTATGCATGAACTAGGTTGTCATCCCTAGTTATATATGCTAAGAACAAATAAAGGTTTCATACATTATTCAATGTGACTAGGCAGAAATATATAAATATAAACTAAGATCAATTCTGCAAGTGGACAGATAATTATACCATTGTAGCATTTTACCTAGAGTCTACCAGGTTGTCGATTTATATTTATACCACTAGGAAGGACTAGGATAAACTTTCATCTATTATATTGATAGTGATTATATACAATGGATAAGTGACATTACCGATGTCATTTACTTTACTCATAACAGGTAGAGGTCACAAGATAATAAAGATAAATAAAGGTGATAAGTATGATCAAACATCATAAATAAAGGATAAACATCAGAGCACTCTCTAGCCAATGGATAAACTAAGGAATTAATATCTAAGGTGATTCTATAACTACGCCAATGCATAACTCTAATCAGTGCAATTACATCTAGCAATTATTATTAGATTAGTCCTATATCATGATCACATGTAAAGGGCATCATCTAGGAAGGATGTGAAACAGAGTCATCACCCAACTTTGCGACCGTGCCTGCTTGCCTACATACGGGGGGTGGACTATAGAGGACTCAACGCAGCTGTCACCTACGCGATCTACCACACGACCCGGCACATCAGGGTGCACCCACAGATAAACAGAATACCTAGACACCACGTCTACATATCGTTCATTATCTACCCATCGATCGTATGGATAAACGCTATACGAGCAATTACATGAATTCAATAAGATCAAACCAACTATACTAGACATATAATCAAAGTAGACAAAGACTATTGTAATTAAGAACATATGAACTATTAAGAACAATATTTCCCTAATCATAATGAAGAATACAATAATAGAGAAAGAATTAGAACTATGCCGAACTCCGCGCTCCAGACAGACGCCAGGGCTCCAGATCCCGCCGAAGAACTAGAACTCCTCTACTTCTAATCTAACTAGGCTAGAACTATGAACTAGGAGGCTCTTGATGAACTAGGAGGCTCTTGATGGCTTGACCGAACACTTGATGCCTTGGATGAATGATTGGCTTCCTCCAGGAGGTCTGCCCCTTTATTTATAGCCCGGTGGGTTGCACGTGCGCCGTAGGATCAAACCGACTCAACCAAGGGCCGAGATGCATCATAGGAGGCGGTGGAAGAAGATTCCAGAAGGCGGCAGCGAAACCCTAGGGGGGCGCCGTTCGGCCCCACATATCAGGTGGTGGGGCCCCGGTTGCTTCGGGTGTTCTCTAGATCCTTCCCACGTCCTGATGACGATGTTTCCTTCGCGGTTAAGTTTCATGTTAATTAAGCACTTTAATCCCTCTCTTAAGCTTTTCTGGAATAGCCCCTGGAAAATATAGACCATGCAAAACATGTGAAAATTGTCAGTTAAAACCCTAGACTAGTGTGTATTCTTATATCCTTTGGTGTCTAAAGTTCTAATAAAAGTTGACATTATCCACCGTCAACAAAACCCCCAAGCTTACCTGTTTGCCAGTCCCTTGGCAAACACACTAAGCCTAATTTACCAAAGTATTTGGATCAGGAGTTGCTATAATGCTTTCATATTTTCCAAGTACACATGCGTTCAAACAGAGATTCTCCTCCGGTTTAGACAACAACTGCTCTAACCTTCAGACTTACCCATTTTACCTTTAACTATGTAGCTTTACAGCTTTCGCATAAGCTTTGAGCAATTGAAAGATAGAACAACCAAGTCAAGCACTAGGTAGCAAATTCTTCACAGTACCAATATTCTAGAGTTTTTATAGGTTTTCGAAATAAAACTCAGAGCTTAATTGTATGACACCGTCAAGTCCCTCAATGTATGTGGTATTTGTGGATCTCACTTAAGGTATTAATAATGTCATGCCTCCCTATAGCTAAGAATATTTAGTGGAGCTCATAGGAGTGGCGATAACAAGGATGAGCATACTTGCAATGCATATATTGTAAAGTCAAACAATGGATCCACAGAGAATCGAGGCATACAATCAAACCAAGATGTGCATGTGTATGGAATATGGTGGATAGGTGTATATGTGGTATTTGGTGGCTAATCCTAATTCTACTTATGCTCTTTTTGAAAATAAATCTCTCTTTAAGACTTGCAGGAAACATGGACTATCTTATTCTTTTCTTTCTCTCTTTTTTCAATAGGGAGACGGGCATCTAGTACCCATTGTTTTAATTGCTGGGACACTTGTCCATCTTTTACTCCCTTTTCTTTTCATACTTTTGCATAGCCACATGTGTCCAATAAATGATCTGGAGAGATAACAATGATAAAGTTTAGATCATTTATAATAGGGCTGTCCTATGGGGTATATTTTTGGTGTTTTTCTCCCAGTGTAGGAAAAAAAACGTTTTATGATGAACATAGATGAAAGTGAAAATGGTTGCGATTATTCCTAGGGTAGGAATAATGCATATGTGGCTGGAGTGTGTGAGTGATCTTGGTTTTAAAAGCATGACAAGACTCTCATGAGGTATACAACAAAGGTTGACTGAACTCAATGCAAAGCAAGCAGCATAAATGTGCAAAGGTTTTCCTATCTAAATGTATCATATATGGCTTTGGTAGGAATTCATACTTTGTCATACAAGAGCTCATCATGTAGATTTTAAGTTTTCAAAATAAATCTCCAGAACTTAGTAATGCTAGGAATAAGAAAAATAGCAGCTCAGACCTTCATGTATCATATAAATCAATCACCTAGACTTAGCTCAAACATATGTCTCCACAAGTTTCAGGTTCAGAGTAAATTCTAAAGTCAAAAGAGTAGCATCTAAAACTCAGGAGAATTCAAGGTTGAAAACTAGGCACTTGAATGGTGTCGGTGGTTAGATTAGCGAGTGCTACACCAGCTAGTAAACTTAGAGATTACGGTTGAGATCACGGATGGTGTGCAAGGAGGAACACAGGGTTTATACTAGTTCAGGCAATGAATGCCCTACGTCCAGTGTGAGATCGAGTCATGTTGCCTTGCACCGGGGTGCTTGTAGTAGGGGTTACAAGCTTAGTCGAGAGAGGGAGAGGCTACCAGGTCTCTTGTGAGTGCGAGTGTTTGTGGGTGTTCTTGAGTTTGTAGATTGTATGTCTGGAGGTTCCGGTGGTGAGTGCGTTTGTGTGTCAAGAACCTCCCTGTGATCGGCCTCTACCCTCCCTTTTATAGTTACAAGGGAGGGGTTAGCGTTACATGTGTTGCGCTGCGGTTACAGTGCTCGGCATGGCGGAGTCGGTGATGACTGGTGGCTATCGTCAGCCACGCCCTCGTCTTGGCGCCTCGGCGGCATGGCATTAATCATTCGGTTGATCCACCACTGTTCCACTGGTGAGTTCCAAGGCATCTCACAGTGCTAGACACGGTTGGCTACATGGCAATACGTCACGCCGTCACGTCCGACCCTGCACAGTGCAACGAGTAGATAGGTTGACCTTTGTGTACAAGCTCCCGAGTCTCGGGAGACCTTGGTGCCGTTGGGGGCGCGATGGGACGGAGCGGGAGGAGTGTCCTCCCTTGGGTGCTTCTTTTTCCTTGTGAGGTACATTCCAGGGGGTAGGCAAGCCCGATCGCAAGGCTTGCCCATTCCCCCGGGTTGGCCGGACGACTGCCATTCCCCTTTTCCTGGTGTCACACATGCAATTGGGGCATGGCAGTCACCGTCGTAGTTGGCGAATCTCCTCGTCAGCCCAGGAGGCCGTACGGTTGACCGTCCCTGTAGCGGCGTGGGAGGAGTAGGACCGTCAGATCGCCTGCCAAAGGAGATGGGGTAGGTGGTACGGCGAACGTGCGCGTTCGGGGCGCAGCTGTGTCGCGGGGCCCACCCGCTGGAACCATGCTTGTAGAGTGGTCAGGGGGAGATCCCTTGGTCGTCAAGTTTGCCCTGCTGACGTCGGTAGGGCTCGGGCGAACCCGAGGGGTGCGCCCGAGAGTGTTAGCCTGTAGTGGGAGGCTCGGGCGAATCGGAAGTCTATCGCCCAAGGCCTGCCTTCCCGAGCCCTGTCGCGGAGGCTCTGGCGAATCGGAGAATTTCTCCCGAGGGGTCTGTTGGTATAAATTAACTGGACTCTAGTTAAATAAGATTGTATTCAGATTATCTGCAAGCGCACAGATAATATACCGCTGTCACATTTCACCCGGAGGTTTTAAATATCGAATCCACAAGGAACAGTTGGTGATAATGACCAAGCTAATGAACTTAACTCTACAATTAGGCTAGATAATATTAAGAAAGTGGAAATAGCTAATGACTATCTAGTTCTAACAACCGGTGAACTTTGAATAATATCGTTCTAACTGGGCAGTGACATGAATAAGAGGCAAAATTAGAGTTCCCTCCTACCAGACACTTATACACCTATCGATTCTATCAACGGGAAGTGGACTACAGAGGACTCAACGCAGCTGTCACCTATGCGATCTACCACTATCCGATCAACCAGGGGACATTCACAAGTAAACCTAGCCTAGGCACCATGCCTACACTATGAAATACTACTTGTTGGTGGTCCTTAAAGCCTAATTCTTACCGCCAATATGTTACTAAAATAAATAGTAGGTAGGGCTTTAAACTAACATTTCCACAAGTTTTGGTGTGTACTTGACTTGCAGGTGTGACATGTGGAAATGCACAAAAACCATAAAGAAAGCGCACATCCAGGAAACGTATTTAGAGAAGCCGCAATCCAAGAAAATAAGAAAGCCCACCTTAAACACTAAATTGGATTCATCCATAACCACGGGGGAGGTCCAGGCCCAGGGAGCAGCCGACCACCCGAAGGCGGTGGCCAGATGGTGCATCCCAGGGACCGACCGCCCCCGGGGGCAGCCGCCCCCCTGGTGGGGCCTCCCGGGCCCATTTTTCTCAGGCAGTGCGTAGGTCGACTCCCTTAAGGTGGTTCCACCTGCTTCCATATTTGTTAGCGCCCGAACCGTCCTTGTTTGACTATAAAAGAGTGGGAGGGCTCCCCTTCAACAGACACCATCATTTGGAGCCATTTACCTCACCTCTCACTTGTATTCTTTAGATTAGTTTTAGTATTAGAGCAAGGCAAGAGCTATCAAGGAGAGCTTGTCTCCTTGGAAAAAAAGGATCATCTTGGTATGAATACAACTCGGTCTTCTTCCATGATCAAGTTCTTATCTTATTTATATGATCATGCATATGAACCGGAGTCTAGTTATGATCATGTTATGAGCATAGTATATGAGCTAGAACATAGTTTATGTATCATGTTCTTGACTTGTTCATCGTTGTTCTTCATCGTTCATCGACTTTGTATGAATAGAGGAAGAACTAGGGATGAGGTGACGGTTCGTCATGCTGTCATGGTTGCTCTTAACCTAGCCTGTCACTCCGAAGGGGTGGTGTCCATGGGGGTTAGGAGTTGTTTCCAATTACACGGGCGTGGTGTCCGGGTATGCGGAGATCGGCGGATATGTGTGTACCCCACGGGCAGAGGGGTAGGTGGGCAGGTGGTGACAGCCCTGTCCATCCCAAGCATTGCCCCACATTCGGGTATTCAGTAGGAGTTCGTAAAGTCTCTATCGGCTGGCAGACCAGCTGCAGGGATCTCCCTGTCATCCCAGACCTAGTCCTGATAATAGACATGCTAGTTAGATGTTTACTAAAAGTTCTTTGCATAGTTATATATGACCAATGCCTGCTCAATTAGATATATTCTTTTATTCTTTATTTCTCTTTTATCCTTGAGGTTGGCTCAGATTTGTGTCCACTATCTTTGAACTATGATTTACCCCTGCCTATGCTTTGTCTACCTATGCATTCAATAAGTGATCATGTTTATGCCAAAGCTAGATGCATTCGTCCTGCCCTCCTATGGGAAATTATAAATACGACACCCCACGGGTTGAAATGCTACAATGATAGTTCCGTGCGCTTGCGGATTTATCTATACTGAGCTATCATGATTGGCATACCTAAGTACCATTACCTAAGAATTGTAATTCTTGTTGCACCCCAAGGCGCCGTGTCACAGTTTTGCATATCGTAAGTAATGACAGTTAGGAAGGCCAATCTGGCACTTCTAACTGCTATTACCAGACTGCATTACCTAGGCCAGCGCCGTTAAGGGCCAAGGGTTACCTTTCTAAAGTAATGGTAGTTGGGAATGTCAACTTATGTTTCTAGTATCGTTGCTAGGAATGGGATTTTAGTCTATCTTTAGTAATGACGCTAAGAAACGCCAATAAGCATTTCTGGCGCTGTTGCTGGGGAGGGCAAAAGGAAATAAAAACATCTAGCTTGGCATAGCCATTGATTGCATAATAAGCAAAAGGTAGACATAGTTTAGGCAGGATAACTTCTCTTGTTTTCTTCCTCTTTTTATTGGAAAGAAAACAGGATAGTGTATGAGTGGTTTCGACCTGCCGAACAACTTCACCGACAATCCAGAGGCATTCCTAAGGAAGAACAGGTCCCGTACCACTTCTTCTTCTGCTACTCCATCGACAGACGAACCATTCACTCCCGCACCATCCGCTACTATCATCATGGCTAAGACACTCCGCGACTACTCCACCCCTACTATTGCCAACGTGCCCATTGGGCCCGTTATCAATATCGGGAATGGAAACTTTGAGCTCCGTACTGGCCTAATCAAGATGGTACAGGCAAGCCAGTTCTGTGGCTTGCCAACCGAGGACGCAAATGCTCATGTTCAACACTTCCTTGAATTGTGCGACACCATCGTCATCAAAGACGTGGCACCAATTAGCATCAAGCTCCGCCTGTTTCCTTTTTCCCTTGCGTGGAAGGCGAAACAGTGGTTCTACCAAAACAAGGAAGCTGTCAACACGTTGGACAAATGTTCCGTGGCGTTCCTCGCCAAGTTCTTCCCCATGAGCAAAACCATTGCTCCAAGGGGGAAGATATCCAACTTCCAGCAAACATCACTCGAGTCCATCCCTCAGGCATGGGAGAGGCTGCAGGACTATGTCCGAGCCTGTCCCCACCATGGAATGGAAGATTGGCTGGTGCTCCAGAACTTTTACGAGGGCCTGACGGCCATGTCAAAAGGGCACCTTGACGCCGCAGCTGGAGGGGCATTCCTCTCCCTCACCATCGAGAATGCCACTGCACTCATCGAAAAGATGGTAGCAAACTAAAGCTGGGGAGAAGGAAGAGAAACACAAGAAGGCATGCATACCGTGAAGGAGACGGATTTGCTTGCCGCAAAAATAGACCTCCTAATAAAGAGGCTGGATGACTGTGCCACCGAACCCACCACAGGCACCGTCCAAGCCACGGACTCATAGATGACATGTGAAGAAGAACTAGCTCGCCGCCGAGAGGAAGAAGAAAGTCACTGGCATTGCCCATTTTTCAGGCATTGTTGGAATGAAGGTCTGAGATTGCTGACTCTGCGCAATTGCCCAGAGTGCAGCGATCAATACCGAGAGTACAGACACTCTCAGACCAACCGCCGGTCCGTGCATGAGAGGCTTGGACGCCCACATGACATGCAGGATCGGCACGAAAAAAGAGACCTGCGTGATCGGCTCAGCGGAGCAACAGTTGATCACCAAGAGCCGGTCTGGCAGGAGAATCAATGGTGTCCTGGAAACTTGACCAAGAGTCAGAGGCACCGCGTGTAATGCCTCAGGAATAGGGAGCTCAAAGTAGAAGGCCGCATGAAGCAAATGTGGCGGGAGAAGCTTCCTCAGGACAAAGAGAAGGCAACAGCCGATGCGCAGATGGTGTTTGTGCTTCCGGCTGAATTCAGGGCGTCTCGAGCCAAGAAGATTGAGGTTCTCTCTGATTCTAATGAGTCGGAGTCTGAGCAGGCCACTGCAAAGCTGGTTTTCGCACAGCAGGCTACATTTGACAAGCCACCCAAGCACCGGCACCTGAAGGCCCTGTATCTCAAAGGATATGTCGATGGGATGCCGATGACCAAGATGCTAGTCGATGGTGGTGCCACCATCAATCTCATGCCCTACACCACATTCTACGAGCTGGGCAAGGGCCCTGATGATTTGATCGAGACCGACATGATGCTCAAAGATTTCGGGGGCAACTCTTCAAATACCCGGGGGGCAATCAATGTCGAACTGACAGTCGGGAAGAAAACGCTGCTCACCACCTTCTTCGTGATTGACAGCAAGGGATCTTACAGTTTGCTACTTGGACATGATTGAATTCATGCTAACTGCTATGTGCCATCAACCATGCTCCAATGTGTGATGCAGTGGCATGGTGAGAAAGTTGAGGTGGTCCTAGCTGATGACTCCGTGAGCATAGCCGCAGCAGATGCCACCTACTGGGAAGCCGGGGATCATGACTGTTTCTCTAGCAAGACTTGGGAAGAAGGCTCCATCAAGGTCAGCGATGAGAGTCAACAGCCGGTCAGGGCAATCGGCTCTGAATCCTTTTATTAATGGACAATCCGATCGATGGCACCGAGGGCAAGCTTGGATAGGCCATTACGTCGGCCGACAAACTTAAAGAAGTGGACATTGGATCTGGTGATAGGCCAAGGCCGACGTATATTGCTGCCAATCTTGACCCTGAGTTCAGGCGGGAGCTGATTGATTTATTGAAGGAATACAAAAACTATTTCGCCTGGGAGTACTACGAGATGCCCGGTTTGGACAAATCGATTGTCGAACACAGATTGCCTATCAAGCCCGAGTTTTGGCCTTTCAAGCAACCGCCACGACGATTCAAGCAGGATTCATTACCTGACATCAAGGCCGAGATTGAAAGGTTGCTGGAAGCCAAGTTCATTCGAGCTTGCCAATACGCCGAGTGGGTATTGAATATTGTTCCTGTATACAAGAAGAATGGCAAGTTGCGGGTCTGCATCGATTTCAGGGATTTAAACAGAGCTACCCCGATGGACGGCTACCCAATGCTGATAGCCGATATGTTAGTCGATTAGGCTGCAGGGCACCAGTCATAAGCTTCATGGATGGTAATGCTGGCTACAATCAAATTTTTATGGCTGATGAAGATATTCCTAAAACTGCTTTCAGGTGTCCTGGTGCTATCGGTTTGTTTGAGTGGGTTGTAATGACGTTCGGTTTGAAAAATGCCGGTGCAACTTATCAAAGGGCTATGAATTATATTTTTCATAAGTTGATCGGCAAGATTGTAGAAATTTACATCGATGATGTAGTTGTGAAGTCCAAAAGCTACAAGGAGCACTTAGCCGATTTGAAGGCTACACTGGAGTGTACTCGGAAGCATGGCTTGAAGATGAATCCTAATAAATATGCTTTCGGGGTGTCAGCAGGCGAGTTTCTGAGTTTCATGGTACATCGCAAAGGAATCGAGGTCGGCAGCAAGAGCAGGAAGGCCATCGATCAGCTTGTGCCGCCGTCTAACAAGAAGGGATTGCAGTCTTTACTTGGCAAGATTAATTTCATTAGAAGATTCATTGCCAATCTGTCAGAAAAGGTACTGCCGTTCTCGCCACTTTTGAAGCTAAAGGATACTCAGGAGTTTAAATGGGGTGACGTACAGCAAAAGGATTTCGATGAAATCAAGGAATACATGAAGTCTCCACCTGTTCTGGTACCGCCACAGGCAGGTAAGCCATTCAAGCTGTACATGACGGCCGAAGACCATACAATTGGATCGGCCCTTTTTCAAGAATTTGAAGGAAAAGAGAGGGCAGTTTTCTATCTGAGCAGAAGGCTTTTGGATCCTGAGACAAGATACACGCCAACAGAGAAGCTGTGCTTATGCTTATTCTACTCGTGCACCAAGGTGAGACATTATTTGCTATCGGCCGAATGTGTGGTAGTTTCCAAGGCTGATGTGATGAAGCATATGTTGTCAATGCTTATCCTGAACGGGCGGATTGGAAAATGGATCTTGGATCTCTCTGAATTTGACTTGAGGTTTGAATCAGCTAAGGCAGTCAAAGGTCAGGCAATAGCCGATTTCATCACCCAGCATCGTGAGGGTGCCGTCAGTATAGTTGATGTGGTGCCGTGGACTATGTTCTTTGATGGGTCATCTTGCAAGCAAGGCGGAGGTGCTGGGGTAATACTGATATCACCTCGAGGTCAATGGTTTGAATATGCTTTCCAGATTGGGCCAATGGTGACAAACAACCAGGCTGAATATGAGGCGATTTGGAAGGGGTTTCAGCTTCTGCACGAAGCAAAGACCGATGTAGTTGAAGTTTTTGGAGATTCACAACTAGTCATCAACCAATTGCTCGGCCTATTTGAGTGTAAAGACGACGTACTCTAAGGCTATTATGATCAGTGCCAAGCTTTGATCAGAGGGTTTTTAGCAGTTTCACTATATCATGTTCCCAGAGCTCAGAACCAGGAAGCTAATCAGCTAGTGCAGAGTGCTTCGGGTTACAAATCGATGCAGGAAATCCTCAATACTGAGCAATCGGCTGATGACTGGTGGAGCGAGATATCAAGATACCTTGCAAATCCTTCATAGAAAGTTAGTAGAAAGATGAGGTACAAAGCTATCAAGTACGTGCTGTTGGACGGTCAGCTGTATTATAAGACTATTGAAGGAGTGCTGTTGAGATGCCTCGGGGCAGAAGAATCGATGAAGCTGATGAGTGAGGTTCATGAAGGAGTCTGTGGTGCTCACCAATCGGCTCTTAAGATGAAATGGATTATCAGAAGAACTGGTTATTATTGGCCAACAATGCTCAAAGATTGTTTCAGGTATTACAAGGGTTGCCAAGAGTGTCAGAGATTCAGAAATATGCAGAATTCTCTTGCCTCAGCTATGAATCCTATCATCAAGCCATGGCCGTTCAGAGGTTGGGGAATCGATCTGATCGGCCAAATCTACCCACCGTCCAGTAAAGGTCACAAATGGATTTTGGTTGCAACAGACTACTTTACTAAGTGGGTAGAAGCTATTCCTTTGAAGAACGCCACATCCGGAGATGTATATAAAGGAACATATCATTTACAGATTTGGTATACCACAGACTATCACGACAGATCAAGGGACAATGTTCACTTCGGATGAGTTTTTGACCTTTGCTAACGACATGGGCATTAAAGTTTATAATTCATCACCTTATTATGCTCAAGCCAATGGTCAGGCTGAAGCATCAAATCAAAGGTTGATCAACATCATTAAGAAGAAGATTGAGCAAACCCCTAGGAGGTGGTACTTGATGCTTAGTGAAGCTTTGTGGGCATACCGAATGGCTCAGCATGGATCAACTAAAGCCATGCCTTATGAGTTGGTCTATGGGCACGCTGCTGTTCTTCCTTGGGAAATTCAGTCCGAAACACGGCGTGTCAAGTTACAGAATGAGCTTACAGCCGGTGAGTACAAGGATATCATGATGGATAGTCTTGAAGATTTACATTGCCATCGACTCAAAGCTCTGGAGTGTATCGAAGCTAATAAGATATGGTAGCTAAGTACTACAACACCAAAGTAAGAGGAAAGAGCTTTGCTGAATCTGAGCTTGTATGGAAGACTATCCTGCCTATTGGAACCAAAGACAGCCGATTCGGCAAGTGGTCGCCAAATTGGGAAGGCCCGTATTGGATTATTGAAAGTGCGCCTGGCAATGCCTATATACTCGAGGATATGGAAGGAAGGAGATTTGCCAGAGCGACCAACGGCAAGTACCTGAAGAAGTACTATCCCAGTATCCTAGTTGGGGGTGATAGCCGATCGGTGTAAGATCTGACTCTTACAGCCGATTCTACGAAAAGGATCGCCTTCAGGACAAAAATAGCCGATTCTACGAAGAGAATCGCCTTTAGCACAAAAATGAAATGCCCTCGATGGAGTGTAACAGCCAATGTAATTGCATGGCCTTTCGAACAAAAATAAAGATAATAAAGACAGACTGATGATTATCAAATACATTTTTTCAGTTCTGCATCGTGTTTACAGAGGAGCTCTATTACATTCTAATTTGGATTATGAGTAGCTCTATCTATGATGTCCTGGGTGTCGTTGATGGCCGCCACCTCGTCGGCGTGAGGGAAGAAGTTCACCAGTTGGGCGCTGGCCACCTCCATGTCCTGGCCTTCGGGAAACCCGTGCTCGATCGCCTCCAAGGCTATGCCAGAGTGGAGGCGTGCGGCCGTGAGAGCCCCGGTGGCGCCGTGATGAACGCTAGCCATGGCTACCTGGCGGACGCGGTGGTGAACATCCAGGAGCCGTTCTGCCTGCGTGTTGCCATGGGCGTTGACTGCGTTGGCGGCGGTCTCGACGGCGACACGCAGCTCCTCCAGCTGTGCAGTCAGGGCTGCAAGAACAGGAAAGGTTAGCGCAAGGATGGTCATCAGTACAACGCGAAGCAGCTTCAAGACACGATCACCTGCCACTGCGGCATCTGATTCGGCGAGCTAGGCTTGCACCCTGGTCACCTCAGCCTCAGCAGTGGCAAGGGCAACGGCTTGGGCTTCGTTGACGCCCTGCAGCCGGCCATTCTCCTTCGTAGCCTCTGAATAGAGCTTACGGTATTCCACCATTTGGTGGTGGAAGCGGCGACCGTCGGCGGCGGTGTAGGACCCATCAGAGTCTGCAGTGGACCTCGAATCGGATCCAGCGCTTAGAGCCGGAGCCTGAGGCGGGTCCTGGGGAGGCGCAGTTTGGCGAACCCGGGAGTCAGGGCCAATCGGTGTGCCCGGAGGAAAAGGGATCAGGCGAGCCTGACTGGAAATGGCAGAGGAGCAGATGTATCAGAATCGAAAGAGATCAATGCCATGAATGCAAACTGATTTACCTGCTATGAATGGCCAACTGTCGGGGCGTCACCTAGCGATGGCGGCTGTGAGACGAGCCAGCAGTAGCACTCGCACCGGGGGTGGCTCCAGCGGCATCAGGGGCGGCCTGAGACGGCCCGGCAACAGTTCCCGAACCTCCAGCACCGGAGGCTCCTGCATCACTGCGCAAGACGTTGGTGGTTAGATTAGATCAGATTGATGTATGAAGAAGTGAGCAGTAGTCTTACCCTAACCAGGCTCGCAGGCGTTGCCTCTGTTCACCCACGGCCCGCAGGCTCCGGCTGAAGTTGTCGCCTTCAGTGGAACTCGAAGCCGGTCGCTTGCCGTGGTCTCTGTCACCGGCCATGGGATTGGTTTCGAAGGTTTGCTTTTCTCTGTTTGTGGAGAAGAGGCGAAGAGCAAAGGCCGGGTGAGTGAAGGCTAGGGTGTTTGCGGTTGCTCGCTCATGCCACGCCTCTATTTATAAAGATGGAGGCACCAAGACGGTTTCCCCTCCGGGAGACGAGGCGACACGGCGGAATTTACGCTGGAGTTTACCCACGTTTATTGAATCCGGAACTGATGCCACGCGTGGAAGGTGGAACGTCTCGATCGGTTGTTTTGGTCGGTTGCCTTGAATCGGCTATTTTGGGCCCGGTGTTCAGAATCGATTATTTGGGCGAGTTGTTTAAAACAGCCAATTCGATTCGTGCCAGTAACAGTATTAAAGATCAGGCTATGAGAAGCCGATTCAGGGGCAGAACAAAAGAGAAGGCCGATTCAGATGTATCTGGCCAAAATGCATTACATGATCATTCAGGTATACAGAGCAAGTGTAGGATTACAAGCCCAGAAAGGATCGGACAATGGTGATAAATTCAGTAAGAAGAGCATGGCTGGTCTGTAGCAGTTCCTGGTCCTCATCGGCTGCTGACTTCAGGATGTTCAGGCACTGCTTTATTTGTTGGCCCTCAACGACCCTGGCGCTGACCTCCTTCTTCTTCACGGCCAAATCAATGGTGCTCGTCGATATGGAGATTTCACGCTGAGTAATGGCCGCGTTGACCTCTTCCAGCTCCTTCATCAGCTGCTCATGTCTGATCTTCAAAGTGTCTAGTTCCGACTCGGCCGAATTAATTGTGGTTTTCAGCAACTTTAGTTGATCGAGTAACCCGCCGGCTTCTTGTTTGTTGGTTAGCCTATTGTTTGTCAGTTGCTCAAGCTCGGTCAAGTTTTCATGGGCAGTCTTGATCCCTGGAGCGGCCCTCTTGAGTTTGATAAATTGCGGTAGGGAGCTGAGGATGGCCGTACACGTCTGTTGCTGAATTAATTCAATAACCTGATCAATAGGTTCGGGGTGCTCAGCCAGGTCAGTCAGGGCCACCTCCAGCTGAGGAAGAAGCTCGCTCAGTCATTTCTTGAGGTCTGGCTCTGGTAGTGATGAAGACCTGGAGCTCAGTTCATTTTCGTCACAGCATTCCTCCAGGTCGAAGGAGTAGCTGGGGGAAGAAGGCTGCAGCACATGGGTTCACGTATTAAAAATGGTGATGACATAAAGACTTTGGATCAGTTAAGAGATGAATGCTTCACCTGAATAAAGCTTGAAGGAAGTGGAGCCGATGAGGTGCCTGGTTGATATACTACAGTGATCTCTTTTCTGACAGAGGAAATTGCCTCAGCTTGTGTTTCTCCAGTCAGCTGAAGCTCTGAAAGAGAAAAGTGAGTTAGAAATAGAGCAAGCATGACAAGTGTTAACAGCCGAAGAGCCTTACCCGGATGTTCGGGAGATGGTGTTTTCTCTTCTTCAAGTTCTTCCATGAAGGAGGGCTGTTTGGCTGCATTTTTTAGAAGGGGTCAAAAAATATTCAGTAAGGAAGGATTGTGTGCTTACAGATTTGGTTGATACCTGAGTTCTTTCTCCTTCTTGCTGGATAGCAATGCTTTCGTCCGTTCCTAGAAAGCCTTCAGCCGTATCTTGGTGGCCTGATGTTTCTGGATGGGTTTTGGCCTGAATATTTTCAGAAGGTGCCTGGATCGGCTGAATGCTCACCTATTGTATAGCCGATTCAGTCAGGTATGCTGAATAAGTGATGCAGAGGCTATTTCAAGGCATCCAAGTACCTGGGCAGGCTTCCTCTTGGATCTTTTCTTGGTTGTCCTCTTCTGAAGACTTGATGAGGCTTTTCTTTTTGAAGCCGGAGCAGTTGCCATGCTGGCAGGGGCCTTCATCATCTTCTTCAAGGATGGGGCCTGAGAGCCTAGCCTGGCAATTGGGCAAGAAGGATAATTGTTGATCTGCTCTGGAGGGTTGGATTCTGGGTCCTGCATTAACAGAAAATTAGAACACAATTTGCAGCCGGTTTGAATGGAATCGGTTAGAATACTTACTGCCGAGGTAGAGTTGAAGCTTGGGTCTAGGGCTCTGCATCTATCATGGATCCCTTGACAGAAAAGATGAGCATGCCACTGTTGCCACCAGAGATCAAAGGTCTCATGGGACATTGAAATTTGGCTCCAATGCTCTACAGTATAGACTGGCATGTTTGCTCCCAATGTAAAGACCCTGTCGGCTTCTAACATCTCAGTGATTTCATCTCTAGGCCTCAGAAGGTGTAAAAATGGAAGCTTGGGGGGCAGTTGGCCGAAGCCCAGTTGTCTTGCTGCAACGATGGGGTGATAAAATTCATATGAAGGCCAGCTGGGTTCAGTACTGCTAGTGCCATGAAGATGCTTGAAGTCGACTGGCAGTGTGTAGGGCTTTATGATGACGTTGAAGATTTCAGTAGCTCCAGCATCAGAACATCCTGTACTAAACCTGAAGGTATAGGGCATTGGAAATTCAGCATCATCTGCATATGGGAACAAAATCAAGGTGTCTAGTCCCAAGCCTCTGTAGAGTTTCTCAAGTAAGTTCCCTCGGTTCATATTGATGGTGATGGCTGAGGCAGCTTCTTCAAAGTTCTGACAGCCCCTGGTGATCTGGTTGCTGTCCTCTTCTGCATAGTTGATAGAAGGGTAATTAAGGTTATTGAGGTTTGGCCTGACCATCTTGTGCAAATACAAGTTGAGCCATAGTTGAATCAATCACCAGGGACCTGTTATGCACCGTACTTCTTCCCCTTTCAGTAGATAGCAGGTAATTCGGTTCATTAATCTGTAGGCAGATCTCAGCAATATTTTACCTAAGGGGATTGAATTGCCTTGAGCTAGTTTTTCTGCAAGGGCCTTGAAGGGATAGACCGGCCCCAGGGAGGTGTCACAGAAGATGAACCTTTCCAGCTACAAGATCAAGAAGGCTATGTATTCCTTGTCGCTAATACTGGAGGTCATTCGCTGGTGGGTTTTGATATAGCCGGTCCAGCCCTTGTACTCATTCAATTTTGGGAACTTCTTTTCGCCACCTGAAAGCAAATCTGTCACACCCAATTTTAAGGATAAAATGGGATGCATAATCTTATGTGTGCCCAGAGATCAGTCACACACATAAGCCAACAAATTGCATAAATTGTATCATAACCAATGTTTAATACATAGCGAATAATATCAAAGTCATTACACAGCGGAAATATAAAGATAACTCTCGCGGTAGCTCCATAGCACAGGGACATCGACTGGTGAAGCACAAGTCTAGTAGTCCTCTGGGTAGTCCTCATCACTATCACCATCTGTTACCCATCCAGGATTTTTAACCAAGTAATAAAAAATAAACAAGCGTAAGTACATGTCGTACTCAACAAGACTAGCATGGGTTCATGAGGCTCAAAAGGTTGACACGGTTTAACAGCAGGTTGCTTTTAATTAATCATCTTTTATGCAGTTGGATAGCAACAAGTTAATAAACCCATTCTCATGATCATAGTAAACACAATTAATGAGTAGCAATAAATAGATTAGCAACAAGTAAACATCACCCTGAAAGATAACTACTCCGTGACTTTTTTGGGCCACTCGTGACCGTGAGCGCGGCTAGTATACCAGTTTTACACTCTGCAGAGGTTGTGCACTTTCACTATGAGCCGTGATTCCCATTTGCTCGGGTTAATTACTCCCATAACACTACCAAGGTGAGAGAGCAGGGTTTCACTATGAAGCCTTTCAAAGGTTCGTCTAACATGCTAGGGCCACGAGGTTTCCTCGGCAAGCAGATGTAGAGCCCCCCTTCCATATGGCACAAGGTCACGCAGGTTATACACATTTGGACAGAGGCCGCACTATACCCGAGTCGTCTAAGCCCCTCTTGCGCCTTTCGGTAACCTTTAACAAGCTAGAAAAGGTCCTCATACTGAGCTAAAACCAGAGCCATATAGCCCTCATAATTGCACTGTAAGTCCCAGCTTTTGCTGACAGATCATTACCAAGGGGGAAAAGATATGGAGCACCACAAAACTATGCCCCAATCCCTTAGTTCCATGTTGCTAAAAAGGCATCTTTTAATCTTTATTGCATATTCAATTAATCAGTTTACATGATCATGATATCAATAACGCACTAGCATCAATTACCGCATGCATAAACCCATAGGTTGCAAGGAACAGGATAACAAACTAGGAAGTAACTATGGTTAACAAGGAAGACACATGCAAATGCAATTATTTATTTGGTGAATAGGACAACAAGGATGATCCATGCTAATACTTGCCTTGATCAGCAAACTCCTGGTGATCCGGGTTGTCGCAGTACTGATCTTGATCACCCACGTATGGCTCACCGTCTATACTCGATCCATCATAACAACACACACGCATACAGGGGCAATCATGCATACAATAAGAGTTTTCATTAGAACAGTACACCAACAGAGAGAAAATAAATTAAAAAGGTTATAAAACAAATCTACACATTGCTACGATCACATCGATATAAAGTTTGCGCAAATCGGATTTAAAACGAGGAAGATATGAATTTTACAAGATTTATAATAGAATAATAATAGATTAAATATAATCTCAAATTTTAAGAGTGGAAAATATATGAAATAGTGGTACCATCAGATAGATTATGAAATTACGAATCTAACGCAATTTGAATCGTTCAAATCGGAGCTAAAACGTGGAAATTATAAATGAAACAATTTTGAATTCAAATCTGAAAACACATTTTCATATATACCGAAAATAAATACGCCTTCAAACGTAATCTACTGAATACGCTAAGGGCTGCGGGCTAAGCATTAAAAACTACAGGGGGTTATCCGCAAAAACGCCGGCCGAATCGGTATGGGCTGCTCTTCGGCCGTCCGATTCAAAATCGGCGGATCACATTAACAGAGAGGAGGGGTGGCGGTGCTCTCGGCCGGAAAACAGAGGCCGACGGCGGCGCCATGGCCGGAGGGCCGCCGAGGAAGGTGAACTCGGCCCTCGGTGCATGAAATACGTCGGGAAGGGTACCCATAGATCGGGAAGAGCATCGCAAGCTCACCTAGGGTGATGGGAAGGTCGGAAATCGACTCGGAGATAGCTCGCGGCGTGACCCGGCAGACGGTGGCTCTCTGCAACGGCGGCGGAGGTGTGTTAGTGCACAAATCGAAGGGGGAAAGTGCTCGGGAACTTCACAAGATCACAGCGAAGCTCCTCAAAGGCTTACCGAGAGGAAATTGGTGGCGAATCGAGCTAATTGCTCGCGGCGGCAGCTGCTCGGTTCTCGCGGAAGCTCGGCAGTGGCGGCGAGAAGAGGCGGCTAGGGTTAGGTGACGGCTACGAGGGGAGGTGGTGCTGCTTAAGTACTCCCGAGGCGTGACGACAATCTCGGAGATTGAAACAAACTCGGCGAGCGGAGGAATCGGCTTCGGCCGTTTCTTCTCTGCTACGGACTCTCGGCGCGGCGACGAACTCGGCTTCGGCCGTTTCTTTCTTGCCCGCGTCGGACTCTCGGCGAGCAGCAGAGGGAAACAAGGGAGGGGCTGTCCTGTGGGTCCACAGGTCGGTAGCACCGAGCGCTGGGGTCGGGCTGGCAGTCACGGCAGAGGGACGCTTCGCGCGCGCGTGCTCGTCCGCGGCGGATGAACACGGCAGCGACGTCTCTGTTCGCGCGGCGAGGGAGGTGGAGAAGGAAGGGGCTGACCCGTGGGTCCCGCTCGTCAGTCAGAAGGGATCAGGGGAAGGGAGGGAGCTGGTCGGCCGAGCTGGCCTCGGGCCATCCGACCTGGGCCGGCTGGGGCCAGAAAGGAGAGGGGAAGGGCTCTTCTCTATTTCCCTTTTCCATTTTCGAAAAGGATTTCCAAATTGGGTTTTGAAATATTTGAGAAATTCAAATAAGCTACAACAGTACTAAGAAGAAATGCTCCAGCATGAATGCATCATACATGTGTATGACCTAGGTTTGATTTTATATTTGTGAAAAATTATTATTTCCCTATATTGGAATGATCAACTAATTGCATAATTAAATAAATTCCCACTATTTAAAGGAATGCAATTTTTCGGTTGTTACAATTCTACCCCCCTTAAAAATAATCTCGTCCTCGAGATTCAGTTGGTGCTTACTCAAACAACTCCAGGTACTTTTCTCTGAGATCTTCCTCTCTTTCCCAGGTAGCTTCTTCCTCAGAGTACCGATGCCACTGCACCTTGCACATCTTTATAACTCGACTTCTTGTAACTCTTTCTGCGGTCTCCAAAATTTTCACTGGATGTTCCTCATATGTGAGACCCTTCTTGAAAACTATTTCCTCGACAGGAACCTGCTCTTCTGGTACTCTCAAACACTTTCTCAACTGAGATATGTGGAACACATCATGCACACCGGACAAACTTTCCAGAAGTTCTTGCTGATATGCCACTTCTCCACGTCTCTCTAGGATCTTGAAAGGACCAATATACCTTGGTGCCATTTTCCTTTGCTGTTGAACCTTTTCACACTTCTCATCGGGGACACTTTAAGATATACATAGTCTCCTATATTAAAAGCTAGTTCTCTTCTCCGTGTATCCGCATAGCTCTTCTGTCTAGATTGTGCTATTCTCAAGTTCTCTCTTATTGTCTGGACTTGCTCCTCTGCGTCTCTCAACACATCCGGTCCAAACACCTGACTTTCTCCAGTTTGATTCCAAAACAAGGGTGTCCTACACTTGCGTCCATACAATGCTTCGAAGGGTGCCATCTTGAGACTTTTCTGGTAACTATTATTATAAGAGAACTCCGCATACGGCAGACTCTTATCCCAACTCGTTCCATACTGTAAAGCACAAGCTCTCAATATATCTTCCAAAATCTGATTAATCCGTTCAGTTTGGCCGTCAGTTTGAGGGTGATATGCAGAACTGAAATTCAACCGTGTTCCCAATGATCTATGCACTTGTTGCCAAAACTGTGAGGTGTACTGCTTACCCCTATCGGACACTATCTTCTTTGGAACTCCATGTAGACACACAATCCTTTCCATATACAACTCTGCAAGTCTTGCTCCGGTATAGGTGGTCTTGACGGGGAGGAAATGAGCAACTTTAGTCAGTCGATCCACAATTACCCAGATTGAATCATAATCCCTCTGAGTACGTGGCAATCCAACTATGAAGTCCATACCGACTTCTTCCCACTTCCACTCAGGTATCTTTAGTGGTTGTAGCAATCCTGCAAGCCTTTGGTGTTCAGCTTTAACTCTCTGACAGGTATCACAGATAGCCACATATTCTGCTACATCACGCTTCAGTCCAACCCACCAATATTTTTCCTTCAGATCCAAATACATCTTGGTACTTTTTGGGTGTATAGAATATGCTGACTCATGAGCTTCACACAGTATAGCGTCTCGGATGGATTTCACTTCAGGTACACAGAGTCTCTTCCCAAACCATAAGGTTCCATTCTCATCTAGCCTGAATCCGGGTGATTTTCCAACCACAATGTTCTCTGCTATTTCTTTGAGCTTCTCATCTTCCAACTGAGCCTTTCGTATCTCTTGCTCTAGTGTGGGTTCAACCTCCATCTCAACAGCATTGATCACAATTCCCAAGTTGAGACGCTCCATCTTTGCACACAACTCTGCTGGAATAGTGGTTGTTCGAACCTCATTAGCATAACTTTTTCTACTAAGAGCATCGGCCACAACATTTGCTTTGCCTGGATGATAATGCACTTCCAGGTCATAATCCTTTATCAATTCCAACCAACGACATTGCCTCAAATTCAACTCTGACTAGGTGAAGATATACTTCAAGCTCTTATGATCAGTATAAATGTCGCACTTATGACCAATCAGATAATGCCTCCATAACTTCAGAGCGTGAACCACAGCTGCTAGCTCCAAATCATGAGTAGGATAATTCAACTCATGCTTCCTCAACTGTCTCGATGCATATGCTACGACTCTTCCTTCTTGCATGAGAACACAACCAAGACCTAGGCGGGAAGCATCACAATAGATAGAGAACTTCTTACTTAGGTCCGGCAAAACCAACACTGGCGCTGTTGTCAATCTCTTCTTCAATTCTTCGAAACTAGCTTGACACTTTTCAGACCACACAAACTTGGCATTCTTCTCTAGCAAGGAAGTCATTGGCTTCGCAAGCTTGGAGAATCCTTCAATGAACCTTCGGTAGTAACCAGCTAAACCAAGAAAACTACGAATGCCAGTCACATCAGTTGGCGGCTTCCAATTCAACACGTCTGCCACCTTGCTTGGGTCTACAGAAATTCCACCATTGGACACAATATGTCCTAGAAAAGCAACTTCTCTCAACCAGAACTCGCACTTACTTCACTTGGCATACAGCTTATGTTCCCTGAGCTTCTGCAAAACCAATGTCAGATGTTCGACATGCTCTTCTTCATTCTTGGAGTAGATCAAGATATCATCAATGAACACCACAACAAACTTATCCAAGAATTCCATGAATACCTTGTTCATCAGATACATGAAGTAGGCAGGTGCATTAGTCAAACCAAAGGACATTACTGTATACTCATACAGTCCATACCGAGTAGTGAATGCAGTCTTAGGTATGTCAGAGTCACGAATCTTCAACTGATGATAACCTGAACGGAGATCAATCTTGGAAAACACACAAGCACCCCTCAACTGATCAAATAAGTCATCAATTCTAGGCAATGGATACTTGTTCTTAATGGTGACCTCATTCAGTGACCGATAATCCACACACATCCTTTGACTACCATCTTTCTTATCAACAAAAATAACCGGGGCTCCCCATGGTGAAGAACTAGGACGAATGAAACCTTTTTCTGACAGTTCTTTAATTTGTTTCTTAAGTTCTTCTAATTCTTTAACTCCCATTCTATATGGACGTTTAGCTATAGGTGCAGTACTAGGTAACAACTCAATGATAAATTCAATGTCACGGTCAGGCGGCATACCTGGTAACTCATCTGGAAACACATCTTCGAACTCATCCACCACTGAGTTATCCGGCTGCACTTCTTCTCTGAGCTGATGTACTGTGGTTTTCTGTTGAACTTGCAAAGCAACCTGAACTCTGACCTCATCTCCCTTCTGGGTAGTGATAGTCACGACCTTCTCCTTGCACTTTATATTGATGTCGTTCTTCATCATCCAATCCATACCCAGGATAAGATCAATTCCGGCAGTATTTAGCACAGTAGGGGTTATCTCAAATTCTACCTCCCATAATGAGACAGTAATCGGGAGACACTGAAGAGTAGCTTGCATAACACCACCCGGAGAAGAAACCATAATAGGATGTTTCATGACACTAAGGGGAATACCATGCTTTCTAACAAATGTGTGCGAAATGAAAGTATGCGAAGCACCAGAGTCAAAAAGAACTGTAGCGGGGATGGAGTCGATATTGAACGTACCCATCATGACCTCTGGAGTCTCCTGTGCCGTATCAACCGACACATGGTTCACCTTCCCGGTGCGAGGTGGCACTCTCTGCTGGTTGTTCTGCTTCTGGGAGGCTTGGGGATTCTGCTTCTCAGGACAATTGTAGGACAAGTGTCCTTCCTTGCCACAGCGGAAACACTTGTTGGGGGCACCATTCTTCACTGGGATGTTGTTGGGAGCAGTCAGTTGTGGCGCCTGGTTGCCACCTTGTTGCTGGTACTAGGAACGCTGCTGGTTCTGGGAACGTTGTTGATTCTGGAAATTGTTCTTGAATCCAGACTGTCCCTGGAAACGTTGTTGTTGCTGAGGTTGCTGCTGGTTGTTACGGAAGTGGCTGTTGCTTCCAGAGGACTGCCCTTGAAACTTCTTCTTCTTCTTCTTCTCATCTATCTCACGGCGCTTGCTCTCGATGATCAAAGCTTTGTCCACCAACTGTTGAAAGTTGGCAAAAGTGTGGGAGAGCAACTGGTACTGGAGATGATCATTCAGTCCCTCCAAGAAGAGCTCTTGCTTCTTGGCATCATCTTCTACCTCTTTTGGAGCATACCGCGACAATTGGATGAACTTGTCACGGTACTCGGCAACTAGCATACCTCCCTGCTTCAGAGAAAGAAACTCCTTCTTCTTCAGCTTCATCAACCCTGCAGGCACATGATGATTGCGGAACCCCTCACGGAATTGATGCCAAGAGATGGGGTCGGCACGTCCAAAACGGAAAGACTCCCACCAATCCAGAGCAGCTCCCTGCAACTGCCCGGATGCATAGAGAACCTTCTCGACGTCATTGCATTGGGCGATCTCCAGCTGCCTTTCTATTGCACGCAGCCAATCATCAGCTTGGAGAGGATTACTGGAATGATCGAAGGTGGGCGGGCGTCCCTTCAAGAATTCGCTTCTCTTGTCATGGGGTGGTGGAGGTGGATTCCCGTTGCCATTGCTTCGCTGCAGCAGTTGAATGTTCTGGGCCATCTGCTGCATCAGCTGTGTTTGCATCATCATCAGTTGCTCCATATTAGGCTGTGGCGGAGGTGGTGGTGGATTAGCATTTTCTTCAGAGGTACCATCACCCCTTGGGTTCCTCCTGGTGTGGGCCATCTGCTGTTCAAATCATTGAAATGAGGTTTAGAATTCTTTTCCATTAAAATAACACTTAAAAGACTAGAACAGGAATTTCTGGGCGCGATCCAGCAACGGCAGAGTAGAAAAACAGTCATATCTGGAGTTCCCGAAGTCAAACAGAGACATGATATACATGGTTGGAAAGCATGAGAAAAACTCTACAACTTTTATTCAGACAATCTCTCCAGATTCTGTCGTTAAGTTTAACAAAAACAGATTTGATTCGAAACTGTTTCAGAGTAACAGACAGCGCAGATACTTTGACTTGTGACATTTGTTTCTCCCAAACCGTAACTGATATTGAGATGATTCTGCGGCCAAAGAAAACTACAGAAGTCTAGTTTTTCACAAAAAAAAATTTTCACGATCTTTAGTCGTATATAATTAAATAGGAAAAATAAGTAAGGCAGAGAGGTCTGAGAAACAGCACTGCTGGAAACTGAGATAATCAACCCAAACTATTATGCATTAATTCAAACCTTATATAAAGAGATTTTGCGGACATGCCCACAATCTCAGCACTCATTACAAACTCCAAATCAAGCATTGTTCATAAGGAAAAGCAATCTAGCACAAAAGTTCACAAGACACGAACTAGACTCGACTTGACTCAACTTGCGCTACTAGCGTCTTTTGCTACTAACTGGGGGTAACTCCTCTAGGGGTCGATATCGGTGCGGGTGTGAGCATCTCCATGGTCACCTCGGTTCCTTGGCGACGATTCAGCTGGGCACCTTGGTGATGGCAGAGGGGGTCCAACACCGAGTTGCCTGTTCAACTCATCCACCGCCCGGCTGAGCTTGTAGTTAGCTTCAGTCCTGGTGTTCAGCTCATCCAGTGTCTGGTCCAGAAAAGTGTTGGTCTGGGCCAAACATTCCAAGGCAGCGTGGAGTCGGGCGTTCACTTCTCCAAGTGGACCGGCGATGCTGCAATTAGCTTGGCCACTCTGTCGGCAGGGAAGGTAGCGGTGCATCTCCCACTTGATGATGTCCCAATTCTCATGGCGGTGCACCATAAGAGCTTGTCGTGCGGCATCCTTGATGGCGGCAGCTTTGGAGAGTCGAATGGAGACAGCATAGTGGATATTCTTCACCTGGCTTCCCTCCTTGATGTACACCCGCGTCTCATAGTAGTCGGCGTAGTCAGGGTGCTTCCAGTGCTCCGTCTTGTACAGCACCGAGGCGTTGGGGTAGAAGCGGCGCACCAAGTCGAGAAGCAGCGGGTGGTAGTAGTCATCACCATGATGATCATAGTGAATCATTCCCACCCTGGGTTTTCCACCTTGGTCTCCATCATCGTCGCCATCGTCATCGGGGTCGTCGGAGTCATCCGAGTCGCCTTCATCATCTTCGTCATCAGGGTCGCCAGCACAATCCTGGTCACCCTGCGGCTCCACCTTCTCGGGTTCATCTTCCTGAGGGTCCTCCATAGGTACGTCTTCAGAGCTGTCTTCCAAGGGCTCTTCACTGGGCTCCTCTACGGGCACCTCCTGTTGGGGCTCTTCCACTGGTACGTCTTCCACGGGTACCTCCGGTCGGGATACACGTCCGCCAGAGATGAAGCGCTGCAGGTACCTCTTAGGTGGCATGACACGCTTGCGAGCAGTGCGCTTAAGGTTGGCCATGTACAAGAATTAAGATTAGGTCAAAATTTTGCAATGGACAAGGGTAAGATATCAGCAAATACTTGTAACAAATTAATATAACAAGTAAAAGAGATAATAAAGCTAAGGGCTATCTAGTGCTAACTAGGCTTGCGTCCTACAGTCAACACGGCTCTGATACCAATTTGTCACACCCAATTTCAAGGATAAAATGGGATGCATAATCTTATGTGCGCCCAGAGATCAGTCACACACATAAGCCAACAAATTGCATAAATTATATCATAACCAATGTTTAATACGTAGCGAATAATATCAAAGTCATTACACAGCGGAAATATAAAGATAACTCTCGCGGTAGCTTCATAGCACAGGGACGTCGACTGGTGAAGCACAAGTCTAGTAGTCCTCTGGGTAGTCCTCATCACTATCACCATCTGTTACCCATCCGGGATTTTTAACCAAGTAATGAAAAATAAACAAGCGTAAGTACATGTCGTACTCAACAAGACTAGCATGGGTTCATGAGGCTCAAAAGGTTGACACGGTTTAACAGCAGGTTGCTTTTAATTAATCATCTTTTATGCAGTTGGATAGCAACAAATTAATAAACCCATTCTCATGATCATAGTAAACACAATTAATGAGTAGCAATAAATAGATTAGCAACAAGTAAACATCACCCTGAAAGATAACTACTCCGTGAGTTTTCCGGGCCACTCGTGACCGTGAGCGCGGCTAGTATACCAGTTTTACACTCTGCAGAGGTTGTGCACTTTCACTATGAGCCGTGAATCCCATTTGCTTGGGTTAATTACTCCCATAACACTACCAAGGTGAGAGAGCAGGGTTTCACTATGAAGCCTTTCAAAGGTTCGTCTAACATGCTAGGGCCGCGAGGTTTTCTCGGTAGGCAGATGTAGAGCCCCCCTTCCATACGGCACAAGGTCACGCAGGTTATACACATATGGACAGAGGCCGCACTATACCCGAGTCGTCTAAGACCCTCTTGCGCCTTTCGGTAACCTCTAACAAGCTAGAAAAGGTCCTCATACTGAGCTAAAACCAGAGCCATATAGCCCTCATAGTTGCACTGTAAGTCCCAGCTTTTGCTGACAGATCATTACCAAGGGGGAAAAGATATGGAGCACCACAAAACTATGCCCCAATCCCTTAGTTCCATGTTGCTAAAAAGGCATCTTTTAATCTTTATTGAATATTCAATTAATCAGTTTACATGATCATGATATCAATAACGCACTAGCATCAATTACCACATGCATAAACCCATAGGTTGCAAGGAACATGATAACAAACTAGGAAGTAACTATGGTTAACAAGGAAGATACATGCAAATGCAATTATTTATTTGGTGAATAGGACAACAAGGATGATCCATGCTAATACTTGCCTTGATCAGCAAACTCCTGGTGATCCGGGTTGTCGCAGTACTGATCTTGATCACCCACGTATGGCTCACCGTCTATACTCGATCCATCATAACAACACACACGCATACAGGGGCAATCATGCATACAATAAGAGTTTTCATTAGAACAGTACACCAACAGAAAGAAAATAAATTAAAAAGGTTATAAAACAAATCTACACGTTGCTACGATCACATCGATATAAAGTTTGCGCAAATCGAATTTAAAACGAGGAAGATATGAATTTTACAAGATTTATAATCGAATAATAATAGATTAAATATAATCTCAGATTTTAAGAGTGGAAAATATATGAAACAGTGGTACCATCAGATAGATTATGAAATTACGAATCTAACGCAATTTGAATCGTTCAAATCGGAGCTAAAACGTGGAAATTATAAATGAAACAATTTTGAATTCAAATCTGAAAACACATTTTCATATATACCGAAAATAAATACGCCTTCAAACGTAATCTACTGAATACGCTAAGGGCTGCGGGCTAAGCATTAAAAACTGCAGGGGGTTATCCGCAAAAATGCCGGCCGAATCGGTATGGGCTGCTCTTCGGCCATCCGATTCAAAATCGGCAGATCAGATTAACAGAGAGGAGGGGTGGCGGTGCTCTCGGCCGGAAAACAGAGGTCGACGGCGGCGCCATGGCCGGAGGGCCGCCGAGGAAGGTGAACTCGGCCCTCGGTGCATGAAATAGGTCGGGAAGGGTACCCATAGATCGGGAAGAGCATCGCACGCTCACCTAGGGTGATGGAAAGTTCGGAAATCGACTCGGAGATAGCTCGCGGCGTGACCCGGCGGACGGTGGCTCTCTGCTACGGCGGCGGAGGTGTGTTAGTGCACAAATCGAAGGGGGAAAGTGCTCGGGAACTTCACAAGATCACAGCGAAGCTCCTCAAAGGCTTACCGAGAGGAAATTGGTGGCGAATCGAGCTAATTGCTCGCGGCGGCGGCTGCTCGGTTCTCGCTGAAGCTCGGCAGTGGTGGCGAGAAGAGGCGGCTAGGGTTAGGTGACGGCTATGAGGGGAGGTGGCGCTGCTTAAGTACTCCCGAGGCGTGACAACAATCTCAGAGATTGAAACAAACTCGGCGAGCGGAGGAATCGGCTTCGGCCGTTTCTTCTCTGCTACGGACTCTCGGCGCGGCGACGAACTCGGCTTCGGCCGTTTCTTTCTTGCCCGCGTCGGACTCTCGGCGAGCAGCAGAGGGAAACAGGGGAGGGGCTGTCCTGTGGGTCCACAGGTCGGTAGCACCGAGCGCTGGGGTCGGGCTGGCAGTCACGGCAGAGGGACGCTTCGCGCGCGCGTGCTCGGCCGGGGCGGATGAACACGGCAGCGGCGTCTCTGTTCACGCGGCGAGGGAGGTGGAGAAGGAAGGGGCTGACCCATGGGTCCCGCTCGTTAGTCAGAACGGATCAGGGGAAGGGAGGGAGCTGGTCGGCCGAGCTGGCCTCGGGCCATCCGACCTGGGCCGGCTGGGGCCAGAAAGGAGAGGGGAAGGGCTCTTCTCTATTTCCCTTTTCCATTTTCCAAAAGGATTTCCAAATTGGGTTTTGAAATATTTGAGAAATTCAAATAAGCTACAACAGTACTAAGAAGAAATGCTCCAGCATGAATGCATCATACATGTGTATGACCTAGGTTTGATTTTATATTTGTGAAAAATTATTATTTCCCTATATTGGAATGATCAACTAATTGCATAATTAAATAAATTCCCACTATTTAAAGGAATGCAATTTTTTGGGTGTTACAAAATCCCACAGTTAGAAAGAACCGGTGATTTGAAGGCCAGTCAGCATATGGATATCACCCAAGGTGATGCTCATTGGCCCATTTCCAAATATAAAGGTGTTTAGAGAGTTGGACCAGAAGTAACTTGCAGTAATCAGGAGGGGTTCATTCTTTTTCATGTCACACAGAGAAAGGTCAAGGCACTGGCTCAGATTGCGCAGCTCCCAGTCTCCCTTTTCCTTTCTGAGATGCGGCGGAACCAATTTCTCCATCCACTGGGCATGCTTGGCCAATTCCTAAAGGGCTGTCTGGACCATGAAGATGCATCCACTAGCGGACCTCTAAAAGGGATTTGGTTGGTCTCTTGATTGATGAATTCCGCGGGGTTGGAGTCGCCCATCGGGCCCAGGAAGAAAGCAGTCGGAGCATCCCTCAGCGGAATCAAGATTTTATTTTTTAGGTCCTGAGACAAATGGATGATAGGTGTGACCAATTGGATGGAGATTCATGAATGAAAGACAAGTTGGCAAGATTCATAACTCAGGAATCTCGGAAGGAGTTGCCATCACTTGCAGATTTCTTGAAAACGGCGAATCGAGGTTGAAGATGCAACAGAGGATTTTTCGAAGCTAGGGTTTCAGTTCGCCGCCAGAGTTTGAAGCGATGAGCGGAAGGTTGTGATTTTGGCTCAAGAGTGGACTGAATCGAGACTCAATACTAATTTTGGAATAAAACTATTTTATCCCAAAATTGGGGGCATGTGTTTACGCTAAAATCTGGACTGAGTGCGGATAACCGATGCCGGATGCAGATAACCGATTTTTAGGAACAGAGGCTAGGGCGGAGATAGTTGATCGGGTCCCGGAATCGATTGTGGGCTGGAGGTGAAGACAGCGCGAATAGCCGATTTGATGACGTCAGCATGGATCTTCGGCCAGGAAAGCGATCACGTTCGGAGTCCGTTGAGGAAAGGAAAGATTGGCTCCAAGTTACCTTTAATTTGGGAAAGTTTGTTAGTTTCCGTGTTTGTCTTGAGTTGTAATTCGAATAGGACTCTATCAAAGCCCTGGGTATAAATATAAGCCCCGGCCATTGTAACAAGACACATCAATACAACACATCTTTCGACTCCGGCCAAAACTTAGGAGTAGGAGTAACGTAGATCTCGGCGAGTTCTTCAATCAGGCTGAGTGTTATCCGGTGGACGCAGGCTTGCTTGTAAGTACCGTCATGCCTCGCTAAGCTTTGTCTCTTTAATGTCATCCGGTGGACATGAGAGCATCATAGATCGGAGTTGATTCTTATTTGATATAAGTTTAGCGTCATCCGGTGGACGTGGGTTTAGATCAAATAAGAGTTAGTTATTGATTCATGTTTATTTTCTTGTTTAATCTATGTTTAACGTCATCCGGTGGACGAAGGCTTAGGTTAAGCTTGATTATGTGCATGGATTATTATCGGCTCTAACTAATTTGGCATCTTAGTTAGGTTCATTAAGTTATCAAGATATCATTTGTCATTTATTGTTTATTTATTAATATAATATCTTTCTGGCCGATCAAGATTGCGTAGTATTGGCCTTAGATCCACATGAAAAATGTCATTTATGTCTTGTTTATATTTATGCTTTGTTATGATATCGCTTGATTCGGCCAGTATTTTCGTAATCTTGCTCGTACGTGCTGTGGACGCTTGACAAGAGCCGATCTGAATGAACACAGAGCCGCCGGCCTTCTAGACCAGCTCTGTATTCCTTCTAGATTTGCTTGTGATTATTTTCGGGAATATATCTAAACTGGTGCAAAACCGCAGGCCTTCTAGACCAGCATCGTATTAGTACTAGATTTATACTTGAAATTATTCATCGCCAAGTTTTCTGCTTCACGGACCCCGAATCGGCTAATTAGCCGATACGGTTGTGCTTTCTCGAGAAAAACCAATTAACCGATCGCATTCTGCCAAATCGGCTAAATAGCCGATTTCTGCCTGTTTGACGTTCAGACAGCCTGAACTGAATGATTTAACCTGTTTACAGCAATCGATTATACTTTAATCTGTTACAACTATCTGCATAGATTTGTTTAATGTAGATTGCTCTATTTGATCATGCATATCAATCGATTATGTATCAGTTCAGTGTCGGTTTCTATGGCAAAACATATATATATATGCCGGAATCGACTCTTTAGTCGATTTCCGATTGAATCGGCTCTCAGAGCCATATAGTTGGAACTACCTGGATACACCGGTTAGTTCCGCCCTGTGATTACTGACTATTATCTTTTCCATGTCAATTGCAGGTCAAATTGACTGGCACGCCTGAGGGTTATCGGTACTCTCTGACCGGGTTTTGAAGCTAGCTGGATCTTGAAAGCTCCGACGCTCTTAAGACCATATCCGGCTTCGCTGGTCTGTTGAGACGCAAGAACCATATTTTGTGCCAACAGGATGACTCAGAGTCTGAAGTAATGAGTGGTCAGGTTGATTAGCTTATGAAGATAGCTGGTTTCTTAGACCCAGTGTCAGATCAGGTCCAACCTAAGGTTAAGTTTCTTTTGTATTATAAAACCCCGAGTCAGTAGTAAATTGGTGTAATGTTGGCAAGTCGACCTAAGCTAGTAGTCAATGGGAACTAATGTGTAAACCTTGGATAATCCGTCGTCATCTGTAAAATGATTTCCTACTTAAGTTTATAAGTGATAAGTGTGTTCGAAAGGTGGTAAATTTTGTCAGAGACTAGGTTTTACCAATTCCCGTTAATCTTCGCTCCAAAAGTTTCCAGTCCTTGGGGAACTTTTGGATGCAGTCAACTCAACACCAAAACTCGATAAATCTTTGACTATCTAAATCTACGTATGTGTCAGCCTTGATTTTCTCCTGTCACGACAAATGCTATTTCCTGAAAATTTATGACTAACAGGTGTTGGTTGAAAGCTATTTTAATTGTAGTCTATGGGATATCATGATCCATTACCATGATGCAGCGTCGAAATCTGGGGTCTCTTATGGCTCGCGACCATAGGGAGTTACTGCCGGACGCTCGCTGTTATCTAGGTTAATGGTCATGATCCTAGCCTTCAATTAATGTGCTTTCACTCTCTTTCAAAACTCTTTTCCAAAATTCATATCTATATTTCTTCCTGAATTTCTAAAATTCTTTTGCTATTTATAACAATCTTTAAATCTACTTTGAGAATTCACATCTGATCCCTCCGAATTCCCGAAAATTCTTTGTCCTTGCAATCGTCTTAATGTCACATGATAAAATAACGGGAACCGATTTGAAAATGGTACCTAAGATCCAATCACTTGGAAATGGTATCTGCGATCCGCAGAGGATTCCCTGTTGTTTTATGAATTCCTGGTTATTTATAAATATCTTGAAATCGACTTTGAGAACTCACTTCTTTGGAAAATTTTTAGGATGTGCTCAAATCTATCCCACTGACCTAGTACCAAAATTCTAGCACTAGACCATGACTTATCCTCTATATACGTGTCATGCCTTGATCCGACATGTACCACTCACTCAAATTCAACATGTTATTCCAAAGTCATTATGGTTGCCTATAGTGGTGCCATGACCTATGACCACGGTGTCGTGTCTAAACCTAGGGTCTCTCACGTGCCATGGCCACACAGAGATTCTGTTAGGCACGCGTAGGTATTGAGGTTTGGGGTTGTGACATACTATAGATTCACAACTAGTAAAATTCCTTTTGTTTGCACTCTATGTGGAAACGAATCCACCCGGCTATGGTGTGACATGATCTATGGGTGCAATAAAATATAGCAACCTGGAGTCTCCTATAACTCACAACCACATGAGATTCTAAAGGGTATATGCTCGTATCAAGGCCTGTGGTCACTTTTCATCACAGCTACAATCGATATACTTTCTCTCTTTTGACTGAGCTTACTCTAATTGTGTTCTATGATGGTATCTCGACCCGTGACTATGGTGCCATGTCAAAACTTGGAATCTTCTGTGGACTGCAGCCACATAAGACCTTACCAGGGTACACACTGGTATCATAGTCAGTACTCTTGAATCATCGTAGCTCGCAATTAATTGCCCTCACTCTCTTTGAAACCATCCTCAAACGATGTTCCCCTTAAAAGGTTTACCTTGAAGAAGTAGATTTTAAAACTTTTAGTGTTGAGAGACAACTGATTAGGTCAAATAAGAATCTTCAATAATAACAGGTAGAAAGAGAACTGTGGGCTAGTAGCTTGTCAACACAAGCGTCTGAACACCTGTCAGCTGTGCAAGATGTATTTCATGTATCACCATTTGAGAAGTGTCTTCAAGTGCCAGATCGAGTTATTGACTTGATAAGAGTGAATTCAACCAGATCTGACAAACACTAACTACCCAATACAAGTCCTAGGCTGGAAAGATTGTGTTACTCATTGAACCACAACAAGATGGTACAAGGTACAATGGAGCCAGCGTTCAAAAGAAGAAGCAACCCGAGAATCAGAGAGTTACCTATCTGAAAGCTTTCCTAAGTTGTTTGCTATTCTTTAAACGTGGTTTATCCCTTTTAAGTCTTACAAAATATAAACCCCTACTTGCTTTATAGTCAAGTTTGAAAAATGTTTAGTTGACACATTTTCTTTTTCATTAATAAAACTAAGGCTTTAGCCTTTTCTTAAATCTTGAGACGAGATTTATTTTAAGGGAGGAAGGATGTAACAACCCTGGTGTTACTACAACTAAAACCTGCCATGTCATCATGATTGCATGCAAATCATCCCGTATTCAAACCTATTAGTGTGCATCAACTAAAATAAATTTTCCTTTTGCATATGATTGTGCATAGGTGATTTAGAGTGATTTATTATGCAAATTATTGTATTGGTGTGTAATTATTTAAATCGAGTTAAGGAATAAAAAGAAAATCATTTATAAACCCTAAAACGGACCTAAAACCCTAATTCAAAAACTAAAAGGAATTAGATGTTGGGCCTTAAACAAAAGTTGTAAATCTTTAAAAGTTAAGCAACTTCTATATTGGGCAATTTTGAAGTTATTAAAGATAATTTCAAATAAAACACTAATCTATGCCTCAAAGTTTAAATTTGAAATACAAATTCAAAAATAGCAAGAATCTGGTGATACTTCCTTAATGAAATTTTTATCCCTTTAGAAATGGAACAAATTTTATCTTTGGAGATTTTCATGTTATGCAGTGGAAATTCAAATAAAACTCAAATTAATGCTTTGAAATTCAAATTTGAAATGCTATTTCAAAAATCAACAAGAATCTGACAAAACTCTTTTAATGAAAGTTGTAGGGCGTGTCAAGTAGAACAACTTTTAGTCTTCTAGATTTTCAACTTATTGAGAAAAATCTTGAGAATTTAATTGAATTTGAAACGAATTTCAAATTGAGCTTTTACCCCCTTTTGAATTACTCAAAATCCATTCAAAATTTGAAAAGGGTCCAAAAACCAAAGTTATTCAGCATAAAATTTTCTACAACTCTTATTAAGGTAATTTTGGAAGTTTATACATAAAATAAAAAGTAATTTTGCAAAAAAAATGTATTTGGCTCGGGTACTAGCTACAGTACCCAGCCCCTACACCCTCTCTTAGCTCTGCCGCGGGTGCGCGCACCGCACGCCGGCGCGGCCTGGGACGGTCAGGGTCCTGTCGCCGTCGACGCCGGGCCCGTGGGGGTACGTCGCGCGATCCCCCTCTGCCTATATATGCGCCCTGTCATTGTCGTTTCCCTCTTCCTCATCTCCATTGCCGCCTCGAGTAATCTCCTGTCATCGGCAAAGTTCACGGTCTCCGATCCATCACTGTCCAATTACCTTAACCACCGAGTTCGCCACCTCCTTGCGTACCGTTCAAGCCAAAAACCACAGCCTTCCATCATCGGGGTTGTCGGTGCGCCGTCATCTTCCTCGCGGCCGAAGGAGCGCCGCCGCGAGCTTCCTCTCTGTGACTGGCTTCCTCTGGTCATGTTCTGGGTCATCTTGCTCGTGTTCTAGCTCCCACCTATCCTCGGGAAACTCATGCTTTAGTTGGTCATTCATTTCATACTCAGGGACCACTGGAACAGAGCCCGTGCCACCGGAGCGAGCCGTCGCGGGCGCGGTCAACGTCGACAAGCCATCTCTGGCTACCCTCCGCCCCTACCAGCACAAGCAGCATGCCGTGGTGAGCATCCTGGACCATCCCCGAACCCGGGCCCAAACTCTACCGCGTCCGAACGGTCGGAACGCGCAGCTCCGTCGCGGCTGTCCACCATGGATGCCGGCAAGCTTGCTATCATGCCTAAGAGCCCTAATCGAGTTTGTCGATCGATGCGGGAGGGTTAGATCTTTGTGATGAGGCCCTCGGCTTCGCATAGGTGACCGCCGCCGTCGTGCTCCGTGGCCGAGCCGCCACGGACGGCGCCGCGCGCACGAGTTCTTGGCGTGCCTGGGGCAGGAGGTAGGAGGAGGAGGAGTTGGGCTGTGCTGGGCCGCTTGGGCCAGTCGGTCTTTGCTCTGGGCCGAGCTGGACTGCCCATCTGTTGGGTTGTCCCGGGTTGGTTTGAGCCCGCGAAGTTGTTTTCCTTTTATGTGCCTTTTAACATTTCTTAATAGTGCAGTTTTTGTTGATTTTGTAACTAGTTAATTACTACTCCGGTAATTATGAAAAATTTTGTGCAACGCTTTGCTAAGTATACAACACAGTAAACATATGGAATATTGATTTTTGGATGATTTCTGCTGGAGATACCTTATTTATTTATTGATTTTATGCTCTTTTAATTGATTAATAAAATAAATGGGGGCCCTAATCATTTTAGGCTTCGTGTGGCTTTTTGGATTGAGTGATACCCCTGGGTCATTATCTTGAGATGATCTTGGCACTTTAATTAGTTGAGTTCTTAATTAAATTTTTAGTTAAAGACAGTAGTAATTTATGTTATACACATATGATAATAGGATTTTGTGAAATACCTAAATACATGAAAAATTTTATGTAACCTCAGTAGGAGGTACTAAACACAAGAAAAGTATAAAACCTGGATTTTGAGTAGTTTCTGCACGATTAAAAATTAATCCTTTTAAATTAATAAATGGGAGTTTATGATTTTTAGGGGCTAAAACATTAGTTCAAAAAAAATTTGAAATTTGTTTTGCCACTATTTCATGGTATTAGTAACAACCTGTACAAAAAGTTTGGGTCTGTTTTGACAAACTTTGCTTAAGTAATTAATTCAATTTGATTTAGGGATTTTAAACATTAATAAAAGACAATATGAATTAGGGAATTGATTGGTTTAGTCTTTGATTATTTTTGGGTGGCGTTTGAAGATCGTGAAGCACCTAACCCTTGCGGTCCCATGACATGTAACGATTTATTTGTTGTAATTATAATCATCATGTCTAATTGAATAAAACCCTAAGTAATAATATCGACAAGAGGATGTTGTCAGCTTGCAACTTTATTGTGAAGGAAAACTATGCTCAACTTTCTAAATTTAATTTACTTTATAGTAATTCACACTTTACTGCATTTCATGTATCAAGGCATACATATCATCACGTTAGCATTGCATTATTTTCCGTGTAGTGATTGGGTTTTCGGGAGAATTATTTGATTAATCCCGGACGGAAGGAATATTCGTCAGGAGGAGTCAAGTGGGTTTTCTCTAGTCTTCTGGCAGAAGTGACAGACCTACAACACAGGCAAGCCCCGGTGCATTCAGCCCCTTCCTTGTGATTTATAAAATGTTTATCACTTTGAGTTAAACTATTACATTAAGTTGTTAGGAATTGAGTGATAACCCAATTGATGCATTACCTTCCTTGACCACTTGAATATCACCCCTGAAACCTGATTTAAAATGAAAATGTTTAAAAAATACTTAGCCCTACTTAATTAATTAGAGTTTTGCATAAAATGCTATTTTCCGAGTTATGATGATATACTATTGATGAAGAATAAAGAAATGAAAATGAATGTTGATTTGCAACCGTTCGGATGACTTGCACTAGGGTTAGAGTCCCAATGTATTGTCGCTGATAGATTGAAAACCATTCGGATGACTTTGCACTTTGGGTTAGAGTCCCAATGCATCGACGCCGACGGAAATGGAAATGAAAATGTGTCCGTTCGGTTGATGTGCACTTGGGGCCGCGCCCCCATGTCTAATTGCCGACGGGCATGGATTTGGAAACCGTTGGGTAACTATGTACTTGGGTTAGAGTCCCAATGCATGGTCACCGACGGAAAAGAATTAGGGACCGTTCATTGTAGGCCTGTTGGATCGAGACTTTGCAACTAGCCACATACTCCGGAAAGCCCTATCTCCAGTAGCTCCATTGCTTGAACCGATGACTACGCACTGGGAGTGGAGAGATGGCGAGAGTAGCATGTACCCTCATGGGTTAGAGTCCGGGATTGGAGGTGTACTGTACTCTCGGGTGGCGCAAGACCGGTTCAGGGATGGAAAAGCCATGGTAGAAGGGGTTGGCATACGCAAGCTTAAGTGCTACATATGCAGTGTGGATAGGGATCCCCAGCTGGGTACTAATTGATTCGAATCGTCGTTGCTCCTCGGTTATGGAGACTTGATCCACTGATTTACCCCGAAAAGTGGTTCGAAACTAGGTTTTCTGAATGAATAAGAACTTGGAGAATACATGTGAACTAACTTTGCTTCAGGACTACTGATTAATACTGAGTTACCATATTGAAAGTAGAAATTAAAATTTGTGAGCGCTTTTCTGCAAAATACTTTGATTCTTGCTTAAGCTTTACCTTGACTACCCTCAGCCTGCATTCCTGAGTCCCATCTTTTCTTAGTCGGGTAAGTCTTGCGGAGTACCCCAGTACTCAGGGTTTATTAACCCCTATGGCAGGTAAGCCAAGTGTATAGTTCCGTGTGGGACCGTGCCGGTTGAAGGACTGGGTATTGATGAAGGTGGGTATAAGATATAACCCTTGGGAGGGTGTCTAGTTGTATGATGCTACTCCACTACGAAACTCCGGTTTGGGTTAATGTAATTTATATTTTTGCAAACTTATGGGTATGTAATACTTCCGCACCTTGTACTCTGATCCAAACTATTTGTGTAAACTGTTGTAATACTTGTAAGGTCTTTACAATGAGATCCTCGGGTGAATTAGGGTTTCTGAGGAAACTCGACAGCCCACCTAGGTCAAGGGGAACTCATGCACAGTAACCGGAGGTCCTTAGGGACGATGACGGTGCGTGTGGGCCCTATGATTAGGATGGTTCTTCCACATACATGCTGTTGGTGATTGCCCCGACCTCGGAACTATCTGCCCCTACTATCTCCACCTAATCTCCGAGCCACTGGATCACACATTGATGTATCGTGGACGGAACACAGCAATTGGTGTGAATCCAATCGCACCCGAGGAGCACGCTGTAGGTACTCCCACTGTCAATGACGAAGAAAGTAGTCGTCAGGGTCTTCCTCCTAATCTTCAAGTCAACGTCAATTGCCCCCCGAGTCGGGGACATTTTTCCACCGAAGTCTCTGACCATCACGCCAGTTTTTGCTAAGTCCTCTGGGACCTTGCCGAGCTCATAAAACACGCTGAGCGACATCAGGTTAATAGCAACACCACCATCTACTAGTATTCTGGTCATCTGTATCCCTTCGATATCTCCTTTGAGATACAAAGCCTTCAAACGTTGGTGCTCGACTAGCTTGTTGAAGATGGCCTACTGCACAGCACTTTGTGACCCTGCTCTTCCCTCAGACTCGCACAGGCTCTGCTTCTTCCCTCTGACTTCTAGAGATATCTGGACTTCAGGATCAACCGCTACTCCTTTCTTTGCCCTTTCGGAAGTTAGGATCCGGACTCTGCCCTTGGGAATCGATGCCTCCACCATGTTCTGGCCGCCTGAGTGTGCACTATTCCTAGCACCTGTAGTTTTGGTGTTCTCAAATTTTAAAGCCCCCTTTGAATGGCCTTTTGGATGTGCTGTCTGATGTTCCAACAATCATTGGTGTCATGAGGGTCTCTTGCATGGAATTTGTAGAATTTCTTTCGTTTCAGCTACTTGTCACTTGACATGGTGTAATCCGCCGGGAACTCAATTTGCCCCTTTTCTACCAAAATCATTCTGCCTTCTACCACCTTTGGACTTAGGGACCTCCATTGCTTTCCTTCCCCATTTCATCTCGACGGCGGTTACCTCATCGTTGGAATCTTCCTCTCCACTGGGGTGTCTGCTGTTGAAGAGGCATTCTTCTTGAAGCGGCCCTCCCGGTGATAACTCTATAGTTGCTCCTCTATCATTGTAACCTTCTGCAGAATTGGCTCAAGTTTTTCGTATTCCGTGCCAGCCAACTTCTCTTTGACTGCTGATGGAAGTCCCGCAATAGCCAACTGTGCGAGCTGGCAGTCGGGCAATTCTAATGAATAGCATCGGCTTCTGACATCTCTAAACCTCCGAATGAAGTCAGCACCAGACTCACTAGGCTTGTGTCTCATAATCGCCAAGTCGGCGATGCCCTTTTCTTCATTCCCAGTGTAGAAGTATGCATGAAACTTCTTCTCCAAATCATCCCAGCAGGTAATTGAATTTGGCGCCAGGGATGCGAACCATGTGAAATCCGGCCCGGTTAACGACATTGGGAAGAATCGGACCCTGTGGGCGGACCCTCTTGAAGCTTCTCCCAACTGTGTGAGATACTGGCTGACGTGCTCCATCGTGGTAACGTCATCTTGCCCGCTGAACTTGGAGAACTCAGGGACCCGGTAACGATATGACAAAGCTACCCGATCGAACCACTCCGGGTATGAATGCCTATATAAGATCACCGTCTCCTTCGGCTTTAGACCAAATTGCTCCTTGAGCACATTGGTCATATGCCACAGCAGGTTGTCATCCCTCCTTGGTAGCTGCTGGTTGATGTATGGATTGTAGCCTTGTCCTCCTAGGTGACCTGAGTTACTCCTTTGCCCTGGCTCTGGGTGACAAGGGGTCATTTTTTCAACCGATTGCAGGTTTGCACCTGTCGCAGGGGAATTTTTCGTTGCCCCCTTTGGTTGTTGCGGCTGAGTCGATGTTCCTGCTGCTTCTGAAGCATCAGACTGCTTGTGTGGAAGATATTCAGGAAATGCTTTGCCTTGGTACACAAAATCATCTTTGTCTTTGGTGAAGCATTTGAGACAGGCCTCGTGAAACTTGGCAACATACTCCTCTAACATCAGGGCTAACGACGGAGCCAGTCCTCTATGGTCACACAGAGGGCTTTGCCTTTGTCGAAAGCCATCATTTGACAAAGTGGTCCCACGGGGCATGCCAAAAAGTGTGTTGGCGTGAAATCTGGTCCGCGCTCAGCACATTAGCAAAGCCAGAACGGTCTGGTGGAGCACGGAGCGAACAGACCCAGCTGCTTCGATAATCGGCGTGAATGAGCACTGATGAATCTCCAAGCGTGCCAGTCAATTTGACCTGCTATTGACAAGAAAAAAGGGGTTGATCAGTAACACAATGTGAAACCACTGGTGTGTCTCGAGTGGTTGCAGATATCTGGCCCAATGGGCCATCTCATTAGGCCATCGGCTAGAGAACCGATACCCGATCACATGAATCGATAGCATGAATATAATGAAAACATCCGATACACATTTTAACCGATTCAAGGATAACATGAATGAAAGCAAGTTATATTAAATAGATCTAATTTATACATTACTTTATGCACCAATGCATGTTTCAATCTATCACATCCATTAATTAGGATCGACTGAATCGCTACATCTAATTAACGCACTTGAATCAATTTTGACATTAGCGAAACATAAAACAGCATATGAAAGAGATCGGAAAAATAAAACGCGTAGCAGGCAAGCACAAGCAGAATCGGCTGAACAACCAATCTGATGTATAGGCAACATACAAGTCTATAAAGTAAATGATGCTTTGACTCTTTAACTAATCTACCTAATCCGTCGCTTACGACAAGGAGATCGACCGGATCGTTGCAGCCCATGACGTAAGGGAATGATTAGATCTATTAATTAAAGACTCTCTACACAACTTACTTTATTACTTGAGTGCGACCTATACACAATCAAGATCTGAACTAATCGGCTAATGACAAATAGATCTACTCACCTAAACATGATATTCAATTTATGTTCACTTAAGCAAGATAGATACAAAAGATTTAAACTGACAAGAACAGATCAAGATTGGGCAGATTGATGATGCTTAAAAGTAAATAAATAAACAATGAATGATCATAAGCAACATCGGTAACTTAATGAATCTAACTAACATGCCAATTTAGTTAGAGCTGATAACTAACCCTCAATTCGACCTAAGCATGACTTATATCAATCGGGAATCGATAACTACTAGAATCTATCTAGCAATGCAGCACGAGACAAAATCGTACAAGCAACACGTGATAAACATGAGCATGATGAGACTTATAGCAAGCTTGGCGTCCACCAGATGACACCCAACTTGTCGAAGAACTTGCCGGTTCTATATTACTCCTACTCCTAGGGTTTTGGCCGGAGGCCAGAAAAAGGAACTGTTGTTGTATTGATTGACGTGTCCCGTTACAATGTGCTTGGGCCTATATTTATACCCAGCAGCTAGAGGGAAATCTTAACTGAAAGAAACCCTAGCTAAAAATAAGGAAATAAAATAATTTCCTAATTCTAAGATAACTTGGAACCTAGCCTTGCCTTTCTTGTGGGCCCCTTTCATGATCGCTTTGCTGCAGCCATCGCAGAACCCATTGTTGGTCGATGCACGCGCACACTTCAGCTTGTACGTGCCAACTTGCAAGGCTGCAATGCACCTTCACGACATCAGCTCACTTCCGATCTAGCTCTCGCCTCTGCACATATTATTCGATCCAGCTCCCTGATCGGCTAATCTGCATGCAACTTGACCTTTCGGGCACCATCCAAATTCCAGTGTGAACAATGTGTCATATGCACTTTTGGTGCCCATTCTTGCCAATTGCAATTGTTAGAGGAAAAATTGAAGAATCTCTAAGCAAAAGAAGAAACGTAAGTACATAATAAAGGAGATTATAGATCTACGGTCAAACTGACCTTGGCTTGTGGGATTGCCCCCAAATCGTAGAGCAATGGTACCGCAGTTAGCAGATTTACTGCATAGGAGAAAGAGAGAGAGAGAAGGGGAAGGGAGGAAACTAGCGAGCGGGTTGCAGGAGCCCGCGCGGGTGGGAGCGAGGGCCGGCCAACGGCCGTGGCCACCGGTGTTGCCCGCTAGCCGTGCCGCGTCGTCGTGCCTTGGCGCCGCCGGGCCGGGCGTGCGAAGTGCTCGGAGGGGTGGGCTGCGCCCTGGGCCCCCCACAACGCTACCACCGCAGGAGAAATGGGTGTTTCGACGGGGACCGGCAGGGGTCGGCGCGGTGGATGTGGCTATGGTTCTGCAGAGGAAGCGTCGAGATGTGGAGGAGGACGGCACCCGAGGTGTGGGTGAATCTCCTTGCACCGGCAGGCCTCCCGGATGTCGCCGCCGCTGTCGTACTCCTGCAACAGCTTGCCGATCTTGTCCTTCACCTCGTCTAGCTCCCAACCTGCCATGCCGTTGCCGCCGCCGCCCCAGCACTGCAGGATCCGTTCCGCGGAGAGCTTCGCGCCGAGCAGCGCGCAGGCGTTTTGGAGGAGAACGTGATGGTGGGACGAGATCACGCGCCGAGGGAAGCTGTCGGAGAGGACGTCATGCGCGTGCACCTAGGAAAGGAAGGAGCGACAGTTTCCTTTTTTTTTTTTTTTGCGCGGCCAAGGTCACATGCGGGAAGCAGGACGATGACGCGAAACTACTATCGCACGAAAATTTTGTCTACTCTTTAGTCTTATTAGTAGTATAGATAGATAGGTTGTCGGACATATTCAATGAGATGATAGTGTATTTAAAAACATAGAAGAAATGAGTTCTATGTAGAAGAAACTCTAATACGATTATCAACCCTCTATAAGCTATGAAATTTAATGTACTATAGAATGAAACACTCACTGTCAATACAAAGTTTCATTCGAATTTTATTTTATTCTACGTGACATGACAGTTTTAGAAACAATAATATAAAACTCTCCACTGAGACGGGCCTTATGAATGTGATTGAAAGAGAAGGACATATAGCTTTAAGAGTGAAAAAAATAAAACGGTTCATCATCGGTTCGTAACTTGTGTCGTTGTGTTAGTACGTAAACTTTAAAAATACCAAATTATAAACTCCTAAACGTCGAATAAATCGTCGGATGGCCGTCATGCCCACGTCTCCCCCAAACTGTAGTGTATACTGTTCGCAGCACTCAGTGTACGGCCCGTCCCTCGGTGCCGAATAATTTGGGCGCTGCCCACTGCTTCCGCCTCTTGGATGGTCAAAAGAAAAAGAAAAAAAAACATATCTTGCTAGCACATGGCCACCTCCACCTCCATCTCAGCCACTCCGCCTCACTGCAATGCCCAGTCGTGCCGCCGACAAAGCAGATCGCTGCGACCCCACGATGCGTGCTCCCGCCGGCGAGTGCGGTTGCGGTCCATCCCCTACCCCACTCTGCTCTGTCGGCCCACAGCCGGCCCCCCGCCTTGCTGCCGTACCTGGCCGTGCTGTCAACCAAGCAAGTGGTCTTGACACGTGCCGCCGCCGCCGACTACCGTCGCAGTCCATCCCCTCCCCCACTATGCTCTAGGTGGACTCCTCCGTGGCCAACAGCGGCACGTCCTACCGCCGGCGACTACAGTCGTGCGAGATGCGGTGGCCCCTTCACATCCACTGTCACACCTAATTTTAAGAATAAAATTAAATGTAAAACCTTATATGTGCCTAGGAATTAGTCACACATATAAGTCGACAAATTACAAGAATAGTATCATAACCAGTGTTTATTACATCACGAATAATATCATAAAGTCATTACACAGCAAAAAATAAAGATAAATCTCACTAAAGCTCCATAACACAGGGACGTCGACTGGTGGAGCACAAGTATAGTAGTCCTTTGGGAAATTTTCATAAGTATTACCATCTTTTACCGATCTGAGATTTTTATCCAAGTATGAATAAAACAAGCGTAAGTACATGCCGTACTTAACAAGACTAGTATGAGTTCATGAGGCTTAAAAGGTTAACACAAGTTTAACAGTAGTCAACTTTTAATTGGTCATATTTTATGTAATTAGATAGCAACAAGTTGAATAGGCCCATAACACATGATCAATATAAACATGAATAATGAATAGCAACAATAATTAGTTAACCAGTTGTTAACATTTTAAAATCACTATTCCATAAGACGTCCAAGGCCGCTCGTGACCGTGAGTGCGGGTGATATACCAGTTATACACTCTGCAGAGGTTGTGCACTTTTCACTATGAGCCGTGATTCCCATTTGCTCGGGGTAGGTAGCCCCATAACACTACCAAGATGAGCAAGCAGGGTCTCACTATGAAGTCTTTCAAAGAACTCTGTCTAACAAATTAGGGCCGCTAGGTTCCCGGCAAGCAGATGTAGAGCCCACCTTCCACATGGCATATGGTCACGCAGGTTATACACATAGATAGGAGCCGCTCTATACCCGAGTCGTTGGCCCCGTCATGCCTTTCGGTAACCTCTAACAAGCTAGAAAAAGCCCCCATACTTGACTAAAACCAGAGCCATGTAGCCCTCATAATTGCATTGTAAGTCCCGGTGTCATACTTACATATATGTCTTTACGGAGAGGAATTTAGAGCACTAATTAATAACCCGATGCTCTAACCCACTAGTTAAAAAATATCTTTTGATCTTATTGCATGATCATGGTTCTAGGGGGTTAGAACATCTTTGCTAAGCGCTAGCTCTAAACAACTCTATGCAAGTTACCTAACATAATATACTACATAAGAAATGCACTCAACCGTAAATGAGCTCTCACCTCGATCCTAAGTTGAGAGTACCTAAACAAGAAAGTAACCGGGAGAATGAGTACAAGAAAGGCTATACCAACGGTGTTGATGAAGTGAAGTCCAGATACCGTGAAGAGCCAATCACCAAGAGATAACGAATGAGCTCAATAAAGACCAATCACTGAGGAAGAACACTGGAAAATCAAATCATCCACTCAATGGTGGAGAAGACGTGAACACTCGATTTTTTACCGAGGTTCATGTGATCGCTGTCACGCTACTCCTTGTTGTGGCACAGGTCTTCCTTGGTGGATTGCGAGCTAGGTTTCACACGCCAATCCCTCACCAGGAGCCGCTCACTAACACAAGAGAACTGGTTTCTCACTACAAGCAATCCACTAGAGTCGGGTTTGTCACTCCGCTGGGGAATAACCGCAGGAACCTCTCCCAAGATCACCTTGATGTGGACTTAGATAATCTCCACTCAATCTCACACCAGTAACACCTCCAAGCCGTCGAGTGATTCAGCAAAAACCCAAGAGAACAAGAACTAAGCAACGGCTAGCTCCCAAGTGCTCTAGAATGCAACTCACTAAGTAATGATGCAACTCACTAAGCAATGATGCACTTGAGAATCACTTAACTCAAAAATATGATCAAGATGTTGGGAGTATGCCCTAGAGGTTATCATAGATATGATTATATAGCCTTGTATCCATGATATATTATAAGTCCATTGAATATTCATTAAAAGATAACTTGTATCGATTGGCAATTATGTGAATTGTTTGTGAAACTATTTTACTTGTATAGTTATTTTAATGTTGCCCGTGATCGGAGTTCGTGTGAGGACACACATGAATATTAGATCCGCACATGTATTAGTTGATGACTATGTTTCACAAGTCATAGGCATAAAGATGTCAAACTAATAATGGGTTGTACAAACCCAATGTGAGATGTTCTTATTATCTCTTTACACAACATGTACGTTATGTCCTTAGACCTGAGATTGTCGTATGTACACAAGATGTGAAATGACTTACTTAGGGACTGTGAAACGCTACTCCGTAACTGGGTAGTTATAAATGTAGTCTTTGAGTTTGTCGGCAAACATGCTGTGAGACATAGACAATCAAGATGGAATTTGCCCCTCTCTATGTGAGAGATATCACTGGATCACTCGAATGATTGGATCAACAAATGCATGGCTGTGCTTGGGTTAAGTGTTAACCCTATGAGTTGAACCAAATATTGTGAGGTAAGGGAACAACAAGTATGTGGTTTGTGGTGGTCCGTCTGATATGATCTTTACGCGCACATAGGAGTTGCCACGCCTTGCTAGAGGTCACTGTCAACTATTGGGCGAGTAGGATGGGCCATGTCTATGTGTGCATGAAACCATAGGGTCGCACACTTAAGGGGCTGGAAGCCTAATTTCGATTGGACCCAAATTAGACTAGGCTAAGGGTTTCTGATTGGCCTCCAACTCATAAGCTCATGAGGATGCCTATATAAGCAAGGGGGTGACGGGGGTAGGTGATCTCATGCCCTTTTGGTAACCGCCGCCGCCCCCACGCTCGCGCCTGCTGCTCCTCATGGACTTAGCAGTCTAGAGGTGCAACGCTTCCTCCCTGTACGTGTGGATACCTCAGAAGTGCTGCATCTGGAGGGCAAGCACGAACCGCACGAGGGGCATGGACGAATGGACGACCTCACAACTACATGGCACTGCTGCGACACGTACGTCTACATCGAGATGGCTTCCGCTGCACCTGCGCTGTTGGCGTGAAATCTGGTCCACGCTCAGCACACCAGCGAAGCCAGAACGATCTGCGGAGCATGGAGCAAACAGATCCAGCTAGCTTCGACAATCGGTGTTGACGGTCACCGACAAATCCAAGCGTGCCAGTCAATTTGACCTGCAATTGACAAGAAAGAAAAAGAGTTGATCAGTAACACAATGCAGAACCACTAGTGTGTCCCAGGTGGTTTCGAATATCCGGCCCAGTGGGCCTTTGTCTCAGGCTACCGGCTAGAAAGCCGATAACCGATTGCATGAATCGATTGTATGACTATATCATAAGCATCCGATTTCCATTTAACCAATTCACGAATACGTGAATGATAGCAAGTCATATTAAACAAATCTTAATTATATATTATCTCACAAGTTAGCACATATTTCAACCTATCACGTACATTAATTAGGATCGACCAGATCGTTACAGATAACAATGCACGTGAATCAATCTTACATGACCAAAGCGTAAGGCAACATACAAAGGAGATCGGGAAAATATAACATGCAACAGGAAAGCACAGGTAGAATCGGCTAAACAACCGATCTGGTTACAACACAGGCAATATACAAGTCTATAAAGTAAACGATACCTTGACCCTTTGACTAGTCAACCCAATCTGTCACTTACGTCAAGGAGATCGACCGGATCATTACAGCCCATGACATAAGCTAATGATTGGATCTACTAACCAACGACTCTCAACACAATCCACTTTATTACTTGAGTGCGACCTGTATACAATCTAGATCTGAACTAACTGGCTAATGATAAATAGATCTACTTGCTTAAACATGATGTTCAATTAATGTTCATTTAAGCAAGACAAAAGCATAGGATTTAAGCCGATAAGAAACAGATCAAGATTAGGCAATTGATGATGCTTAAAATAAATAAACAATAAATAAACACAAGCAACATTGGTAACTTAATGAATCCAACTAAACATGCCAATTTTAGTTAGAATCGATAACTAACCCTCAATCTAACCCGAGCAGTGTGGTGTTAGACAGAATTACACAGGCCATACTCAAATTAAACGAGGGTCAATAACTACTCGAATCTATCTAGCAGTGGGGTACGAGGCAGAATCATACAGGCCGTATATGATTAACACGAGCATGATGGTACTTACAGCAAGCCCGAGATCGATCGGATCATTGTAGCCGTGCTTGTTGAAGAAACTCACTGGATCTACTCTACTCCTACTCCTAGGGTTTTTTGGCCGGTGGCCGAAAAGGTTGTTATATTGATGTGTTGGTGTTCTGTTACAATGCGTTTGGGTTTATATTTATACCCAGCAGGTAGAGAGAAAATCTCAACCGAATGAAAACCCTAGCTAAAAATAATGAAATAATAAACTTCCTAATTCTAAAATGACTCGGAATCCTTTCTTGTGGGCCCTTCCATGATTGCTTCGTCGCGGCCATCGTAGAATGTATTTCTTCCCGATCCGATCTTTAGTCTTCAACGCATCTTGCCGACGCCGTCAGATACCCGATCCAGACTTCCGATCAGTTATTCCCCACTTGCGGCAGTCGCCTGTTGTTCCATCCAAAATCTGTTTTAAACACATGCCCCCAATTTTGGGATAAAATATATTTTATTCCAAAATTAGCTTCAGACCCAAACGGTTTCCTTGACGTTTCTGATCAGAATTCAAAATAGCACCCTCATATACTCTCCGCCATCAGTGCCCTTGCTTCTTTGCTTCTGAATTTTTTTCGTAGCCGCCGCACCAAATCGAAACCCTAGCCACGGCTGCTTTGCTTAGGCTCAGCAGCTCCACCAAATCTTATGGTGACCCCAACTGAGATTCCTGAGGTACGCAACTTTATCTTCAACCGTCCGCCTTTTCTAATTTTCTGCTTAATGCAAAATACTCTTTGAATACCTAGGGAACGAAGGGTGAAATTCTCATCCAATCGGCCAGTGTTCCCTCTGCTTATTTTTTGGGACCTATGGGAAACCCTGATTCAGCTGATTTTATCTCCAAGGAGACCAATCAGCTCCCATTCAAATCTTCACTGGTTAGTGCATCGTCTTGGACCAAGCAAACCTTCCAGAACTAGCCTAACATACCAGCTGGCTGGAGAGACTAGTTTTGCAGGACCTCAGCAAAGAAAAGTGCCGATTGGGAGATGTACGGCTTGAATCAATACCTTAACCTTTCTCTTTCTCAATTGAAGAAGAATGAATCCCTCCTCAGCACAGCCTACTATTTCTGGTTCAATTCCATCAATGCTTTCAAATTTGGTCATGGCCCGATGTCAATCACCTTGGGAGACATTCACATGCTCACTGGCCTCAAGGTTACAGGTTCTGACCAACTCTAGAATCTTTGATCTAAAGGCGAGCAGAAACTCCCAAAGGTCTCAGACTATAGCGGCTGGACTAGTTATATCATCACCAACCAAGGCTCTGTCTTCAACATTAGCAACAAAGAATATATAGCCTTTCTGATCATGTGGTTGGAGAAATTCATCTTCTGTGGCTGCTCCCTTGGGCCAGCATACCCCTATAGAGCATTGGGAAGAGCAATTGGCTGCTGGGAAATCAGTGCCTCTAGGAAAACTGCTTCTTATGGCTGCTTATAACTTGATAAATTAAGTGGCCTCCTACTTGCTGAAGAATGAGCCAGTCCCCTACTGCTCAGGCCCTTGGTGGTTGATTCAGCTTTGGTTAAATCTGTACTTACACAAGTTAGTAAAACCTGACTTGACCAACCTCAGCTTTCCATCATCAAGTTTCACAGAAAGAGAGAATGAAGTCAGTAGAAGTTGCCAATCTTAGGGTGAAGCTGCATCCACCATTAGCCGAGGGCACCTTTTCAAACAATTCTACAGAGGCCTTGACCTAGACACTCTCATATGGTTTCCTTATGAAGAGAATGTCGAGCTGACTTTCCTTTTTAGCTTCAGATTTGAGTCAAGCTGCATAGATCAACAGGCAATTGAAATATTCAATAGTGTTATCAAACCTTGTGCACTGCCCATGGACTTGAAGCATCTCCGCAGCAACAACGTTCAGCAACCTGTCTGGCCCACATATGAATTTATAATCCAAATTTTGCAGCCAGACAGTTTGGGTTGGGTCAACTTGCCCCTAGGCTCTTCTTTGCCGATATTCTGAAGCCTAGGGAGAGCATTAAGGATGCACTGACTAGCACCAGAATATTTCAGCTGGGATCGAATCTTCCAACATACGCTCCCCCAGACTGGTCAATAGCATCCTTCAATGTTTGGTGGCAACAGTGGCGCCCCCATCTGTTTGCACTACGAGATTCTGCCTCTATTGCCACGGCACCCATTTGCAACACCACCACTTTAGTAGCAATAGGTGGTCATATTGGAACCATTCGATGAGATTGGTTGCATTATGTACCTATAATGCAATGGATTTTAATCGTTGCAAAAGCGATGATTAATGGTTGCAATAAGTGGGTGCTATTACAACCATTTTTGTCATTTGTTGCAGTTGACAGACTTTATTACAATGGATCTTTGCCGTTGCATTAGGCTTGATTTGTGTTGCAATTACCTGTAGCTATTGCAACTACAATGGTTTTGATTGTGGTAGTTGTTAACTATTGCAGCAGTTGTACAAGTTGCAAATAAGATTTCCATGTGTTGCAACTGCTAAGTGCCTATTGCAACCGAATCCTATGAATGGATGCAATAGCATGTTCTAATTGCCACTGTTTTTTTGTCGTTGCAATGGTCTCCTGGCGTCGTTGCAATTGAGTAGTGTTTATGGCAACCATGGTTCTGCATGGATGCGATAGCTTCTTTCTATTGCCACTGTTTTTTAGCATTGCAATACTCGTGGTGTTCATTGCAACCATGTTTCTACATGGATGTAATATCTTCTTACATTGCCACGAAGTTTGTGTGTTGCGATAGACTAACAGTGTTTGCATGACGTACAGAGCACGATCTCATATGATTAGAGCCCGAATCAGAGGCCAAATACGTGGATAGATCACAGATGATGTCAATAAGGAACTGAATGAGCACGCCAAGATCTTCTTCAGACTATTAAAGGTTGCAGAAAAGGATTTGTACTCAGGGTGCACTGAGGGTAGCAAGGTCTCTTTTATTGTGGAACTTTTTGTTACATCAGACAAATTTTGTTGCGTTAGTATTGATTTGGATGCAATATATTGGTGGTATTGCATACTTTTATAATATGGATGCAATCACGAAGTACTATTGTAACGGTTTGATAGTGCCAACCTCTGATGCAATGTGATTTTTATTGCATCAATCTAGGATTGTTTTGATGCGGTAAATTGTCACTATTGCTCCACAAGCCCACAAGTCTATGTTGTGACATTGATATCATGCCACTGTTCTATCTAGTATTAACCAAACATTTTGCAATGAGAAAGATCCTATGCTGATCTGTACTAAGAGTCATGTATATTTGTTTAACTCTATAATTTAGTGGTCTGTTATGCAGTCCAAACTATTGTAAATAGGAAGCCCATTGATATATTACAAACTATTGAACGTGGATGATCAAAGTTATAATATCATTTTCCTTTTGTGCCATTGGATTTTGTACATTTTTGAATTTGCTTTGCAAATATATTCTGTTGTAATAAAATGATGGTGATGCAATGTATTGCATTGTACCTAATGGCGATGCAATAGTTTATGTTGCATCAAACTTAATGGTGAGGCAATAGTTTTTATTGCATCAAATCTAGTGTCGATCACCGAAGCTAATGTTAAAAAGGAAACGTGTAGCAATAGATACCTCACCTCTAGCAACCCAATTTTTTCGAGGCAATAGAGGGTCACACCTATAGCAACCGTAGGAAAAGGTAGCAATAGGAAAGGCACCTCTAGCAACCAAAATGTTGGCATTGCAATAGACTGTTCCACAATAGCAACCAAAATAAAAAGTGTAGCAATAGAGAACACACCTATAGCAACCAAATTTTGTCGAAGCAAAAAAGGTCACACCTATAGCAACCATCATGAACCATGTTGCAATAGAAAGGGTACCTATAACAACCAAATATTTCTAGTTGCAACAGAGGGTATGATCTATAGCAACGACATGACAAGTGTGGTAATAGTTGTGAGTCTAATGCAACAGTTTTGATGTGTTGCAATAGGCTTTATTGCAACACTCTGGGTGTGTGGCAATTGCTATCTCTGGCAACACCGTATGAGTGTTGTAAAGATACTATTGCAATACTTTATTGACGTTGCAACAGGCAATATGTGTTGCAATAGAGGTTACTCAATTACAACACCCTAAAGAGTTGTTGCAAGGGGCAGTTGCAATGGCATGTATTGCAACACCCTGGCAACGAAAAAAGTCATTGCAGTTTTGTCTATCGCAACCATTTTAGACCTATTGCAACACTTTTAGGCCGTTGCATTAGAGGAAGAATCTCGTAGTGTTGGTCAGAGAATTCATGACAAATACTTCTCACTGGATGCAGACTTCTCCTCAGACGTTGAGGTAAACTACTTACTCGTTTGCCGATTCTTGTCAGTCATCAGCATTTAACAGATTATTTTCTGCAGGACCCGGAAATAAGTCTGCCAATAGTTATTGAATATTTCCCACCATGTCCATCGACAAGGATGGGTTCCGAGGCACCCTCTTTGAATTAGATGATGAAAAGCCCGGCTCCGAACCTGATAACTCCTGAGCCCAAGAGAAAAGCCACTGCCTCCAAGAAGATAGTTACCAAGAGGCCGAGAACACAAAGAACTCACACCCTAGTAAGATACTCATCACAATGTATTCCTGTCCTTCCTGTACCATTGTACTGAGCAAACGTTCACTTGCCACTCCTAGGTACAAACGGGACAACCCTCGGCTAACACGCACAGCAAAGCCCTCCTTTGGAAAAAGACTCTGAATCTCAGATTGAAATGCTAATTTAGGACACTGCCCCTGAACCGGCTGTCCAGCCGATCATCATTGGAACTCGTGACTGTACCCAGGTATGATGCTCTCGTGCAACGTCTTTTTCCTTAAAACCTTTATTTGTAACATCTTACGCTTGAGCTTCTAAAAATGCAGCCAAGTAGTCCAATGTCTGAAGGTGACAAAGACCTGGTCCCGCCCCCATCTCCTGGTAGGCTATGTTGGCTATTATTGCTGCTGTGCATTTTCCACATCATTCTGACTACTCTCATTTACAGATACCTGATCGATCGTTCAAGGACCGAACCCAGAGCTCCAAATTGGTTCGTCATCAGCGGCACCCATTGTTGGTTCCAAGAAGGTAAAAATAACTAACCGCTCGTTACTGCATCAATCAGATATAATTTTCTCACTTCTTGAATTCAGGCACAACGCTCCCCTTCCTTGAGTTATTCTTTTGACGTAAACCAATTCCTTGACGAAGAGGAGATTAGCTCTTGCCAGCACATGCTCCTAAAGGACATAGTCCTGAATCGGCTATCGGAATTATTGACCATTTTTGAGAAAGGCACAATCGATTTGGTCCAGAATGCAGCCCCGATCCAAGAGATTTTGTCTCTTCTTCAAGACCGAGTAAAACATGACGCTCTGAATATCCTCTTAAAGGTGGCTGATTTCAGAGACCGTGCCTCCAGGATCTTATCGGCATATATCAATCAAGTCGAACTTAGTACGGCACAATCTCAGAAGGAGTCTAATAAGCAAGAAGCTCATGCTTTGTGAAACAGGTCAGCGACATGACTTCTTCTGCTGCCACCACAAGTCTTGAACTGGAGAAACTGATGATCCGGCACCAAAAACTAGAATAGGAACTCCAAATGGTGAATTCGGCCATTACTCGTCACGAGAAAACTTTGGCTGGTTCACCTGACACCATTGCCCAATTGAAGAAGAATGTGGGTGCCAAAATTAATGAGGGCAAACTCATCCGCAATCGCCTAAGCCGCCTTCTCGGCACCAAAGATGCAAATTGTCATGCTATTCAGGCTGGCAAAACTCTCCATGCCGAAATCGTGGCTGCCCTTTGTGCCATGCTAAACTTGTAATCTTGTGACGTGTTATACTGATAATTATGATGGTACCTTCAGCCTTACTCTGTTATATGCAAAAATCGGCAATTGATATATGTACATTATCCGATTTTGATTTTTTCTGTTGTGATCCTCTTAACCAGTGGCGGAGGGAAGGAGGGGCTGAGGGGGGCCTGGCACCCCCCAACCTCCCCTAATATCCTCTCTAGATTATGTGTATAATTATATAATTAGCTAGTTAGTGATATTATTTATAAGATATTTTTTGTTTTTATTCCATACTGATCTCTAGTATTATTTTATATCTTATATTTATGTCTTTCTAATATTTTCTCTATATCTTTATTTTATTATTGTCTATCAAATATTCCATAGCACATGCTCTAATTATCTAGTTAATTGAAAATCATTGTTTTTATTGTTTAAGCTTCTAAATTCATCTTTAATTAGACCTATACTATTTAATATTTTTTTGACAGCAAAAACTGTGGGGGAGGTCCCCACAGCACATCAATTTTCTATTTTAATAAGGAGCAGAAAAACTTACAAGAGTTCTTAACTGAAGGCATCTAACCAAAAGCAGAAAGCTGATCTAAGATCAGGCCTAAAATGAAGAAAGTGTATACTATTTAATATTAGTCTTCCTACTACCTTTCTTATCTCGTATGTTCTTGTCATTGTTCGTCTAAACAGTCATTTATATACTTCATTTATATACTCAACATTTAAACACTACACAATAGTAGGATGTTTTCGTTTAATTGTCTATATGAACGGCCATTACCAGTTTGAGTGACTATTTTGTCTCAGGCTAAATGAAAAGTGATGATTGTTTGACATTTGACATTTAGGATCTAGCGCTAATTAATTTTACCCCCCCATTTAACTACTTATTATTACTATGATTCTTTTTCTGACCAAAGAACTAGATTGCTAGAGTTACGAGACTAATTAATTTCCCTTCATTTTTTTAGCTTTCACATTTCTACTTTCTTATGGCAACACAAACGTTTATTTAGAAGTTATTTGTGGCTTTGTTGTGCATATTTTAACATGTCTAATTGTTGCTAGTTTGCACGGCCCCTCCTATGGCCAAATCCTAGCTCTGCCCCTGCTCTTAATCGATCCGAAACAGCTTCTGATATAACCGATCAGTTAACTTTCCACATGTGCCAACCGTCAGGTTCTCTTTTATTCAATTCAGCATAATTCTGAAATGTCGTCTCGTCTTCCAAGAAATCTACCCTGATTATAATTCCACACTAGAACCACATGGTGACTCAGCACGGCACCTACGTTTCACTCTCCTCCCATGGCCTGTCAGTTTTCCTCTCCTTCCTTCATTCCACCTGAGAAGACCCTAATGGCCGACGGCGAAAGCAACCGCGGCAAGCGCCCTGCTGACAGACCCGCTGACGGCGACGATTCGCTAGGCCGGGTGATCCAACGCCTGATGCCACTCCAGCATTGGCTGAATGCAGTCGCCAGGTATGCTTAAGAAAACCCTTTCCTGATTTTGTTCTGTGTCTTGATTTCTCCGCTTCCCATTCTAGTCCGGGCGGCGATGCATGCTCTTCAGGCCACGCTGTCAAGTCTTCTAGTGCCAATCCGATGACCATTGAGTCCTCATCTGACTCAGTGGACTCATACATGGCAGAGGATGGCCGACGCTTCCACTTGCAGGTGCGGGAGTACCGCAACCTGTATTCGGAGGCGACGAAGAAGAACGACCATCTCGAGAACCTCGTAGAGGCTCAGACGGTCGCCCTCACCGCGGGCGACGTAGAGCTTGCAGCAATGCAGGCTTGTCTCAGGGAAGTCGACACCATGGTAGCAAGTAACCTTCATTTTTTCGCCCTTCACTTGTAGTGATCGTCATGGCTCCTGTCTATGTGTCTTTTTTGTGCAGCCATGATGGCACAATGGAGAACTTGCGCTTGATCGTGCACGCCGCCGCCGACGTGGTTAATGCGCGCGGCGAGACGGCAGAATTTCACCTCCAAGATGTCCACCATCGCGTCCGCCAGGTGGCGATGAACAGCGTCCGTCACGGCGCTTCCATCGTGCTTGCCGCCGCCCAACTCAGCTCTGGCCAAGACCTCCTGGCTATCGAGCCCGGCTTCCCGGAGGAGGTGGTAGAGCCTGAGGGCCTGGTGGCGGCTTTTGAGGAACACGCTGACGCCGTGGCGCTTGTAACCTCCACTGAGGACATCATAAATACGGTGTTTCTCGGCGATTAGTTTGTAATTAGGTGCAAACTTATGAACAAAACTCTTGGATGTAAATATTCTTTTATTTTGTTTTTTGCCCTAAAGGCGATGTATATCGCATCGGCTGTTACAACCCATCATTGGGCTTTTTACTTTGTTCTGAAGGCGATGCTTGTTAAATCGGCTATGATACCCCATCGTGGGTTTACATTTCTCTTTTTTGTTCTAAAGGCGATCCCTTGCTGGATTCGGCTGTTATGCTCTGCCAAGAGTGGCATTTTTACGCTAAAGGCGATCCTGATACAGAACCGGCTGTTCCAGCCCGTTCTCCTTGACCAGCTCTATCTTTTGTCTTGGAAGTTCAGAATAAAGTCTCACAGCCGGTTGCTTGGATCGGCTATTGGTCGTCAGTGGTGACCTTGATGACACCTCCTTCCCATATGTTGCCTGAGAAACAATCAATGTCTGCCAGCTCCTAGTAAGCGGCATTTACGGTGGCTATGCTAACAGAGTCATCGACAGGAATAGTCTCAACCTCATCCCCATGCCATTGAATGATGCACTGATGCATTGTAGACGGAATGCAACAGTTGGCGTGGATCCAGTCATCGCCAAGGAGTAGACTATATGAACCCTTACCATCAATGACGAAAAAGGTAGTGAGTAAAGTCTTCTTTCCAATCTTCAACTCAACATTGATTGCCCCCTAAGTCGGAGATGAGTTACCACCAAAGTCCCTGAGCATCAGATCTGTCTCAATCAAATCAGCAGGCCCTTTGCCAAGCTTCTGGAATGTGGTGTAGGGCATCAAGTTGACGGATGTGCCACCATCCACTAACATCTTAGTCATCAGCACTCCATCGACGTAACCTTTCAAGTATAGTGCCTTAAGGTGCCGATGCTTGGCCGGCCTGTCAAAGGTAGCCTGCTGCGCGATTACCAACCTAACTGCTAGTTCTTCCAACTCATCTTCATCGGACTCCAGCGAGGTCACAGACCCTTGTGCTGTCGGCGCCATGAATTCTGCAGGTAATATGGCCACCATCTGAACATCAGTTGGTGCCTTGCCCTTGTCATCAGTCTGCTTCCTGTGCCAGACCTATTTCAAGCGGGCCTCTTCCTCCAATTCCCTATTCCTTAGACGCTGGACGCGCCTCTTCTGGCTCCATGTCAGAACGATGGGGCACCACTGTCCTTCGCGCCAAATCAGCTCATCGCGGTAGTAACCCCTGTACTCGTGTTCTCCGTATGCACTTCTTTTTTCGCCCCGATCGGTACTCTGGTGCGGATACCTTAAGCGATCATGTACGGATCAATGGTTGGTCTGATGACGCCTATAGTCCTGGTATTGATCACTACATTCGGGACAATTGTCGATAACTGGCAACTTCAGACCTTCATTCTATCAATGCCTGAAGAAAGGGCAATTCTAGTGTTCTACTGCTCTCTCCTGATAATAGGCCTCCTCTTCTTCTCTGACCCATCTCCAGTAGTCCTCTTCTTCAAGCCATCTTTGGTAATCCTTCTCTTTGCGTCGCCGCCACTTGTTCAGCAATATCTGGGACGTCACCCTTGGCTTGTCGGACCTCGCCTTGTGCGCATCCCCCTGCTCTAATTCTCCGATGGTCACTTGAAGGTCAGTGTCACACCCATATTTTAAGAACAAAATAGGATGCTCAAATAACTCATATGTGCCTCAGGAATAGTCACACATATAAGCCGACAAATTATAAATAGTACCATCACAGTGTTTACAATACGAATAGACATTTATTACATAGTCTCGAACAATTATAGATCAAATCTATAAATAATAACTAATGTCGAAACGCTCGCGGAAGCTCCAACACAGGGACACGTCGACTGGGAGACACCAAGCCTAATACTCATTGCGGTAATCTTCACTCCAATCTTCATCTGTGGTGGTGAATTGCAAGGGTGAGCACATTTCGTACTCAGCAAGTACAACATGGGTTCATGAGGCACAAAAGGCTAGACACTGTTTGACTGCATTTAGCTTTTATAATCATGTTCAATTTATATCATTTGTGTAGCATCAAGATAAACCGTCTCCCAATATTAATCCAATGACCAATTGTAATAAGGTTAATAAATAGCAAAGGTATTAGCAACAATAATAAACATAACATGAATGTAACAGTAACCATCTAGCTGTAAAAGTTCCAAGGCTGCTTGTAACCGTGAGCATGGCTATCATGATAGATTATTAAACTCTGCGCAGAGGTGTACACTTTACCTGTGAGTCATGATTTTCTTATGCATGGGTGGGCCATACCCAAACACCAGCTAACCATATAAAGCCATTTGAAGGTTCGTCTAACAAGTTAGGGCCGCAAGGGTGAGTGGCAGCGAGATGTAGGAACCCCCCTTTTCAATATGGCACATTCCTTCTCGGCTATACACATAAGACTAGAAGCTGTACTACACCCAAGGTGTCAAACCCCCAACTGCGCCTTTTCGGGTAACCTCTAACAAGTTAGAAAAGGCATTTCAAACAACTAAAGCCAGAGCCATATAGCCCTCACAGCTGTACGTATGTCCCGGATTAAACACTTACAGAAATCCTATTGAGATAAACTAGAGCCAATCCACCGAAACCAAGGCTCGTCTCAGGGAAGTCGACACCATGGTAGCAAGTAACCTTAGTTTTTTCGCCCTTCACTTGTAGTGATCGTCATAGCTCCTGTCTATGTGTCTTTTTTTGTGCAGCCATGATGGCACAGATGGAGAACTTGCGCTTGATCATGCACGCCGCCGCCGACGTGGTTAATGCGCGCGGCGAGACGGTAGAATTTCGCCTCCAAGATGTCCACCATCGCGTCCGCCAGGTGGTGATGAACAGCATCCGTCATGGTGCTTCCGTCGCGCTTGCCGCCGCCCAACTCAGCTCTGGCCAAGACCTCCTGGCTATCGAGCCCGGCTTCCCGGAGGAGGTGGTAGAGCCTGAGGGCCTGGTGGCAGCTTTTGAGGAACACGCTGACGCCGTGGCGCTTGTAACCTCCACCGAGGACATCATAAATACGGTGTTTCTCGGCGATTAGTTTGTAATTAGGTGCAAACTTATGAACAAAACTCTTGGATGTAAATATTCTTTTATTTTGTTTTTTGCCCTAAAGGCGATGTATATCGCATCGGCTGTTACAAGCCATCATTGGGCTTTTTATTTTGTTCTGAAGGCGATGCTTGTTACATCGGCTATGATACCCCATCACGGGTTTACATTTCTCTTTTTCGTTCTAAAGGTGATCCCTTGCTGGATTCGGCTGTTATGCTCTGCCAAAAGTTGCATTTTTATGCTAAAGGCGATCCTGATACAGAACCGGCTGTTCCAGCCCGATCTCCTTGACCAGCTCTATCTTTTGTCTTGGAAGTTCAGAATAAAGTCTCACAGCCGGTTGCCTGGATCGGCTATTGGTCGTCAGTGGTGACCTTGATGACACCTCCTTCCCATGTGTTGCCTGAGAAACAATCAATGTCTGCCAGCTCCCAATAAGCGGCATTTGCGGTCGCTATGCTAACAGAGTCATCGACAGGAATAGTCTCAACCTCATCCCCATGCCGTTGAATGATGCACTGATGCATTGTAGACGGAATGCAGCAGTTGGCGTGGATCCAGTCACGGCCAAGGAGTAGACTATATAAACCCTTACCATCAATAACGAAAAAGGTAGTGAGTAAAGTCTTCTTTCCAATCTTCAACTCAACATTGATCGCCCCCCGAGTCGGAGATGAGTTACCACCAAAGTCCCTGAGCATCAGATCTGTCTCAATCAAATCAGCAGGCCCTTTGCCAAGCTTCTGGAATGTGGTGTAGGGCATCAAGTTGATGGATGCGCCACCATCCACTAACATCTTAGTCATCGGCACTCCATCGACGTAACCTTTCAAGTATAGTGCCTTAAGGTGCCGATGCTTGGCCGGCCTGTCAAAGGTAGCCTGCTGCGCGATTACCAACCTAACTACTAGTTCTTCCAACTCATCTTCATCGGACTCCAACGAGGTCCGTGACCCTTGTGCTGTCGGCGCCATGAATTTTGCAGGTAATATGGCCACCATCTGAACATCAGTCGGTGCCTTGCCCTTGTCATCAGTCTGCTTCCTGTGCCAGACCTATTTCATGCGGGCCTCTTCCTCCAATTCCCTATTCCTTAGATGCTGGACGCGCCTCTTCCGGCTCCATGTCAGAATGATGGGGCACCACTGTCCTTCGCGCCAAATCAGCTCATCGCGGTAGTAACCCCTGTACTCGTGTTCTCCGTATGCACTTCTTTTTTCGCCCCGATCGGTACTCTGGTGCGGGTACCTTAAGCGATCATGTACGGATCAATGGTTGGTCTGATGACGCCTATAGTCCCGGTATTGATCACTACATTCGGGACAATTGTCGATAGCTGGCAACTTCAGACCTTCATTCTATCAATGCCTGAAGAAAGGGCAATTCCAGTGTTCTACTGCTCTCTCCTGATAATAGGCCTCCTCTTCTTCTCTGACCCATCTCTGGTAGTCCTCTTCTTCAAGCCATCTTTGGTAATCCTTCTCTTTGCGTCGCCACTACTTGTTCAGCAATATCTGGGACGTCGCCCTTGGTTTGTCAGACCTTGCCTTGTGCGCATCCCCCTGCTCTAATTCTTCGATGGTCACTTGAAGGTCAGTGTCACACCCATATTTTAAGAACAAAATAGAATGCTCAAATAACTCATATGTGCCTCAGGAATAGTCACACATATAAGCCGACAAATTATAAATAGTACCATCACAGTGTTTACAATACGAATAGACATTTATTACATAGTCTCGAACAATTATAGATCAAATCTATAAATAATAACTAATGTCGAAACGCTCGCGGAAGCTCCAACACAGGGACACGTCGACTGGGAGACACCAAGCCCAATACTCATTGCGGTAATCTTCACTCCAATCTTCATCTGTGGTGGTGAATTGCAAGGGTGTGCACATTTCGTACATAGCAAGTACAACATGGGTTCATGAGGCACAAAAGGCTAGACACTGTTTGACTGCATTTAGCTTTTATAATCATGTTCATTTTATAGCATTTGTGTAGCATCAAGATAAACCGTCTCCCAATATTAATCCAATGATCAATTGTAATAAGGTTAATAAATAGCAAAGGTATTAGCAACAATAATAAACATAACATGAATGTAACAGTAACCATCTAGCTGTAAAAGTTCCAAGGCCACTTGTAACCGTGAACATGGCTATCATGATAGATTATTAAACTCTGCGTAGAGGTGTACACTTTACCTGTGAGTCATGATTTTCTGATGCATGGGTGGGCCATACCCAAACACCAGCTAACCATATAAAGCCATTTAATGGTTCGTCTAACAAGTTAGGGCTGCAAGGGTGAGTGGCAGCGAGATGTAGGAACCCCCCTTTTCAATATGGCACATTCCTTCTCGGCTATACACATAAGACTAGAAGCTGTACGACACCCAAGGTGTCAATCCCCCAACTGCGCCCTGTCGGGTAACCTCTAACAAGTTAGAAAAGGCATTTTAAACAACTAAAGCCAGGGCCATATAGCCCTCACAGTTTTATGTATGTCCCGGATTAAACACTTACAGAAATCCGATGGAGAGAAACTAGAGCCAATCCACCCAAACCAAGGCTCTAGCCCCCTTTGAACAGGAATAAAAATCATATTAAATTGTTCATTGCATAATCCATTAATCAAATCACAAGATCATTGGCATTAATAAAGCACTAGCAATAGCTACCCAATGCATAACCCAAAGGTGATCAAGGAAATCATGATACCAAATCTATGTTATAATCTCTAAGGTTGTCAAGGTGGACACATGCATATGTATTGTGATATTATTATGAATAGGACATCAAGGATGGTCATGTTATACTTGCCTTGGATCAAAGAGTTCTTGCTAGTCCTACTCGTAGAAGTACTCCGAATCGTCCACGAACTGCTCACTGTCTATTCACACGATCACCCAATCACCACACAAACAACGGGCAATCATACACGAAGCAAACAAGAGAAAATAATTAGAACAGTACACCAATAGAATAAAAACAGTTTGAAAATGACATAAAAATATTCTACTCGTTCCCACGATCACATTGATATAAAGATCACGAAAAATGGATTTAAAACATAGAAGATACGAGTTTCTGAAGATTTGCTATAGACAATCAATTATTATATTATTAACTCGAAAATTAAAATTTGTCAAATCTATTGTACAGCAGTATAACCATTTAGAGTTCGAAAATACAAAACTAACGTACTTTGAATGGATCAAATCGGAGTTAAAATGAAGATTTTAGGAGCAAAACGGAGGAACGACTTATAAATACTCTTTTAAAAATAAGAAACGCACTCCGAATACCTAATGGACCGTGGGTCCTATATTTGAAAACATGAAGTTCTATTTAGAAAAACTGCTGGCCAAAGGGTATCCGCTAATCTGGAATGTTGACCTGAAAACAAATGGCTCAGGTTGGGTGTATGCATGTGTATTTCTGTAGTATTCTAGATTTGTTTTTCTAAAGGAAAACGGCCCCAAAATCATACCTACCTCATCAAGTGATGTCAGCAAGCTAGCTAGCCAATATGGATCAGGGTAGTGCATGCACGCATATGGCTGGTCTTGTGGCTCAGCTTGCTCACGTGGTGAGCATGGCACTGCTAGATCAACCGGCACCGGAGAAGAAGGCCAGCACGGCAGTCATCCGTGCACCATGAGGAACAGCGAGAGTTCACGCCTTAGCACGAAACCAACCTTGGTTTCCTACGGAAAGATAGAGAGAAACGAGGAGAGCTCACCAAGGGAAATTCTTTGATGGCCGAAGGGAGCTGTGAAGGGACGACGACCTACTGCTCAACGAGACGGCGTCCGCTTCCTCAGTAGCTGGTCAGGGATAGTTGAATGTGCATGAGATTGCTCTCGGGAACTTCGACGGCGGCGCCGATCGACCTGCTCAGTAGGCGATGGCGTTTTGGAGCAGCTGCAGTTAGCTCCAATGAAGGTGGCGCGATGCAGCGGCGGCGGCTGCTAGGCGAGGTCGCTAGGTAGATTAGATGGAAAAGGAGGAGAGCGAGCAACCCTAAGATGTTATATAGCTTAGGGGTGGGCGCAGAGAAGGAAACCTAGGCCAATGACATCCGACTCGGTCGGTGTTGCTCGCCTCGATTTCGAACGCAGAGGGGGTGCAGGGTTGCTGCGTGGGACCTGCCTCGGAGCTGCGCAAAGGAAAAACAGGCTCGTGCCCTCGTGCAGCCATGGGTCGGAGTGCTCAGGCCCTGGTCAGGCTCGATCAGAGGAGGGATGGCGGCTTCCTCTCGGTCCCGTGCTAGCAGGCGGACAGAGGAGAGGGAACGCCCTTGCGGCCTGCTGCTGGGCTCGGCAAGCAGAGGCGTGCAGCCAGACTTGAGAGCTCTCGGTCAAAAACAGAGGGAAGAGAAAGGTCAGGCTCTCGGCCAGCACAAGAGAAAAGAAAATATAAAATTCCTTTTTATTTTCTAATTCTCTTTTGCTACCAAACTTTCCAAATAAAATTTCTCAAAATACATTTTGATAAAAACTAACAAGCAGAGCATAAGTCAAGGCATACAAAATAATGTGCAACGACATGTATACAGCAATGCATGTCTAAAAAAAATTAATTAAATTCAAAAACCATTACCTTCCTATAACTCAAATAACAAAATGCTTTTAAAACATTTAAATTTTCTATACTTCAGTTAGTTCCAAAATTGGGTTGTTACAAATTCCTACCCCCTTAAAATAATCTCTTCCTCGAGATTGAGCGGTGCTTACTCAAACAACTGCGGGTAGGACTTCCTGAGATCATCCTCGCTTTCCCATGTTGCATCTGCCTCTCTATACCGATTCCACTGAACCTTACACATTTTTATAATTCTGCTTGTGACTCTTTCAGCGGTTTCCAATATCCTAATTGGATACTCCTCATATGTGAGATTATCTTTAATTTTTAATTCTTCCAAAGGTATTTACTCTTCCGGCACACGCAAACACTTTTTCAGTTCAGAGACATGGAACACATTATGCACACCGGCTAGATTTTCAGGCAACTCTAATTCATAAGCAACTTCACCACGTCTGGCTATAATTTCAAACGGTCCAATATACCTCGGTGCTAACTTCCCTTTCATATTGAACCTCTTCACACCTTTCATTGGTAACACCTTCAAGTAAACATAATCACCTACTTCAAAACTGTAACACCCCTGGTGTTATGGTTAATTAAAATCTGCCATGTCATCATCCTTAATTGCAAATCATCCCGCATCAAACCTGATCACTGTGCATCACTAGGATAATTTTTATTTTCACATATGAACGTGCTTAGGTACCTTTGACTGACTTTATGGTTTAAAGAATTGTTTGTGTGTATGCCTCTAAATCCAGATAGAAAATAAAAAGGAAACCAATTGAAAACCCTAATCGGACCCAAAACCCTAAATCAAAAACTAAATAGAATCAAGTGTTGGGCCTTAAACAAAAGTTGTAAATCTTTAAAATTTGAGCAACTTCTATTTTGGTCAATTTTGAAGTTATTAAAAATAATTTCAAATAAAATTTTAATTAGGTTTTAAAGTTTAAACTTTAAATACGAATTCAAAAACTAGTAGGAATATGATGACGGTCTTTTAATGAAAGTTTTAGCCCTTTTAAAATGGAACAACTTTCATGTTTGGAGATTTTGAAGTTTAGCACTAGAAATTTAAATTAAACCCCAATTGGTGTTTGGTTATTCAAATTTAAAATGACCTTTCAAAAACTATCAAGAATTTGGGCAAGATCCTTTAATGAAAGTTGTTAGGATTTTCAAGTTAAACAACTTTTGTATTTGGATATTTTGAACTTATGCATTGAGATTTCAAATTAAAACCTAATGAGTGTTTTAGAATTTAAATTTGAAATGCTATTTCAAATATTATGAAGAATCTGATAAAACTCATTTAATGAAGGTTGTATGCCTTGTCAAGTGGAACAACTTTTATTTTGGTAGATTTTCAAGTGGTTAAGACAATTTTTGAGTAATTGACTAAATTGGAAATAAAATTCAAAACCTACTTTTGCCCCTTTTTGAATCATTCAAAATCCACTCAATATTTGAATATGGTTCCAAAACTAAAGTTGTTCAGCACAAGATTTTCTACAACTCGTATTTGGGAAATTTTTCAGGTTCTTACACAAAACAAAAAGTAATTTTGCAAAAACCAAAAGGGAAGGCTTATGCTGCTACAGTAACTCGTAGGGGGGTTCAGTACTTGCTCTGCCCGCGCTGGCACACGCGTGCCGCGCCGCACGCCGGCGGTGTCCGGGGCCGGCCAGCCGCGTGTCGCCAGTGACGCCGGGCCCGTGGGGGTCCTCCCCACGCCACACCGCCTCCACTGTCCTCCTATAAGAATCCACATCGACGCCGTCTCCTTCCTCCCGACCACCGATGGCTCCACCCCGTTCTTGGCCGAATTGGCGCCACTCCGAGCCTCGTTGTCCGATTCCCTTCACCTTCAAGCTCGCTACTCGCTTGCGTCCCTACCCAGTCCGTAGGAGCCGGAGGTAGACCGTCGAAGGCGCCGGAACGGCCTCGTCTTTCCTGCGGGCGGTCAAAGCGCCGCCACGAGGCTCAACGTCGTGGCAAGCTCGTTGCGGTGCAGCTCTCTCCCTCTAGTCTTTTGTTCTATGTTTTCCTTGATTTTGTGGAGCTGTTGCGCTCGATGGATTTTCTTGTGGTGCCCTGGGATCGCTGGAACGACGACCGCGTCACTAGGGTACGCCGCCGAGACCTCGGTTGCCATCAATAAGCTTTCTCCGACCGTCATTCGACCCGTCTAGCGAGTGCTCCAGCTTGAGGTGAGCTCACTGGTCTCCTTAGTCTAGTTGGTGATGTCTCATGGCCCTCGGAGAGGCCGGAACGCAATGGTGCCGCCATGTCTCCTCCGCCGAGCCGCCATGGCTATCGAGGGCCGTGCTCTGGAGTTCGGGATGCAGAGTAGAGTCCTGGGAGGGTATGTGTGCTGGGGCAATGCTCGGGTTGAGTTTTTCCTTCGCCGGTAAATCTGCCGTCGGCAAGCCGCTGCGCCGGCAGCAGCCGTGTACGCGCGCGGGCGCGGTCTGTGTCTGTTTGAGGAAGGAGAGGGTGCTGTCAAGTGGGGCCCTGTGTCATCCACTCAGAGAGAGAGCGCATCTTGCTGGGCCACGCAGTGGCTAGCTGGGCTGGCCCAGTGGCGCGGCGGAGCGGCCGGGAAGGAGAGAGGGCGCGTGGGCCGGCCTGCGGTTTTGGGCCGGTTCGGGCCAAATGGCCGTTTTCAGTTATTGGAGAATTAAATTGTATTTTCCAAATTTCTGATAATAAGGATAGCAGAGCACTTTGTTATTTTTGTAGGGAATTAATTGTTGCTCCAAAAATGATGAAATAAACTATGGAAATAGGAAATAAATGTTTTGGTCACTTTATGTTTATGGTAAAAATGCCTAATTTAATTCATGAATGGAAATTTTAAGATTTTTGTAGGCTAGAATAATTATCCAAAAATCATGAAATTTAACTGGGAACTATTTTGGGATAAGATATATCGGTAGAAAAAGTTTGGGCTAAATTTGGAATAGTTTGTGTAATTATTATTTTATGCTCTATAAACTGTTTAAAAAAAAAGAAGGGGGTTGTTAGCATTGACTGTTTATGATTTGATTAATATGCAAGTTTTGATCAAATACATTGGAACATATGAACCTTGCTGTTCAGAGTGATGGATCATTTACTATGTAAGTATAAAATGAATTATTCTATGTAGTAATTAAATGCCAAAACAAAAATCCTAATTGATGAATGGGTTAATAAAAATGAGTAGAAACCCTAATTCACTTTTGTGGGGTATGACATTTGGATTGAGTGATATCCCTGAGTCATTAACTTGAGATGATCCTTGGCACCTTAATTATTGTTTGGGTTCTTAATTAAGTTGTTAATTTGGAACACTAATAATTTAGGTTAGTCACATATGATGATAGGGTTTAATAACTTGCTTAGGCAAAGGGTTGACAGTGTTCTAGGGGAAGAACCAGTCCGACTCTCAACGACTGTTAAAATGGTCAATAAACCAAAGTAGTTAATACTTGATAGTAATTAGTTTGTTGACTTACAACTTTGTCGTGAAGGAAAGTTGTACTCAACTTTCAAATTGAGTTCATTTTTCTATTGATCAATGAATTGGTGCATCTCCTGCATCATAGCATACATATCATCATGTTAAGTGTTGCACTATTATTTTGTGTAGTGAACGCGCGGCGATTATGATCTAAAGCGTGTCCGGGGTAAGGTTTTCACTCGGTGGACGTGGACCCTTCTCGGTGATTGACTTCAGGGTTCTATCTGCTCCAAGCAACAGGCAAGCCCCGGTGCATTCAGCCCCTCCTTGTTATTTAAAAATATTTATCACTTGAGTTAATCTACTGCATTAGGTTAATAGGAGTTGAGTGATAACCCATTGATGCATTACCTTTCCCTGACCACATATTATACCTGAGACCCTGATTTATTTAAAAGTATTGAAAAATGCTTAGTCATGCTTAATGATAGAGTTGCAAAAATGCTATTTTGAAAACTGTGATGATATGAAACAAATGAATCAGTTTATGGGATTGGTATTGTCCTCGTTTGGTGATGGTGTACTTGGCCAGTCCATTATCATCAACGTGGATGGGTTTTCCGTTTGGTTGACCATCTGTTTGGGTTAGAGTCCCAACGATCCTCGCCATCGGAAAAGGGATGCGAAAACCGGGTGGTCTCCAGTGTACTTGGGTTAGAGTCCCAATGCATGGTGTCCAACGGAAAATATTTAGGGACCATTCGTTGTCGGCCTGCTGTGATCATAACTTTGCAACTAGCCACATACTACGGAAAGCCTCTGACTCCGGTGGCTCTACTGCTGGAACCGACAACCACGCACTGGGAGTGGAGAGATGGCAAGAGTAGCGTGTACCCTCGTGGCCGGCGTGCCTGGAGACTAGAGGGGTACTGTGCTCTCGGGTGGCGCAGGACCGGTTCCGGGGTATGAAAAGCCGTGGTAGGCGGGGTTGGCATATGCATGCTTAAGTGCTACATATGCAGTGTGGATAGGGATCCCCAGCTGGGTACTTCTGGATTCGAATCGACGTTGCTCCTCGGTTAATGGAGACATGATCCTCACCCCTACAGCGAAGAGTGGTTCGAAACTAGGTGTTTTCGAGAATGAAAAGAGAATTGAAAGTACATGATATACGAGAATTGATATCGGAATCATGGATATGAATAAAATAATATTGAGATCAAATAATGAAACAGGAGAGTGATGCTTTTCTGCAAAATACTTTGATTCTTGCTCAAGCCTTACCTTGACTCCCCTCAGCCTGCATTCCTGAGTCTAATTTTACACCTTTAGTCGAGTAAGTCTTGCGGAGTACCCCATGTACTCAGGGTTTGTTAACCCCCGTTGCAGGTGACTTAGGTGTACAGCTCTGCGTGGGACCGTGCCGGTCAACGGATCGTGCATGGATGGAAAAGTATATGATGTAACCCTTGGGCAGGGTGTCTAGTTGTAAGATGCTGCTCCACTATAAAACTCTGGTTTGGGATAATGTAATCTAAATTTGTAAATTATATTTCTGTAATACTTCCGCACTCTTTTCTCTGATTCAAATTATTTGTGTAAACTGCTGTAATACTGCAATGCTTACAGTGAGATCCTCGGGAAGTTAGGGTTTCCAAGGGAACCCGGCAGGCCACCTAGGTCAAGGGGACTCGTGCAGACTGATCATGGGTCCTTAGGGACGATGACGGTGTATGTGGGCCCTATGATTAAGGCGGTTCTGTCACAAAAACACAAATCTCTTCTTCGATTATCAGGATAGCTCTTCTGACGGGATTGTGCTATTCTCAAGTTCTCCCGGATTATCTGCACTCGTTCTTCTGCATCTCTCAGAACATCTGATCCAAATACCTGTGTTTCACCAGTTTGATTCCAAAACAAAGGAGTTCTGCACTTACGCCCATACAAAGCTTCGAACAGTGCCACCTTAAGACTTTGCTAATAGCTATTGTTATATGAAAACTCCGCATAAGGCAAACTTTTATCCCAACTAGTACCAAACTGCAATGCACAAGCTCTCAACATATCTTCTAATATCTGATTGACACTTTCGGTCTGTCCATCTATCTGTGGATGATATGCTGCACTAAAATTCAATTGGGTCCCTAATGACATGTATCCTGTGCCAGAAGTGAGATGTGAATTGAGTACCTCTATCAGACACAATCCTCTTGGGTGCCCCATGCAAACACTATCTTTTCCATATACAAGGTAGCTAAATCAGGCCCTGTATACGTAGTCTTGACTGGTATGAAGTGAGCAACTTTGGTTAACCGGTCTACTAACACCCAAATAGAATTATAACCTCTCTGTGTACGAGGTAATCCCACTATGAAATCCATTCCAACTTCTTCCCACTTCCATTCAGGAATCTTCGTTGGTTGCAACAATCCTGCAGGTCTCTGGTGTTTAGCTTTCACCCGTTGACAAACATCACATACTTCCACATATTCAGCCACATCTCGCTTTAATCCAACCCACCAATACTTTTCTTTCAAATCAAGATACATCTTAGTACTTCCAGGGTGTATAGAATAAGCTGACTCATGTGCTTCTCGCAGAATTTTCTGTATTATTGCTGGATCCTCAGGTACACACAACCTTTTGCCATGCCACAGAGTTCCATTATCATCCATTCTAAAACCAGGTGACTTACCAATCACTATATTTTCCGCTATCTCCTTCAACTTCTCATCTTTCAACTGTCCTTTGCGAATCTCTTGCTCAAGTGTAGGTTCTATCACCAATTCTGCTGCATTAACGACAATTACCAAGTTTAGATGTTCAAATTCAGCACATAATTCACTCGACATAGGCAACACTTGCATCTCATTAGTATAACTCTTCCTACTAAGGGCATCTGCAACTACATTAGCCTTTCCTGGGTGATAGTGCACATCCAAATCATAATCCTTTATCAACTCTAACCATCTGCGCTGCCTCATATTCAAGTCAGACTGAGTGAAGATATACTTCAAACTCTTATGATCGGTGTATACATCACTCTTATGCCCAACTAGATAATGCCTTTAGATCTTCAAAGCATGAACCACAGCTGCTAACTCTAAATCATGAGTAGGATAGTTTAATTCATGTTTCCTCAACTACCTAGACGCATAAGCAACAACTCTACCTTCCTGCATAAGAACACATCTCAAACCTTGACCAGATGCATCACAATAAATAGAAAACTTTTTACTCAGATCTGATAATATTAACACAAGTACAGTAGTCAATCTCTTTTTCAACTCTTCAAAACTGGACTGACAGGTATGAGACCATACAAACTTGGCATTCTTCTCTAATAGAGCTGTCATAGGCTGAGCAAGTTTAGAGAACCCTTCAATAAATCTTCTATAGTAACCAACCAATCCCAAAAAACTATGAATCTAACTCACATCAGTAGGTGGTTGCCAATTCAACACATCCTTCACCTTGCCTAGATCTACCGATATTCCACCATTGGACATAATATGACCCAGAAAAGTAACTTCCTTTAACCAGAATTCACATTTACTCCGTTTAGCATATAGCTTATGCTCTCTAAGTTTTTGCAATACTAGCCTCAAATGTTCAGCATGTTCATCTTCAGTTTTGGAGAATACCAGTATATCATCAATAAACACTACCACAAACTTATCCAAATACTCCATAAACACCTTATTCATCATATACATAAAGTAGGCTGGTGCATTGGTCAAACCAGAAGACATGACAGTATACTCATACAAGCCATACCTAGTAGTAAAGGCTGTCTTCGGAATATCAGAAGCACGAATCTTTAGTTGATGATAACCAGAACGCAAATCAATCTTAGAGAACACACAAGCACCTCTCAACTGGTCAAACAGATCATCAATCCTAGGCAAAGGATATTTATTCTTGATGGTAACTTCATTAACTGACCGATAATCAACACACATCCTCTGACCACCATCTTTCTTATCAACAAAAATAACTGGTGCACCCCATGGTGATGAACTAGATCTAATGAAACCCTTTTCTAGCAATTCCTTTATTTGTTTCTTAAGTTCTTCTAGTTTATTAGATCCCATTCTATATGGTCGTTTAGTTATAGGCGCAGTTCCAGGTAATAACTCAATAAGGAATTCAATGTCTCGGTCAGGTGGCATACTTGGCAACTCATCTGGAAAGACATCTGGAAATTCATCCACAACACGATCCTGTTGGTTCCCATCTTCGCTCACTTGATTCACAGCAGCTGTCGGTGGTTTTTGCACAGTCACATCAACGCTGAGTTTATCTCCATTGGGTGCAGTCAATTCAACTATCTTCTGTGCACATTTAATCTCTACCTTGTGTTTCTTCATCCAATCCAATCTCAGGATAACATCAATACCGGCAGTTCTCAACACTGTAAGCTTTTCTTTGAACTCTACCCCCCTTAAAATAATACTAACTGACGGAAGATAAAATCCAGCTTGCAAAACCCCACCCGGTGAATTTACTATAAGTGGGTTTATCATTGGTACTACGGGGATGGCATGTCTCTTAACAAAATCTTGTGAGATGAATGAATGCGAAGAACCAGAATCAAAAAGAATAGTAGCAGGGATAGAGTTGACACTGAACGTACCCATCATCACCTCTGGCGCTTCCTGAGCCGTGTCGGCGGACACATGATTCACCTTTCCCGTGTGGGATGGCCTCTGGCTGCTGCTCTGACTCGGGGGGTCTGCTGGTTTCTCTTCTTGGGACAATTGTAGGAGTAATGACCGGGATCTCCACAGCAATAGCACACGTTGGGAGTACTAGGTGCACTAGTCTTCATAGGGGTGGTGTTTGGAGTTCCCTGACGTGAGGTCTGCTGACCACTCTACTGCTGGTACTGAGGACATTGCTGAAACTGAGAGCGCTGCTAGATCTGGTTGCCTTGCTGATTGTTGTTGCGGTTCCACTGGCTGATGGGTCCCTCGTACTTCTGATGGAAACCATGCCGGGAATTAGTGCGTTGACGCCGGTTGCTTCCTGAGGACTGACCTCTCAACTTCCTCTTTCTGTCCATCTCCCTGCGCTCATTGTCAAGTACAATAGCGCGGTTCACTAGAGCTTGAAAGTTTGGATAGGTGTTTCCCTTAAGCTGCAGCCTGAGATCATAGTAGATGCCTTTCAGAAACATACGCTGTTTGTCAGCATCTTCCCTAACTTAATTCAGGGCATAGCGAGCCAGGTGAGAGAATTGGTCATGGTACTCGCTAACTGTCATCTGTCCCATCCTGAGATTTCTGAATTCCTCTTGCTTGAGTCCAATCACACCATCAGGAATGTGTTGAGCCCTGAAGTCCCTAACAAACTTGGCCCAAGTGATGGGAGGAGCATTGTTAGGACCTGCAGCTTGGTATGATTCCCACCAAGTCTGAGCTGCTCCCTGAAGCTGCCTAGAAGCGTAGAGCACCTTCTGCTGGTCATCACGCTGACAGATATGAAGTTGTTTCTCCACAGCACGAAGCCAATCATCGACCTCCAATGGATCAGCAGCATGAGAAAACACAGGAGGGTGGCCCTGCATGAACTCCCTCCTCTTGTTCACGGGTGATGGAGGAGGTGCATTGCCTCCAGCAGGCTGGTTCTGGATGAATTGCATCATCGTCTGCATCAACTGTGCCATTTCCATCAGCTGTTCCGCCGTCATTGGTGACGGTGGCGGAGGCGGGGGTTGGTTAGCTCCAGCAGGCCTTCCTCTAGGCATCTGCATTGCAAGTTAAGCGAAAAATTCTTTTAGAATTATTCAATAACTCAAAAATACCAATATATAAGTGCATCCAAAATTTTCTGGCAAGGTACAACTGCAATAGTTCAGTAAAATAGAGATATCTGAAGTTCTCGAAATCCAATTGATGCGTACCATACACAGTTGGAAAGCTTATAAAATTTCCTACAGCTTCTATTTAGACCAATTTTCCATATTCTAACGTCATATTTATCAAAACAGAGCAAAACCCAAAATGTTCCAGGATTTCCAGACTGCACAGAATCTCATCTTAGAACAGGTATATCTCTCAGCTTGAAATTGATAAAAAGGTAAGACTTGTGGGGTTGGAAAGATATATAAGCCTAGTTATTCCCAAAAAATGTTTATGATTTTTGCATTACTATATTTGGAGATATAACAGAATTATCACAGGCTACTCCAGAAAAATAGCAAAGGCAGAAACAGGTTGCAACTGAATCCACGATATAATTATGACTATAACTCAATATTGTTATATAAGAAACTTGTAGACATGTCCACAAAGTTCCAACAATCATCGCAAAGATCCAAATCACTCATTGACACAAGAACAATTCATCCAAGCACACACAAGTTCACAACTTCGAAACTATACGTGCTTCTTCTCAATTGGTAGACATCCTTAAGGGTATATAAGATGATAGGCCTTCGATATTTTGAGTAAGATGAGTACAGAAAATTTTGTAAAGCAACTAAATTAATAGATCGAGGAGATAAGCACAAGTAGCACAAAAGAAGCTATCCAGGGGAGAGACCATAATATGAGAAGGATGAGAATTAGTCAAACGAATGAGCAAGGAGATAGAAAAATAGTTTTCTAGCAAAATAAGATTTGCAAATCGATCAGTGCTAACTAGGCTTGCATCTTATAGTCAACACGGCTCTGATACCAATCTGTCACACCCATATTTTAAGAACAAAATAGGATGCTCAAATAACTCATATGTGCTTCAGGAATAGTCACACATATAAGCCGACAAATTATAAATAGTACCATCACAGTGTTTACAATACGAATAGACATTTATTACATAGTCTCGAACAATTATAGATCAAATCTATAAATAATAACTAATGTCGAAACGCTCACGGAAGCTCCAACATAGGGACACGTCGACTGGGAGACACCAAGCCTAATACTCATTGCGGTAATCTTCACTCCAATCTTCATCTGTGGTGGTGAATTGCAAGGGTGAGCACATTTCGTACTCAGCAAGTACAACATGGGTTCATAAGGCACAAAAGGCTAGACACTGTTTGACTGCATTTAGCTTTTATAATCATGTTCATTTTATAGCATTTGTGTAGCATCAAGATAAACCGTCTCCCAATATTAATCCAATGATCAATTGTAATAAAGTTAATAAATAGCAAAGGTATTAGCAACAATAATAAACATAACATGAATGTAACAGTAACCATCTAGCTGTAAAAGTTCTAAGGCCGCTTGTAATCGTGAGCACAGCTATCATGATAGATTATTAAACTCTGCACAGAGGTGTACACTTTACCTGTGAGTCATGATTTTCTGATGCATGGGTGGGCCATACCCAAACACCAGCTAACCATATAAAGCCATTGAAAGGTTCGTCTAACAAGTTTGGGCCACAAGGGTGAGTGGCAGCGAGATGTAGGAACCCCTTTTCAATATGGCACATTCCTTCTCGGCTATACACATAAGAATAGAAGCTATACTACACCCAAGGTGTCAAACCCCCAACTGCGCCCTTTCGGGTAACCTCTAACAAGTTAGAAAAGGCCTTTTAAACAATTAAAGCCAGAGCCATATAGCCCTCACAGCTATACGTATGTCCCGGATTAAACACTTACAGAAATCCTATGGAGAGAAACTAGAGCCAATCCACCCAAACCAAGGCTCTAGCCCCCTTTGAACAGGAATAAAAATCATATTAAATTGTTCGTTGCATAATCCATTAATCAAATCACAAGATCATTGGCATTAATAAAGCACTAGCAATAGCTACCCAATGCATAACCAAAGGTGATCAAGGAAATCAAGATACCAAATTTATGTTATAATCTCTAAGGTTGTCAAGAAGGACACATGCATATGTATTGTGATATTATTGTGAATAGGACATCAAGGATGGTTCATGTTATACTTGCCTTGATCAAAGAGTTCTTGCTGGTCCTGCTCGTAGAAGTACTCCGAATCGTCCACGAACTGCTCACCGTCTATTCACACGATCACCCAATCACCACACAACAACGGGCAATCATACACGAAGCAAACAAGGGAAAATAATTAGAACAGTACATCAATAGAATAAAAACAGTTTGAAAATTAAAATTTGCTATAGACAATCAATTATTATATTATTAACTCGAAAATTAAAAATTTTCAAATCTATTGTACAGCAGTATAAACATTTAGAGTTCGAAAATACAAAACTAACGTACTTTGAATGGAGCAAATCGAAGTTAAAATGAAGATTTTAGGAGCAAAACGGTGGAACGACTTGTAAATACTCTTTTAAAAATAAGAAACGCACTCCGAGTACCTATTGGACCGTGGGTCCTATATTTGAAAACATGAAGTTCTATTTAGAAAAACTGCTGGCCAAAGGGTATCCGCTAATCTGGAATGTTGACCTGAAAACAAATGGCTCAGGTTGGGTGTATGCATGTGTATTTCTGTAGTATTCTAGATTTGTTTTTCTAAAGGAAAACGGCCCCAAAATCATACCTACGTCATCAAGTGATGTCAGCAAGCTAGCTAGCCAATATGGTCAGGGTAGTGGATGCACGCATATGGCTGCTCTCATGGCTCAGCTTGCTCGCATGGTGAGCATGGCACTGCTAGATCAACCGGCACCGGAGAAGAAGGCCAGCACGGCAGTCATTCCGTGCACCATGAGGAACAGCGAGAGTTCACGCCTTAGCACGAAACCAACCTTGGTTTCCTACGGAAAGATAGAGAGAAACGAGGAGAGCTCACCAAGGGAAATTCTTTGATGGCCGAAGGGAGCTGTGGAGGGACGACGACCTACTGCTCAACGAGACGGTGTCCGCTTCCTCGGTAGCTGGTCAGGGATAGTTGAATGTGCATGAGATTGCTCTCGGGAACTTCGACGGCGGCGCCGATCGACCTGCTCAGTAGGCGATGGCGTTTTGGAGCAGCTGCAGTTAGCTCCAATGAAGGCGGCGCAATGCAGCGGCGGCGGCTGCTAGGCGAGGTCGCTAGGCAGATTAGATGGAAAAGGAGGAGAGCGAGCAACCCTAAGATGTTATATAGATTAGGGGTGGGCGCAGAGAAGGAAACCCAGGCCAATGACATCCGACTCGGTCGGTGTTGCTCGCCTCGATTTCGGACGCAGAGGGGGTGCAGGGTTGCTGCGTGGGACCTGCCTCGGAGCTGCGCAAAGGAAAAACAGGCTCGTGCCCTCATGCAGCCATGGGTCGGACTGCTCAGGCCCTGGTCAGGCTCGATCAGAGGAGGGATGGCGGCTTCCTCTCGGTCCCGTGCTAGCAGGCAGACAGAGGAGAGGGAATGCCCTTGCGGCCTGCTGCTGGGCTCGGCAAGCAGAGGCGTGCAGCCAGACTTGAGAGCTCTCGGTGAAAAAACAGAGGGGAGAGAAAGGTCAGGCTCTCGGCCAGCACAAGAGAAAAGAAAATATAAAATTCCTTTTTATTTTCTAATTCTCTTTTGCTACCAAACTTTCCAAAATAAAATTTCTCAAAATACATTTTGTTAAAAACTAACAAGCAGAGCATAAGTCAAGGCATACAATATAATGTGCAACGGCATGTATGCAACAATACATGTCTAAAAAAAATTAATTAAATTCAAAAACCTTTACCTTCCTGTAACTCAAATAACAAAATGCTTTTAAAACATTTAAATTTTCTATACTTCAGTTAGTTCCAAAATTGGGGTGTTACAGTCAGGGTCTACCGTTGCGTCTCTCTTGGCTCCTTCAAAAGTCAGAACTTTGACTTTCTCCTTCGGGAATACCGCCTGCACCATGTTCTGCTCCTTTGGAAAAGGATTATCCTCTATGCTGATCTTTCTAGGGTTCTCGAATTTCAGATCACCCCTTTGTATAGCTCGCTGGATGACCTGCCTGAAGATCCTGCAATTGTTGGTATGGTGAGAGTCCCTCGCATGGAATTTGTAGAAGGTCTTCTTTTTAGCTGCTCTGCCTTTGGTGTAACATAGTCTGCCGGGAGCTTGATCTGACCGTTCTTGAGTAGAAAATCAAACAGTTGGTCGAGTTTCTGGACATCGAAGTCGTATTTCTCTTCAGTGCACCAGGACTTGGGGACTGTCATTAGTTTCCTGCCCTACTTCAACTCGACCGTAGCAATGTCCTCATCAGTCCCTTCTGTCTTGCTCGTCAGAATAATCATTGCTGACGAAGGCGCTACCCTTGAACCTGTTCTCCTTGCGATGGCTCTGCAGCTGTGCCTTCATCATGGTTACCTTTTGAGAAAGCTGTCTCAGGTTTTCACACTCCACACCTGCCAACTTTTCCTTGACTGCTGAAGGGAGTCCCACAATAGCCAACTGTGTAAGCTGGCTGTCAGGTAATTCCAATGAGTAACATAGGTTCCTGACCTCCCTGAACCTTTTGATGAAATCAACGCCTGACTCATTGGGCTTGTGTCTCATAGTGGCCAAGTCAGCGATGTTCTTCTCTTCGCCCCCAACATGGAAGTGGTCATGGAATTTCTTCTCCAAATCAGCCCAGTTGCTAACTGAGTTGGGCACCAATGATGTGGCCCATGTGAAGGCTGGCCCAGTCAATGAGAGCGAGAAGAAACGAACTTTGTGGGCAACTTCTATCGAGGCTTCGCCTTGCTGGGTGAGGTACCAGCTAACATGCTCCAACGTGGTTGTGCTATCTTGTCCGCTGAACTTGGAGAAGTCTGGGATCCAGTAGGCGACGGCAAGGCCACCATATCGTACCACTCCAGATGTTGACATCTACTAACGTCGCCAAATATAACTATATAACTTTTAATACGAGAGGCGAGATTAGAAGATGAATGGTAATTAATTAACTTGCCATTAGCAACTAGCCAGTTATCTATTACCAACATTCTTATGCATGAACTAGGTTGTCATCCCTAGTTATATATGCTAAGAACAAATAAAGGTTTCATACATTATTCAATGTGACTAGGCAGAAATATATAAATATAAACTAAGATCAATTCTGCAAGCGGACAGATAATTATACCATTGTAGCATTTTACCTAGAGTCTACCAGGTTGTCGATTTATATTTATACCACTGGGAAGGACTAGGATAAACTTTCATCTATTATATTGATAGTGATTATATACAATGGATAAGTGACATTACCGATGTCATTTACTCTACTCATAACAGGTAGAGGTCACAAGATAATAAAGATAAATAAAGGTGATAAGTATGATCAAACATCATAAATAAAGGATAAACATCAGAGCACTCTCTAGCCAATGGATAAACTAAGGAATTAATATCTAAGGTAATTCTATAACTACGCCAATGCATAACTCTAATCAGTGCAATTACATCTAGCAATTATTATTAGATTAGTCCTATATCATGATCACATGTAAAGGGCATCATCTAGGAAGGATGTGAAATAGAGTCATCACCCAACTTCGTGACCGTGCCTGCTTGCCTACATACGGGGGGTGGACTATAGAGGACTCCACGCAGCTGTCACCTACGCGATCTACCACACGACCCGGCACATCAGGGTGCACCCACAGATAAACAGAATACCTAGACACCACGTCTACATATCGTTCATTATCTACCCATCGATCGTATGGATAAACGCTATACAAGCAATTACATGAATTCAATAAGATCAAACCAATTATACTAGACATATAATCAAAGTAGACAAAGACTATTGTAATTAAGAACATATGAACCATTAAGAACAATGTTTCCCTAATCATAATGAAGAATACAATAATAGAGAAAGAATTAGAACTATGCCGAACTCCGCGCTCCAGATAGACGCCAGGGCTCCAGATCCCGCCGAAGAACTAGAACTCCTCTACTTCTAATCTAACTAGGCTAGAACTATGAACTAGGAGGCTCTTGATGAACTAGGAGGCTCTTGATGGCTTGACCGAAGACTTGATGCCTTGGATGAATGATTGGCTTCCTCCAGGAGGTCTGCCCCTTTATTTATAGCCCGATGGGTTGCACGTGCCCTGTAGGATCAAACCGACTCAACCAAGGGCCGAGATGCATCGTAGGAGGCGGTGGAAGAAGATTCCAGAAGGCGGCAGCGAAACCCTAGGGGGGCGCCGCTCGGCCCCACCTGTCAGGTGGTGGGGCCCCGGTTGCTTCGGGTGTTCTCTAGATCCTTCCCACGTCCTGATGACGATGTTTCCTTCGCGGTTTAAGTTTCGTGTTAATTAAGCACTTTAATCCCTCTCTTAAGCTTTTCTGGAATAGCCCCTGGAAAATATAGAACATGCAAAACACGTGGAAATTATCAGTTAAAACCCTAGACTAGTGTGTATTCTTATATCCTTTGGTGTCTAAAGTTCTAATAAAAGTTGACGTTATCCACCGTCAACAACACCCCCAAGTTTACCTGTTTGCCAGTCCCTTGGCAAACACACTAAACCTAATTTACCAAAGTATTTGGATCAGGATTTGCTATAATGCTTTCATATTTTCCAAGTACACATGCGTTCAAACAGAGATTCTCCTCCGGTTTAGACAATAACTGCTCTAACCTTCAGACTTACCCATTTTACCTTTAACTATGGAGCTTTACAGCTTTCGCATAAGCTTTGAGCAATTGAAAGATAGAACAACCAAGTCAAGCACTAGGTAGCAAATTCTTCACAGTACCAATATTCTAGAGTTTTTATAGGTTTTCGAAATAAAACTCAGAGCTTAATTGTATGACACCGTCAAGTCCCTCAATGTATGCGGTATTTATGGATCTCAGTTAAGGTATTAATAATGTCATGCCTCCCTATAGCTAAGAATATTTAGTGGAGCTCATAGGAGTGGCGATAACAAGGATGAGCATACTTGCAATGCATATATTGTAAAGTCAAACAATGGATCCATAGAGAATCGAGGCATACAATCAAACCAAGATGTGCATGTGTATGGAATATGGTGGATAGGTGTATATGTGGTATTTGGTGGCTAATCCTAATTCTACTTATGCTCTTTTTGAAAATAAATCTCTCTTTAAGACTTGCAGGAAACATGGGCTATCTTATTCTTTTCTTTCTCTCTTTTTTTCGATAGGGAGGCGGGCATCTAGTACTCATTGTTTTAATTGCTGGGACATTTGTCCATCTTTTACTCCCTTTTCTTTTCATACTTTTGCATAGCCACATGTGTCCAATAAATGATCTGGAGAGATAACAATGATAAAGTTTAGAGCATTTATAATAGGGCTATCCTATGGGGTATATTTTTGGTGTTTTTCTCCCTAGTGTAGGAAAAAAACATTTTATGATGAACATAGATGAAAGTGGAAATGGTTGCGATTATTCCTAGGGTAGGAATAATGCATATGTGGCTGGAGTGTGTGAGTGATCTTGCTTTTAAAAGCATGACAAGACTCTCATGAGGTATACAACAAAGGTTGACTGAACTCAATGCAAAGCAAGCAGCATAAATGTGCAAAGGTTTTCCTATCTAAATGTATCATATATGGCTTTGGTACGAATTCATACTTTGTCATACAAGAGCTCATCATGTAGATTTTAAGTTTTCAAAATAAATCTCCAGAACTTAGTAATGCTTGGAATAAGAAAAATAGCAGCTCAGACCTTCATGTATCATATAAATCAATCACCTAGACTTAGCTCAAACATATGTCTCCACAAGTTTCAGGTTCAGAGTAAATTCTAAAGTCAAAAGAGTAGTATCTAAAACTCAGGAGAATTCAAGGTTGAAAACTAGGCACTTGAATGGTGTCGGTGGTTAGATTAGCGAGTGCTACACCAGCTAGTAAACTTAGAGATTGCAGGTTGAGATCACGGATGGTGTGCAAGGAGGAACACAGGGTTTATACTAGTTCTGACAATGAATGCCCTACGTCCAGTGTGAGATCGAGTCATGTTGCCTTGCACTGGGGTGCTTGTAGTAGGGGTTACAAGCTTAGTCAAGAGAGGGAGAGGCTCCCAGGTCTCTTGTGAGTGCGAGTGTTTGTGGGTGTTCTTGAGTTTGTAGATTGTATGTCTGGAGGTTCCGGTGGTGAGTGCGTTTGTGTGTCAAGAACCTCCCTGTGATCGGCCTCTACCCTCCCTTTTATAGTTACAAGGGAGGGGTTAGCGTTACATGTGTTGCGCTACGGTTACAGTGCTCGGCACGGCGGAGTCGGTGATGACTGGTGGCTATCGTCAGCCACGCCCTCGTCTTGGCACCTCGGCGGCATGGCATTAGTCATTCGGCTGATCCACCACTGTTCCATTGGTGAGTTCCAAGGCGTCTCACAATGCTAGACATGGTTGGCTACATGGCAATACGTCACGCCGTCACGTCCGACCCTGCACAGTGCAACGAGTAGATAGGTTGACCTTTGTGTACAAGCTCCCGAGTCTCGGGAGACCTTGGTGCCGTCGGGGGCGCGATGGGACGGAGCGGGAGGAGTGTCCTCCCTTGGGTGCTTCATTTTCCTTGTGAGGTACATTCCAGGGGGTAGGCAAGCCCGATCGCAAGGCTTGCCCATTCCCCCGGGTTGGCCGGACGACTGCCATTCCCCTTTTCCTGGTGTCACACATGCAATTGGGGCATAGGAAGTCACCGTCATAGTTGGCGAATCTCCTCGTCAGCCCAGGAGGCCGTACGGTTGACCGTCCCTGTAGCGGCATGGGAGGAGTAGGACCGTCAGATCGCCTGCCAAAGGAGATGGGGTAGTTGGTACGGCGAACGTGCGCGTTCGGGGCGCAGCTGTGTCACGGGGCCTACCCGATGGGACCAAGCTTGTAGAGTGGTCAGGGGGAGATCCCTTGGTCGTCAAGTTTGCCCTGCTGACGTCGGCAGGGCTCGGGCGAACCCGAGGGGTGCGCCCGAGAGTGTTAGCCTGTAGTGGGAGGCTCGAGCGAATCAGAAGTCTATCGCCCAAGGCCTGCCTTCCCGAGCCCTGTCGCGGAGGCTCGGGCGAATCGGAGAATTTCTCCCGAGGGGTCTGTTGGTATAAATTAACTGGACTCTAGTTAAATAAGATTGTATTCAGATTATCCGCAAGCGCACAGATAATATACCACTGTCACATTTCACCCGGAGGTTTTAAATATCGAATCCACAAGGAACAGTTGGTGATAATGACCAAGCCGGTGAACTTAACTCTACAATTAGGCTAGATAATATTAAGAAAGAGGAAATAGCTAATGACTATCTAGTTCTAACAACCGGTGAACTTTGAATAATATCGTTCTAACTGGGTAGTGACATGAATAAGAGGCGAAATCAGAGTTCCCTCCTACCAGACACTTATACACCTATCGATCCTATCAACGGGAAGTGGACTACAGAGGACTCAACGCAGCTGTCACCTATGCGATCTACCACTATCCGACCAACCAGGGGACATTCACAAGTAAACCTAGCCTAGGCACCACGCCTACACTATGAAATACTACTTGTTGGTGGTCCTTAAAGCCTAATTCTTACCGCCAATATGTTACTAAAATAAATAGTAGGTAGGGCTTTAAACTAACATTTCCACAAGTTTTGGTGTGTACTTGACTTGCAGGTGTGACATGTGGAAATGCACAAAAACCATAAAGAAAGCGCACATCCAGGAAACGTATTTAGAGAAGGCGCAATCCAAGAAAATAAGAAAGCCCACCTTAAACACTAAATTGGATCCATCCATAACCGCGGGGAGGTCCAGGCACAGGGAGCAGCCGACCACCCGAAGGCCGTGGCCAGATGGTGCATCCCAGGGACCGACTGCCCCCGGGGGCCGCCGCCCCCCTGGTGGGGCCTCCCGGGCCCATCCTTCTCAGGCAGTGCGTAGGTCGGCTCCCTCAAGGTGGTTCCACCTGCTTCCATATTTGTTGGCCCCCGAACCGTCCTTGTTTGACTATAAAAGAGAGGGAGGGCTCCCCTTCAACAGACACCATCATTTGGAGCCATTTACCTCACCTCTCACTTGTATTCTTTAGATTAGTTTTAGTATTAGAGCAAGGCAAGAGCTATCAAGGAGAGCTTGTCTCCTTGGAAGAAAAGGATCATCTTGGTATGAATACAACTCGGTCTTCTTCCATGAGCAAGTTCTTATCTTATTTATATGATCATGCATATGAACCGGAGTCTAGTTATGATCTTGTTATGAGCATAGTATATGAGCTAGAACATAGTTTATGTATCATGTTCTTGACTTGTTCATCGTTGTTCTTCATCGTTCATTGACTTTGTATGAATAGAGGAAGAACTAGGGATGAGGTGACGGTTCGTCATGCTGTCATGGTTGCTCTTAACCTAGCCTGTCACTCCGAAGGGGTGGGGTCCATGGGGGTTAGGAGTTGTTTCCAATTACACGGGCGTGGTGTCTGGGTATGCGGAGATCGGCGGATATGTGTGTACCCAACAGGCAGAGGGGTAGGTGGGCAGGTGGTAACAGCCCTGTCCATCCCAAGCATTCCCCCACGTTCGGGTATTCAGTAGGAGTTCGTAAAGTCTCTATCGGCTGGCAGACCAGCTGCGGGGATCTCCCTGTCATCCCAGACCTAGTCCTGATACTAGACATGCTAGTTAGATGTTTACTAAAAGTTCTTTGCATAGTTATATATGACCAATGCCTGCTCAATTAGATATATTCTTTTATTCTTTATTTCTCTTTTATCCTTGAGGTCGGCTCAGATTTTTGTCCACTATCTTTGAACTATGATTTACCCCTGCCTATGCTTTGTCTACCTATGCATTCAATAAGTGATCATGTTTACGCCAAAGCTAGATGCATTCGTCCTGCCCTCCTATGGGAAATTATAAATATGACACCCCACGGGTTGAAATGCTACAATGATAGTTCCGTGCGCTTGCGGATTTATCTATACTGAGCTATCATGATTGGCATACCTAAGTACCATTACCTAAGAATTGTAATTCTTGTTGCACCCCAAGGCGCCGTGTCACAGTTTTGCATATCGTAAGTAATGATAGTTAGGAAGGCCAATCTGGCATTTCTAACTGCTATTACCAGACTGCATTACCTAGGCCAGCGCCGTTATGGGCCAAGGTTTACCTTTCTGAAGTAATGGTAGTTGGGAATGTCAACTTATGTTTCTAGTATCGTTGCTAGGAATGGGCTTTTAGTCTATCTTTAGTAATGACGCTAAGAAACGCCAACAAGCATTTCTGGCACTGTTGCCGGGGAGGGCAAAAGGAAATAAAAACATCTAGCTTGGCATAGCCATTGATTGCATAATAAGCAAAAGGTAGCCATAGTTTAGGCAGGATAACTTCTCTTGTTTTCTTCCTCTTTTTATTGGAAAGAAAACAGGATAGTGTATGAGTGGTTTCGACCTGCCGAACAACTTCACCGACAATCCGGAGGCACTCCTAAGGAAGAACAGGTCCCGTACCACTTCTTCTTCTGCTACTCCATCGACAGATGAACCATTCACTCCCGCACCATCCGCTACTATCATCATGGCCAAGACACTCCGCGACTACTCCACCCCTACTATTGCCAACGTGCCCATTGGGCCCGTTGTCAATATCGGGAATCGAAACTTCGAGCTCCGTACTGGCCTAATCAAGATGGTGCAGGCAAGCCAGTTCTGTGGCTTGCCAACCAATGACGCAAATGCTCATCTTCAATACTTCCTTGAATTGTGCGACACCATCGTCATCAAAGACGTCGCACCAATTAGCATCAAGCTCCGCCTGTTTCCTTTTTCCCTTGCGGGGAAGGCGAAACAGTGGTTCTACCAAAACAAGGAAACTGTCAACACGTTGGACAAATGTTCCGTGGCGTTCCTCGCCAAGTTCTTCCCCATGAGCAAAACCATTGCTCCAAGGGGGAAGATATCCAACTTCCAGCAAACATCACTCGAGTCCATCCCTTAGGCATGGGAGAGGCTGCAGGACTATGTCCGAGCCTATCCCCACCATGGAATGGAAGATTGGTTGGTGCTCCAAAAATTTTACGAGGGCCTGACGGCCATGTCAAAAGGGCACCTTGACACCGCAGCTGGAGGGGCATTCCTCTCCCTCACCATCGAGAATGCCACTGCACTCATCGAAAAGATGGTAGCAAACCAAAGCTGGGGAGAAGGAATAGAAACACAAGAAGGCATGCATACCGTGAAGGAGACGGATTTGCTTGCTGCAAAAATAGACCTCCTAATATGACTGTGCCACCGAACCCGCCACAGGCACCATCCAAGCCACGGACTCACAGATGACATGTGAAGTTTGTGGAAATGTTGGCCATTCGGGGAATAGCTGTCCCGAAACCCAGGAAGAAGCGACCTACGTCAACAACGGGTTTCGCCAACATCAACAACCAGGTAATAATGGGTGGAACAAGCATAACCACCCACAAGGTAATTCTTCTAATCTCAATTCAAATTTCAAATTGAATTTCAATCAACCTTCCTTGATAGATTTTGTTTTAAGGCAAGCTATGTTTAATGCAGATCTTGCTAGAAAGCTTTCCTTTAATGATAAAACATTTGAATCTATAAATGCTAAACTTGAAACTCTATCCTCTTTTGTTAAACATCAGTTGAGTTTCAATAAAATGATAGAAAAACAGTTTGCTCAAATTGCTGCTTCTATTCCTGTCAACAATACGGGAAAAATCTCGGGGCAACCCGAGAATTCTCCCAAGTTTGTTCATGCAGCTGCAGAGCAATGAAGAGGGGGAAGTCTTGCCAACAGACTATAAATGTTGAGCCCTTGCCGAAGGTCATCGGTAGTTATCTTATTTTTTTAAAAAAAAGGAGAGAGAGAAAAGAAAAGCTCTACTCCTTTACACCTTTGCTACCAATAAGGCCAAGGTCCATATACACTAGTTGTGTGTGTGATCCGGCCTGATGGTTCAGCTGAGTTGGAGCCTATACGTCCACGCCACCGGTGCAGCATCTTCAAAGAAATCCATATATGCTGCCAGTAAGAATACTCAGGTATGCAAAAGGTAATAAATGTTCACCAACCCCTTCGCTCATACTTGTCTCCTTATGATCATTCAAATTCATGCTTCCCTGTTTATGTCATATGCTCTTGTTTGGATGTATTCTCGCGTGTAACATCCATAGGCTGTTTTCAAATTAAGCATGGTGCTTAGGTTGAAATAGTCTTCTTTAATCATGTTTTGACATGGTGTTGAAATTTGATTAATGAACCTTGAGTTGTTTTCATAAACATTGGCAGTAATATGATATGGGGATAAGTCTTGGCTATGTTTTCGTTGCATCTTTTATATCAGCCTTGTTTGAGCTCTAATAAAAGTTGGTTGAACAAGTTCCTAATAAAATAAAAATTACTAAATAATAAAATTTTGTTTCCTTGACCTTTTAGCCAATAAGACCCTTGCCTGTTGTAGTCCTTCTTGTTTTGTTTTCTTTGTTATAATAAAAGCAGGTACAAAAAAAATAAGTGTGGGGGAGATCTCTCAAGCATAACTACAACAAATTCAAGATCTCCCTAACACATTGCACAAACATCGAGCAACCCATCAAACAAAAGGAAGAGACAAACAACTTCCATTAGTTCCTTCATCTTCAACGATGGTTTGTGAAACTCTACCCCCGCTCTTTTCAAAGTTTTGAAATTTAACTTTGAACACTTTTGAAAAGACAAAACTTTTGATGCTCCATCTCCATGGCATCCTGTGATTAAAGTTTGCATACTCTTTATTCCTTGCCAATATTCCTATTACTTGTGAACACTTATCATAGGGACCCTATTTTATCTAAGTGATTGATGAATGAGATATAGTAGGATGACATGACGCCTGCTCATTTCTTACAAAGAACTTGGGATTTATTTTTACAAAACAAAATTCAATATAGCATGTTTCTTGAATGATTGCAAATACCTACGAAGGCCATACATGATCTTTCATGACAAAACCTTCCACATATGCATCTTACTTTGTGTTGAGTTTGGTCAAGTTTTGTGACCCCTGTTGAGAGAAATTTCATGCTCCCAAGATCAGATTTCACGCACCCACAAATAAGGTTGCCAACTCTTACACTAAGAGTTGTGCACAACATTCATTCATTCATCCACCAAATAATTGCACTACTCCTACCTTGGGAGTAGGCGAAAAATATATCTTCCACTTTGATCCACCCAAAATGTTCTACTCCTACACTGGGGGTGAACCAAAAATATACTTATTAGGTCCCATCCAAATAAATGCTCTGAATCTTTGTTCACATCTCCCTTAAAGTTTTTGTTGCAAATAAAAGCATGAGGCTATTTTCCAAAAGGTGAAAAAAAGAGAGAAAAAAAAGTGGTGAAGAAAAAAAAAAGAGAAATATATATATAAAAAGAAGAAAGAGAATAAGGATAACTCATGCCCTCATAAAAGATTTTTCTAAGTCCTGATAAGGAGGGAGATGTGTTTCAAAGAGCATAGAACTAGGTTAGAAACCAATAATACCCACCATATTCTTTCCACACACATGCACATTCTGATCTAAGAGTATGACGCTTCCCTCCGGTGCGGTCCAGGGTTTGACTTGACAATACATGCAAGGTAAGTGAACCTTAGTATTTTCCTCCCTACCTAAAGCTCTAGATAAACTTTTTAGAGGCAGGGTGATCAAGTGAAGGCAATCCCTATATATGCCTTGGTGAGGAACCACATACAAATAAGTGACTTGAGAGAATCATTTAAGGAACAAGTCCTATCTTTTTGTTTTCAAAACTTCACAAAAACCCAAGTTTCTGAGCAGGGATACGAGTAAGAAGATTTGAATCTAGGCTATTCCATTTTTCAATTACCCAAGATGACTTGGTAGACACTTGGAAGTTCACAGGTTTAGGTGAAGCTTGGAATAACTTGTATGCAGATTTCAAATCAAGGAGATAAACCCACTTAGTCCTTCAAACCTTTACTCGAGGACGAGCAAAGGACTAAGTGTGGGGGAGTTGTTGGCGGTCCTTAAAGCCTAATTCTTACCGCCAATATGTTACTAAAATAAATAGTAGGTAGGGCTTTAAACTAACATTTCCACAAGTTTTGGTGTGTACTTGACTTGCAGGTGTGACATGTGGAAATGCACAAAAACCATAAAGAAAGCGCACATCCAGGAAACGTATTCGGAGAAGGCGCAATTTAAGAAAATAAGAAAACCCACCTCAAACACTGAACTGGATCCATCCGTAACCGCGGGGGAGGTCCAGGCCCAGGGAGCAACCGACCACCCGAAGGTGGTGGCCAGATGGTGCATCCCAGGGACCGACCGCCCCCGGGGGCGGCCGTCCCCCTGGTGGAGCTTCCCGGGCCCATCCTTCTCAGGCGGTGCATAGGTTGGCTCCCTCAAGGCGGTTCCACCTGCTTCCATATTTGTTGGCGCCCGAACCATCCTTGTTAGACTATAAAAGAGAGGGAGAGCTCCCCTTCAACAGACACCATCATTTGGAGCCATTTACCTCACCTCTCACTTGTATTCTTTAGATTAGTTTTAGTATTAGAGCCAGGCAAGAGCTATCAAGGAGAGCTTGTCTCCTTGGAAGAAAAGGATCATATTGGTATGAATACAACTCGGTCTTCTTCCATGAGCAAGTTCTTATCTTATTTATTTGATCATGCATATGAACTAGAGTCTAGTTACGATCTTGTTATGAGCATAGTATATGAGCTAGAACATAGTTTATGTATCATGTTCTTGACTTGTTCATCGTTGTTCTTCATCATTCATCGACTTAGTATGAATAGAGGAAGAACTAGGGATGAGGTGACGGTTCGTCGTGCTGTCATGGTTGCTCTTAACCTAGCCTGTCACTCTGAAGGGGTGGGCTCCATGGGGGTTAGGAGTTGTTTCCAATTACACGGGCGTGGTGTCCGGGTATGCGGAGATTGACGGATATGTGGGTACCCCACGGGCAGAGGGGTAGGTGGGCAGGTGGTGACAACCCTGTCCATCCATAGCATTCCCCCACGTTCGGGTAATCAGTAGGAGTTCGTAAAGTCTCTATCAGCTGGCAAATCAGCTGCAGGGATCTCCCTATCATCCCAGACCTAGTCCTGATACTAGACATGCTAGTTAGATGTTTACTAAAAGTTCTTTGCATAGTTATATATGACCAATGCCTGCTCAATTAGATATATTCTTTTATTCTTTATTTCTCTTTTATCCTTGAGGTTGGCTCAGATGTGTGTCCACTATCTTTGAACTATGATTTACCCCTGCCTATGCTATGTCTACCTATGCATTCAATAAGTGATCATGTTTATGCCAAAGCTAGATGCATTCGTCCTGCCCTCCTACGGGAAATTATAAATACGACACCCCACGGGTTGAAATGCTACAATGATAGTTCCGTGCACTTGCGGATTTATCTATACTAAGCTATCATGATTGGCATATCTAAGTACCATTACCTAAGGATTGTAATTCTTGTTGCACCCCAAGGCGCCGTGTCACAGTTTTGCATATCGTAAGTAATGACAGTTAGGAAGGCCAATCCGGCACTTCTAACTGCTATTACCAGACTGCATTACCTAGGCCAGTGCCATTAAGGGCCAAGGGTTACCTTTCTAAAGTAATGGTGGTTGGGAATGTCAACTTACGTTTCTAGTATCGTTGCTAGGAATGGGCTTTTAGTCTATCTTTAGTAATGACGCTAAGAAGCACCAACACTACTTCAATCAAGTAATGACCAAGATCAAAGCACTGAATATGAGTTGCAAATTTAAGAACGAATAAGAACAAATGCTTACTTGAATTAGAAGTTGAATACAAAAGTACCTCAAAACGCAGCTCCGGGCGAGGAAGCTGAATCCAGAAGTATACAGCCACAAAGAAGCACCGACAGGCCGGAACTCCTCCAGAATCTCTACTCTCCTACTCTATCTCTCTAATCTCTAAACAAGACTAGATCTAGATGAACTAGTCTCTCCTAACTGCTACAACTAGATGAACTAGAACTAGATCAACTAGAGGGACCCTAACCCTAATTTAGGTAAAGAAAATGAAGCACCGGGGTGTAGAATGGCTTCTGGAGGGGGCCTGGGGTGTCCTTATATAGGCCGAGGTGGAGTAGGGGGCAAGGAACCGCTACGTCATCGATCCGCGTCTCATGTTACGTGCATTGTCGGATCAAACTAACTTTAGATCGACGGAGGGATGCTTTACTTGGGTGCCAAGGAAGCGTGGGAGGAATATTCCAGAAGGTGGGGCCCAGACTCAACAGGGGGCGTCGGCCGGCCCCACCCTAGGGCCGGCTGACCCCACTTTGTGGGATCCGGGGCCCCGGTTGCTTGGGTGTGTTCCAGAGGCTTCTAGTGTTCTCGTGATGATGTTTCCTTCGCGATTAAGTTTCGTGTTATTTATGCTCTTTAACCCTTCTTTTATGCTTTTCTAGAATAGCCCCTGAAAAATACAGAACATGCAAAACTCGTGGAAATTGTCAGTTAAAACCCTAGACTAGTATGTATTCATGTGTCCTTTCATGTCTAAAGTTCTAATAAAAGTTGACGTTATCCACCGTCAACAGCACCCCCAAGCTTACCTGTTTGCCAGTTCCTTGGCAAACAAACTGAGCCTAATTGCTAATAAACTTGGATCAGGAGTTGCTACAATGCTTTATGCCTTCCAAGTACACATGCTTTCAAACAGAAATTCTCCTCCGGTTTAGATAAAGCTGCTCTAACTTTCATACTTACCCATTTTACCTTTAACTATGGGTCTTTACAGCTTTCGCATAAGTCTTGAGCAATCGAAAGATAGAACAATCAAGTCAAGCACTATGTCTCAAATTTTTCACAGTACCAATATTCCGGAGTCTTGCAAGTTTTCGAAATAAAACTCAGAGCTTAATCGTATGACACCCTCAAGTCTCTTAATATATGTGGTATTTATGGACCTCACTGAGGCATTAATAATGTTATGCCATCCTTCAACTAAGGATTATAGTGGAGTTTATAGGAGTGGCAATAACAAAGATGAGCATACTTGCAATTCATATATTGTAAAGTCAAACAATGGATCCACAGAGAGTCAAGTCATACAATCAAACCAAGATGTGCATGCGTATGGAATATGGTGGATATGTGTATATAAGGTGGCTAATCCTAATTCTATTTTTGCTCTTTAAAAATAGATCTCTCTCTTGGAACTTAAAACTTTCGTGGGAAAACATGGGCTATCTTTATTCTCTTTTTCTTCTTTTCTTTCTCTCTCTCTTTTTTTCAGGGAGGCGGGCATCTTAGTACCCATTGTTTTAATTGCTAGGAACTTGTCCATCTTTTACTCCCTTTTCTTTTTTTCAATACTTTTGCATAGCCACATGCGTCCTTTGAAATATAAATAATTGGAGAGATAATGATAAGAACTTAGAGCAATTAAACAGGGGCTGTCCTATAGGGTATATTTTTGGGTGTTTACTCCTAGTGTAGGAGAAAAACATTTTTAAGGTGGATCTGGTTGGAAGTGGAAAATGATTGCGCTTACTCCCAGAGTAGGAGTAATGCATATGTGGGTGGAGTGTGTAAGTGATCTTGATTTTAAAAGCATGACAAGACTCTCATAAGGTATACAACAAAGGTTGACTAAACTCAATGCAAAGCAAGCAGCATAAATGTGCAAAGGTTTTCCTATCTCTAAATGTATCATATATGGCTTTGGTAGGAATTTACACTTTGTCATTCAAGAGCTCATCATGTAAGATTTTAAATTTAAAATAAATCTCCAGAACTTAGTATTGCTAGGAATAAGATAAATAGCAGCTCAACCATCATGTATCATATCAATCAATCACCTAGAGTTAGCTCAAGCATGTGACAGAACCGCCTTAATCATAGGGCCCATGTGCACCGTCATCGTCCCTAACGACCTGTAATACCTCTGGTATTACAATTTAATTAATCTGCCATGTCATCATATTTAAATTTAGCATCTGCATATGATTGTGCTTAGGGCCTAGAGTGATTTGATTTCAGCTAAGCATTGATTGTGTAATTAAGTCCTTAATCAAAAATCAAAAATAAAAATTAAATAGAAATCAAATTAAACCCTAAAGTTGACCTAAAAACCCAATTCAAAATCTATATGGAATATGGGAAAAGTGTCTTAATAAAAGTTGTAGAGTTTTTAAAATGGAACAACTTTTATTTTTGGAGATTTTGAAGTTATATTATAAAAATTCAAATTAAACTCAAATTACTATATTGAAATTTACATTTGAAACTTCAATTTCAAAAATATTAAGAATCTTCAAAAACTTCCTAAATAGAAGTTGTCAATCTCACTGAGTAGAACAACTTTCATGTTTACCAATTTTCAAGTGGTTGAGAAGAATCAAAAGTAATTTTAAAATTTCAGTTTGAAATTCAAACCCTACTTTTACCCCCTTTTCTGTAATTTGAAATTTTGGCAGAATTTGAAATTGGTGTCAAAAGCAAAAATGATCTACACGAAATTCTCCACAACTTTTGTATTCACCACTTCCTCGGATTTGGGCTGGATCAGATCCAATTTAAATCAAATAGCATTTGACCTATTTGGCCTAGCACTGTAGCTACAGGGGGGTCCCCCTGTTTCTCTTACACGTCGCGCGCGCGTGCCGCGCGCGGCGCCGGGCGCCGTCCGGCCGGCGTGGGTGACCAAAGCCGCTGTCGAGCAGCCGAGTGGGGGCCCCGGACCTAGCCGAGCTTATCCTCTCCCTTGCCCGGCCTATAAGCCACCACCGCACCGCCCCGCCCTCATTTCTCTCAACCGCGGCCATTTTCGAGCTCGTCGGCGTCCGGCAAAATTCGCCGTGCTCCGTCCTCCTTCACCACCTCCATCTTCCAGTCAGTTAGCCTGTTCCCTTCGCATCGATTGGTGTCATCGGTGTGGGCTGTGGTGCCTCGAGCATCCGGAAACGCGGATCGTCGTCTCCGCGTCCGGCCGGAGCCGAGCAGGGCGCCACCGCGTGTCGGGAAGCCGAGGCCGGTCTTTTAGGGTGAGGTTCTACCGGAAATTGTGTGCGTTTTGGGGTCCTTGTGTTTCTCTGTTTCTCATGTGCTAGATGGTTCGCCATTTGGTGCTCTAGGATCACCGGAACGGGAAAGGTCATCCCCGGTGCTCATCGTCGCGGGTCGGCACGTCGTCAAGCCCACTCCTCCGTCCCGTTTCCGTCCCAACCAGCTAGTGGTTTAGGGTCGTGGTGAGTTCCTGAACCGTTTCCAACCTTTGGTTTAGTCTCTATCGTCTTGTGCTCGCCGGCGTATGGTCTGCCGCCGCCGCCGAGTCGCCTTGTTGCGCGGCGAGCTCGCCGCCGGTCAGGTCTAGCCTTTTAGGGTCCCTAGGGTCGCATCTTAGGGCTTAGTTCATCGTTCGGTGATGGTTCCCTCGCCGCATGGGCCGCCGGCGGCAAGCCGCCGTGCTCGCTCGCGCGCGGGAGTCGGAAAGAACAGAGAGAGCGAGAGGTGGGAGAAGAAACTAACGGCTGGGGTCAGCCTGTCAGTGTCCCCGTGCGGAGGCGCGTGAGCGCGCGCGGGGGGCTGACGGCTGGGGCCGGCCTGTCAGCGACCCGGCGCGGAGGCGAGCGCGCGCGGGTGCGTGCGGGCTGTGCTGGGCCGGTGTGCGGTTGTGGGCCGGCTCGGTGGCGCGCGCGCACGGCCGCGGTCTGGGCCATGGTGGGCCGAATGGCCGTTTCATTTTTCCAGCGATTTTCTATTGCTTTTTCATTTTAATTAAAATGAATAGTGCCAGGTTTTAATCTTTTTGTGTGGATTAATCTACTGCACCATAAATTATGAAAATATTTCTAGATACTCTCTGTGATGTGTAGAATTTAATAAAAATATTAAATGCATGATTCGAGTGTTTTCTGTAATAATTAAAAATCAGCACATTAAATGATAAAAGGAACTTTGATGATTTTTAATAATTTCTGTGATGTTCCAAAAATCATGAAATTTATTGTGTCACTGTTTGGTACTAAAATCTATCTGTTGGTGCATTTTGACATCAAATGAAAATAGTTAAATATTTATTAAATTATATGTTGGTTTAAATGATAATATTAAGAATAGTAAATGGAATGATTATTGATTGGTGTGATTTTTGGATTGATTAAGATTCTAGGTCAATCACCTTTATGACCTAGGGCAATATGAATTAGATTATTCATGTCTTGCTAAGGTAGGGTCTTATACACATATGTGGTTTATTGGTTACTAAATTTCATCTGTCATTTCATGCATTCCTGCATTTATTATTGCACACGTGTAGTGACCGAGAATCTGGAGATAAAGTCCGAGGGTCCAGCTGAGGAGGTCGCTTCAGAAGTTGTGCAAAGCTTTGATATCTGTGGCACTGACCCGGACCCGACACTCTACGCGATCCAAGGCAAGCCCCGGTGCATTCAGCCCCTCCTTGTTATTTAAAAATATTTATCACTTGAGTTAATCTATAGCATTAGGTTACTAGGAGTTGATTGACAACCACTTGATGCATAACCATCCTTGACTAATTACCAATACCTGAGAACCTGATTTAATTAAAAGTATTGAAAAATGCTTAGTCATGCATAATGGTTAGATTTGCAAAAATGCTATTTTGAACTATGATGATACAAATGAAATGAATCACTTTATGGGACTGGTTATGTCCTTGTTTGTTGGCAGTGTTCCTAGCTAGTTCATTGTCAACCACATGGATGGGTTGTTCCGTTTGGTCGACCATCTGTTGGGTTAGAGTCCCAGCGATCCTCGCCATCGGAAAGCGATGTGAAAACCGGGTAGTTACCAGTGTACTTGGGTTAGAGTCCCAATGCATGGTTTCTAACGGAAAAATATTAGGGACCGTTCGTTGTCAGGCCTGCTGTGATCAAGACTTTGCAACTAGCCACATACTTCGGAAAGCCTCTGACTCCGGTGGCTCTACTGCTGGAACCGACAACCACGCACTGGGAGTGGAGAGATGGCGAGAGTAGCGTGTACCCTCGTGGCCGTCGTGCCTGGAGACGAGAGGAGTATTGTGCTCTCGGGTGGCGCAGGACCGGTTCCGGGGTATGAAAAGCCGTGGTAGGCGGGATTGGCGTATGCAAGCTTAAGTGCTACATACGCAGTGTGGATAGGGATCCCCAGCTGGGTATTAATCGATTCGAATCGTCGTTGCTCCTCGGATATGGAGACTTGATCCTCACACCAACAGTGAATAGTGGTTCGGAACTAGGATTGTTTTGAATGGATTAAGCAAATGAAAGAATGTTGATATATGAGAAAGAACTTGGAGAAATGGATACTGATGAATAGTATTATTGAAAATAAAATATTGAGTTAGGAATAGTAATGCTTTTCCGCAAAATTCTTGATCTCTCGCTAAAGCCTTACCTTGATTTCCCTCAGCCTGCATTCCTGAGTCTAATCTTACACTCGGGTAAGTCTTGCGGAGTACCCCATGTACTCAGGGTTTGTTAACCCCGTTGCAGGAGGGCAGCAGGTGACTGAAGTTTGTCTCGCTCCGTGCTGCGTCACCATCGTCCGGGAGAGTGAAGAAGACTAAGGTTAAACCCTTGGGCAGGGTTCGTGTAATATTAAACTACCTGTCGTACTGTTGTTCCAAACGCTACTGCTACTCTTTTAAATTTATGGTCTGTAATAACTGCACTTAATTTTATTCGAACGCTGGTCTGTAATATTAAGTACTATTTACTCTTCCGCAAATTCTACTCTGATGTATTTTGTATGAAATGTTGTAACTCTGTAATGGCTTCGCAATGGGATCCTATCGGAGATAACGGGTGCTTATGTAGCCCGACAGAGCCCGCCTAGGTCATATGGAACACGGGTCCAGCTGTCAGATGTCATTAGTGACGTTGACAGGTGCCTGTGGGCCACGTGATTTAGGCGGTTCTGTTACAGCTGGTATCAGAGCGTTCCATTGTTAAAACATTACAGGTTACCTTTCAAAAACTTCAAAATGTTTTGGATCATAAAAACTTAAACTGTTATTTTGAGTCCAAACTGCTTACAATCTTACCTTACTCAGTAGTTCTTATCTTGTTCTGTAATTTATCTTATTATGGTTATGGTAGCAGGTGGAACAACATTATTAACACTAGCCCTATGTTTAAACTAATTATGCTTTGATTTGTATTGCATGGTTTAAAATTCATAAGTGCATGCATGCATCATGATAATCACCTATGTTAATAACTTCCTCCTTAAAAGTGGGTATATGGGTTAGGAATTATCACTCCTATTCTTGCTAGCCAAGTATATCCTCATTAATTCAAACTTACCTTTCCAGCTGGCACGAACTAGGTTAACGGCGCGCAAGATGACTAGTCCTCGCGGAGTTCCGCGTCACCAGTTAGCACCCCGCGGCAGTGACGAGGCGTCTGGCAGCCGTCCACCCCGCCGCAGCCGCAAGGAATTGAAGAAAGAAATCAAGGAGCTGCACCGTGAGATAAGCCTCATGAGGGAGGACTTCCAGGTAGCCCGGGCTGATCATTACCGGGATGTGAGGACCAACAGAGACCTACGGCGGGAGATCGACCGCCTGACTCAAGAGAGGGATGAAGCTTTGGAGCAAGTTAGCGCGGCACGTGATCGGGTTGAGGAGCTAGAGGGGTACACTGAGAACCTTGAGTGGAACAACGGGATACTGCACGAGGAAGTGCATAGGCTGAACGATCAGCTTAACCCGATTCTGATTCCACGAGAGGAGGAGCCTGAGGAGGGTGTGGTCATAGGACCCGATGATGAGTATTATGACAGTGAGACTTCAGAGGACGGTTACCTTGAGGCAGCCGACCCAATGGAGGATGTAGTCGTCGAGGAGGAGGTTGTCGTTATCGACTAAGCTAGTCTTAGGACTAGTGAGGTTTAGTCTTCTGTATCCGAGTATCATAATCGTAGTGCCAAGAACCAAAGCCTAGGTGGAACTTGTTGTGATTTGTGTGTATTGAACCTTGTTAAATTCGGTGTTCTAAGTTGTAATGCTACTATATTTTAATTATGCAATGTGAGTCCTTAGTGGTTGTTTTAAAACAGATGGTCAACACTCGCTCAAATGGTGCTGGTACTTCTGACGAAGGAGCTGCTCCCTATCCACCACCCATTCCACCAACTTTAGCAGATGCCATCGCGGCCCTGGCTAATGCAGCCAACGCTATGGCTCAAAACCGAGAAAACCGTGGCGGGCGTCGAGGCCGCCGCGAAGATGAGGAAACCACCTATGTAGACTTCACTGAAACCCGTCCACCAGTATTCACAAAAGCCGAAGAACCTTTGGAGGCTGATGACTGGCTTCGTACTATGGAGCAGAAATTCAGTTTGATCCGCTGCACGGAAATCCAAAAGCAACTATTCGCGGCTCAGCAGCTGTGTGGTCCGGCCAGTGCCTGGTACGCCAACCTATTGTCTGCACAGCCCGAGGGGCATCAGCTTACTTGGGCAGAGTTCCGCGAAGCTTTCCGAGCACATTACATCCCAGCAGGTGTAATGAAAATGAAACTGGACCAGTTCTTAGCTCTGCAACAGAAAGATTCTTCTGTGATGCAATATGTGAACCAATTCAACCATCTTGCCCAGTATGCTCCTGAACACACCAATACTGACCAAAAGAAGAAAGATTGCTTTGTCAGGGGCCTAAACTTCAAGGTCCAGCGTAGCTTATCTAACAACCTCAACTGTTCTTACCACGAAGCTGTGAACAGTGCCGTTGCTTACGAAGAAAGTGATCGTAAGCATCAGGATGAGAAGAAGAAAAAGAAGTCAGGCTTTTCTGGTGGTCAAAAACGCCAGAAGATCATCTATCATCCTACACACCACAATCGCCCCGCTTACCCTCAGCAGCAAGTCGTGGTACGCACCGCGGCTACCTCCCATACCTCGAATCAACAGAACACCACTCAGCCGAATGCCCCAGGCGTTCGTATCAATACCCCTCAGACCACCTATAATCATCCTTACTACAACTGTGGTAAATTGGGACATTGGGCTCGTGACTGTCTATATCCCAAGAAGTACAATCAAAATGCCCAGAAAGGTCCTGGGCAGCAGCAACAGCAGCATCAGAATCAGCACCGTGGTCAGCCGCACCAGGTTTAGAAGGTCAAGCTTGTCAAGAAGGCTGGACACGTCTATTATACTCATGTGGATGACATCCCTGCAGGAGAGCCCGTCATGATGGGTAGGTTTCCTGTCGCCAGTCACCCCACTATTACACTTTTTGATTCTGGTGCATCACATTCATTCATCAATCGTACATTTGTGGTAAAACATGAGATTCCAATTGGAGAAATAAAGGAAAACTTCCTTATACATTCGCCCGGAGGGCGTATAAATACTAAGGAGGTAGTGCATCGAGTACCTATCGAGTGCATCGAGTACCTATCGAGTTGGGCGGGCATATATTCCCAACCACCATGATAGTACTCAAGGATCAGGACATAGATGTCATATTAGGTATGAATTGGATGTATCAGCACAAGGCACTGATAGATGTGCTGAATAGGACCATAAAAGTCAACATACCTGGTAGTCAATCTCAACTTCTTATCCAACTGCCACTACCCGTGAGAATGATTGAGAAGACAGTGCAGAGATTGTGTGCCACCTCAGTTCAAGAAATCCAAAATATTCCGGTAGTTTGTGAATTTCCGGATGTATTTCCTGATGATCTACCCGGTCTGCCACCTGACCGTGACGTAGAGTTCGCTATTGAGTTGAAGCCAGGAACTGCACCTATATCCCGCAGAGCCTATAGGATGCCTCCCAAGGAATTGGCTGAGCTTAAAATTCAACTGCAAGATCTGCTTGATAAGGATTTCATCAGACCGAGTTCATCTCCTTGGGGTTGTCCTGCTATATTCGTGAAAAAGAAGGACAAGTCACTCAGACTCTGTGTCGATTATCGCCCACTCAACGAGGTCACCATTAAAAAATAAATATCCTTTGCCTCGTATTGACCTACTCTTTGATCAACTAGCTGGAGCCAAGGTCTTTTCCAAAATTGACCTTAGGTCTGGTTACCACCAAATAAAGATCCGTCCTGAGGATATTCCTAAAACAGCATTCACCACCAGATACGGCCTTTATGAGTATCTGGTCATGTCTTTTGGCCTAACCAATGCACCTGCCTATTTCATGTACCTCATGAACTCTGTTTTCATGCCCGAACTTGACAAGTTTGTAGTCGTGTTCATCGATGACATCCTTGTTTATTCTAAAACCCCTGATGAACATGCCAACCACCTCCGTATTGTCCTGACCCGTTTGAGAGAGCACCAACTATATGCCAAGTTTAGCAAATGTGAGTTTTGGCTAGATCGAGTTCCTTTTCTCGGACACATTTTATCAGCTGAAGGTGTATCCGTGGATCCAAGCAAGGTGGAAGAAATCTTGAATTGGAAGCCACCAACCACAGTTCATCAAGTCCGTAGTTTTATGGGAATGGCAGGGTATTACCGTCGGTTTATTCCAGACTTCTCAAGAATAGCCAAGCCCATTACCAACCTGTTGAAGAATCAGGTCAAATTTATCTGGTCGCCAGAATGCGAGAAGGCATTTCAAACCTTGAAAAAGTTGTTGACCACTGCACCAGTATTGGCCCAACCAGATATAGAAAAGCCCTTTGATGTGTACTGTGATGCTTCTGGTACCGGACTTGGTTGTGTCTTGATGCAAGAAGGAAGAGTCATTGCTTATGCCTCATGGCAACTCAAGCGTCATGAGGAGAATTATCCCACTCATGATTTGGAGTTAGCAGCTGTGGTACATGCCTTGAAGATATGGCGTCACTATTTGCTGGGCAGTAACTGTAATGTGTATACAGATCACAAGAGTCTGAAATACATTTTCACTCAAGAAGAGTTGAACATGAGACAACGAAGATGGCTCGAGCTAATCAAGGATTATGATATTGAAGTGCATTACCATCCTGGCAAGGCGAATGTGGTCGCTGATGCACTCAGTCGTAAAGTGCACTGCAATTGTTTGACAGTCAAGCCGTATGATATGTCCTTGTGCTATGAGTTAGAAAAATTAGGGGTAGAAATAATTCCACAAGGCAGTCTGACCAATATTAGTATTGAAACACCCATCCGAGATGAGATTATTGCCGCTCAGCGGAAAAGTAATGGAATCAAGCACCTCAAGGAAAAAGTTCAAGCTGGTAAGGCAGATTGTTTCCGAATTGATGATGATGGTGTCGTGTGGTTCAAGGATCGTCTGGTGGTTCCAAAGGTGCCGGAGTTGTGACAAAAGATCCTTGATGAAGCACATCTGACGAGGTTTTCCATCCATCCCGGCAGCAACAAGATGTATCAGGATTTGAGGCAAAAGTTCTGGTGGACAAAGATGAAGATAGAGATTGCCCGGTATGTCGCAAGATGTGACACGTGTCAGAAAGAGAAGGCTGTTCACATGAGGCCTGGAGGAGAGCTGTAGCCATTACCTGTTCCTGCATGGAAGTGGGAAGATATCAGCATGGATTTCATAGTAGGATTACCCAGGACAACTAGAGGTTTTGATTCCATCTGGGTTATTGTGGACCGCCTTACGAAGCAAGCTCATTTCCTACCAGTCAAGAAAGATTTCAGGGCACCGGCATACGCGAAGCTTTATATTGAAAACTTAGTTAAGTTGCATGGTGTACCGAGGGCCATCATTTCTGATCGGGGTACCCAGTTCGTCTCCAAGTTTTGGCGGGCCTTTCACAAGTCCTTGGGTACAAAGCTTCTGCATAGCACTGCCTACCATCCGCAGACGGATGGGCAGACGGAAAGAGTCAATCAAGTATTGGAGGATATGTTGAGGGCTTGTGCGCTCAATTACCCTGACAAGTCGGATGATTGTCTGGCATTGGTAGAATTCTCGTACAACAACAGTTATCAAGAAAGCATCAAGATGGCTCCATTTGAGGCAGTCTACGGTCGAAGGTGCCGAACCTCATTAAATTTGTCTGAACCTGGAGAAAGATGGTTTTATGGCATGGATTTGGTCAATGAAGCCGAAGAAAAGGTTAAGCAGATCCAAGAAAATTTGAAAGTAGCACAGTCTCGGCAGAAAAGTTATGCCGATAAAAGGCGTCGACCTTTGGCATTCAAGATAGGAGACTATGTGTATTTGAAGGTATCACCAATGAAAGGAGTCAGTCGATTTGGCGTCAAAGGCAAGTTGGCCCCGCGTTATGTTGGACCTTTCTTAATCATAGAACACGTGGGAGAAGTAGCTTATAAGCTGCAGTTGCCAGAGCATCTTTCGGAGGTTCACAATGTATTCCATGTGTCGCAACTCAAGAAATGTCTTCGAGTACCTGATCAAGTCGTCGAAGTGGAAGGAGTGGAACTTGAACCTGAGCTGACATACTCGGAGTATCCTATTCGAGTCTTGGACATGAAAGATCGTGTCACGCGAAGGAATACAACCAGATGGTACAAGATCCAGTGGACTGCACATTCCGAAGAAGAAGCCACTTGGGAATCGGAAGATTACCTCGCAGAGAATTTCCCTGAGTTATTTGCTACCTTGTAGAATGTAAACTTTTTAGTCTCGACTTATGTAAACGTTCTTCTGTTTTAGCAGATAGTTTAGAATTAGTTAGTTGAGACCTGTTCTTGTCCATTACTTTGTTTCAGTTAATATTTATATTAAATCTCGGGACGAGATTTCTTTTAAGGGGGAAGGCTGTAATACCTCTGGTATTACAATTTAATTAATCTGCCATGTCATCATATTAAATTTAGCATCTGCATATGATTGTGCTTAGGGCCTAGAGTGATTTGATTTCAGCTAAGTATTGATTGTGTAATTAAGTCCTTAATAAAAAATCAAAAATAAAAATTAAATAGAAATCAAATTAAACCCTAAAGTTGACCTAAAAACCCAATTCAAAATCTATATGGAATATGGGAAAAGTTTCTTAATAAAAGTTGTAGAGGTTTTAAAATGGAACAACTTTTATTTTTGGAGATTTTGAAGTTATATTATAAAAATTCAAATTAAACTCAAATTACTATATTGAAATTTACATTTGAAACTTCAATTTCAAAAATATTAAGAATCTTCAAAAACTTCCTAAATAGAAGTTGTCAATCTCACTGAGTAGAACAACTTTCATGTTTACCAATTTTCAAGTGGTTGAGAAGAATCAAAAGTAATTTTAAAATTTCAGTTTGAAATTCAAACCCTACTTTTACCCCCTTTTCTGTAATTTGAAATTTTGGCCGAATTTGAAATTGGTGTCAAAAGCAAAAATGATCTACATAAAATTCTCTACAACTTTTGTATTCACCACTTCCTCGGATTCAGGCTGGATCAGATCCAATTTGAATCAAATAGCATTTGACCTATTTGACCTAGCACTGTAGCTACAGGGGGGTCCCCCTGTTTCTCCTCCACGTCGCGCGCGGACGGCGCCGGGCGCCGTCCGGCCGGCGTGGGTGAGCAGAGCCGCTGTCAAGCAGCCGAGAGGGGGCCCCGTACCCAGCCGAGCTTATCCTCTCCCTTGCCTGGCCTATAAGCCATCGCCGCACCGCCCCGCCCTTATTTCTCTCAATCGCGGCCATTTTCAAGCTCGTCGGCGTCCGGCAAAATTCGCTGTGCTCCGTCCTCCTTCACCACCTCCATCTTCCAGTCAGTTAGCCTGTTCCCTTGCGCATCGATTGGTGTCATCGGTGTGGGCTGTGGTGCCTCGAGCATCTGGAAACGCGGATCGTCGTCTCCGCGTCCGGCCGGAGCCGAGCAGGGCGCCACCGCGCGTCGGGAAGCCGAGGCCGGTCTTTTAGGGTGAGGTTCTACCGGAAATTGTGTGCGTTTTGGGGTCCTTGTGTTTCTCTGTTTCTCATGTGCTAGATGGTTCGCCATTTGGTGCTCTAGGATCATCGGAACGGGAAAGGTCATCGCCGGTGCTCATCGTCGCGGGTCGGCACGTCGTCAAGCCCACTCCTCCGTCCCGTCTGCGTCCCAACCAGCTAGTGGTTTAGGGTCGTGGTGAGTTCCTGAACCGTTTCTAACCTTTGGTTTAGTCTCTATCGTCTTCTGCTCGCCGGCGTATGGTCTGCCGCCGCCGCCGAGTCGCCTTGTTGCGCGGCGAGCTCGCCGCCGGTCAAGTCTAGCCTTTTAGGGTCCCTAGGGTAGCATCTTAGTGCTTAGTTCGTCGTTCGGTGAAGGTTCCCTCGCCGGAGGGGCCGCCGGCGGCAAGCCGCCGTGCTCGCTCGCGCGCGGGATTCGGAAAGAACAGAGAGAGCGAGAGGTGGGAGAAGAAACTGACGGCTGGGGTCAGCCTGTCAGTGTCCCCGTGCGGAGACGCGTGAGCGCGCGGGGGGGCTGACGGCTGGGGCCGGCCTGTCAGCGACCCGGCGCGGAAGCGAGCGCGTGCGTGCTGTGCTGGGCCGGTGCGCGGTTGTGGGCCGGCTCGGTGGCACGCGCGGCCGCGGTCTGGGCCATGGTGGGCCGAATGGCCGTTTCATTTTTCCAGCGATTTTCTATTGCTTTTTCATTTTAATTAAAATGAATAGTGCCAGGTTTTAATCTTTTTGTGTGGATTAATCTACTGCACCATAAATTATGAAAATATTTCTAGGTACTCTCTGTGATGTGTAGAATTTAGTAAAAATATTAAATGCATGATTCGAGTATTTTCTGTAATAATTAAAAATCAGCACATTAAATGATAAAAGGAACTTTGATGATTTTTAATAATTTCTGTGATGTTCGAAAAATCATGAAATTTATTGTGTCACTGTTTGGTACTAAAATCTATCTGTTGGTGCATTTTGACATCAAATGGAAATAGTTAAATATTTATTAAATTATATGTTGGTTTAAATGATAATATTAGGAATAGTAAATGGAATGATTATTGATTGGTGTGATTTTTGGATTGATTAAGATTCTAGGTCAATCACCTTTATGACCTAGGGCAGTATCAATTAGATTATTCATGTCTAGCTAAGGTAGGGTCTTATACACATATGTCGTTTATTGGTTACTAAATTTCATCTGTCATTTCATGCATTCATGCATTTGTTATTGCACACGTGTAGTGACCGAGAATCCGGAGATAAAGTCCGAGGGTCCAGCTGAGGAGGTCGCTTCGGAAGTTGTGCAAGGCTTTGATATCTGTGGCACTGATCCGGACCCGACACTCTACGCAATCCAAGGCAAGCCCCGGTGCATTCATCCCCTCCTTGTTATTTAAAAATATTTATCACTTGAGTTAATCTATTGCATTAGGTTACTAGGAGTTGATTGACAACCACTTGATGCATAACCATCCTTGACCAATTACCAATACCTGAGAACCTGATTTAATTAAAAGTATTAAAAAATGCTTAGTCATACTTAATGGTTAGATTTGCAAAAATGCTATTTTGAACTATGATGATACAAATGAAATGAATCACTTTATGGGACTGGTTATGTCCTTGTTTGTTGGCAGTGTTCCTAGCTAGTTCATTGTCATCAACAGGGATGGTTTTTCCCGTTTGGTTGGCCAACTGCTTGGGTTAGAGTCCCAACTTTCGTCGCCATCGGGAAAGGGATGTGAAAACCGGGTAGTTACCAGTGTACTTGGGTTAGAGTCCCAATGCATGGTTTCTAACGGAAAAATATTAGGGACCGTTCGTTGTTAGGCCTGCTGTGATCAAGACTTTGCAACTAGCCATATACTTCAGAAAGCCTCTGACTCCGGTGGCTCTACTGCTGGAACCGACAACCACGCACTGGGAGTGGAGAGATGACGAGAGTAGCGTGTACCCTCGTGGCCGTCGTGCCTGGAGACGAAAGGAGTACTGTGCTCTCGGGTGGCGCAAGACCGGTTCTGAGGTATGAAAAGCCGTGGTAGGCGGGGTTGGCGTATGCAAGCTTAAGTGCTACATACGCAGTGTGGATAGGGATCCCCAGCTGGGTATTAATCGATTCGAATCGTCGTTGCTCCTCGGATATGGAGACTTGATCCTCACACCTACAGTGAATAGTGGTTCGGAACTAGGATTGTTTTGAATGGATTAAGCAAATGAAAGAATGTTGATATATGAGAAAGAACTTGGAGAAATGGATAATGATGAATAGTATTATTGAAAATAAAATATTGAGTTAGGAATAGTAATGCTTTTCCGCAAAATTCTTGAATTCTCGCTAAAGCCTTACCTTGATTCCCCTCAGCCTACATTCCTGAGTCCAATCTTATACTTTTAGTCGGGTAAGTCTTGCGGAGTACCCCATGTACTCAGGGTTTGTTAACCCCGTTGCAGGAGGGCAGCAGGAGACTGAAGTTTTTCTCGCTCCGTGCTGCGTCACCATCGTCCAGGAGAGTGAAGAAGAGTAAGGTTAAACCCTTGGGCAGGGTTCGTGTAATATTAAACTACCTGTCGTACTATTGTTCCAAACGCTACTGCTACTCTTTTAAATTTATGGTCTGTAATAACTGCACTTAATTTTATTCGAACGCTGGTCTGTAATATTAAGTACTATTTACTCTTCCGCAAATTCTACTCTGATGTATTTTGTATGAAATGTTGTAACTCTGTAATGGCTTCGCAATGGGATCCTGTCAGAGATAACGGGTGCTTATGTAGCCCGACAGAGCCTGCCTAGGTCATATGGAACACGGGTCCGGCTGTCAGATGTCATTAGTGACGTTGACAGGTGCCTGTGGGCCACATGATTTAGGCGGTTCTGTTACAGGACCCATGATCAGTCTGCACGAGTTCCCCTTGACCTAGATGGCCTGCCGGGTTCCCTAGGAAACCCTGATTTCCCGATGATCTCATTGTAAGTCTTATAGTATTACAATAGTTTATACAAATGAGATAGATCAGAGTAAAGAGTGCGGAAGTATTACATTAATATAGTTTTACCAATCTAGGTTACTTTACCCCAAAACAGAGTTTCGTAGTGGAGTAGCTGTACACAACTAGACACCCTGCCCAAGGGTTACATCATATACTTTTTTGTCCATGCGTGATCCGTTAACCGGCACAGTCCCACGCAGAGCTGCACACTTAGTTTACTTGTAACAGGGGTTAACAAACCCTGAGTACATGGGGTACTCCACAAGACATACCTGACTAAGAAAAAGGAATGAGACTCAGGAATGCAGGCTGAGGGGAGTCAAGGTAAGGCTTTAGCAAGAGTCAAGGATTTTGTAGAAAAAGCATCACTAATCCTACTTTCAATATTTTTCTCATTATTATTATAATCAATATCAATAGTTCTCAGTTCTTTCTCATATATCCTTTAATTCCAATTATTTAATCATTCTCAAAAACATTCTAGTTCTGAACCACTTTTCGCTGAATGGTCGAAGGATCAAGTCTCCATAACCGAGGAGCAACAACGATTCGAATCGATTAATACCCAGCTGGGGATCCCTATGCACACTGCATATGTAGCACTTAAGCTTGCATATGCCAACCCTGCCTACCATGGCTTATCCTACCCCTGAACCGGTCCCGCGCCACCCGAGAGCACAGTACTCCTCTCGTCTCCAGGCACGACGGCCACGAGGGTACACGCTACTCTTGCCATCTCTCCACTCCCAGTGCGTGGTTGTCGGTTCAAGCAGTAGGGCCACCGGAGTCAGAGGCTTTCCGTAGTATGTGGCTAGGTGCAAAGTCTTGATCCAGCAGGCCTACAACGAACGGTCCCTAATTCCTTTTTCCGACGGCGACAATGCATTGGGACTCTAACCCAAGTACAAATGTCCCTTCGATTTTCAAATCCTGTTTCCATCGGTGACAATTGTTGGGACTCTAACCCAATGCCACGATCACCGAGCAAGAAAAACCCTTCTTGTCAATGACAGTGTACTGATCAGGTGCACAGCCATCGAACGAGAATAATACCAATTCCCATTTTCATGATTGAATAGTGTATCACAATAGCTCAAAAATAGCATTTATGCAAATCTACATTATTTAAGCAAGGCTAAGCATTTTTCAATGTTTTCATTTTTAAACAGGTTTCAAGGGATAATATATCAAGGTAGGTAATAGAGCAAGTAGGTGACAATCAACTCCTATTAACCTAATGCAATACTTAAACTCAAGTTAAAAATATTTTGTAAAACACAAGGAAGGGGCTGAATGCACCGGGGCTTGCCTGTGTTGCAGGTCTGTCAATTCTGTCAGATAGCCAGAGGAACCCAATTGACTTCTCCTGATGATTAAGCCTTCCGTCGGGAATCAATCAAGCAATCCTCCAAAAAAACCCGATCACTACACGTAATAATAATACGATGCTTAACATGATGAAATGTATGCCACGATGCAAGAGATGCACTACATTGTGAATTAATAAATAAAAGTAAACTTAATTAGTAAGTTGAGTACAACTTTTCTTTACGCAAAAGCTGCAAGCCAACAAAACCAATCTTCCAATTGTTACTTAAGATTTCTTTTTATCAGTTGCAGAAATCCACATCAATCAAGTTATTCTACTATTAAACCAATTAATAAATAACTCGAACAATTACTAAAGATACTAAAGATCATTTTAAGTTAATGATCTAGGATCACCAATCAATCTGAAAGTCACACAAAACCTAAGCCATTAGTGTTTTCTATCCATTTTAACAATCATTTAATAGAGCATTAAATAATAACTAAGTAACTACTTACATGAAATAGCATTTAAATTTTTGTACTTAACAAGTTTAGCATAAGCTAAAACAAGTTAGCAAGATACTAGGGGCCAGCACATGACAATAACCCAAAGTTAACACACCAATCCCAAAATTGATTAAAGTTTTCAATTTATTTTATTAATCGATAAATAGAGTATTAAATAGTCATTAAGTAAACTATTTCCATTTGAGCCCAAACTTTTCCATCAGATAGCCCTTATCCTAAAATAGCACCAAAATAATTTTCATGATTTTTGGATCATCATGTAATTTATTAAAATTCATCAAATTCGCTCTTATTAATTTAAAGACACATTTTTAGTTACTGTACAAAGTGTTCAAATTCATCATTAATATTTTTGTAAAATACTGCACACTTCAGAGAGTATATGTAAATATTTTCATCATTTTTGAATCGGTAATTAATTCCCTACAAAAATAATAAGACATAGCACCATTCAAGTCATCAGGAAATGGAAAAAGTACTTTAATTCGTGAGAAAAAGGAAACCATATTTAGGCCCGAGTTGGCCCAACTGGGACAGGCCGGCCCACTCGGCCTGCCCAAGCCGTGCCTTAGCCATATTACGGAAACCCCCTCCATGTTTCTGAGTATTAACCCGCACTCCACCCGTTCCTATTCATATGAGTCACAAGAAATGCACCTAGCCCCCTGCAATAGGTTATATTCTAAACACGAGGTCCTTCGTTTCTCATCCCGGTCAACCGGAGCGCCGGCGGCGCTTGACCTTCCCACACCCGCCAGCTGGCAGCCTCTCCGGCGACAGGGAAAACATCCAAGTGCTCTTCACGACCACACGAATCAGCTAGGGTAGGTTTTGGGAGGGTCCCGGGCTCTGAACTCGCGCGGCCACGGCCTGGTGGCTCGGGCACACTGCGCACGGCGGCATAGCCGTGTTCCGGTGTCCTGGTCGTGGTAGAGTCTGGGAGGAGGTGGGTAAAACATCTAGGAGACTTACCAGAGCGTGCTGCGCACATTGGTTGGGACAGAGGGTGACCGGAGATAGGTCCCTGATGAAAACCGAGGTGGTGGCGACGGGCTCCGACGGTGACATCGCTGTTCGGGCGAGTTCGAAGCATGAAAGAGAAAACTAACGAGCGCATGAGCATCAATAGGTTATATAGAAGCAGGAACGCACAACTAATCGAAACGTAACTCACTGGAGTGACGCAGCCACGACAGACCGATCACGGCGGCACCTTCCACCAGCAGCGAGGGTGAACAACTTGCCAAGGAGCCTCCGGTGGGTTTCAAAAGGCAAGAAGGGTCTTCGAAGTTGCACCAAGAAGTGGAGGAACTACGACTCAAAGCAATTGGACGATGGTTGCATGACGGGCGCAAATTCTGTCGGTGACCGTGTGGTGCTCGTCGGCGGCGGTAATGGAGAAAAGAAGAAACGGCGGCGACATGGTGCTTATAAAGGGCAGCGGCGGACTTGGGATGCGGCCGGGGTCCCCCCTTCGAGCACGGGGCACTGTCGCCCAGGCCCGGCCGGCCCTGGGCGTCGCCGGCATGTAGCACGCGCACGCGTGGCTCTACCCGTGTATGGGTGCAGAGGGCCGGACCCCCCTGCGGTCACTATAGCAAGCTATACCCCAAATCAAACCCTATGCGACCTATGTCTCCGATTTTTGTGTAGAAACCAGAGAATCCCCAAAAATAAAAGTTGTGGATAATTTCATGAAGAACATTTTTGCTTTTTGAACCAAGTCCAATTTCGGCCCAGATTTGAATTTGTTGAAAAGGGGGTAAAAGTCAAGTTTGAATTTGATCTGCAATTCGATGAAATTCTCCAAAAATATTCTCCAAAAATGTCTCAACAACTTGAATTTCTGTAAAAATAAAATTTGTTCTAATTGCTGATCTCTACAACTTTCATTAAGGAAGCATGATCAGATTCTTGGTAATTTTGAATTTAGTATTTCCAATTTGAATTTCAAAATAGTAATTAGGGCTTAATTTGAAATCTCAATCATAAGTTCAAAATTCCCAAATATAAAAGTTGTTCATCTTGAAAAGCCTTACAACTTTCACTAAAGGAGTTTGTCCAAATTCTTGATAATTTTTGAAATGGCATTTTAAATTTGAATTATCAAACACTAATTGGGGTTTAATTTGAATTTCCACCGATAAACTTCAAAATCTCCAAGAATGAAAGTTGTTCTATTTTAAAAGATCTCCAACTTTGATTAAAGCACTTTCATCAGACTCCTTTTAGTTTTTAAAATTATATTTCAAATTTAAACTTTAAAGCATGAATGAATTAGGGTTTTATTTGAAATTATTTTCAATAACTTCAAAATTGCCCAAAATAGAAGTTGCTCAACCTTTAAGGATTTACAACTTTTGTTTAAGGCCCAACACCTAATTCTTCTTAGTTTTTAAATTAGGGTTTGAGGTCGCGCTTTAGGATTTATATTTGATTTCCTTTTTATTTCCCAATTTAATTTAGTTAATTGCATACAAACACAAACATTTACATAATAAATCACTCACAAGCACTTATACACAATCACATGTTGAAATAAAATCATTTTTGTTAATGCATAGTAAAAATGCGTTTATGCAGGATGATTTACATGCAATGATGATGACATGGCAGGTTTTAATTAACCGTAACACCAGAGGTGTTACAAAGCATATGCCTCCACAAGTTTCAGGTTCAGAGTAAATTCTTAAGCCAAAACAGTCATATCCAAAACTTGGGAGAATTTAAGGTTGAAAACTAGACACTTGAGAGGAATTACGCAGAGCAACTATTCATCAACTCCAAGATAAAATTTTAAGGTTCTCCAGTTTTTATTTGACTCTAACCCAGACTAACTATAGACACACTCTAAGACCACTCTAATATATAGCTAAGTTTTTATTTGGCTTTCAAATTTTATCTTACTATCTAACTCACGCGAAAAAACTATATAATAATAAGGTGGGAAACTTATATTTAGCTGGATTTTAAATGGAGGGTGCCCTCCTCCAAGCTGGATGTTTGACAGGGTTTTTGATGTTGCAAATTGAGTGATCCTTCTGGGAGCAAGTGTATCGGCAATATAAGGGTGTCAGGTTGACTAGCTCTTTAATGTTGTGTTTTCCTATGAAACTCAATTGCCAACAAAAATACCAAATCTCATGGAGAGGGGTTAGGTTTAGTACCACTCCATGGTAAGTGATTTTATATTTCCAGCAGAAGTTTAAGCTTCTTTACCCAACTAGGAAACTTCTCTAAGAGTGTGGACCTTCATGTGCCCACATATTTTTGGTATTTTTAGATATTCTTATGATACTATTGTGAACCTTCATGTGCTCATATATTTTTGGTATTTTATGACTTTATAAAACAGACATGATAATCGCATAGGTATAGTTAACCTGATAATTAGGGGATGCTCCTCCCTCAAGCTAGATGTTTGCAATAATTAGTGTTGATGATCTTTTAGAGCAAGCTTGTCAGCAGTAGTCCTAGTGGGCTCCACTGATGGACTCACTCCTCAGTCATAGTGTCATTCCCGCAGAATTATACTCCAACAAGAAAACCAAAACTCGAGGCTCGAATTTAATAAGAGATTAGTGATGAGCCAATAAGTAATTGATTATTCTTTTGAGTTGATTTCAATTGACAGATTGTAGCAGGATTCTTTTTAGGATTTTCTGATTTTCTTATGCAGAAAAGTAAATATGTATGCATGATATATATTTTAATTTTATGCCACCACGGAGAATATTTATTCTCATGGGGCTTAGGATTTTCATAATGCAAGAAAGTAAATACAGATGCTATTATCATTTTTTTATGCCACCACAGTAAATACACCTACAGGGTTACCATAAGTTTATTCACGTGGGGCTTTAATATTTTGTGATGCGGTAAATAAGACAATAAAGATTTTTCTTTTTCTTTTGATATGCATAAAGATGAATATGCTAAAGTAAAATTACTAATCTAAATTATGAATACTAATTAATTAGATAACTACCATATTACCTTATGGCAAGGGTACGGAATTTAAAGTCTACCGACAGGACTTTTTCTTCCACTCTTGTGTATCTCTCTGTCTTAGAGATGGAGGTCTTGATGGTTGCACCCCTTGTAATGGTGATGTCACTTTTATCCATTGTTTGGCCAGCAGGTTGGAGTAGAGCATTAATAGTTGGATCTGGCAACATCTTGCTCAGTGTGCATATTCACAGAACCTCCACTTGTGGAATTTTGGGAATTAACAAACTTTGCTCGAAGTGTTTTCCTTTTTGCAAAACCATGGTAGAGATCAAGTGCATGGGTTCTGTTGGAGGAAAAACACCAACAGAACCAAATCTATTTCTTTATTTATTCTTCTCTAGCCTTAGGCACATTGAACAATACGAAATTGGTGTTGCATAATTTGTTTACTTATACCATGAGTTATAAGATCAAAAGATTAAGAATTTATGTTGCATTTAAGTTCACATGGCAGAAAAGATTTAAATTGCTTAACCAATGGAAGGGTTGTCTATCTCTATATAAATTTTCACATGAGTATGACTATCATCTTCCAAAAATAGAATACATTGTTTTAGCACATTTGGTTAAGACTGAGATCAAAAGAATGGTGCCATGAACAATCTTAAAGGACAAAGCATGTTGAGTTAATTAGGTTAATCAATTAATGCTGTAACTCTAACATGTTTGCATCTTCATTTATGTGCATACCAAGATCAAGAGGAAAATAGTGACCGTTTACCTTAAGATATTACCTTCATTATTGGAGCGTGATGGCACTAAGTAATGAAGGGTAGATGACTGGTGGTCCTTTTCTTCTCTTGCATCTTGAGTTGTTCATGAGCATCTTGTCTCCTTTGTTGCTTATCCTCTTTGCCATCTTTTGTTTCTTTGATTTTGTGACACCTTGTCAGTCCATTCATTATTATGCCTGTAACAGATTAGTGGACAACACATACCCGAAGGAATGTACAATTTTGGAACATAGGTTATCTGTCCAGAATCATGTTCCATATATGCTACTAAGAAGATAGGGTTGATATTATGTTAGCATAGATCATGTTCTATATCGGCATGGCTTGGGTTCAAGTAACTTGCAGCAGAAGATAAAGTGAATGGATCATTAATAGTCACAGTTCTTCCATTCATGATGAATGAGCTGTGTCTTCCCCTGCAAAGTTATTGAAGTTCAGCATGTGCCCTGTCTCATCTCTGATTCGAATTCACCTCATGACTTACCCAGATTAATTGTGAAAGTTTCCTGCAGGGGTTAGTCCAACAAAATATCCAATGTCTATTACAGCAATTTCTAGTTCAATAACCAAACCAAACTCCATGTCTAGTTTTAATGAAGGAAGGCGTTTTTAACCTGAGCACCACGCTCAATTTAAATACCAATGGAAGTATTTGCAGTACTTCCAAACCAAATCTTACTATGGCAAACAAAGGTGACATGAAAGCACTTATAGAGATTTATTCATTTAGAGACGAAAAGGCGAACAATTGAGCATGGATTAGAAAGGTAGAGACAACCAATATTAGCAACATAAGATTTTCTAATTAAGCCCATTACCCCAAGCTGGAATTTTGCAAAGCAAAGTTAAGCTTGGATGGATATAATTCAATATTACATAATGATTGGTCGGATATACCTTGCATTGTTACTCTTCTACTTCAAACCTGAAATGGTTAGCGACAAAAATACCCAAAGGACTATTTTCATAATTATAATTCTATGCTCAATTCAAAAGGGCATTATAGTAAAATTAAAGGTGCAAGCTCAATTCATTTTTCAAGAGTGGTTATTTTAGGACACAAAGTTATTCTTGAAAAACCTTCTAATTATTGTACTTTAAGTTCATGGGTGGTTTCCTCTAGAACACCAACCTATGTGCACCTATCTTAAGATTACAACGAGATCTACAATATTTATGATAAACATACGTATCTACAACCACCCTTTCAAAAAATTTATGAACAGGTAGAATGAGGGGGTTGAAGATCTCGCGCGTGATAATGTTAGAGAGACCAATTGATCCAGGAGATTTCTCATATGAGCATGGATTCGATGAGGTGTTAATAAAATAACTCCCATGCTCATCGATATGATCTCCCTTTTCAAACTCCAAGGGTGTTTCTTCATAGATGTCTATAGGCAACAAGTTTGTCTCTATTATTTCATGTCTACGACATTCATTGGATGTTTTATTTTCTAGGATTTCCCATGGATTGGTATCTCTAAGTTTGGACTTGTCTAAGGCTTTCTCTAAACTTGGATGAGTTATGTTTACTACAGAAATTGATTTAAGCTCACCATTTGAATCTAGACCAAGTTTAGATGCTAGTACTAAGGCTTCATCCTCTTCCATCCATTCTTTGACAGTAGCGTATGTGTTTCTAGTATGTTCTATGCATTCCTGCCATTGTCGTAGCTCTTCTTGGTCATTCCAATAATCTTCATAACTCCTATTCTTGGGATGTCTTAATGGGATCCTAGGGTCATTATGAGACTTAGGAGAGAGAGCATAAAAAAGATCATCGGGGTCAAGGATGGGTTTAGAGATGGGTTCAAATGAGACATTTAATGTGAGCATAGAAGGGGAGAAGATAGAATTGATTCCTATGTGGCTTGGCTCTCCTTCTATGGCATCACTAGACATGCCATCCCTGTATTCTTCCCAATGTCTTTCAGGGGGGAAAGGAGGTTGACGACATTTTTTCCAAGATGCTCTTCTGAGAAGATCTGATTTACATTGATTGATAAGCATCTTAGCTAATTGGAAGTCTAAATCATCAAAGTGGGGTTTCGATGGTTTAGGATTGACAGCTAGATCTTGGGATTGGAGTGATTGTGTTTTAGCTACCAAAACTTTCTCTTCTAATTCGGGAGATGATTCCTCTTCTTCCTCGGGGGGCTCGGAATTAGCTTGAGCAACCTTGTTAATCATAGCTCTTGCTTTACTTATAGGCAAATAAGGAAAGGCTCTTCCAGAGGATAAATCAAGGGATTCCCTAGAATTCTTGGTAAGACCCAAATGGAAGTATTGAATAAGTACGGGGTCTGGAAAACCAAGGTCAGGGCCAGATGTAACAAGTTCATTAAAACGATCCCATGATGTACTAAGAGATTCTTGTTCTAGTTGCCTAAAAGTTAGAACTTGTTTTCGAAGGTTAACTACTCTATGGATGGGAAAGAAATATAAACAAAATTTAGAGCACAAAGTTTCCCAATCCCCTTGCATACTTTCTACGGCTCGATTATACCAACGTTTAGCTCTTCCGGTCAAAGAGAACGGAAAAAGCTTCCATCTTACAGTTTTATCGGACATGCCAGTTATGCGCAAGCATGCATAGGTCTGGTCGAATTCTCGTAGGTGTAAGTATGGGTTTTTGTTTCCTTCTCCCGAGAAGTTTATCCCGAATCATATTAATTAGACATGGGCGCAGCTCATAGCCAGGTGTTATGATAGGCTCTACAGATTTTGGTGGCCCGAAGCTTTTGCGCATGCCAAATAGATAGATAGACGTGGAATTTAAAACATCCATAAGGATGAACATAAAATGATGAAAAGATAGGGATAAAATAGAAAAGATAAAAGTATAATACAAGATTAAGCTAAACTCAGTCAAAATTAGCAAACCGTTCCCGGCAACGGCACCAGAAATGCTTGTTGGTATAAATTAACTGCACTCTACTTAAATAAGATTGTATTCAGATTATCCGCAAGCGCACAGATAATATACTGCTGTCATATTTCACCCGAAGGTTTTAAATATCGAATCCACAAGGAACAGTAGGTGATAATGACCAAGCCGATGAACTTAACTCTATAATTAGGTTAGATAATATCAAGAAAGAGGAAATAGCTAATGACTATCTAGTCCCAACAGCCGGTAAACTTTGAATAATATCGTTCTAACTGGGCAGTGACATGAATAAGAGGCGAAATCAGAGTTCCCTCCTACCAGACAATTATACACCTATCGATCCTATCAATGGGAAGTGGACTACAGAGGACTCAACACAGCTGTAACCTACGCGATCTACCACTATCCGGCCAATCAAGGGACACTCACAAGTAAACCTAGCCTAGGCACCACGCCTACACTATGAAATACTACTTCAATCAAGTAATGACCAAGATCAAATCACTCAATATGAGTTGCAAACTTAAGAACGAGTAAGAACAAATGCTTACTTGAATTAGAAGTTGAATACAAAAGTACCTCAGAATGCAGCTCCGGGCGAGCAAGCTGAGTCCAGAAGAATACAGCCACGAAGAAGCACTGACAGGCCGGAACTCCTCCAGAATCGCTACTCTCCTACTCTATCTCTCTAATCTCTAAACAAGACTAGATCTAGATGAACTAGCCTCTCCTAACTGCTACAACTAGATGAACTAGAACTACATGAACTAGAACTAGATCAATTAGAGGGACCTTAACCTTAATTTATGTAAAGGATATGAAGCACCGGGGTGTAGAATGCCTTCTGGAGGGGGCCTGGGGCGTCCTTATATAGGCCGAGGTAGAGTAGGGGGCAAGGAACCCCCACGTCATCGATCCACGTCTCATGTTACGTGCATTGTCGGATCAAACCGACTTTGTGGGATTCGGGGCCCCGGTTGCTCGGGTGTGTTCCAGAGGCTTCTAGTGTTCTCGTGATGATGTTTCCTTCGTGGTTAAGTTTCGTGTCTTTTATGCTCTTTAACCCTTCTTTTATGCTTTTCTGGAATAACCCATGGAAAACATAGAACATGCAAAACTTGTGGAAATTTGCAGTTAAAACCCTAGACTAGTATGTATTCATGTGTCCTTTCATGTCTAAAGTTCTAATAAAAGTTGACGTTATCCACCGTCAACAGGGTCCGAGCGCCCGAGGGAGGCGATGTGCTTCCGAACGGGTCTGTCATAGGCTGTGCGGGAAGTTCTTGCATGGGCCGTTCCCGCGTGGGCCTCGGCTGGCGCCTCCTTGGGCCGGGCTATAATCGGGAAGTGTGATTTTGCGTTGAAGCTGGGTACCCCATAGTTGGGTACCCGACAGTAGCCCTCGAGCCTGTGGTGGAGTGAAGGCACTCCTCCAGAGGCTCATGCTGGTTTCTCCTGTCATGTTAGTTAGTAAAGTTTGTTTATTTTATCCGGTGGGTGCACTGCGAGCGCACCCGTCGGGTGTAGCCCTCGAGGCCTTGGAGGGATGATGCATCCCTTCAAGGGCTTGAAATGAAGCTTGTAGAGTCTCGGGTGCTTTCTTGCTCGCTGGTGACTCGTCCCTTGGTAGGAGCTTTTTTCTGGCGCTGGAGCCCCCGAGCCTTTGCCACGGGTGGTTGGCCTATCCGGGTGCGTCTTTTATCCTACCAAGACACAGAGAGAGTCCTCGAGCCCCCTTTTCGTATCGGGGGTCGATCGGATTCTTTTTGGTTCGACCTTCACGCTCTTCTTTCGAGAAGAGGAAGGTTTGGTCGTGCTCGACTTCCCACGGTAAGGGCACGAGTCGGCACTTCCGGTGAGCTGCAAGCGTGTCAGTCTAAGTGGAGGTCCGTGCTCCGTTCGTTGGGGGTCGGCTAGTGGCCTGAGCACACTCCAAAAGTTCCCCGAGGATTTACAGGTGTCGGGTCCCTTCGACGGGTCCCGAGGGCCTGATACCTTCCCCAGAGGGTATCCCATATCATCAACTCACTGCTGGGACCTGGACATAGTGTGGGTGTCCCTTTTTGATGCTCGGGCATCGGGATACTGACCGTTTCGTGATCCACCCGCTTGCTGTCCCTCGCTCGGTATCCCTGGGGTGACTGTTCGAGCCACAGAGGGCCAGTTTTTGATCCCCTGCAAATGTAACCGGCGCCCGAGCCCGAGGTTCCTTCGTTGGGAAGGAGAGCGATTGTCAGAATCGAGGGGGTTAGTGTAATGATTCGATGCACCTTTTGAGGAGGGAAGCCAGACAGACGCGACGGTTCGAGGCAGATGGGACGTTTGCATGCGCGAAGGCGATGGCGAATGCAGAGAGTCGTGGTGGGGCCTGCACAGTTAATGCGGCGGATTCACCGCATTCACTTCGTCCTCGTGGCCTAAGTATATAAGGAAACAACCATTTCCTTTTCTTTCTACCCTAGCCATTTGCCTTCGCTTACCTCAGCCTCTTCGCATTCGTCTTCCAGAGCCATTCGCAAGCTCCACGTCTTCGCCGTCGGCATCCTTTTCTTTCTCTTGCATCCTTTTCCTCCCGCGATGGCTGACCCAGTGCCTACCGACGCCGCCGCCACTGCCGCCACCACGCTCGAGGTGGAGCCTTGGCTCCCCTCTTCGGTGACGGAGGCACAGCTTCAGGAGCTCGTGTGGTTGGGGCTCCTCCGCCACTGCACCAACCTGCAGCGTCCGGAGTGGATCGTGCCGCCGCGCTACCACTGGGAGCCGCGGCCCCTCGAGGGGTACATGGTGAGCTTCGTTGCCTTCCACGAGCGGGGCCTCGGGTCGCCACCAAGTCGGTTCTGCCATGCGCTCCTCTTCAACAACGAGCTAGAGCTGCACAACCTCACCCCCAACTCTGTCTCGCAGGCGGCGATCTTCGCCGCCGTCTGCGAGGGCTACCTTGGGGTGATGCCACACTGGGACCTCTGGCGGTTCCTCTTCCACGTCGACGCGGGGAACCCGTGGAAGGCCGTTAGCACTGGGGGCTGCAACTTCGCGGTCCGCACCGCCGAGTACATCCCATGCAAGGCCCAGTCGTCGAACAAGGGGTGGCACGACGGTTGGTTCTACCTACGGAACGACGACGGCGCCTTCCCTGAGTATACGGGGAAGGTGATCTCCACCCCCATTCCGCGATGGAAGTGGGGATGCCTGACGTGGGACACCAGGCACCTGAGCCCTTATCTCGCCACGTTGCAGACGTTGTAGGATAAGGGCTTGCCAGCGGCCGGGGTGGTGGCGCACTTCTATGCACGGACAGTGCTGCCCCTGATGGAATGCCACCTCACCCTGTACGAGATGGCGGAGGGAGTGTCGAGTGTGGGGACCTCGATGTTGACCCAGAACCTCAGCTCCGAGGAGATCATGCGCCGTGTAAGATACACGGTAAGTGGTCACCCCACCCTCGACGAGCTGAAGAAGGTGGCCATGCGCCCACGCCCGGGGTACATCTCGCTGGTGAGTACCTCTTTTGTCTTCTGTCGTTCGTTCATCCTTCTTCCCCTTCTGATCCTCCTTCCCCTTTCGGCGTAGGGCCTCTCGAGGGAGGGAAGGCGTTCTCTGCCCCCCGTCCCAGAGGATGCCCTCCTTCGGGCCCATAACTGCCTTCAGGGCAAGCGGCAGAGGGTGGAGAAGGAGAGGAAGACCTCTAAGAGGAGGAAGCAAGCTCGGGAGGCCCAAAGGCTTGCCCAGCGTCGCCGCCGCCAGCGGGAGGCTGGGGAGCCGGAGGAGGAGTCCCCCTCTTGGGATGACCTAGATGACGACGACGATGATGATGATGAGGACGCTAAGGCCACCCGGCATATGGTGGCGACAAAGCCCGTGTGGGCGCCGACGAGCCAGGAATGGCTCCCATGTCGGCGCTCGCCGGCAGAAGCGCCGGGGGCCATGTTCCGAGCCCCCGAGCTGAGTTAACGGAGGCCGCGCCTGGAGGCGCGGTGTTGGCTGGCGAGACCGTTGAGGCTGAGGATCCACCGACCGGCGGCCGTGAGGGTTCGTCGGAGGGGCCGGGAACTGGCTCAGGCCCGTCGCCTGAGATGGCCGAGGCCGCGCCCGAGACGGACGAGACCGCGGCCTTGACCGCAGGCTGGTGATGGGGCCCAGGGGCCCTTATTCCAGTGGTCCCTCCCTCTGGATGCGTCACTGGTCGCCATTACGTCCGAGGCCAGAGGGAGTGAGGAGAGGACGCCGCCCGCGACAGAGTTGGGCGACGCTGGGACGCCTGACCTCGAGCTGGGGTCCGCCGAGACCAGGGCGTCCCTCCCGAAGGATGGCGGTGCCGAGGTGACCCTCCCGGTGGCCAGACGGATCCCCCGCCGCTAGGAGCATCCGCTAGCGGTGATGACTCCGACGTCGAGGTGCTGCCCACCCCTCCGTCGGCGACGCAGCCCACACCGTCCGCCGAACTCGCCGCTCCGCGAAGCATCGGGGCGGCGAAGAAGACGGCGATCCCTAAGACCAAGTAAGTAGTTTTTTGAATCGTTGCCTTACCGATTTTTGTCCCTGCATTGCGAATGCTGATATCCTCCCTGTCTTGCTTCAGGAAGCGCCCGGGGTCGGCCCTTTAGGTCTCGCACCGGAAGGTCCTGAAGGTGCAGGCCCGGAGCACCGCCAGGGAAGAGGGTTGCCTGTTGGCCGAGGAGGCTCCCTCGACGGAGGCTCGTCCGGCCGAGGGCTCGGTGGTGCCGGAGGTGGCCTTATCTTCTACGGTTGTCGTGGCCGCGGCCGCCGTTGAGGAGGCGGCTCCGGCCCTGACTTCCGAGGCGCCCGTGGTCGTAGTGCTCAGGGAGGCTTCGGCGGAGACGACGGCCGCTCCTGTGCTGGAGGCGGCCGACACCGGTGCTGCTACCATGGACGTCGATGCTCTGCTATCGTCCGAGGCTGCGGTGCCACCGCCCGCGAGCTCCACGGCACTGGTCGTCCATGGGCCCCTCCCTGGGTGCTGATAGGTTCCCGCATTGAGTGGACCAGCCGGGCGAACCATGAAGCCCCGCCGGTCTTCTCGCTGCGGGATGACATCGAGGCCGCTCGGTGGGACACCGTCCAGGACCACAAGTCCCAGTGCTCAGAGAGCCTGTGCCTCCTCGCGGACTCCCTCGACAAGGAGTTCTAGAAGCGACTCCAGGTGAGTGCATTCGTCTTACCTTTGTCGCCTTGGTGTTTCTGGATCGGCATTGCCGTTTGACTTGCCTGTTTGCTTTTACTTCTTCTTCCCTTAGGAGCTCATGACGACCTCACAGGAGAAGTCTTGCTTCCTCCAGTAGGGCCTTGGCCTCTGGAAGCAGCTGGAGCTGAAGAGCCGGGCCCTTGCCCGCTCCTAGGAAGAGCTCGCCGGCGCGACAGCTCGGCTGGCCGACGTGTCCCTCGACCGTGACATCTTGAAAGTTCAGGTCGCGGAGGCTCGGGGCCGAGTCGCTGCCCTGGAGGAGCGCGTCCAGCAGCTGGAGGCTGCCCTGGCGAAGGTAGCTTAGGAGAGGGACGCCGCGCTGACGCTCGCCACCGAGAAGGAGGCCGCCGTCGAGGTTCTGTCCTCGGACTTGGCCACCTCCCGGACGGCCCTGAACCTGGCGGTGGGCGAGGTCGGCGCCATCCAGGAGGAGGCAAGGAAGGCTTGGGAGGAAGTCGAAGGTAAGTTTTACCTTTTTTACCTGTCATTTCGATTGCCTATGGTTCTTTCACCATAGCTTGATAGTCCTGCTTCTGCAGTCTTGAAGGTGGAGGCCGTAAGCACCCAAGGGACCATCGACGTCCTCAATGATGCGCATGATGCCGAGGTCACCAAGCACTGGGACCTGCAAAGGGTGGCACACGCGCTGTGTGACACCCTCGGCACTGGTGGTGGTGAGCCTTCGGGGAGATCGCTCAGGAGCCGCCTGGAAGCCCTCCACGGAAGGGTGGGTGCCCAGTTCAAGGAAGCCCTCCTGATAGGCGTCCAGAGGACGCTGGTAGTGGCGAAGTCTCACTATGAGAACTTCGACACCAACGCCGTTAGCGAGGGCTTCGTTGAGGCTTCTGACGATGAGCTCCTGGCGCTGATCAGCTCCATGGAGGTCCCTGGGGCGGCGCTGGCGGCCCTCTTCGAAGAAGACGTGAGACTCCCTCCCCTGAACCTAAAGATTAGGATAGGAAAGCCGGGCCATCGTGCCCATAAAATTTTGTAAGAAACAAAAACATGCGGTCCTTCGAGGCCTTAATATTCTTGTAAATATTTGGTGCATGTTCATTTTTTACTTCGTGTATTCATTTAGTGTTCTTCCTTAAGCGTTTTTCTTGCCAACCCTAAGCCCGGGCCATCGAGCCTCGGGGGACCTTTTCGGGCGTCGTAGCTTTAGGGGCATAGACTCGGCCGTGGTCCTAGGGATTTCGGTAAGGCGAGAGGTTTAGGAAAAAAGAGTTTGTTCAATATCACCTGAGCCTTCTCCCCTTACGAACGCTATCCTTATAAGTTCTTTTCCGAGTGCTAGTTGCCTTTAGGCGAAGAGTGGTGAGTGGAGGTGCCTTATCCTGGAGGCGTAGGCGGTCTCGCGGCTCGGCCGGCTCTGCCCTCTGGGACCCCTTTTGCTCGTCTAAGGTTTATAAGTTTTGCATTTGGTTTGGATGAGAAGTGAGCTCAGGAGAAAAATTTCAATAGTTTTTGAAATTTTTGAGATTTTTAACTCGATTAGTCTCAGAGGAGTCCGGGGGGTTCGCCCCCATCCTAGTTGTAATACCTCTGGTATTACAATTCAATTAATCTGCCATGTCATCATATTTAAATTTAAGCATCTGCATATGATTGAGCTTAGGGCCAAGAGTGATTTGATTTCAGCTAAGTATTGATTGTGTAATTGAGTCCTTAATCAAAAATCAAAAATGAAATTAAATAGAAATTAAAGTAAACCCTAAAGTTGATCTAAAAACCCAATTCAAAATCTATATGGAATATGGGAAAAGTGTCTTAATAAAAGTTGTAGAGTTTTAAAAATGGAACAACTTTTATTTTTGGAGATTTTGAAGTTATATTACAAAAATTCAAATTTAACTCAAATTACTATATTGAAATTTATATTTGAAACTTCAACTTCAAAAATATTAAGAATCTTCAAAAACTTCCTACATAGAAGTTGTCAATCTCTCTGAGTAGGACAACTTTCATGTTTACCAATTTTCAAGTTGTTGAGAAGAATCAAAAGTAATTTTAAAATTTCAGTTTGAAATTCAAACCCTACTTTTACCCCCTTTTCTGTAATTCGAAATTTTGGCCGAGTTTGAAATTGGTGTCAAAAGCAAAAATGATCTACATGAAATTCTCTACAACTTTTGTATTCACCACTTCCTCGGATTCGGGCTGGACCAACTCCAATTTGCAGCAAATAGCTGGTGACCTACTCAAACTAGCACTGTAGCTACAGGGGGGGACCCCCCTGTTCATCTTCCTCGACGCGACGCGCGTACCGCGCGCGGCGCCGGGCGCCGTCCGGCCGGCACGGGCAACCGGTGCCGCTGTCGAGCAGCCGAGAGGGGGCCCCGGACCCAGCCGAGCTTATCCCCTCCCTTTCCCGGTGTTATAAGCCACCACAGCACCTTCCCGACCTTATTTCTCCTCTCGCGGCCGCCGTCGAGCTCCATCGGTATACGGTGAAATTCACCGTGACCAAGCCACCATTGCCTTTTCCATCTCCAAGCAAGCTCGCTAGTTTCCTTGCGCGTCGATTGGTGCCATCGGTGTGCGCTGTGGTGCCTCGTGCGTCCGGGAACGCGGGTCGCCATCTCCGCGTCCGGCCGGAGCCGAGCAGAGCACCGCCGCACGTCGGGAAACCGAGGCCGGTCTCGTAGGGTGAGGTTCTACCGGAACTTGTGTGCGTTTTAGGGTCCTTATGTTTCTCAGCTTCTCATGTGCTAGATGGTTCTCCATTTGGTGTTGTAGGATCACCGGAACAGGAAAGGTCGTCGCCGGTGTTTTTCGTCGGAGGTCGGCACGTCGTCAAGCCTGCTCTTCCATCCCGTCTCCGTCCCAACCAGCTAGTGGTTTAGGGTCGTGGTGAGTTTCCGAATCGTTTCCTGCCTTGAGTTGGTCATGTTCGTTACGCGTTCGCCGGCGCGTGGTCCGCCGCCGCCGCCGAGCCGCCGGTGTGGCCGACAAGCTCGTTGCCGGTCGGGTCTAGCCGTTTTAGGGCTCTAGGGTGGTGCCTCTAGGTTCGGCTTGGTGTCCGGTAGGCTTCCCTTGCCGGAGGAAGGCTGCCGGCGGCAAGCCGCCGCGTCACTCGCGCGCAGGAGTCGGGAAGGGCAGAGAGCGAGAGGTGGGAGATGAATCTGACGGCTGGGGTCGGCCTGTCAGCGACCCGGCGTGGGCGAGTGCGCGAGCGCGCGGGAGGCTGACGGCTGGGCCCGGCCTGTCAGCGTCCCGGCGCGGAGGCGAGTGCGCGCGGTCGCCGCTGGGCCGTGCTGGGCCGGTGCGGGGTGTGGGCCGGTTTGGTGGCGCGCGCGCGCGGCCGCGGCCTGCGCTGTTGGGCCGTAGTGGGCCGAATGGCCGTTTCTTTTTTTTCAGCGGTTTCCCAATTGTTTTTTCATTTTAATTTAAATGAATAGTGTTAAGTTTTGATATTTTTGTATGGATTAATATACTGCACCAAAACGTATGAAAATATTTCTAGATACTCTCTGTGATGTGTAGAATTTGATAAAAATATTAAATACAGGATTTGGGTGTTTTCTGTATTAATTAAAAATCAGCACATTAAATGTTAAAAGGAACTTTAATGATTTTTAATAATTTCTGTGATATTCCAAAAATCATGAAATTTATTGTGTCACTGTTTGGTATTAAAACCTATCTGTTGGTGCATTTTGACATCAAATGGAAATAGTTAAATATTTATTAAATTATATGTTAGGTTAAATGATAATATTAGGAATAATAAATGGAATGATTATTGATTGGTGTGATTTTTGGATTGATTGAAATTCTAGGTCAATCACCTTTATGACCTAGGGCAGTATGAATTAAATTATTCATGTCTAGCTAAGATAGGGTCATATACTCATGTGTGGTTTATTTATTTGTTATTAAATTTCGTCTGTCATTTCATGTGCATCACATTCATACATTCATTCATTGCAAACGTGTAGTGACCGAGAATCCAGAGGTTAAGTCTGAAGGTCCATCTGAGGAGACTACTCAGGAAGTTATACAAGGATTTGACATTTGTGGAACTGACCCGGATCCGACACTCTACACAATTCAAGGCAAGCCCCGGTGCATTCAACCCCTCCTTCTTATTTAAAAATATTTATCACTTGAGTTAATCTATTGCATTAGGTTACTAGGAGTTGATTGACAACCACTTGATGCATAACCATCCTTGACCAATTACCAATAACTGATAACCTGATTTGATTAAAAGTATTGAAAAATGCTTAGTCATGCTTGACGGTTAGATTTGCAAAAATGCTATTTCAAACTATGATGATACAAATGAAATGAATCACTTTATGGGACTGGTTATGTCCTTGTTGTTAGCAGTGTTCCTAGCTAGTTCATTGTCATCAACAGGGATGGTTTTTTCCGCTTGGTTGGCCAACTGCTTGGGTTAGAGTCCCAACTTTCGTCGCCATCGGGAAAGGGATGTGAAAACTGGGTAGTTACCAGTGTACTTGGGTTAGAGTCCCAATGCATGGTTTCTAACGGAAAAATATTAGGGACCGTTCGTTGTCAGGCCTACTGTGATCAAGACTTTGCAACTAGCCACATACTACAGAAAGCCTCTGACTCCGGTGGCTCTACTGCTGGAACCGACAACCACGCACTGGGAGTGGAGAGATGGCGAGAGTAGCGTGTACCCTCGTGGCTGTCGTGCCTGGAGACGAGAGGAGTACTGTGCTCTCGGGTGGCGCAGGACCGGTTCTGGGGTATGAAAAGCCGTGGCAGGCGGGGTTGGCATATGCAAGCTTAAGTGCTACATATGCAGTGTGGATAGGGATCCCCAGCTGGGTATTAATCGATTCGAATCATCATTGCCCCTCGGATATGGAGACTTGATCCTCACACCTACAGTGAAAAGTGGTTCGGAAACTAGGATTGTTTTGAAATAGATTAAGTAAAGGAAAGAATGTTGATATATGAGAAAATACTTGGAGAAATGGATAATGATGGATAGTATTATTGAAATAAAATATTGAGATAGGATTAGTAGTGCTTTTCCGCAAAATTCTTGAACTCTTGCTAAGCCTTACCTTGACTCCCCTTAGCCTGCATTCCTGAGTCTAATCTTACACTTTTAGTCGGGTAAGTCTTGCGGAGTACCCCATGTACTTAGGGTTTGTTAACCCCGTTGCAGGAGGGCAGCAGGAGACTGACGTTTGTCTCGCTCCGTGCTGCGTCACCATCGTCCAGGAGAGTGAAGAAGACTAAGGTTAAACCCTTGGGCAGGGTTCGTGAAATATTTAACTATCTGTCGTACTGTTGTTCCAAACTCTACTGCTACTCTTTATATTTATGGTCTGTAATAACTGCACTTAATTTTATTCGAACACTGGTCTGTAATATTAAGTACTATTTATTCTTCCGCAACTTCTACTCTGATGTATTTTGTTATGAAATGTTGTAACTCTGTAATGACTTCGCAATGGGATCCTGTCGGAGGTGACGGGTGCTTATGTAGCCCGGCAGAGCCCGCTTAGGTCATATGGAACACGGGCCCGGCTGTCAGATGTCATTAGTGACTTTGACAGGTGCCTGTGGGCCACGTGATTTAGGCGGTTCTGTTACAGCTGGTATCAGAGCGTTCCATTGCTAAATCATTGCAGGATACCTTTCGAAAACTTCAAAATGTTTTGGATCATAAAAACTTAAACTGCTATTTTTGAGTCCAAACTGCTTACAATCTTGCCTTACTCAGTAGCTCTTATCTTGTTCTGTAATTTATCTTATTACGGTAGCAGGTGGAACAACATTATTAACACTAGCCCTATGTTTAAACTAATTATGCTTTGAATTGCATTGCATGATTTAAAATTCGTAAGTACGTGCATGCATCATGATAATCACCTATGTTAATAACTTCCTCCTTGAAAGTGGGTATATGGGTTAGGAATTATCACACCTATTCTTGCTAGCCTTGTATATCCTTATTAATTCAAACTTACCTTTTCAGCTGGCACGAACTAGGTTAACGGCGCGCAAGATGACTGGTCCTCGTGGAGTTCCACGTCACCAGTTGGCACCCCGCGACAGTGACAAGGCGTCTGGCAGTCGTCCGCCCCGCCGCAGCCGCAAGGAATTAAAGAAAGAAATCAAGGAGCTGCACCATGAGATGAGCCTCTTAAGGGAGGACTTCCAGGTGGTCCCGGGCTGATCATTACCGGGATGTGAGGACCAACAGAGACCTACGGCGGGAGATCGACCGCCTGACCCAAGAGAGGGAGGAAGCTTTGGAGCAAATTGGCGCGGCACGTGATCGCGTTGAGGAGCTGGAGGGGTACATTGAGAACCTTGAGTGGAACAACGGGATGCTGCACGAGGAAGTGCATAGGCTGAACGATCAGCTTAACCCGATTCTGATTCCACGAGAGGAGGAGCCTGAGGAGGGTGTGGTCATAGGACCAGAGGATGAGTATTATGACAGTGAGACTTCAGAGGATGGTTACCTTGAGGCAGCCGACCCAATGGAGGATGTAGTCGTCGAGGAGGACGAGGAGGAGGAGGTTGTCGTTATCGACTAAGCTAGTCATAGGACTAGTGGGGTTTAGTCTTCTGTATCCGAGTATTGTAATCGTAGTGCCAAGAACCATAGCCTGGGCAGGTCTTGTTCTGTTTGTGTGTGTTAAACCTTGTTAAATTTGGTATTCTAAGGTGTAATGCTACTATATTTTAGTTATGCAATGTGAGTCCTTAGTGATTGTCCTAAAACAGATGGTCAACACTCGCTCAAATGGTGCTGGTACTTCTGACGAAGGAGCTGCTCCCTATCCACCACCCATTCCACCAACCTTAGCAGATGCCATCGCAGCCCTGGCTCATGCAGCCAACGCTATGGCTCAAAACCGAGAAAACCGTGGCGGGCGTCGGGGCCGCCGCGAAGATGAGGAAACCACCTATGTAGACTTCACTGAAACCCGTCCACCAGTATTCACCAAAGCCGAAGAACCTTTGGAGGCCGATGACTGGCTTCGTACTATGGAGCAGAAATTCAGTTTGATCCGCTGTATGGAAATCCAAAAGCCACTCTTCGCGGCTCAGCAGCTGCGTGGTCCGGCCAGTGCCTGGTACGCCAACCTGTTGTCTGCACAGCCCGAGGGGCATCAGCTTACTTGGGCAGAATTCCGCGAAGCTTTCCAAGCACATTACATCCCAGCAGGTGTAATGAAGATGAAACTGTACCAGTTCTTAGCTCTGCAACAGAAAGATTCTTCTGTGATGCAATATGTGAACCAATTCAACCATCTTGCCCAGTATGCTCCTGAACACACCAATACCGATCAAAAGAAGAAAGATTGCTTTGTCAGGGGCCTAAACTTCAAGATCCAGCGTAGTTTAGCTAACAACCTCAACTGCTCTTATCATGAAGCTGTAAACAGTGCCATTGCTTACGAAGAAAGTGATCGTAAGCATCAGGATGAGAAGAAGAAAAAGAAGTCAGGCTTTTCTGGCGGTCAAAAACGCCAGAAGATCATCTATCATCCTACACACCATAATCGCCCCGCTTACCCTCAGCAGCAAGTCGTGGTACGCACCGCGGATACCTCCTATACCTCGAATCAACAGAACACCACACAGCCGAATGCCCCAGGCGTTCGTATCAATACACCCCAGACCACCTACAATCATCCTTGCTACAACTGTGGCAAATTGGGACATTGGGCTCGTGACTGTCCATATCCCAAGAAGTACAATCAAAATGCCCAGAAGGGTCCTGGACAGCAGCAACAGCAGCATCAGAATCAGCACCGTGGTCAGCAGCACCAGGTTCAGAAGGTCAAGCTTGTCAAGAAGGCTGGACACGTTTATTATACTCATGTGGATGACATCCCTGCAGGAGAGCCCGTCATGATGGGTAGGTTTCCTGTCGCCAGTCACCCCGCTATTACACTTTTTGATTCTGGTGCATCACATTCATTCATCAATCGTACATTTGTGGTAAAACATGAGATTCCAATTGGGGAAATAAAGGAAAACTTCCTTATACATTCGCCCGGAGGGCGTATAAATACTAAGGAGGTAGTGCATCGAGTACCTATCGAATTGGGCGGGCATATATTCCCAACCACCATGATAGTACTCAAGGATCAGGACATAGATGTCATATTAGGTATGAATTGGATGTATCAGCACAAGGCACTGATAGATGTGCTGAATAGGACCATAAAGGTCAGCATACCTGGTAGTCAATCTCAACTTCTTATCCAACTGCCACTACCCGTGAGAATGATTGAGAAGACAGTGCAGAGATTGTGTGCCACCTCAGTTCAAGAAATCCAAAATATTCCGGTAGTTTGTGAATTTCCGGATGTATTCCCTGATGATCTACCTGGTCTGCCACCTGACCGTGATGTAGAGTTCGCTATTGAGTTGAAGCCAGGAACTGCACCTATATCCCGCAGAGCCTATAGGATGCCTCCCAAGGAATTGGCTGAGCTTAAAATTCAACTGCAAGATCTGCTTGATAAGGGTTTCATCTGACCAAGTTCATCTCCTTGGGGTTGTCCTGCTATATTCGTGAAAAAGAAGGACAAGTCACTCAGACTCTGTGTTGATTATCGCCCACTCAACGAGGTCACCATCAAAAACAAATATCCTTTGCCTCGCATTGACCTACTCTTTGACCAACTAGCTGGAGCCAAGGTCTTTTCCAAGATTGACCTTAGGTCTGGCTACCACCAAATAAAGATCCGTCCTGAGGATATTCCTAAAACAGCATTCACCACCAGATACGGCCTTTATGAGTATCTGGTCATGTCTTTTGGCCTAACCAATGCACCTGCCTATTTCATGTATCTCATGAACTCTGTTTTCATGCCCGAGCTTGACAAGTTTGTAGTTGTGTTCATCGATGACATCCTTGTTTATTCTAAAACCCCTGATGAACATGCCAACCACCTCCGTATTGTCCTGACTCGTTTGAGAGAGCACCAACTATATGCCAAGTTTAGTAAATGTGAGTTTTGGCTAGATCGAGTTCCTTTTCTCGGACACATTCTATCAGCTGAAGGTGTATCCGTGGATCCCAGCAAGGTGGAAGAAATCTTGAATTGGAAGCCACCAACCATAGTTCATCAAGTCCGTAGTTTTATGGGAATGGCAGGTTATTACCGTCGGTTTATTCCAGATTTCTCAAGAATAGCCAAGCCCATTACCAACCTGCTGAAGAATCAGGTCAAGTTTATCTGGTCGCCAGATTGTGAAAAGGCATTTCAAACCTTGAAAAAGTTGTTGACCACTGCACCAGTACTGGCCCAACCAGATATAGAAAAGCCCTTTGATGTGTACTGTGATGCTTCTGGTACTGGACTTGGTTGTGTCTTGATGCAAGAAGGAAGAGTCATTGCTTATGCCTCACGGCAACTCAAGCGTCATGAGGAGAATTATCCCACTCATGATCTAGAGTTAGCAGCTGTGGTACATGCCTTGAAGATATGGCATCACTATTTGCTGGGCAGTACCTGTAATGTATATACAGATCACAAGAGTCTGAAATACATTTTCACTCAAGAAGAGCTGAACATGAGACAGCGAAGATGGCTCGAGTTAATCAAGGATTATGATATTGAAGTGCATTATCACCCTGGCAAGGCGAATGTGGTCGCTGATGCACTCAGTCATAAAGTGCACTGCAATTGTTTGACAGTCAAGCCGTATGATATGTCCTTGTGCTATGAGTTGGAAAAATTAGGGGTAGAAATAATTCCACAAGGCAGTTTGACCAATATTAGTATTGAAACACCCATCCGGGATGAGATTATTGCCGCTCAGCGGGAAAGTAATGGAATCAAGCACATCAAGGAAAAGGTTCAGGCTGGCAAGGCAGATTGTTTCCGGATTGATGAGGATGGTGTCGTGTGGTTCAAGGATCGTCTGGTAGTTCCGAAGGTGCCGGAATTACGACAAAAGATCCTTGATGAAGCACACTTGACGAGGTTTTCCATCCATCCTGGCAAGCAACAAGATGTACCAGGATTTGAGACAAAAATTCTGGTGAACAAAGATGAAGATAGAGATTGCCCGGTATGTCACGAGATGTGACACCTGTCAGAAAGTGAAGGCTGTTCACATGAGGCCTGGCGGAGAGCTGCAGCCATTACCTGTTCCTGCATGGAAGTGGGAAGACATCAGCATGGATTTCATAGTAGGATTACCCAGGACAACTAGAGGTTTTGATTCCATCTGGGTTATTGTAGATCGCCTTACGAAGCAAGCTCATTTCCTACCAGTCAAGAAAGATTTCAGGGCACCGACATACGCGAAGCTTTATATTGAAAACTTAGTTAAGTTGCATGGTGTACCGAGGACCATCGTTTCTGATCGAGGTACCCAGTTCGTCTCCAAGTTTTGGCGAGCTTTCCACAAGTCCTTAGGTACCAAGCTTTTGCATAGCACTGCCTACCATCCGCAGACGGATGGGCAGACAGAAAGAGTCAATCAAGTGTTGGAGGATATGTTGAGGGCTTGTGCGCTCAATTACCCTGACAAGTGGGATGATTGTCTGGCATTGGCTGAATTCTCGTACAACAACAGTTATCAAGAAAGCATCAAGATGGCCCCATTTGAGGCAGTCTATGGTCGAAGGTGCCGAACCTCATTGAATTGGTCTGAACCTGGAGAGAGATGGTTTTATGGTGTGGATTTGGTCAACGAAGCCGAAGAAAAGTTAAGCAGATTCAGGAAAATTTGAAAGTAGCACAGTCTCGGCAGAAAAGTTATGCCGATAAAAGGCGTCGACCTTTGGCATTCAAGATAGGAGACTATGTGTATTTGAAGGTATCGCCAATGAAAGGAGTCAGCCGATTTGGCGTTAAAGGCAAGTTGGCTCCGCGTTACGTTGGACCTTTCTTAATCATAGAACGCGTGGGAAATGTAGCTTATAAGCTGCAGTTGCCTGAGCATCTTTCGGAAGTACACAATGTATTCCATGTGTCACAGCTCAAGAAATGTCTTCGAGTACCTGATCAAGTCGTCAAAGTGGAAGGAGTGGAACTTGAACCTGAGCTGACATACTCGGAGTATCCTGTTCGAGTCTTGGACATAAAAGATCGTGTAACGCGGAGGAATACAACCCGATGGTACAAGATCCAGTGGAGTGCACATTCCGAAGAAGAAGCCACTTGGGAATCGGAAGATTACCTCGCAGAGAATTTCCCTGAGTTCCTTGCTACCTTGTAGAATGTACACTTTTAGTCTCGACATATGTAAACGTTCTTCTATTTTTAGCGGGTTTTAGAATTAGTTAGTTGAGACCTGTTCTTGTCCATTACTTTGTTTCAGTTAATATTTCTATTAAATCTCGGGACGAGATTTCTTTTAGGGGGGAAGGCTGTAATACCTCTGGTATTACAATTCAATTAATCTGCCATGTCATCATATTTAAATTTAAGCATCTGCATATGATTCAGCTTAGGGCCAAGAGTGATTTGATTTCAGCTAAGTATTGATTGTGTAATTGAGTCCTTAATCAAAAATCAAAAATAAAATTAAATAGAAATTAAATTAAACCCTAAAGTTGACCTAAAAACCCAATTCAAAATCTATATGGAATATGGGAAAAGTGTCTTAATAAAAGTTGTAGAGCTTTAAAAATGGAACAACTTTTATTTTTGGAGATTTTGAAGTTATATTATAAAAATTCAAATTTAACTCAAATTACTATATTGAAATTTATATTTGAAACTTCAATTTCAAAAATATTAAGAATCTTCAAAAACTTCCTACATAGAAGTTGTCAATCTCTTTGAGTAGGACAACTTTCATGTTTACCAATTTTCAAGTTGTTGAGAAGAATCAAAAGTAATTTTAAAATTTCAGTTTAAAATTCAAACCCTACTTTTACCCCCTTTTCTGTAATTCGAAATTTTGGCCGAGTTTGAAATTGGTGTCAAAAGCAAAAATGATCTACACGAAATTCTCTACAACTTTTGTATTCACCACTTCCTCGGATTCGGGCTGGACCAGCTCCAATTTGCAGCAAATAGCTGGTGACCTACTCAAACTAGCACTGTAGCTAAGGGGGGACCCCCCTGTTCATCTTCCTCGACACGATGCGCGTACCGCGCGCGGCGCCGGGCGTCGTCCGGCCGGCATGGGCAACCGGTGCCGCTGTCGAGCAGCCGAGAGGGGGCCCCGGACCCAGCCGAGCTTATCCCCTCCCTTTCCCGGTGTTATAAGCCACCACAGCACCTTCCCGACCTCATTTCTCCTCTTGCGGCCGCCGTCGAGCTCCATCGGTATACGGTGAAATTCACCGTGACCAAGCCACCATTGCCTTTTCCATCTCCAAGCAAGCTCGCTAGTTTCCTTGCGCGTCGATTGGTGCCATCGGTGTGCGCTGTGGTGCCTCGTGCGTCCGGGAACGCGGGTCGCCGTCTCCGCGTCCGGCCGGAGCCGAGCAGAGCACCGCCGCACGTCGGGAAACCGAGGCCGGTCTCGTAGGGTGAGGTTCTACCGGAACTTGTGTGCGTTTTAGGGTCCTTGTGTTTCTCAGCTTCTCATGTGCTAGATGGTTCTCCATTTGGTGTTGTAGGATCACCGGAACGGGAAAGGTCGTCGCCGGTGTTTTTCGTCGGAGGTCGGCACGTCGTCAAGCCTGCTCTTCCGTCCCGTCTCTGTCCCAACCAGCTAGTGGTTTAGGGTCGTGGTGAGTTTCCGAATCGTTTCCTGCCTTGAGTTGGTCGCGTTCGTTACGCGTTCGCCGGCGCGTGGTCCGCCGCCGCCGCCGAGCCGCCGGTGTGGCCGACAAGCTCGTTGCCGGTCGGGTCTAGCCGTTTTAGGGCTCTAGGGTGGTGCCTCTAGGTTCGGCTTGGTGTCCGGTAGGCTTCCCTTGCCGGAGGAAGGCTGCCGGCGGCAAGCCGCCGCGTCACTCGCGCGCGGGAGTCGGGAAGGGCAGAGAGCGAGAGGTGGGAGATGAATCTGACGGCTGGGGTCGACCTGTCAGCGACCCGGCGTGGGCGAGTGCGCGATCGCGCGGGAGGCTGACGGCTGGGCCCGGCCTGTCAGCGTCCCGGCGCGGAGGCGAGCGCGCGCGATCGCGGCTGGGCCGTGCTGGGCTGGTGCGGGGTGTGGGCCGGTTCGGTGGCGCGCGCGCGCGCGGCCGCGGCCTGCGCTGTTGGGCCGTAGTGGGCCGAATGGCCGTTTCTTTTTTTCCAGCGGTTTGCCAATTGTTTTTTCATTTTAATTTAAATGAATAGTGTTAAGTTTTGATATTTTTGTATGGATTAATATACTGCACCAAAAAGTATGAAAATATTTCTAGATACTCTCTGTGATGTGTAGAATTTGATAAAAATATTAAATACATGAATTGGGTGTTTTCTGTATTAATTAAAAATCAGCACATTAAATGTTAAAAGGAACTTTAATGATTTTTAATAATTTCTGTGATATTCCAAAAATCATGAAATTTATTGTGTCACTGTTTGGTATTAAAACCTATCTGTTGGTGCATTTTGACATCAAATGGAAATAGTTAAATATTTATTAAATTATATGTTAGGTTAAATGATAATATTAGCAATAATAAATGGAATGATTATTGATTGGTGTGATTTTTGGATTGATTGAAATTCTAGGTCAATCACCTTTATGACCTAGGGCAGTATGAATTAAATTATTCATGTCTAACTAAGATAGGGTCATATACTCATGTGTGGTTTATTTATTTGCTATTAAATTTCGTCTGTCATTTCATGTGCATCACATTCATACATTCATTCATTGCAAACGTGTAGTGACCGAGAATCCAGAGGTTAAGTCTGAGGGTCCATCTGAGGAGACTACTCAGGAAGTTATACAAGGATTTGACATTTGTGGAACTGACCCAGATCCGACACTCTACGCAATTCAAGGCAAGCCCCGGTGCATTCAACCCCTCCTTGTTATTTAAAAATATTTATCACTTGAGTTAATCTATTGCATTAGGTTGCTAGGAGTTGATTGACAACCACTTGATGCATAACCATCCTTGACCAATTACCAATAACTGATAACCTGATTTGATTAAAAGTATTGAAAAATGCTTAGTCATGCTTGACGGTTAGATTTGCAAAAATGCTATTTCAAACTATGATGATACAAATGAAATGAATCACTTTATGGGACTGGTTATGTCCTTGTTGTTGGCAGTGTTCCTATCTAGTTCATTGTCATCAACAGGGATGGTTTTTTTTCCGCTTGGTTGGCCAACTGCTTGGGTTAGAGTCCCAACTTTCGTCGCCATCGGGAAAGGGATGTGAAAACCGGGTAGTTACCAGTGTACTTGGGTTAGAGTCCCAATGCATGGTTTCTAACGGAAAAATATTAGGGACCGTTGGTTGTCAGGCCTGCTGTGATCAAGACTTTGCAACTAGCCACATACTACGGAAAGCCTCTGACTCCGGTGGCTCTACTGCTGGAACCGACAACCACGCACTGGGAGTGGAGAGATGGCGAGAGTAGCGTGTACCCTCGTGGCCGTCGTGCCTGGAGACGAGAGGAGTACTGTGCTCTCGGGTGGCGCAGGACCGGTTCCGGGGTATGAAAAGCCGTGGTAGGCGGGGTTGGCATATGCAAGCTTAAGTGCTACATATGCAGTGTGGATAGGGATCCCCAGCTGGGTATTAATCGATTCGAATCGTCGTTGCTCCTCGGATATGGAGACTTGATCCTCACACCTACAGTGAAAAGTGGTTCGGAAACTAGGATTGTTTTGAAATAGATTAAGTAAAGGAAAGAATGTTGATATATGAGAAAGTACTTGGAGAAATGGATAATGATGGATAGTATTATTGAAATAAAATATTGAGATAGGATTAGTAGTGCTTTTCCGCAAAATTCTTCAACTCTTGCTAAGCCTTACCTTGACTCCCCTTAGCCTGCATTCCTGAGTCTAATCTTACACTTTTAGTCGGGTAAGTCTTGCGGAGTACCCCATGTACTTAGGGTTTGTTAACCCCGTTGCAGGAGGGCAGCAGGAGACTGACGTTTGTCTCGCTCCGTGCTGCGTCACCATCGTCCAGGAGAGTGAAGAAGACTAAGGTTAAACCCTTGGGCAGGGTTCGTGAAATATTTAACTATCTGTCGTACTGTTGTTCCAAACTCTACTGCTACTCTTTATATTTATGGTCTGTAATAACTGCACTTAATTTTATTCGAACACTGGTCTGTAATATTAAGTACTATTTATTCTTCCGCAACTTCTACTCTGATGTATTTTGTTATGAAATGTTGTAACTCTGTAATGACTTCGCAATGGGATCCTGTCGGAGGTGACGGGTGCTTATGTAGCTCGGCAGAGCCCGCTTAGGTCATATGGAACACGGGCCCGGCTGTCAGATGTCATTAGTGACTTTGACAGGTGCCTGTGGGCCACGTGATTTAGGCGGTTCTGTTACACTAGTCCCCGAGGGAGGGTCTGCCCTATTGGAGATAGGGCTGAGCCTCACTTTTGATTGTACGGTCCACCCGTTCCCGAGGGTGGGCTCTAGTGGAGATCTTAAAATTAAACGAGAAAAAGAAATCGGATTTTTATTGATTTCAAGATGTAATGTAATAATGACGGGGGAGCTTTTGTTGCCATTTAGAAAAACATAACGTAATCCTTCCGGCAAGGTTTTTAGCTCAACGGGAGGTGGAGTCGGCACTTCCTCTTTAGGAAGGTCAAAAGTCTCCCCGGTGTCTTCCTCTTCTTCTATAAAGAAGTTAGCATCTTTTTCTAAGGACGACTCAGGGGGTTCAAAGGGGGAAACCGACATAACCTCCTTGGGCAATATAGGACAAGGGAGAGGGACTGCAACCGAGTTTTTGGCTCGAGCAAAAGGTATGGAATAATCATTCCTCCCCAGTTTAACAATCAATTCCCCTTTTCTTGCCGCATTGGAGAGAAATTTCTCCAGGGGATGCCCGATCAACACGCTAAAGTCTATGTCGTCAAAGATGTGAAAATCTAAGGTCAAGACTACATCGTCGTGCTGAATATTGATGTTGTGCACCAACCCTTTTCCCAGTTGACCGGTTCGTGAGCTGTTTCTCAGGGATAGGGTTGTAGGAGCAAAATGCTTATCACTTAGATGAGTGCATGCAAAACTTGTAGACATTAGGTTTGCGCCTACCGTGGGGTTATACAACATCTCCACCCAATCATCCTGGATTTTGCAACGGATGGTTCGCGAAAGGGAGCAAATCTGAATTACTTCAGATGAAGACTCCCTTTCGTTTGTCCATTCGTCACTCATGATAGCCGTCAACTCCCTAATGGATTCCTTTAAAGAATTGAGGCAAGGTTTTGGAGTGACAGAGACGTGGGTGTTTTTCTTGCATGCATACTTCGAGACATTCCCGAAATCATCGAAGAAGTCGTCATCGAAGTATGGAAGACCTGAAGGTTGGAGACCTTCCTTCGGATCTTCTGGTTCGGGTGAGGGTGTCTCTATAGGTAACGTTGGTTCAGCCTCAGCCAAAAAGACTTCCTCATGACACAGCTTTGGCTCTACATGGAGGGGTTCTAATGGAGGAGTATTCTCTAGAATGCGATCTAGAAGGGCCTCTCCTTCAGCCGTGGTTTTGTGTGTGAAGGACCCTCCTGCGGCTGTGTCGAGTTGTAGGGCAGAGTCCTTGCTCAGTCCTAACCAAAAGTGCTGTAAGAGCACGTGGTTGGGAATAGACAAGTCTGGGCCAGATTTTGTTAAACTTGTAAATCTTTCCCAAGCTGCACCTATGGATTCCATCTCATTTTGTTGGAAGTTGAGAATCTCTTGACGTAGGGCAGCGATTCGGGATATAGGGAAGAATGCTACGCAAAATTTGTTTCGCAATTCCTCCCAATCACCAGCTACCTTCCCTACGTTGTGGGTGTACCATTGTTTCGCTCTCTCATCAAGCGAGAAAGGAAACAATTTCCACCGCATTGTTTCATGTGACATGCCGGCAATGGTTAGGCATGCACAGAGCTGCTCAAACTCCCTTAAGTGATGATATGGGTTTTCGTAATCTAACCCTGAGAAGGTTTGTTCCTGAACCATGGCTATAAAAGCCGGGCGAAGTTCGTAGCTTGAAGCTGTGATTGGCTTCGTGGATTGTGGAGGTTCAACGAACTCGCCCTTAGGAGCAGAAAGTTTGGAGATGGTGGGTTGCTCCATTGGACAAAAGGGGTAAAAGAAGAGAAAGGTAAAAACAAAGTATACACGGGCAACTAGGTTCAGAGACTAGAAACAACAACCGTTCCCCGGCAACGGCGCCAGAAATGCTTGTTGGCGCTTCTTAGCGTCAGCAGAAAAGTCCAAAAGCGCACGGAAGTACCGTTGTAGCACTTCACCCGGAAGTATTCAGGGTATCGTATTTATAATTTCCCAAACGAACGGCTTATGTTTATAAGCTCTTAGCTAGTTTACCCTAGAAAAAGGTAGAGGGGATAACTTGGGTAGAGAGGATACACTAAGGCTGGAAACACTAAGTGAAGATAACTTCCCCACTACTTGTCTGCTTCAGGCCCACTGACGAAGTTGGTCTGCCAGCCGATACCAGTATCAGCGCTACTCCGCGGCCGAACGTGGGGGAATTCAGATACGAGTGGACAGGGCTATCACCACCTACCACCTACCCCTCTGCCCATGGGCACGCGCAACATACTAAGGTAGACCCCGACTTAGACACCACGTCTACGACGGCGACTACTACTCTAGCGATGGCCAGGAACTTCCGTCTTTATCCGGAGTCCTCTAACTAGAGCACCCGTCCAATGGACGAGCGACGATCCCACAAACAAGTAGTTTTATGAAAATTACTTAATGAATCAAAACTTAGAATGTATCACAAACCTCTTACTTCAAGTAGCAAGGTGGTTGTGGAGGTATAAGTTGGATGCGAGAGCCGACAAGTCCGGCAATTCATCCACCCGAGAGTAGAACTGCTTCGACCCCGCTCTCACTTCTCAAGCTTCTATCTCTCTCTCTAACCCTATACTAGCCTAGCTAGAAGCTAAACTAATGGAAAAATGGTGGCACTCCCTTCTTCTTCTCTCTTGTATCAAGTTGTTTTTTTCATGGGGGGTGAGGGCCTCATTTTATAGCCCCACAGGTCGGTTTCGGCGTAGCTAAGTATGGAAGGAGGTGAAACCGACTTCAGGGAACCGCCATGAGCACTGTCGCTGAAAACTGGGCCCGGGAAGCGTCAACTGGGGGGCGGCCGCACCTGGGGGCGGTCGGTCCCTGGGAGGCGGCATCTGGCCACCGCTTTCGGGTGGTCGGTTGCTCCCTGGGCCTGGGCCTCCCCCGTGGTTACGGATGGATCCCGTTTGATGGTTTGATGGGCTTTTCTCTTTTATTCTTGATTTGCGCCTTTTCTGAATATGTTTTCTGGAGGTGCGCTTTCCGGTGATTTTTATGCATTTCCACGTGTTCGACCTGCAAGTCACATGTGTAACAAAACTTGTGGAAAGGTTAGATAAAAGCCCTACCTTCTATTTATTTTAGCATTAGAATGATGTCATATTTCGGTTGTTAAGGACCGCCAACAACCACGCCTTCAGAGAATCTTAGTGATTGATCTGCCATCTGCAACTGAATATATGTAGGGTATAGAGGTAAATCATTAAATAAATCATCGTATACCTGTTTGGACATTACATTAACGCCTGATCCATTGTCGCAGATGGTGTCGGCAAAAGTGGTGTCTCTGATTGTGCATTCAATGATCGGTACACCTGGGTTACCTTTCTTTGTTGGAAATGGAGGAGCATATGATCATTTCCTATGTTGAGAGCAGTGATTAGTTGAGCAGTTTCTTTAGGAACATGCTGGGGCTTGTTCTTCCTTCATCTTCTAGTGTTCTTCTTCTTGGGTGCTGGTTGTTGTTGCTCTTCTTGTTGATGGAATTGCTTCGGGACTGCAGGAGTCTTTAAGATGGGGTTCTTGAACGACAATCTCTCTTTCTTGTCCTTGATGGAGAGGACAATCTTGACATGTTCCGCATAGATGATGGATTTGGTTGTGCACAAGAATGGTTGTCCCAAGATAATGGGTGCCTTCTCATCTTCTCCTGTCTCCATGATCACGAAGTCAACTGGGACATATGATTGCCCCACTCTGATAACAGCTTCTTCTAGCACTCCCTCGGGATAGCAAATGGACTTATCTACAAGCTGCAAAATGCATATCTGTGTACAACAAAGGATCACCTAGTATTTTCTCATAAATTACCTTAGGCATTATGTTGACACTTGCGCTGAAATCGCAGATAGCTTCTCGAAAGCTGTGACATCCTATAGAGATAGGAATGACAGGTCTTCCAGGGTCTCCCATCTTCTCAGGTAGTGAGTGATCAATCCACTGTATATCTGTAGGCTCAATATGGTACTGGGTTGCATTGTGAATATCAACAAGATTAGTAGTTTCTAAATCTTTCGGCTGGCCCGAAATCTTACCTTTCTCAAATAGAGGGACAACAGTGGCTAGCTGAGCTAATTGTGATTCTAACATTTTATTAAAGTTGTGCTGATTCTTTATAGCAGAAGCAAATGTATCCATTCTAGCATTAATGTTTTCTAAAGCTTTATCATTAGAGGCTACCTTTCTAGACATTTGGTCTAATAATTTAGATTGACCAGCAACTAAATCTCTTAAAGGTGGAAGATTGTAATTATTGTAATTATTACCTTGGTTGTTACCTTGGTAGTTACCTTGTCGAGATTGCTGATTCCATCCTTGATTTGGCTGGTTCCATCCTTGACCTTGCTGAGGACGATAGTAGGTGTTATTGTTGATGAAGTTCACATCCTCTTGTAGCGTAGGGCAGTTGACAGCTAAATGCCCGTAATCTCCACATTCTTCACAGGTCATGCGAGAATCATTAATATCCATGACTTCCTTCTTCTATATATCGAGCTTCTTCATGACGAGGTCTAGCTTGGCAGTGACCATGTCAGTTTCCTTGAGATGATGGATGCCTCCTCCTCTCTTGCGAGGTTGAGTACGTTCTTGATTATAGCTTGGATTTGAGGCCATCTTCTCAACAAGTGCATTAGCTTCTGGAAGCTTAAGTGACAGGAAAGCTCCTCCTGCTACAGCATCTATGGATTCACAGTGCTAGAGATAAGCCCGTGGTAGAAGGTCTGCAGTAATAGCCAATCCTCTATCCCATGATGAGGACAGTCTTCAATATAATCTTGAAATCTTTCCCATGCTTCAGTGAATGATTCGTCATGTTTCTGCTGAAAGCTTGAAATTTTCCCACGCAGAGCATTCGTCTTGCTTGTAGGAAAGAACTTTGCCAGGAAAGCAGTTGAGCATCGGTCCCATGTAGTGTTCTTTTCTTTGTTGGCGTAGAACCACTGCTTAGCTTTCCCCAAAAGTGAAAATGGGAAAAGACGGAGTAAAATAGCATCTCTTGGTACTCCTCTAATCGTGAAGGTGCTGCAGATCTCTAGAAAGTGTTGTAAGTGTGCACTTGCATCTTCATGAGCTTTTTCATAAAATTGTCTGGCTTGAACCATGGTGATAAGAGCAGGCTTGGGCTCGAATCCATTCTCCCCAGTGTTGACTGCTGGTCTAGTCCGGATGTTTTCTGTTGTTGGGGCAGAGAACTCGCGTAGTGTCTTCTCAGCCATGTCTTCAAACACAGGAGTTAAATCTTCTCCTAAATATTCTTCTTCCAATGTAAGAGCTGGCTCCTCTGATGGACGAGCTTGAGCGGCGATGGGTATTATTGATAGTGATTCAAAATTGTCCCTCGCCTCTACAACCTTCTTCCTTCTAAGAAGTTTCTCTGGATCGTCAGTGAAATTGTTTGGAAGAGAAAAACCATTCATTCATCACCCTGCATAAGATAAGCAAATGATAAAAATAAGGGTGTGCCTGTTTGAGTTAGAGATCAATCGGTAACACAATCTTATCCATTATGTATATATGTTATCAATATTTCCTAAGTTTAATGTGCCTTCCCTGGCAACGGCGCCAAAAATGCTTGTTGACATCTACTAACGTCGCCAAATATAACTATATAACTTTTAATACGAGAGGCGAGATTAGAAGATGAATGGTAATTAATTAACTTGCCATTAGCAACTAGCCACTTATCTATTACCAACATTCATATGCATGAACTAGATTGTCATCCCTAGTTATATATGCTAAGAACAAATAAAGATTTCATACATTATTCAATGTGACTAGGCAGAAATATATAAATATAAACTAAGATCAATTTTGCTAGTGGACAGATAATTATACCATTGTAGCATTTTACCTAGGGTCTACCAGGTTGTAAATTTTATATTTATACCACTGGGAAGGACTAGGATAAACTTTAATCTATTATATTGATAGTGATTATATACAATGGATAAGTGACATTACCGATGTCATTTACTCTACTCATAACAGGTAGAGGTCAGAAGATAATAAAGATAAATAAAGGTGATAAGTATGATCAAGCATCATAAATAAAGGTTAAACATCAGAGCACTTTCTAGTCATAGTAATAGTTATCCAATGGATAAACTAAGGAATTAATATATAAGGTAATTCTATAACTACGCCAATGCATAACTCTAATATTGCAATTACATCTAGCAATCATTGTTAGATTAGTCCTATATCATGATCACGTGTAAAGGGCATCATCTAGGAAGGATGTGAAACAGAGTCATCACCCAACTTCGCGACCGTGCCTCCTTGCCTACTGTTGGCATTTCTTAGCATCATTACTAAAGATAGACTAAAGGTCCGTCCTTAATAATAATACTAGAAACATAAGTTGACATTCCCAACCACCATTACTTCAGAAAGGTAACCCTTGGCCCTTAATGGCGCCGGCCTAGGCAATGCAGTCTGGTAATAGCAGTTAGAAGTGCTGGATTGGCCTTCCTAACCGTCATTACTTACGATATGCAAAACTGTGGCACGGCGCCATGGGGTGCAACAAGAATTACAATCCTTAAGTAACGATACTTAGGTACCCTAATCGATAGCTCAGTAAGAAATAAGATTACTCTGCAAGCGCATAGAATTATCATTGTAGCATTTCAACCCGTGAGTACTCAAGGGTGTCATATTTATAATTTCCCGTAGGAGGGTATGATGAATTTCATCTAGCTTTAGTATAAACATGATTACTTATTTGGATGCATAGGTAGGCATAGCATAAACAGGGGTTAAATCAAGTTTATAAGATAGTGGACACATGCATCAGAGCAACCACAAGGATAAAAAGGGAAATAAAGAATAAAAGAATACAACTAACTGAGCAGGCTTTGGTCGTATACAGCTATGCAAAGAATAGCAATTACATCTAACTAGCAAGGCTAGAATCAGGACTAAGTATGGGATGATAGGGAGATCCCCGCAGCTGGTCTGCCAGCCGATAGAGACTTTCCGAACTCCTACTCAATACCCGAACGTGGGGGAATGCTAGGGATGGACAGGGCTGTCACCACCTGCCCACCTACCCCTCTGCCCGTGGGGTACCAACATATTCGCCGATCTCCGCATACCCGAACACCATGCTCGCGTAATCGGAAACAACTCCTAACCTCCCAGGACCCCAACCCTTCGGATTGACAGGCTCGGCTGGGAGCAACCATGACAGCACAACGAACTATTATCCATCCATAGTTCTTCCTCTATTCCTACTAATTTGATGAACGATGAAGAACTTTGATGAACATATCAAGAACATAACACATAGACTATGAACTAGTTCATATGCCATGATCATAATATGAACAAGATTATACTCTAATTCAGATGCATTGCTATAAACATAAGATGAGAACTTGCTCATAGAGGAGAACTGAATTATATTCATACCAAGATGTTCTTGATTCCTCCAAGGAGACAAGCTCTCCTTGATAGCTTTGCCTTGCTCTACTACTACTAAACTAGAGAGAACAAGTTTGAAATGTGAGGTGTAGTGCTCCAAATGTTGGTGTGTGTGAGAGAGGGTGGAGCATCATCTATTTATAGCTAGGTAGGATGGTTTGGGCGTCTCTAGGTTTGGAAGGAGGTGAAACCGCCCTTGGGGAACCACCTAGAGCACCGCCACCGAAGACTGGGCCCGGGGGGTCCCACCAGGGGGGCGGCCGCACTCGGGGGAGGTCGGTCCCCTGGCTGGGCCTGCTGGCAACCGCCGTGGGGTGGTCGGTTGCTCCCTGGGTCTGGACCTCCCTCGCGGTTACAAATGGATCCAGTTCAGTTCTTAGGTGGGCTTTCTCGTTTGGTTTGCACCTTTTCTGAATACGCTTTCCGGTAGTGCGCTTTCTTGTGAATTTATGTATTTCCACGTGTCAGACTTGCAAGTTACATATACAACAAAACTCGTGGAAAGGTTAGATAAAAGCCCTACTTTCTATTTATTTTAGTATTAAAATGATGTTGTATTTTAGTTGCTAAGGACCACCAACAACTCCCCCACACTTGGTCCTTTGCTCGTCCTCGTGTAAAGTTCTAAAGACCAAATGGGTTCATCTTTCTTGTCAAAAGAGTCTGCATACAGGATATTCCAAGCTTCACCTGGATTTATGAACTTCAAAGTGTCTATCGAATCACCTTGAGTAATTGAAAAATAGAATAGCTTGGAATCAAATCCTCATACTCTTGTCCTTGCATAGAGACTTGGGTTTTTTTTGCAAGATTTTGAAAACATAAAGATAGCTTGTGTTCCTTGAATGGTCCTCTCAAGTCACTCAGTTTTTTGTAAGTGGTTCCTCACCAAGGCATGAAAAGGTGATGCCTTCACTTTGATCATCCTACCTCTAAGAAGGCTTATCTGGAGTTTTAGGTAGGAATGAGAAATGATAAGGCACACTTACTTGGTATTTGTTGTCAAGTCAAACCCCAGACCATACCGGAGGGAGTGCGCCATACTCCTATATCAGAATGTGCATGTGTGTGGAAAGTATGAAGGTGGAAACCTAATTCTAAATCTTTTTGGTACTCCATGCATCATGATTCTCCTTGGATAAAACTTAGGAAGATATGGGCTATAAGATCTTCATTTTTTTTGAACGGGTTTTTGAACTTTCCTTTCCTGTTTGTTTTCTTATGCCCTTTGGCATAATCATTTTTTAACATAGCCCCATTTCTTTTATTGGCATATGAAAAACTTTTAAATAAGGAGATATCATGATGGTAGATGAATGGAGTAAAATTTTGTAGAAGGAATGCACAGTTCTTAGGATGAGAACCGACACTTTTTTATTTGGGCGAGAAAGCTGTGCAACTCTCAGTGTAAGAGTTGACATATTTTTGGTGGATGGATGAGGTGCATGTTTTGCGCAATTCTCAGGGTGAGAATTGGCTTTATTTGGTGGGTGCAAGTGAATTCTGATCTTGGGAGCATGAAACATCTCTCAACAGCGGTCAGAAATTTGACCAAACTCAACGCAAAATAAGTGGCATATGTGGAAGGTTTCATCAAATATAATCATATATGGCCTTGGTAGGTATTTGCCAATCATTCAAGGAGCATGCTATTGAGTTTTTGTTTTTGTATGATAAATCCCAAGTATTTTGCAAGAATGAGCAAGCATCATGTCATCCTACTATATCTCATCCGTCAATTACTTAGATAGAAACGGGGTCCCTAAACAGTGTTCATAAATCTGTAGGAATTTTTGCAGGGAATAAAAAGTATGCAAATATTTCGAATGTAGGAAGACATGTTTGATGGAGTATGAAGGGGACATCATTTTAAATTTTTATCAAACTTTTCAGAATACGAGAGGTGAAAAGTTGCACAAACTGAATTTTGATTTTTGTTATTGTGCAATTGTCTTGGAGAGTCCTCCCCCACACTTGTTTTCTTTCCTGTCTTGGTTAGTCACAAAATATATATGTGGCGAAAATAAGTGCTCAACATAAAAAACTTTATTTCATTGATAAACTCAAATAGGCACATTTACATTGATGGTAAAGGATCGTGAAAGGGAGAAGTGTGCCTAATTATTCGTGCAGCAGGTGCATTCTAAAGATACTCAAGATGATGTTCAACACCTAGGGCTTCAGCGACTTTCCTTAGCTTAAGATTGAACTTGAAGCGGAAACTATTAACGTCCTCGCTAAGGTTCCTAGTCTCTGTGTTCTTGGTCTCTATGTCGTCTTCTAAAGTCCTTAGAAAAGCACGTAAGCTAGCATGTTTAGCTATGAGGTCATTGATGATACTAGAGTCGTCTTCATCGTCACTGCTTTCGTACTATCCTGCACGACGTTTGATGGATGGCTGTGGTAAATGCCTCCTAATTCTAGGAAAGGTGCTAGCGGATGCTGCCTTTTTGACCGAAAGTGCAGGCTTGCTAGCCAACTTTTCACCAGTACGCTTGCTAGGTCCACTACCGCTAGGGGTCTTTCTCTTGAGGCCTAGAAAACTGGTAGGATGGTAGCAGCAGTCTTCTTCTTGGCGCCACCTTCGGGTGCATGAGAGCGAGCTGGCAAGATCGCTAAAGGATTCTCCTTCACAACACGGGCTTCTTCCCTTACTAATGGACTCTCTTGGTAGGGTGCTATGTCTAGGTTTGCAATGGCCTTTGGAGCGTTGATCAGTGAAAGGGCGTAGCTAGACATGGTCAGCATTTCGAGATGGGAGAGCTTAGCAAGCTTTGCAAGAGGGAGAAGAAAAAGGTTGGTGTGAGGAAAAGAGAGACCTAAAGGGGTTTAAGTAGGTGCTACCGAGGTCTCTAGCAAGGAAATAACTTGATCGTAACCAAGGTCGTGATGCTGGAGTAATCAGAGGGAGGTACGAAAAAGATCGGCGCTGATTGGCCTAGATAGGGGGGCGGCCGGTCTCGGGGGCGGTCGGTCCCCTGGGTCCACCAACCAGCCTCTGCTTTCTGGCCAGGTGCCATGCTGACTGTGTAGATCCCTATCCTAGTTACGACCAGGCTTGATGCGCGGTGGAAAAGTGTGATATAGAGTGTAAGATAAAATTGATATTTATGAAAATATGTTTAAGATCACACTATCATGCATTTATGAAGGAATATTCTTATGATTTCAAGGATTCATGTTTATGAAAGGAAAGAATCATAGGGTCATTTTAGTCAAAACATAAATGCAACACTAGCATCAAGCATGCATATATTTATTATTATAAAATTATATATATCTATATTTTTACTTTTTATTTTATTTCATTATTAGTATTATTTTGTTTTTATATATATATTTTCTTCTTAGAGAATAAAGAGATTACTCAGGCATTTATTGAAAAACTTGCTAAATATTTATTTAAAGTAAAAATTAAGGATAACTTACCGATTTACCTTCGGCAAGGCCTCATCTTTTTAAGTCCGTTTGAGCAGGACTTTTTCTCCCTTCATTGATTGCTAGATGATGGTACATCCGTCTTGGGAGAAATAGACGGTTGTACCTGCTTGGGCCTCCATACCTTTTGGGTAGTTTTGGGTGGTGTGGTAGTATGTTCAACTTTTTCTTTAAGGTTTTCACACCGACTTCTTTTGTGAAGGCTTGGGGATTTCTTTCCTCTTTTTAGGAGCCATTTTGTTTTCTACTCTTTATTTATATTTCTTTTGGGAGCCGCCTTTTCTTTTGGCTCCGGCTTTTTCTTTGATTCTTTTGAGATTTTTGATATGTTTTTCAAAAGCTGGCTGAATCTCTACCTCCTTGATGCCTTGGGGGTTCGGCCCATATCGGATGTGTATCATGTTGCATTCTTCTTGACGGCGAGGCCTGAATTCGAATTTTTCTTCTTGTCCATTGATATTGAAGCGGATTTCTCCAGCTCCAACATCAATTTGAACTCCGGCCGTACTCAAGAATGATCTTCCCAGAATAAGTGGTGTTTCTTTGGTAAACTCCATGTTGAGCACCACAAAATCCACTGGGACGTAATACCCTCTGATTTTGAGAGGGATTCTTGTGCTATCCCTGCTGGGTACCGAATCGAGGAATTAGCCAACTGGAGTGTCATGTTGGTGGGCTCCAGGTTGGTGAAATTCAGTCTATCAAAGACTGATTTCGGCATGACGCTTACGCTCGCCCCAAGATCGCATGAGGCGTGGTTAAATTGCTGGGTGCCAATGGAGCATGTGATCGTGGCGCACCCAGGGTCTTGTTTTTTCTTGGGTAGATGATTGAGTATAGCTGCGCTACACTCTTCCATTAGCTTGATAACTTCTGTGGATGGCAATGGTCATTTGTTATTGATGATGTCTTTGATGAATTTAGCGTAGCATAGTATGTGCAAGACATCCATCAGCGGAATGCTGACGTGTGTCTTCTCGACCATTTCCACGAATCGGAGGAATTGCTCATCTCCGGCCTTCTTCTTCCTCCGTATTCTTGTGGGGAAAGGTAGCATCATGGTGTCCACATAGCCTTCTGGTGTCGGTTCTTCTTCCGCGGATTCTTCTTGTGGTTCCGACTCTACCGGTACTTCCTCTTGCTGTCTTAGTGCCTTGCCTATTCTATGGTTAGGGTGTGGTGGATCATGAGTGGTCTTACCCCCTCTCGTGGTCACCGAATTTATATTCTCAATAGAACTAGCAGGTTGCATGGCAGATTTAGCGGCAGAGGCAAGCTGGGCGATCTGAGCTTCTACTCTTTTATTAAAATTTACCTGGTTTTTAACAGATAAGGATAGGCTATCAAGCTTAGCATTTATGGTTTCAAACATTTTATCATTGAGAGAAAACTTGTTTGTAAGGTTTTCATTTATTTGAGCCTATCCTATAATAAGATCTTTTAATGAAGGTTGGGAGGAATTGAAATTTGAATTAAAATTGGAAAAATTACCTTGGGGCGATTCTGGTTGTTCCACCCATTACCTGTTTGTTGATGTTCGCGAAACCCGTTGTTAACGTATGAAGCTTCTTCTTGGGTTTCGGGACAGTTGTTCCCCGAATGGCCAACATCTCCACAGACCTCACATGTCATGTGTGAGTCAATGGCCTGGACGGTGCCAGTGGTAGGATCGGTGGCACGTCCCTCAAGTCTCTTCATTAGTAACTCTATTTTTGCGGCAAGCAGATCCGTCTCCTTCACGGTGTGCATGCCTTTTTGTGTTTTGCGTCCTTCTCCCCAGCTTTGGTTGGCAACCATCTTCTCATTAATGCCGTGGCATTTTCGATGGTGAGGGAAAGGAACGCGCCTCCAGCAGCGGCATCTACGTGCCCCTTAGACTTGGCCGTGAGGCCTTCATAGAAATTCTAGAGCACGAGCCACTCTTCCATCCCGTGATGGGGATAGGCCCGGATGTACTCCTGGAGCCTTTCCCAAGCCTCAGGAATGGACTCGAGTGATGTTTGCTAGAAGTTAGATATCTTCCCCCATAGAGCATTTGTTTTGCTCATGGGGAAAAACTTTGCGAGGAACGCCGCGGAACAATTGTCCCACGTGTTGACTGCTTCCTTGGCTTGGTAGAACCATTGCTTCGCCTTCCCCGAGAGGGAGAAGGGAAACAAGCGGAGCCTGATGCTGTCTTGTGCGACATCTTTAATGATGATGGTCTCGCACAGCTCAAGAAAGTTTTGCAGGTGTGCGTTTGCATCCTCACTTGGCAAACCACAGAACTGGTTCGCCTTCACCATCGTGAGTAGGCCAGTGCGGAGCTCAAAGTTTCTGTTCCCGATATTGACAGCGGGCCCAACGGGCACGTTGGCAATAGCGGGGGTGGAATACTCGCGGATTGACTTGGCCATGGTGGTAGTAGCGGATGGTGCGGAAGTGACAGGTTCATTTGCCGGCTGAGTAGCAGAAGAAGAGATGGTACGAGGCCTTCTCTTTCTTAGGAGTGCCTCTAGATTTTTTCTGAAGTTTTCCGGCAGATTGAAACCGCTTATACACTATCCTGTTTTCATTCCAATAAAAAGAGGAAGAAAACAGCAAAGTTAGCCTGCATAAGCTATGGCTACCAATGCTTATTTTGTAATCAAAGTTTATGCCAAAGCTAGATGTTTATATTTTTTTTTGCCCTCCCCTGGCAACGGCGCCAGAAATGCTTGTTGGCGTTTCTTAGCATCATTACTAAAGATAGACTAAAGGCCCGTCCTTAATGATAATACTAGAAACGTAAGTTGACATTCCCAACCACCATTACTTCATAAAGGTAACCCTTGGCCCTTAATGGCGCTGGCCAAGGTAATGCAGTCTGGTAATAGCAGTTAGAAGTGTCGAATTGGCCTTCCTAACCGTCATTACTTACGATATGCAAAACTGTGGCACGGCGCCGTGGGGTGCAACAAGAATTACAATCCTTAAGTAACGGTACTTAGGTACGCCAATCGATAGCTCAGTAAGAAATAAGATTACTCTGCAAGTGCACAGAACTATCATTGTAGCATTTCAACCCGTGAGTACTCAAGGATGTCGTATTTATAATTTCCCGTAGGAGGGCACGATGAATTTCATCTAGCTTTGGTATAAACATGATTACTTATTTGGATGCATAGGTAGGCATAGCATAAATAGGGGTTAAATCAAGTTTATAAGGTAGTGGACACACGCATCGGAGCAACCTCAAGGATAAAAAGGGAAAATAAAGAATAAAAGAATACAACTAACTGAGCAGGCTTTGGTCGTATACAGCTATGCAAAGAATAGCAATTACATCTAACTAGCAAGACTAGAATAAGGACTAAGTCTGGGATGATAGGGAGATCTCCGCAGCTGGTCTGCCAGCCGATAGAGACTTTCCAAACTCCTACTCAATACCCGAACGTGGGGGAATGCTAGGGATGGACAGGGCTGTCACCACCTGCCCACCTACCCTCTGCCCATGGGGTACTGATATATTCGCCAATCTCCGCATACCCGAACACCATGCTCGCGTAATTGGAAACAACTCCTAACCTCCCGGGACCCCAACCCTTTGGATTGACAGGCTCGGCTAGGAGCAACCATGACAGCACAACAAACTATTATCCCATCCATAATTCTTCCTCTATTCCTACTAATTTGATGAACGATGAAGAACTTTGATGAACATATCAAGAACATAACACATAGACTATGAACTAGTTCATATGCCATGATCATAATATGAACAAGATTATACTCTAATTCAGATGCATTGCTATAAACATAAGATGAGAACTTGCTCATAGAGGAGAACTGAATTATATTCATACCAAGATGTTCTTGATTCCTCCAAGGAGACAAGCTCTCCTTGATAGCTTTGCCTTGCTCTACTACTACTAAACTAGAGAGAACAAGTATGAAATGTGAGGTGTAGTGCTCCAAATGTTGGTGTGTGTGAGAAAGGGTGGAGCATCATCTATTTATAGCAAGGATAGGACGGTTTGGGCATCTCGTGGTTTGGAAGGAGGTGAAACCGCCCTTGGGGAACCACCTAGAGCACCGCCACCGAAGACTGGGCCCAGGAGGCCCCACCAGGGGTGCGGCCGCACCTGGGGGCGGTCGGTCCCCTGGCTGGGCCCACTTGCCACCGCCTTCGGATGGTCGGTTGCTCCCTGGGCCTGGACCTCCCTCGCTGTTACGGATGGATCTAGTTCAATTCTTAGGTGGGCTTTCTCGTTTGGTTTGCGCCTTTTCTGAATACGCTTTCCGGTAGTGCGCTTTCTTGTGAATTTTATGTATTTTCATGTGTCAGACCTGCTAGTTACATATACAACAAAACTCGTGGAAAGATTAGATAAAAGCCCTACTTTCTATTTGTTTTAGTGTTAAAATGATGTTGTATTTTAGTTGCTAAGGACCGCCAACACCTACATACGGGTGGTGGACTACAGAGGACTCAACACAGTTGTCACCTACGCCATCTAGCACACGACCTGGCACATCAGGGTGCACTCGCAGATAAACAGAATACCTAGACACCACGTCTACATATTGTTCATCATCTACCCATCGATCGTATGGATAAACACTATATGAGCAATTACATGAATTCAATAAGATCAAACCAACTATACTAGACATATAATCAAAGTAGACAAAGACTATTGTAATCAAGAACATATGAACTATTAAGAACAATGTTTCCCTAATCATAATGAAGAATACAATAATAGAGAAAGAACTAGAACTATACCGAACTCTGCGCTCCAGATAGACGCCGGGGCTTTAGATCCCGCCGAAGAACTAGAACTCCTCTACTTCTAATCTAACTAGGCTAGAACTATGAACTAGGAGGCTCTTGATGAACTAGGAGACTCTTGATGGCTTGACCAAAGACTTGATGCCTTGGATAAATGATTGGCTTCCTCCAGGGGGGTCTGCCCCTTTATTTATAGCCCGATGGGTTGCACGTGCGCCGTAGGATCAAACCGACTTAACCAAGGGCCAAGATGCATTGTAGGAGGTGGTGGAAGAGGACTCCAGAAGGCAGCGGCGAAACCCTAGGGGAGGGGCGCCGCCCGGCCCCCCTTGGCGCCAGCCGGCCCCACCTGTCAGGTGGTGGGGCTCCGGTTGCTTCGGGTGTTCTCTAGATCCTTACCACGTCCTGATGACGATGTTTCCTTCATGGTTAAGTTTCATGTTAATTAAGCACTTTAATCCCTCTCTTAAGCTTTTCTAGGAATAGCCCCTGGAAAATACAGAACATGCAAAACTCGTGGAAATTGTCAGTTAAAACCCTAGACTAGTGTGTATTCTTATATCCTTTGGTGTCTAAAGTTCTAAAAAAGTTGATATTATCCACCGTCAACACTAGATAAGGGCGTTTGTATGTGACTGTTGTCCCTTTGGGCTTTAGACCAAATTGCTCTTTGAGCACATTGGTCATCTTCTGTAGCAAGTCATCGTTCTGTCTTGGAGGATGCTGGTTGATGTAAGGATTGTAGCCTGGAGCCCCCTGGTAGCCTGGATTCGGGCGCATGCCCCAGCAGTTGTGGTCAGAGTAATAGCGATACCCTGCTGCCTCTGGGGGCGTCATACCATACCCCAGCGCACCTTGTTCAGGCGTCTTGGGGTCAACATTCTTGCTTAGCTTCTAGTAGTATGGAGATATTTTTGCAGCTGACTGTGGGATTGCACTGGTGGTGGCAAAACCCAACGATGGTCCCTTCAGCTGTTGCAGCTGGGTTGATGTCCCTGACGCTTCTGGTGATCCTACTGGGGGCACAACAGTGTACACATGCCCATTCATCATGTACTGCCCAAACAGTGTCTTCATGTGCTTGTGGAACGTTCCTAGAAACCACTGGTGATTGCTAGCCACTGCATCCTTTGTGGCCGCATAGACCAGCCTCTCAAAGTACTTGCGTTCTTAAGCCTCCGATGTGTCAGATTGTTCATGCAGGAGATATCGGGAAAGCGGTGTCTTCTGGTACACGTTTTGCTCGTGGCTCTTGGAAAAGCACCCGAGGCAGGCCTCGTGGAACTCGGAGAGGTGCCTCTCCAACAGCTGAGCTGACTCTGGAGGTAGCTCCTCCATAGTCACACGGAGGACGTTGTCGTTGTCGAAGGCCATGATTCAATGAGGCATGTCCCACCAGGCGTGCCAAAAAGTGTGATGGCATGAAATCTGGTCCGCGCTAGCACACCAGCGACGCCGAAATGATCTGCGTAGCATAGAGTGAACAGATCCAGCTAGCTTCGACAATCGGCGTTGATGGTCAATGACAAATCTAAGCGTGCCAGTCAATTTGATTTCCAATTGAAAGGGAAGAAAAAGAGTTGATCAATAACACAATGCGGAACCACAGGTGTGGCCCAGGTGGTTCCGAGTATCTAGCCCAGTGGGCATTTGTCTCAGGCTACCGGCTAGAAAGCCGATATCCCATCGCATGAATCGATTGTTTGACTATAGCATAAGCATCCGATTTCCATTTAACCAATTCAGGAATACATGAATGAAAGCAAGTCATATTAAACAAATCTCAATTATATATTATCTCACACATTAGCACATATTTCAACCTATCACGTGCATTAATTAGGATCGACCAGATCATTACAGCTAACAACGCACGTGAATCAATCTTAACATGACCAAAGCATAAGACAACATACAAAGGAGATCGGGAAAATATAACATGCAACAGGCAAGCACAGGCAGATTCAGCTAAACAACCGATCGGGTTACAATACAGACAACGTACAAGCCTATAAAGTAAATGATGCCTTGACCCTTTGACTAGTCAACCCAATCCGTCGCTTACGTCAAGGAGATCGACCGGATCGTTACAGCCCACGATTGGATCTACTAACCAAAGACACTCAACACAATCCACTTTATTACTTGAGTACAACCTGTATACAATCTAGATCTAAACTAATCGTCTAATAATAAATAGATCTACTTGGTTAAACAAGATGTTCCATTAATGTTCATTTAAGCAAGACAGAAACATTGGATTTAAGCCGATAAGAAATAGATCAAGATTGGGCAATTGATGATGCTTAAAATAAATAAACAATAAATAAACACAAGCAACATCAGTAACTTAATGAATCTAACTAAACATGCCAATTTTAGTTAGAGCCGATAACTAACTCTCAATCTAACCAGAGCAGTGGGGAGTAAGGCAGAATTACACATGCCATACTCAAATTAAATGAGGATCAATAACTACTCAAATCTATCTAGCAGTGTGGTACGAGGCAGAATCGTACAGGCCGTACATGATAAACATGAGCGTGACCGTACTTACAACAAGCCTGAGATCGACCGGATCATTGCAGCCGTGCTTGTCGAAGAAACTCTTTGGATCTACTCCAGTCCAACTCCTAGGGTTTTTCTGGCCAGTGGCTAAAAAGGTTGTTGTATTGATGTGTTGTTGTTCTGTTACAATACGCTTGAGTTTATATTTAGACCTAGCAGCTAGAGAGAAAATCTCAACCGAATGAAAACCCTAGCTAAAAAAAGGAAATAATAAAGTTCCTAATTCTAAAACAATTAGGAACCTAGCCTTTCCTTTCTTGTGGGCCCTTCCATGATTGCTTCATCGCGGCCTTCGTAGAATATATTTCTTCCCGATCTGATGTTCAGTCTTCAACACATCTTGCCAACGCCATCAGATACCTTATCCAGACTTCTGATCGGTTATTCCCCTCTTGCATCAGTTGCCTGTTCTTCTGTCCAAAATCCATTGTAAACAAGCGCGTCTAGTGGTAATCCCATGATCTATAACTAGCAGTTGATCCTGGTTTATGAGGTTAAAATTTTTGTTTTTTGGCTAGCGTAGCATTCTCATAACCCCATAGTGGTATCAGAGTCGTTACTGCATTGTTATAGGTTCGGTTGTGTGCATATGATGATATGCGCAGTTGTAGATGAATTTATTATTATGGTTTGTAATCTTGCTGTGTTGGTCTTGTTTCGATCTACTCGTACCGGTCAGAATTCTGCCATCCGAGTTAAGTAATACATGTAAATCCAGTCATTGTGAGTTGGAGATCAATCAGATTGATTGAATCAAACCTAGGTTAGGCGTCGAGCGCATGTGATGTGCGGCGGCGGGTTGGACCTGCTGTCGGGTGCCGATAGGTGCCGTTGGTATGTGTTGCTTCGTTAAGACCATAACTTTTGCATATGGATTCGGCTAGAGACCCATAACATATGAGTTGGTATTGCTAGATTTTGATTTGCGAAAAATGGCCCGGAAAATGATGTTTTTGGTAGTTTATGTTTAGACGTCAGAATCCGTTAACTCTATTTTGTATGATTTTATGACAGGTATAGCCCTTATGTGTATGTGATCCATGTATGTAATTAATTCATGGCTTGCATGTCATGAGTATGACAATATGGCTACAGCCACATAGATATTGTCAATTTGATGTAATGGCCTATGTGCCAAACTGTGATGATCCTATCCGCGACTATGTAATTTTACTTCACTGCCTTGCGTTAGCGATAGCTAGTCTTGGTGGACTCATCATTGGAGGAAGGCATAAATGGATCATGGAGTTGGAGATCATCTTGAAGAACAACTCAATGGAGATAGAGATCCCCAAAGAAATAATGGGCTATACCAGGTCATATCTGGGTTAATGTCGTTCTTACTATGCTCTATTTTCACTGTGATAATGTTTTTGTCTTCATGCGGTAGTGAAATAGAATGATCCCTCCCCCAAACCTTGCACTGTCACGAGTCTTGTAAAATCGATGGTGGGTCTATGAAATTAGGGTGCCACTGGTTTTCCTTGACTAGACAGGTTCGTATCGGATACTTACAACAAAAGGGTTGGTTACTTGGACAAGGTCATCCTAACAGTTAGGGACCTTGGAGCATAAGGAGTTGGGCGCCATAGCATAGATATGCTACCCAACAACAAGAGTCATATGTGATATGATTAGCAAAGAGTTGCTTACCGATCTACTATGTCTTCTAGCGGTGATGCTAAAGCTCACTAGTAGAGTTGTTAGTTGTGGTTCTTGAATCACTAAGTTTCAATAGAGGGATATTGATTTTAGTGGGAGTAGATTCTATTAAAAGTTTAATATTGTTTACTCCATCTTGGATACATTTTCTTAGTATTTTGCATTACTTTTGTTGTAGATTAATGGCGCCTAGCAATCAACCATTTACTTTGCATTCAATTCTTGAGAAAGATAAGTTGAATGGAATAAACTATGTGGATTGGATTCGCAACCTAAGAATTGTTCTCATGGCTGAGACAAAAAGGAAGATATTCTAGACAACCCATTACCAGAAGAGCCTGCTGATAATGCACCTACCGTGGGGATATAGACCCGTATACCTACACGGCGCTACATGGGCCAATTCATCCGACCAGGCCCAAACTGCCAAGGACACGTCGTCTACACGTTCTCCAAAAGATCACGTATATCCACTGGTTTAGAGCCTTGCCGGTTAAGGAAATAGCTTTCCAAATATCTAGCTGATTCGTTTCCTTGTTTGGCTAGGATTGTAATTGTTATACATGGTAAAACCTACTTGTAACCCTACCCCCGGGACTACATAAGGCAGGCAGGGGATCCCCTCAAAACAACTCAACTCATACCAATAAAATACACAAGAACACAGGATATAGGGTATTACGCCACGCGGCGGCCTTAACCTGTATAAATCGTGTGTCCCACACTCTCTGTGTTACGCTTGCTCGTCTCAGGCGCACCTTCATCAATCATCTACTACCTTGGGCATACCCCTCGGTAGACTATCGATGATATTCCGTCGACAGTGGCATGCCAGGTACAGGGTGTGCACTCTAATCCCATGGCGGGCAAGATGGTGATTTTCTCAAGCTCCATAGCGCTCCCAACGCCGAGATAGATCTTCACGGTGGGCTCCATCACCTGGGTCATTGGCTCCGACGGTGAAGGGAGGATCTTGGATGCAGCTCAGATCACATCTACTTCAACTTCATCAACACCCTCCTCTCCGGCAAGACAGCTGCCACGCTACGTCCAAAAGACCATCGACGATGGCGAACTGATCGAATCTATTGATGGGGTCACTCGAGGTTTGTCCGAGAGCATCCAGATTCTGGAATCCATTTCAGGTTGATCTATTGTAGGACGCCGTCTCCAAGATCCATCGACGGCGCGATGCCCTCCTCCGCGCTCGGATTGGCAGGATACGTCCCTGGTCATCACCGCCACTCCACAAGGGCGCACCGTCAAGTACCAGCCCCGATCATACCCGGAGTTGGAAGCCGCCGACCATGACCTCTTGAGGGGCTACATGCCTTTCGGCCTGCGGAACGGGGCCGCCAGCTTCTCACATCTGCTGTGTCATCCCGACCACATCATCTCCAACTGCGTCGGCACCAACACCGGCTTCATCGTCGCCGACAATGACCACTCCTGGTCGGTACATCGGCCAGCCCATCCTCGCCATTAGCAACGACAACCCTCCGAGGCCACATGAAGACGATGAGGCCCAAGCTGCCCGCGAGAAGAGGAACACCGACCAAAGGCGACGTCGCGAACAGTGCATTGATGGAAAGAAGGCCCCATCTGCTATTTGGAACCTTGAGCAGGATTTCGATCTGGTCGATGACTGACCCATGTAAACGTTGGTTGCACAATAACAGAAGCAGCGCACATGAACCAGACGCCATAAGTCACCCGCCTCACGGCTCTCCTCAAGGCGGCTCAAGTCCACATCAACGATGAATGACAGCCTCCTCCATCACACTCCACCACGTCGGCCGCCAAGCACCACCGAGAAGATGGCAGTCACTCCCGCAGCGGACGAAGACGCCACCGGCAAGATGACGACCAGGAGGTGGATCAATCTGATCTCCTCGAGTAGCTAAAAAATAAAGATCTCCATGGTCGCATCAACAATCGAAGGAAGGCCAGACACTCAGCAGAGACTGAGCGCCGAAGGGTGTACGATGAAACTCGTGGCCCTCCGATCACCGACAAGAACGCCACTGAGCTAACATTCACAGACGATCTGAAGGCAGTACGCTGGCCGCCAAACTTCAAGGTTGTCGGCGTCGAGACCTATGACGGCACTGCTGATCCCAATAATGGCTCACCGTCTATGAGATCGCGGTCAAATTCGCCGGTGGAAACTCGGACGTCATGGCAAATTATTTGCCCATCATGCTCAACGCATCCGCCAATAATTGGCTTCTCAGTTTGAAGCCAAACTCCATCAACACATGGGATCAGCTGAAGAAGCAATTCATCAGTAACTACCGTGCCACCTACAAGCAGCCAGACACGAAATATGATCTCGAGAAGCTTCAGCAAGCATCACGCGAGATCCTGTGAGATTTTATTCAGTGCTACTCGGAGACCAGAAACAACATCCCCAATGTCACAGATGCTGAAGCCATCTTTGCTTTCATGCATGGCCTTCGACCAGACGAAGAACTTCAGAGGAAGCTGTTCCGCAGTAGGCTGAGCTCCATCGCCGAGATGCTACGTATCGCTAACAAGTACGCCGAGGGAAATGAGGCGGCTCATCACTCCATCCACAGCCGTCTACGCTTCACTGATCGGTCACGCCATGAAGACGATGCCCCGACGATCGAGGCACACGGCACGATTCTCGTCGCGATAACTACGCCCACCGTGACCACCGCAACTTCGATCGGCGCCGCCACTATGAGCCCGAGACCTCCAGAGCAGGAAAAAGGCGTTGCCATTACAGGGTCTACAACACCTGGCCGGCCCCTAAACGTAACTACGATGAAGCTTATGAAAAGCTCCTCGACAGCCCCTGCCCTATCCACAAGCATCGTAACCACTCTATGAGGACTGCTATGGCATCTCCAAGGCGTACAGAGAAGAAGAAAAGATGCGAGCTCACAACGACTCCGACAAGGACAAGCATGGTGGCGATGATAATCCACCTCTCGGCTTCACCGAGGCCCACAGGACATCTCCACGATCATTGGCGGTCACATCGCAATGGAATCCAAGAGGGAGCAGAAGCTCGTCGCCAGGCGTGTCAATTCTGTCGCCAACTACAACGCTCCCGTTGCCGATTCCAAGTACCCTCCCTGGTCGCACAAGCCCATCACCTTCAGCAGAGCTGACCAGTGGACAGATATCCCATATCTGGGTCGATTCCTACTTATCCTCGATCCAGTCATACGCAAGACACATTTCCGCAAGGTGTTGATCGACGGCGGCAGCGACCTCAACATCCTCTTCTCTGGAGCAGTCAAGGAACTCGGGCTACAGAAGGAAGTCTTCGGGGACTCTGCCCTAGTCATCAATCAGGTCAACAAGGATTTGGACTGCACTAGCGAGAAGATGGATGCCTACGTTACAGTAATCAGAAAATTGGAAGGAAGGTTCTTGGGTATTGAGTTTCACCACGTCGTCCGCGCTGAGAACCAAGCAGCTGACGAGTTGTCCAAACTCGGCTCATCAAGGGTAGACATTGTTGGTATTTATTAAGTGCAAATAGAATATGAAAGATTCCGCAGGCACACAGAATACCATTGTAGCATTTTACCGGGAGTATTCTAGGTATCGTTATTTATATTTTACCACAGGGAAATAATGAATAAAGAAGTTTGATAGTTCACCATCATGTATCTACTAATTAGTATAACTAATAGACTAAAGTAGGGGTAAAAGGTAAATGATAGGAGTTATGTATATTTGACACACACAGGAGAATTCTATGATAAAAGAGCAGATAGCTAAAGTGAGAGGACAACGGGAGAGTTCAAGGTTCCTAAATACTTCTCTATTACTGGGCTTCTATAATAACTGATTCATGGTAGATAAAGCAATCACACAATAACACTTCGGGACATCAGAACACTAGCCACGGAACGGGATGAGAATGGGACTAGGAAGTTCTGACTATGGTCCTACAATCATCAACCTACACGAGGTGGAATACGTCGGCTATCAGGGCTATCTCCTCCTGGGGCTACCACAACTATTCGTAAGGTTGAGTGCAATCTCAGGTAACCTCTAGTCTAGACACCATGCCTACACTATTAATTACTACTCTAATCCCATATGAAAACTAGAGCACTCGATGCGAGCAGAGATCGTATGCCAAGGTATAACAACTATACTAACCAATTAAATTCAAGGCATAAAGTAAATAGAGAAGATAAATATATTAAAGTCATACAAAGATGAGATACAAAGATATACCAGACCCCTGAAGACTTCTCCAGAACCGAAGCGCAGCTCCGCTCTCCCTAACTCTCAACTAGAACTAATCTACTACATTGGAAAGTCTAGCCCTAATTCTCTAGAATTGAGAGGTTATCCATTCGAGGGACGCCTCTACAACTCCATCATGGTGCTCTTGACTCGGGGGTCCTGGGTTCCTTATATGGGGGCGCCTGGCCTCCCCTCCACCTTGGGCAAGCAATATGGTACTAAGCCTTTCCACCATGTGCACATAGGCTTTAATGGGCCAAATTCTGATTTAGGCCCAATTAATCCTGCAGCCTTTAATTAATCTCGCAACTCAGGTTCTAGAATCTTCTAGTGTTTGTAAAATCCATATCTCTTTATTCCGGACTCCAAAAATAGCAAAACATAGGTCCGTTTCGATCGTCTCGACAAGCTCTATGCAATGTTGAACTCCAATTCCTCATTTGAGATACTTTTAATCAGTGAAAAATTGAATATCCCTTTATACCCTGCATAACAAGTGAGAACACCAAAACTCGTGGAACTTGTTAGAATCAAACCCTATAACTATGTTGTGTATAGTTTTATGCCCTTAATTCATGTTTAGTTGATGGGTAAAAATGAGCAATAACTACCATCAACAAGTTCCCCCAAGCTTACCCTTTTCTAGTCCCTTAGCAGAGCCAAACTTAGCATACATCAAAAGTTATAGCTACCCCTCATAAGTGTTCAATTTTAAACCAAGAAGTACTCAAAGATTAGAGTAGACCAAGCTAGTCCTTCAGATTTACCTGTATTACCTTTACCATGGAGCTTGTAGCTTTCTCTTGAGTCTTGGGTAATTGAAGGATAGAATGTCTAAGTTAAACACTATGTCTCAAGCTCTGTTGTTCAACTCTTATCCTGGAGCTTTTGCAAGTTTGCAAAATAAAACTCAGAGTTACCTTTGTATGACTTTCTTAAGTCTCTCAATATGTGATATTTGTGGATTCTCACCAAGGCAATAGTGATGCATGCCTTCTCTTTTTCTCTCACCCTATAACTAATGTCTTATGTGGAGCTCATGGGTAAGGAGTCAGCTCATACATACTTACAGTGAATGTATTGTAAAGTCAAACAATGGATCCAAAGGAATAAGTCATACAATCAAATCAAGATGTGCATGTGTGTAGATGTGAGGTGGTACATGGATATATGGTGGCTATTCGTAATTCTACTTGTTTGCTCCTTGAGACATCTCTCTCTTTTTCAAACACTAGGGAATTGTGTTGTAGGACAACACGGGCTATCTTTCTTTTCTTTTTCTTCTTTTTTTCAGGCGGGCATCAGAGTACCCATTGTTTTGATAAATTCGAACACTTGTCCATTTTTACCTCTCAGGCGGGCATCTTTGTACCTTTTCTCTTATCTCACTCTTTTGCATAGCCACATGCCTCTTCTCTACAACAATACTTCCCTTTTTCTTTTTCTTTTGAGAGATAGCAACAAGAACTTTGGAACATTGATCTGGGGTAGCCAATGAGATATTTTTAGTGTTCACTCCTAGTGTAGGAGTAGAACATTTTTAGGTTGATCTAGATGGAATATGTGGGATATGGATGCGCCCACTCAGATATGAGTAGTGCATTATGGGTGGAGTGCATGTGATCTTGATTGTAAAAGCATGACAAGTTCCTAAGGTATCAACAAAGCTTGACTAAACTCAAAACAAAGCAAGTAGCATATAATGTGTATGTTTTCCTAATCTAGTATGTATGGCTATGGTGGGATTATAAAGCTCTTGTCATACAGGAACTCATCATGTGGTTTTAAGGATTTTTAAAATAAATCTCCAGAATTCAAGTATCACTAGGAACAAGATAAATAGCAGTTCAAACTTTGCATATCATATCCCTCAATTACTTAGACTTAGATCAAGCATTTGCTACCCACAAGTTTCAGGTTCAAAGCGAATCTTCAAGTTAAAATAGTTGTACCTAAAACTTGGGATGATTCAAGGTTGAAAACTAAGTTCGAATGAGGAATCATGGTGGGGTGCTACTTATCAAATTCCTGAGCATGGTTTCCATTGAGTCCGAGCAAAATTATTGTAAGCACTCTCTTATTATTTTATTCAAACACACTAACTAACCTAAACACTATTTATTTGGTTTTCAAATTTTATTTCACTAGCTAACTCACGCGAAAAGCAATATGGTACAATAATAAGGATGGGAAATTTATACTTAGCTGGATTTAAATGGAGGGCGCCCTCCCCCAAGCTGGATGTTGACGTGGTCTTTGATGTTGCAAGTTGAGCAATCCTTCTGGGAGCAGGCATATTGGCAGCGTAAGGGTGCCAGGTTGACTAGCTCTTGATCTTGTATTGTCTTGTAAAACTCAATTGCCAACAAGAATACCAAATCTGATAACTAGAGGATGCTCCTTTCCCAAGCTAGATGTTTGCAATACTTGGTGTTGATGATCTTCAGGGCGAGCTTGCCAGCAGTAGTCCTGGTGGGCTCCACTGATAAACTCACTCCTTAGTCAAAGTGTTATCCTGCATAATTATACTCCAATAAGAAAACCAAAACTCGAGGCTCGAATGTGATAAGGGGTTAGCGGTCAGCCAATAAGTAATTGATTATTCTCTGAGTTGATTTTAATTGACAAATTTTAGCAGGATTCGCTTTTTAGGGTTTTCTAACTTTCTTATGCAACAATCAAATATGTATGCATGCTATATATTTTTATGCCACCATGGAGAATATTTATTCTCATGGGGCTTAGGATTTGCATAATGCAAGAAAGTAAATACAAATGCTATTTTCATTTTTTTAATATTTTTTTATGCCACCATAGTGAATATTTGATAAGTTTATTCACATGGGGCTTTAATGTTTTATGATGCAATAAATAAGGCAATAAAAATTTTTCTCTTCTTTTTTTATATACATAAAGATGAATATGCTAAAGTAAAATTACTAATGTAAATTATGAATACTAATTAATTAGATAACTACCATGTTACCTTATGGCAAGGGTGAGGAATTTTAAAGTCTACCGATAGGACTTTTTCTTCCACTCTTGTGTATCTCTCCGTCTTAGAGATGAAGGTCTTGATGGTTGCACCTCTGGTGATGGTGATGTCACTTTTGTTCTTTGCTTGGCCAGCAGGTTGAAGTAGAGCATTAATAGTGCAAGTTGGCAGCATCTTGCTCAGCGTGCATGTTCATAGAACTTTCACTTGTAGAATTTTAAGAATTAACAAATTTGCTTGAAATGTTGTCCTGTTTGCAAAACCAAGGTAGAGATCAAGTGCATGGGCTCTGCTGGTGAAAAAACACCAACAGAACTGAATCTATTTCTTTATTTATTCTTCTCTAGCCTTAGGCACATTGAACAAGACAAAGTTGATGTTACATAATTTGTTTTACTCATGACATGAGTGGTAAGATCAGACAATTAAGCATTAATGTTGCATTTAAGTTCATATGGCAAAAAAGAATTAAATTGCTTAACCAATGGAATGGTTGTCTTAAATTTTCACGTGAGTATGACTATCATCTTCCAAAGATAGAATACAATGTTTTAGCACATTTGGTTAAGATTGAGATCAAAATAATGATGTCATGAACAATCTTAAAGGACAAAGCATGTTGAGTTAATTAGGTTAATCAATTAAAGATGTAACTTTAACATATTTGTGTCTTTATTTATCTGCATTCCAAGATTAAGAGGAAAATACTGACCACTTAACTTAAGATATTACCTTCATTATTAGAGCGTCATGGCACTAAGTAATGAAGGGTAAATGATTGGTGGTCCTTTCCTTCTCTTGCATCTTGAGTTGTTCATGAGCTTCTTGTCTCCTTTGTTGCTTATCCTCTTTGCCAAATTTTGCTTCTTCGATCTTATGACACCTTGTCACTCCATTCATTATTATGCCTGTAACAGATTAGTGGACAACACATACCCGAAGGGATTTACAACTTTGGAACATAGGTTGTTTGTCCAGAATTTTATCATGTTCCATCTACGCTACTAAGAAAATAGGGTTGATATTATGTTAGCATAGATCATGTTCTATACCGGCATGACTTGAGTCCAAGTAACTTGCAGCAGAAGATAAAATGAATGAATCATTAATACTCACAGTTCTTCCATCCATAATGAATGAGCTATGTCTTCCTCTGCAAAGTTATTGAAGTTCAGCATGTGCCCTACCTCATCTCTAATTTGAATTTATCTCGTGACTTACCCAAATTAAATTGGAAGTTTTCTACAAGGGTTAGTCCAACAGAATATCTAATGTTTACTACAGCATACGAGCGGCTCAAAAATGAACCTAGACACCACGTCCAATTTGACTTAGGAAGGCATTTTAACCTAAGCACCACGCTTAATTCAAAAAGCCTTTGAAAGTAAAATCATCACACCTCTTGGTTCGGAAATCAAACTAAACACCTTGTCTAATTATGATTCTAGAAAACAGTTTAAACTAAGCACCATGCCTAATTTTAAAAGGTGTATGAAATTTCTCTAAACTTTAAGTATACTATAGTGAACAAAGGTAACATGAAAGTTTATAGAGAGTTATGCAAATAGAGATAAAAGAGCATGATCATTGATTAACAATTTGAACATGGATTGACAAGGTAGAGACAACCAATATTAGTAACATAAGATTTTCTAAATAAGCCCATTCCCCCAAGCTTGAATTTTGCAAGGCAAAGTTAAGTTTGGATGGATTAATGTTGCATGATGATTGGTTGGACATACCTAATGATGTCATCCTTCTACTTCAAGCCTGGAATGGTTAGTGACAAAAAAATACCCGAGGGAATATTTTTATAATTATAATTCTATGCTCAATTCTCAAGGCTATTACATCAAAAGCTACAAGCTCACATTATTTTTTCAAGAGTGGTTACTTTAGGACACAAAGTCGTTCTTGGAAGACCTTCTAATTATTACACTTTTAGTTAATAAACTTAGATTAAAAACCTTTGAAAGTAAGATCAAACACTCCTAAACTTGGCACCATGCTTCATTTAAGAGATGTATGAAATTATTCCAGCCATAAAATAATATGGTATATTTTCTTTTTAACATGCAAGTGGTATGGAGGTATGCAAGAACTAAACATGCCATGGATTTGATATGAGGGAATATAAACTAAATGGTGTGAATGCATGGATTAAAATAAATATGCAATGAGATACAAGAATTAAAAGATAACTACTCAAAGTTTAAAGTCCATGAGCAAGACTTGCTCACCTTCTTGATCATACTTACCATGACTTGTGTGTAGCACAGCCTCTATATTCGTCATTTGAGATATGATTTGAATTGTTGTGACGACGACCTCCTTCTCCTATCTACACAAGGTTAGAAAGAAATATATATGTGTGCAAACCTGTGAGATGGCAGGGTTCCATTATTGATGAATCTTGAATGTTCAGGCACCCTGGGCTCTTCAATGTATCTTATCTTGTGGAAGCTTGCTGGAAGGTCAAAACGGCTTCTGTTGTCCTATCTCATTCCACAACTCAACAGAACAGGGGTAATCCTACTAAATCTAGTAGTATACTAAATTAGCATACATCAAGATCACTATAAAACTTATGCCAATTGCTTCCCCGGCAACGGCACCAAAAATGCTTGTTGGTATCTATTAAGTGCAAATAGAATATGAAAGATTCCGCAAGCGCATAGAATACCATTGTAGCATTTTACCGGGAGTATTCCAGGTATCATTATTTATATTTTACCACAGGGAAACAATGATTAAAGAAGTTTGATAGTTCACCATCATGTATCTACTAACTAGTATAACTAATAGACTAAAGTAGGGGTAAAAGGTAAATGATAGGAGTTATGTATATCTGACATACACAGGAAAATTCTATGATAAAAGAGCAGATAGCTAAAGTGAGAGGACAACGGGAGAGTTCAAGGTTCCTAAATACTTCTCTATTACTGGGCTTCTATAATAACTGATTCATGGTAGATAAAGCAATCACACAATAGCACTTCGGGACACCAGAACACTAGCCATGGAATGGGATAAGAATGGGACTAGAAGTTCTAACTACGGTCCTACAATCATCAACCTACATGAGGTGGAATAATCGGCCATCAGGGCTGTCACCTCCTGGGGCTACCACAACTATTCGTTAGTGTTGGTATAAATTAACTACACTCTATTAAAAATTATTATTATCAAGGTATCCGTAAGCGCATAGTTAAAACACCGATGTAGCACTTCACCAGACAATCCCGGTTTTAATATCGAACCCAAAGGAAGAGTAGGTGATACTGACTAAGTCTATTGGCTCTTAACCCGATAATACAATCAATCCAGAGAATGTCAAGAATGAGGAGATAACAAATGATTATCTAGATCCGACAACCGGTAAACTTTGAATAATATCGTTCTAATAGGGCAGTGACATGAATAAGAGGCAAAATCAGAGTTCCCTCCTACCAGACACTTATACACCTATCGATCCTATCAACGGGAAGTGGACTACAGAGGACTCAACGCAGCTGTCACCTATGCGATCTACCACTATTCGGCCAATCAGGGGACATTCACAAGTAATTATAGCCCAGACACCACGTCTGCACTACAAACTACTACTTCAACCAAGGAGCTACCAAGATCAAAGCACTCAAATAGAGTTGTAAACTTAAGAACGAATAAGAACAAATGCTTACGTGAATCAGGATGCTGAATACAAAAGTACCTCACAACGCAACTCTAGGCGAGGGAGTGTTGACGGTGGATATACCCTAAAATTCCACATTCAAACACCGTCAACAGGCCTCGGATTCAAAGGAGAATAAACATATCATGAGCATATTTTATTAATAACTAGTTCCGCTTGTACTCTTAAGCTTGTGAACGCAGGGAAGATGAAACAGAGCAGAAATGAACACTTGGAGCCCAATAATGTGGTTCAGCCAAACCATGTATTTGGGAACCAAGTCATCACACATCAAGACATGGTGCAAAACATCACTTGGAAGAGAGGAGAGCCAAGGGTGGGCCCACCCATGGGTCGGCCGAACTGCCCATGGGGCCCACCTGGCTCTGGTGACGTGGTAGGATCCGTGTGACCTTCCACTCAGCTCATTTCAGCCCTCAGATCAACACGTGTTTCCATTCAACGATTGAGAAGCAAAGCACAAGGATTCAATGTGACAACATGCAAACGAAGTGGAACCAACACAAGGGGACAGTCTGTGACAGAAGGGGACCACAGTGGTAGGCCCAACCTACCAGGTGTGGGTCGGCCGAACCACTATTTGTGGGCCCAGGCCACCTACACCATCCCTGACAGGTGGGGACTCCTTCTAGAAGACCCTGGCTGGGCCCACCTGTCATAGGGGGGGTCGGCCAAACCCCCCTGGTGCCCAGCCTGGTCGGTTGGCCTCCACCACCTTCCAGCATGCCTCCCACGTGCTCATTTCATCACTGCCGTCCATTCAAGTCGGTTCCAATGACGGTTTATCCAAGGGCCAAGGTGGAAAGGCACACGGATCGCTGACATGGCACCCCTCCATCTCCTCCTATAAATAGAGGCTACATCCACCCTCTCAAGACATGATTCATTCAAGATACAAGTGAAGAAGTAGTGTAGTTCCACCTTTAGTAGTACTTGTAGTCTAGTGTGGGAGTTAGAGTTGAGTCGAGCTGCGCTTGGGGTCTCCGGAGTCGTCTGCTGGAGAGTCTGGTATAGCTCTTGTATCTTTCTCTTTCTGTAAGACTTATCTACTTTAATATATTATTCTTGCTTTACTTCACTGATTCTTTACTTAGTGCATTACTTTAATAGTATTGTTGTAACCAGCTCATGTGTGTAGTTCATCGCCTGTCATAGGGTGCTCTAGTTGCCTTGATCACTGCTAGAGTAGTAAGCCTTAGTGTAAGCGTGGTGCTTAGACTAAATCTTGCCTTTGAATGCCGCTTGTCGCACGGATTGTTTGTGGGTGCTAGCAGGTGGTGACAGCCCTGTCTAGTTTTAGTATCCCTCCACATGTTTTAGGCAAGTTCTTAAAAGATAGGCTCCCATAAGAGAATAGCCGCTTCGGGTAGAGGTTATATCCCCTACTATCTCGCCTATCCCCTACACACCGGAAGTAAGGTAGCAGTCTTAGTGTACTTCGTCCATTTGATAGGATAGATCACATGAGTAAAGGTGGAATCACAGGAACCTTTCTCACTCGTTGTCCTCCCACCTAGCTATACTACACTAGTTATCCTTTAGCAATTCATTTATTATCTTTGAGTCATCACCTTCCTATCATACTTCGATTACCCCCTCTACACTAGTTGTACTAATTTGAGATAGATTTAAGGATCTCCTTCTATTAACATTTCTAGCAATCGCTTTCCCTTGGGATAAAATAAATAACGATACCTTGAAATACTCCCGGGTGAAGTGCTACAGTGGTATATTTGCGGAATTATCCAATAGACATAAGAAATACCCCCAGGCATTTCTGGCGCCGTTGTCCGAGATAGCCTAACACCCTGTCTCTGGTGGTTGTGCTAAGAAGTGTCAACAAGCATTTCTGGCACCGTTCCTGGGTCAATTAAACTTGCCATGTCATCATATTTAAATTAATTAATCTGCATATGATTGTGCTTAGGGCCCTAGAGTGGTTTGGATTGATGAATTGTTGATTTAGAAATTCAAAACCCTAATCGGATATTCGAATTAACCCTAATTTTGGCCTAAAACCCTAATTCCAAATCTAGAAGGAATCTTGAGATGACCCCTAAATTAAAGTTGTAGATCTTTTAAAATGTGACAACTTTTATTTTTGGATATTTTGAAGTTCTGTTGTAAAAATTTGAATTTAGCTCAAAACAGTGAATTGAAAATCAAATTTGAAATGTCATTTCAAAAATTACTTGGAATTTGACAAAACTTCCTTAATGAAAGTTGTTAAGCTCTCTGAGGGGAACAATTCTTATTTTGACCATTTTTCAAGTTGTTATGAAAAATCAAAAGTAATTTCAAAAATTCAATCTAGGTTTCAAAAACCCTATTCACCCCCTTTTGAATAATTTTCAAATTCGGCCGAATTTGGGGTTGGTCCAAAAATGAAAGATGTTCAGTTTTCTGAGAGCTACATTTTTGCTTTTGATAATTTTTCCATTTGAAAATTTTAAATTGGCGAATTTTGCGAAAGACGACAGAAGGGAGTAGGTAGCTGCTACAGTGATCGGCATGGGCGTCGTCCTCCCCCTCCCCTGTTCGCCCGTCACCGGCATGGCCGGGCGTCGCGGCCGTCTTCTTGCCGCTCCTGTGCCCACGATCTCGCAAAAACGACAGCCGGCGTCGTCTCTCTTCTCTCTCAACTCGCTCTGCCCCTATAAATACGAGGAGGTCGCCGTTCTTCGTCTTTTCTTCTTCCTCTCGCCGCCGGCGAACCGCTCGGTCTCCGACGAGATTCGTCGTCCATCCACTACTATAATCCAATCAACCGCGTGGCTAGACTCAACATCCCTTTGCGCATCGTTTGAGCTCGGTTTTCCGCCTTGTCATCGCCGGAGGAGCCCAGACGCCGTCTTCTTCTTCCTCGGCTCCGGCCGGAGCACCGCCGCGAGTTCCACCGTCGCGTCCGAGCTCTTCGGGTGAGCTCTGGTCCTTGGGTTCTTGCGTTTCGGGGTCTATGGGTCCCTTGGTTCCTGATGCTCGCGACGGATTCCTCTTGCGTTCAATAGGTTCGCCGGAACGGGAAGCTTGTCGCCGGGAGTCGCCGCCGCGGATCCCCTCGACGTCAAGCCGTTGATTCGCCTCGCCTCTGCTTCACCCGACTGCTCGGCTAGGATCGCGGTGAGCCACTGGTGGTTTTCCCTGTCCCTTTTTCCTCTCTCCCGGTCCTTCGCGGCCGGCGTAGGATGTGCCGGCGAGCGGGTCGCCGCCGGTCCGCCATGGGCGAGCCCGTGCTCGTCGGAGGCGCGTAGAGCCTTCGGCTGTTGGCTAGGATGGTTCGCGGGACTCGTTAGGTCGCGGTAGTAGGCTCGGCTCGGTCGCCGGGATCGTCGCCGGCAGGTTTCCCGGCGAGCCGCCGCGTCCGCGGGCGCGCGCGCGCGCGTGAGCGTGGAGCTCGGCCGGGCCGTGTCTGGCCGTGGGCCGGCTCGGCGCGGGTGAGAGAGGGAGAGAGAGAGGCGTGCGTGCGGGCCGTCTGCTGGGCCGTTGGGCCGGCCCAGCAGCGCGGCTGCGGCGGGGCTGGCAGCAGGCGCGCGCGGGCCGCGCTCGGGTGCGTGGGCCGCTATGGGCTGAATTCGTTTTTCCAATTTCCAGAGGTATTTCAACTACCTTTTCTAATTTGATTTGTTTAAATAGTACTGATGTTTGTTAATTTCATAGGAATTAATCTGTTAGCTGGAAAAATGTGAAAATATTTGTGTAAGCTCTCTGTGATGCCTAGTATTTAGGAAAAATATAACATCTAGGTTTAGAACCTTTTCTGTTAGGAGTAAAAATCACCCAAATAAATGAATAATGCAACTTTGGTGATTTTTAATAAATTGTAGGTAGTTCCAAAAATCATGAAATTAATTGTGGCACTGTTTGATGATGAAATCTAGCTGTTGATAAATTTTGGTCACAATTGGAGTAAGTTTGGTCAGCTAGTAAATATAAGTGAAATTAGAAAAATGAATAAAATGAGTAGGAGAAATGGATTTAGGGTTTTGTGTGTATTTTGGATTGATTGTAGTCCAAGGGTCTACCACCCTATGATCCTTGGCAATGTAAGATGATATTGTAGGTTGTAGTGATAAAGTTGTGCAGCGGCTTTCTACGACGGTTAGAAATAGTAATTGTTATATTATTTTGCGAATTCCGAATACAACTTCTCCGTGAAGGAAAGTTGTACTCAAGATGTTAATCGTTGATTATCGCATTTCTATTTACATTGTTACATCATGTTAAGCATGCATCATTGCACGCGTGTAGTGACCGAGAGCGAAGGAGTGAAGGTTGAGGCCACTGCTGGGGAGCCGACTCCGGAGGTGATCCAGGGATTTGACATCTGTGGAACCGACCCTGATCCCACCCTCTTCGCGATCCAAGGCAAGCCCCGGTGCATTAACCCTCTATTATGAAATCCTTTACAATTCGAGTTAATCTATTGCATTAGGTTGCTAGGAGTTGATTGTTGCCTATCCAAATGCATTGTCCCATATAACTACCCTGAAACCTGATTTAAATAAATAATTTGAAAAATGCTAGGCATGCTTAATGAAATTAGAATTCCATAAAAGAAAAACTATTTTCTGTGCTATGTACATGTATATACTTTATGATTGGTGAAGAACTTGTTATCCGTTGGTCGATGTGTATTCGGGCTAGAGTCCCGATGCATGGTCGCTTTCGGAATAGTTTGGAACTGGTCGGTATCACCCAAAATGTGTTTCGTTGAGTGGCCTGCTCATGGGACGGCGTTTCCCATGTCACACTACTCTTCAGGCATGATAATAAAACTGTCGGGCAGTATTGTATTCGGGCTAGGCCCCAATGCAAGTCTGACGGCAGGAAGGAAGTAGGGACCGTTCGTTGTAGGCCTGCTGTGATCATGATGAACAGCCTAGCCACATACCTATGTGGAAAGCCTAGAGTCAGGTGGCTCTATTGCTGGAACCGACAACCACGCACTGGGAGTGGAGAGATGGCGGGAGTAGCGTGTACCCACGTGGCCGGCGTGCCTGGAGACGAGTGGAGTACTGTGCTCCCGGGTGGCGCAGGACCGGTTCCGGGATAGAAAGACCTAGATGACGGGTTGGTATATGTATGCCGGCGTGCTGCATATGCAGTGTGGTTAGAATCCCCAGCTGGGTATTTTTTCTGGATTCGAATCGACGTGCTCCTCGGTTAATGGAGACTTGATCCTCACACCTACCCCGAAAAGTGGTTCGCAACTAGGTTCACCGAATGATCAAAGGAAGTTGAGAATTGATGAAAGATGAGATTGATTATTGGAATTACGACTATGATTATAATGATAAATAATTAAAATGTTGGTTAGCAATGCTTTTCTGCAAACCTTCTCTCTCCTGCTAGCCTTACCTATGACTTGCATTCCTGAGTCTCATTTTACACCCTTAGTCGGGTAAGTCTTGCGGAGTACCCCAAGTACTCAGGGTTTGTTAACCCATGCTGCAGGTGAACCACCGTCTGACGTCTGTCTCGCCCCGTGCTGCATGACCATTATCCAGGAGGGCAACGAGGAAGAGTGAATGTGGAACCCGTGGGCAGGGTTCGAATTATCATATGTATAATGTTGTATAATTATTCAACTGCTACTGCCACTACCTATGGATTGTAATAATCGCACTTGAACTTTATTTGGACAACTGGCTTGTAATATAAAGTAATGTTTATTCCGCTTCTGTACTCTGATGTATTTTGGTTATGAAATGTTGTAATCCTGTAATGTATTCGCAATGTGATCCTGCGGAGAATTGGGCGCTGATGTAGCCCGACAGGCCTGTCTAGATCATTTGGAACACGGGCCCGGCTGTCAGAGTCATTAGTGACAATGACAGGTGCCTGTGGGCCAGGTGATTTAGCCGGTTCTGTTATAGTTGGTACCAGAGCATTACATTGCTAATCATTACGGATTACTTTTTGAAAACTTCAAAATGTTTTGGATCATAAAACTTAATATGCTATTTTGGGTCCAAATTGCTCCTATTCTTAACTTATTCCATAGTCTTATTTTGATCTATATTTAATATTATGTGGCTATAGTAGCACGAGGAATAATACTATTATTATTAGCCCTATGTTAAAAGTTTATTTACTTATGTATGTGTTTACTTGCATGATTTAAATTCGTAAGCACGTGCATGCATCATGTTAATCACATATTAAACAACTTCCTCCTTAAAAGCGGGTAATTGGGATAAGATACCAAACCTATTCTTGCTAATTTATATATCTTATATGATCCGCTTACCTTCTCCAGATGGCCCGTTGCAAGCTCACCGCACGCAAGATGACAGGACCGCGTGGTGTCCCGCACCACCAGCTGGCGCCGCGTACCGGGGAGGGCGAGGCTTCTGGGAGTCGCTCACCCCGTCGCAGCAGTGAGGAGTTGGAGGCTGAGGTCGGGAGACTTCGGGAGTTGGTCGGGCAGTGGGAGGAGGAGTACGAGGTTGCTCGCCGCAACCACTACCAGGACGTGAGGACCAACCGTGACCTGCGTCGGGAGGTCGACCGCCTGACGCAGCAGCGGGATGAGGCTTGGGAGCGCGAGGATGCGATCGTCGATAGGATGCTGAGGGCAGAGCAGCGTGCCGCGCAGCTAGAGGCGGACAACATCGCCTTGCAGGAGGAGATGCACCAGCTCAACGATCAGCTCTACCCTATTCCGGCACCTGAGGAGGAGGATCCGGAGTTTGGAGTTGTCCTTGGTGAGGATGAGGACATGGAGGACGTTGACGAGGAGGTTGAGCCTCTCGAGGTCGAGGAGGCAGACTCTGACGAGGACTCCGAGGAGAGTGACGAGGACTTCGAGGAGGACTTCGAGGACAGTGACGCATCTGCAGTCGACGAGGACTAGGCTAGTGTAGGCCTAGGGAAGTTAGCTAGTATCCTTTCAGCCTGTAAGATAGGTGCTTGTACTAAGAACCTTAGTCATGGGACGTGACTCTCGCATGGGCGCGAGTCGTGTAATTTAAATAACATAATATTTGTGTGTGCTACTACTATGTTCCATCTGTGTAATATAGGTCCTAAGTGGTTTGCTTGTCCACAGATGGGAGACAATTCTGCTCATGGGACTGGAGTTCCCCAACCACCCCCACTTCCAAATACTCTAGCAGAGGCCATCACCGCCTTGACTAATGTCGCAACAATGCTAGCTCAGAGTCAGCAAGACCGTGGTGGGCGCCGTGGTCGCCGCGACCACGAAGAAACCACTTATGTTGACTTCACCGACACCCGTCCGCCTGTGTTTACCAAGGCAGATGAACCTCTGGAAGCAGACGATTGGCTCCGTACCATGGAGCAGAAGTTCAGCTTGATCCACTGCACAGAAATACAGAAGCCTCTGTTTGCAGCACAACAACTCCGTGGCCCTGCCACCACTTGGTATGCCAACCTATTGGCCGCACAGGATCCGGGACATCAACTCACTTGGCAAGAGTTCCGTGATGCCTTCCGCGCCCATTACATCCCTGCGGGTGTGATGAGGATGAAGCTAGACCAATTCCTGGCGCTAAAGCAAAATGAGTCCACTGTCACACAATATCTGGGGCAGTTCAACCATCTGGCTCAGTATGCACCGGAGCACACCAACACTGATGAAAAGAAGAAGGCCTGTTTCATCAGGGGCCTGAACTTCAAGATTCAGCGCAGCTTGTCCAATAATCTCAAGTGCATCTTTCACGAAGCTGTTGACAGTGCCTTGGCGTTTGAGGAAAGCAACCGTCAGCTCCAGGAGGAGAAGAAGAAGAACAAGAGGCCTGCGTTCTCTGGCAGCCAGAAGCGCCAGAAGATCATCTATCACCCCACCCACCAAAACCGCCCATCTTATCCTCATCAGCAGGTGGTTGTGCGCACCGCCGCCACCTCCCACACTTCAAATCAGCAAAATGCCACTCAGCCGAATGCCCCTGGCGTTCGCATTACTACTCATCAAACCACCTACAATCATCCTTGCTACAACTGTGGCAAAATGGGACATTGGGCACGCAACTGTCCTTTCCCCAAGCGGTACAATCAGAATGCACCAGGTGGTCAGCAGCAGCAACATCAGCAACAGCAGCAGGGTCAGCATCGTGGTCATCAGCAGCATGCTCAGAAGGGCAAGATTGTCAAGAAAGCAGGTCAGGTCTATTACACTCAGATTGAGGATATTCCTGCTGGAGAGCCCGTCATGATGGGTAGGTTCCCTGTTGCCAGTCATCCTGCACTTACGCTTTTCGATTCTGGTGCATCGCATTCATTCATAAATCGTACCTTTGTCGTCAAGCATGAAATTCCAATTGGGGAAATAAAGGAAGATTTCCTTATACACTCGCCCGGAGGGCGTATGTCTACTAAAGAGGTAGTTCAGGGAGTGCCTATAGAGTTGGGAGGGCATAAGTTCCCTACTACTATGATAGTGCTAAAGAACCAGGATATTGATGTGATATTAGGTATGAATTGGATGTATCAGCACAATGCTCTTATTGATGTGCTGAATAGAACCATAAGAGTGAGTATACCCAATAGCCAAACTCAACTTCTTATCCAACTTCCACTGCCTGTGAGAAAGGTGGAGAAATCCGTGCAAAGGTTATGTGCTACCTCAGTGGAAGAAGTGATGAAGATTCCAGTGGTCTGCGAATTTCCAGACGTATTTCCTGATGAGTTGCCTGGTTTGCCACCGGATCGAGATGTTGAATTTGCCATTGAGCTTAAGCCTGGAACGGCTCCTATCTCTCGTAGAGCCTATAGGATGCCTCCCAAGGAACTGGCAGAGCTTAAAATACAACTACAAGAATTGCTTGATAAGGGTTTTATCCGCCCTAGTTCATCTCCTTGGGGTTGTCCTGCTATCTTTGTCAAAAAGAAGGACAAGTCTCTTCGACTCTGTATCGATTATCGTCCACTCAATGAGGTGACCGTCAAGAACAAATATCCGCTACCTCGTATCGACCTACTCTTTGACCAACTGGCTGGGGCTAAGGTGTTTTCTAAAATTGACCTTAGATCCGGCTACCACCAAATCAAAATTCGTCCCGAAGACATTCCAAAAACAGCCTTCACCACCAGATATGGCCTATATGAATACCTAGTCATGTCTTTCGGCTTAACCAACGCACCTGCCTACTTCATGTATCTCATGAACTCCGTCTTCATGCCCGAGCTCGACAAATTCGTTGTCGTGTTCATCGATGATATCCTTGTCTATTCCAAAACACCTGAAGAACATGCCAACCATCTCCGCATTGTCCTAACTCGCTTGAGAGAGCATCAACTGTATGCAAAGTTCAGCAAGTGTGAGTTTTGGTTGAACAAAGTTCCTTTTCTCGGACATATTCTTTCAGCTGAAGGAGTATCTGTTGATCCGAGCAAGGTAGAGGAAATATTGAATTGGAAGCCGCCAACCACTGTTCATCAAGTCCGCAGTTTCATGGGCATGGCGGGATACTACCGTCGTTTCATCCCAGATTTTTCAAGGATAGCCAAGCCAATCACCAACTTGCTGAAGAATCAAGTCAAGTTTGTGTGGTCGCCAGAATGTGAGACAGCGTTTCAAACCCTGAAGAAGTGTCTGACTACCGCACCAGTCCTAGCTCAGCCGGATATTGAGAAGCCATTCGACGTGTACTGTGATGCGTCCGGTACCGGCCTAGGCTGTGTATTGATGCAAGAAGGCAGAGTGATTGCATATGCTTCACGACAGCTCCGACCTCATGAAGAAAACTATCCTACTCATGACTTAGAATTAGCAGCTGTGGTTCATGCATTGAAGATCTGGCGTCATTACTTGCTAGGCAGTACATGCAATGTTTACACTGACCACAAAAGCTTGAAGTACATCTTTACCCAAGAAGAGCTGAATATGAGGCAGCGAAGATGGCTAGAATTGATCAAAGATTATGATATTGAAGTGCATTATCATCCTGGCAAGGCTAATGTAGTTGCTGATGCACTCAGTCGGAAAGCTCACTGCAACTGCTTGACTGTGAAGCCTTATAATCTGTCATTGTGCTATGAGTTGGAAAGGTTGGGAATAGAAATTGTTCCACAAGGCAGTCTGGCCAACATTAGTATTGAAACTTCCATCCGTGATGAGATCGTGGCCGCTCAGAAAGGAAGCAAGGGCATCAAACATATCAAAGAAAAAGTCCAGGCAGGAAAAGCAGATTGTTTCAGGATTGACGATGAAGGTGTAGTATGGTTCAAGAATCGCTTGGTAGTTCCAAAAGTTCCTGAGCTACGTCGCAAGATTCTTGATGAAGCTCATCTTATAAGGTACTCTATCCACCCAGGAAGCAACAAGATGTACCAAGATTTAAAACAGAAATTCTGGTGGACTAAGATGAAGATAGAAATTACACAGTATGTGTCGAGGTGTGACACCTGTCAGAAGGTTAAGGCTGTGCACATGAAGCCTGGTGGAGAACTACAACCATTGCCTGTTCCCGCATGGAAATGGGAAGACATTAGTATGGATTTCGTCGTGGGATTGCCCAGGACATCAAGAGGTTTTGATTCCATCTGGGTTATCGTAGATCGTCTCACGAAACAAGCCCATTTTCTACCTGTGAAGAAAGAGTATAGGGCGCCAACTTATGCCAAACTATTTATTGAAAATCTCATGAAGCTGCATGGGATACCAAAGACCATTGTTTCAGATCGGGGTACTCAGTTCGTATCCAAGTTTTGGAAATCCTTCCACAAATCACTGGGCACGAAACTTTTACACAGTACGGCCTATCATCCCCAAACCGATGGTCAGACCGAGAGGGTGAATCAAATAGTGGAAGACATGTTGAGGGCCTGTGCATTGAATTACCCCGACAAGTGGGACGAGTGTTTGGTGTTAGCCGAATTCTCGTATAACAACAGTTACCAAGAAAGCATCAAGATGGCTCCGTTTGAGGCAGTGTACGGCCGCAGGTGCCGTACTCCGTTGAATTGGTCCGAGCCCGGCGAAAGATGGTTTTATGGTGTTGACTTGGTCAATGAAGCTGAGGAGAAAGTTCGAGTAATACAAGAAAATCTGAAAGTGGCTCAGTCTCGGCAGAAAAGTTATGCCGATCAACGGCGTAGACCGCTGGCATTCAAGGTTGGAGATTATGTGTACCTGAAGGTTTCCCCTATGAAAGGAGTCAACCGCTTTGGAGTCAGAGGCAAGTTAGCCCCGCGCTACATTGGACCATTCTTAATCACTGAGCGTGTGGGGAAGGTTGCCTACCGATTACAATTGCCAGATCATCTATCGGAAGTACACAATGTGTTTCATGTATCTCAGCTCAAGAAGTGTCTGCGAGTTCCCGACCAAGTGACCGATGTAGAAGGTGTGGCACTTGAGCCCGAGTTGACGTATTCAGAACAGCCGGTTCGAGTTCTGGACATAAAGGACCGTGTTACCCGAAGGACTACAACCAGGTGGTACAAGATCCAGTGGAGTGATCACTCTGAAGATGAGGCTACCTGGGAATCGGAGGACTATCTTGCCGAGAATTTTCCGGAATTCTTCGCCACCTTGTAGATGTAACGGTCTAACTAGTGCTTTCTGTATTAAAAACCCTTCTACTTATTTTGTGAGCTCGTGTAAAATATTTTGTCCCATGTATTTTCTTTTCCATTATTTTATTTCAGTTTCTAAAATAGCTAATCTCGGGACGAGATTTCTTTTAGGGGGGAAGGCTGTAATACCTCGGGTATTACGGGTCAATTAAACTTGCCATGTCATCATATTTAAATTAATTAATCTGCATATGATTGTGCTTAGGGCCCTAGAGTGGTTTGGATTGATGAATTGTTGATTTAGAAATTCAAAACCCTAATCGGATATTCGAATTAACCCTAATTTTGGCCTAAAACCCTAATTCCAAATCTAGAAGGAATCTTGAGATGACCCCTAAATTAAAGTTGTAGATCTTTTAAAATGTGACAACTTTTATTTTTGGAGATTTTGAAGTTCTGTTGTAAAAATTTGAATTTAGCTCAAAACAGTGAATTGAAAATCAAATTTGAAATGTCATTTCAAAAATTACTTGGAATTTGACAAAACTTCCTTAATGAAAGTTGTTAAGCTCTCTGAGGGGAACAATTCTTATTTTGACCATTTTTCAAGTTGTTATGAAAAATCAAAAGTAATTTCAAAAATTCAATCTAGGTTTCAAAAACCCTATTCACCCCCTTTTGAATAATTTTCAAATTCGGCCGAATTTGGGGTTGGTCCAAAAATGAAAGATGTTCAGTTTTCTGAGAGCTACATTTTTGCTTTTGATCATTTTTCCATTTGAAAATTTTAAATTGGCCAATTTTGCGAAAGACGACAGAAGGGAGTAGGTAGCTGCTACAGTGATCGGCATGGGCGTCGTCCTCCCCCTCCCCTGTTCGCCCGTCACCGGCATGGCCGGGCGTCGCGGCCGTCTTCTTGCCGCTCCTGTGCCCACGATCTCGCAAAAACGACAGCCGGCGTCGTCTCTCTTCTCTCTCAACTCGCTCTGCCCCTATAAATACGAGGAGGTCGCCGTTCTTCGTCTTTTCTTCTTCCTCTCGCCGCCGGCGAACCGCTCGGTCTCCGACGAGATTCGTCGTCCATCCACTACTATAATCCAATCAACCGCGTGGCTAGACTCAACATCCCTTTGCGCATCGTTTGAGCTCGGTTTTCCGCCTTGTCATCGCCGGAGGAGCCCAGACGCCGTCTTCTTCTTCCTCGGCTCCGGCCGGAGCACCGCCGCGAGTTCCACCGTCGCGTCCGAGCTCTTCGGGTGAGCTCTGGTCCTTGGGTTCTTGCGTTTCGGGGTCTATGGGTCCCTTGGTTCCTGATGCTCGCGACGGATTCCTCTTGCGTTCAATAGGTTCGCCGGAACGGGAAGCTTGTCGCCGGGAGTCGCCGCCGCGGATCCCCTCGACGTCAAGCCGTTGATTCGCCTCGCCTCTGCTTCACCCGACTGCTCGGCTAGGATCGCGGTGAGCCACTGGTGGTTTTCCCTGTCCCTTTTTCCTCTCTCCCGGTCCTTCGCGGCCGGCGTAGGATGTGCCGGCGAGCGGGTCGCCGCCGGTCCGCCATGGGCGAGCCCGTGCTCGTCGGAGGCGCGTAGAGCCTTCGGCTGTTGGCTAGGATGGTTCGCGGGACTCGTTAGGTCGCGGTATTAGGCTCGGCTCGGTCGCAGGGATCGTCGCCGGCAGGTTTCCCGGCGAGCCGCCGCGTCCGCGGGCGCGCGCGCGCGCGTGAGCGTGGAGCTCGGCCGGGCCGTGTCTGGCCGTGGGCCGGCTCGGCGCGGGTGAGAGAGGGAGAGAGAGAGGCGTGCGTGCGGGCCGTCTGCTGGGCCGTTGGGCCGGCCCAGCAGCGCGGCTGCGGCGGGGCTGGCAGCAGGCGCGTGCGGGCCGCGCTCGGGTGCGTGGGCCGCTATGGGCTGAATTCGTTTTTCCAATTTCCAGAGGTATTTCAACTACCTTTTCTAATTTGATTTGTTTAAATAGTACTGATGTTTGTTAATTTCATAGGAATTAATCTGTTAGCTGGAAAAATGTGAAAATATTTGTGTAAGCTCTCTGTGATGCCTAGTATTTAGGAAAAATATAACATCTAGGTTTAGAACCTTTTCTGTTAGGAGTAAAAATCACCCAAATAAATGAATAATGCAACTTTGGTGATTTTTAATAAATTGTAGGTAGTTCCAAAAATCATGAAATTAATTGTGGCACTGTTTGATGATGAAATCTAGCTGTTGATAAATTTTGGTCACAATTGGAGTAAGTTTGGTCAGCTAGTAAATATAAGTGAAATTAGAAAAATGAATAAAATGAGTAGGAGAAATGGATTTAGGGTTTTGTGTGTATTTTGGATTGATTGTAGTCCAAGGGTCTACCACCCTATGATCCTTGGCAATGTAAGATGATATTGTAGGTTGTAGTGATAAAGTTGTGCAGCGGCTTTCTACGACGGTTAATTGTTATATTATTTTGCGAATTCCGAATACAACTTCTCCGTGAAGGAAAGTTGTACTCAAGATGTTAATCGTTGATTATCGCATTTCTATTTACATTGTTACATCATGTTAAGCATGCATCATTGCACGCGTGTAGTGACCGAGAGCGAAGGAGTGAAGGTTGAGGCCACTGCTGGGGAGCCGACTCCGGAGGTGATCCAGGGATTTGACATCTGTGGAACCGACCCTGATCCCACCCTCTTCGCGATCCAAGGCAAGCCCCGGTGCATTAACCCTCTATTATGAAATCCTTTACAATTCGAGTTAATCTATTGCATTAGGTTGCTAGGAGTTGATTGTTGCCTATCCAAATGCATTGTCCCATATAACTACCCTGAAACCTGATTTAAATAAATAATTTGAAAAATGCTAGGCATGCTTAATGAAATTAGAATTCCATAAAAGAAAAACTATTTTCTGTGCTATGTACATGTATATACTTTATGATTGGTGAAGAACTTGTTATCCGTTGGTCGATGTGTATTCGGGCTAGAGTCCCGATGCATGGTCGCTTTCGGAATAGTTTGGAACTGGTCGGTATCACCCAAAATGTGTTTCGTTGAGTGGCCTGCTCATGGGACGGCGTTTCCCATGTCACACTACTCTTCAGGCATGATAATAAAACTGTCGGGCAGTATTGTATTCGGGCTAGGCCCCAATGCAAGTCTGACGGCAGGAAGGAAGTAGGGACCGTTCGTTGTAGGCCTGCTGTGATCATGATGAACAGCCTAGCCACATACCTATGTGGAAAGCCTAGAGTCAGGTGGCTCTATTGCTGGAACCGACAACCACGCACTGGGAGTGGAGAGATGGCAGGGAGTAGCGTGTACCCACGTGGCCGGCGTGCCTGGAGACGAGTGGAGTACTGTGCTCCCGGGTGGCGCAGGACCGGTTCCGGGATAGAAAGACCTAGATGACGGGTTGGTATATGTATGCCGGCGTGCTGCATATGCAGTGTGGTTAGAATCCCCAGCTGGGTATTTTTTCTGGATTCGAATCGACGTGCTCCTCGGTTAATGGAGACTTGATCCTCACACCTACCCCGAAAAGTGGTTCGCAACTAGGTTCACCGAATGATCAAAGGAAGTTGAGAATTGATGAAAGATGAGATTGATTATTGGAATTACGACTATGATTATAATGATAAATAATTAAAATGTTGGTTAGCAATGCTTTTCTGCAAACCTTCTCTCTCCTGCTAGCCTTACCTATGACTTGCATTCCTGAGTCTCATTTTACACCCTTAGTCGGGTAAGTCTTGCGGAGTACCCCAAGTACTCAGGGTTTGTTAACCCATGCTGCAGGTGAACCACCGTCTGACGTCTGTCTCGCCCCGTGCTGCATGACCATTATCCAGGAGGGCAACGAGGAAGAGTGAATGTGGAACCCGTGGGCAGGGTTCGAATTATCATATGTATAATGTTGTATAATTATTCAACTGCTACTGCCACTACCTATGGATTGTAATAATCGCACTTGAACTTTATTTGGACAACTGGCTTGTAATATAAAGTAATGTTTATTCCGCTTCTGTACTCTGATGTATTTTGGTTATGAAATGTTGTAATCCTGTAATGTATTCGCAATGTGATCCTGCGGAGAATTGGGCGCTGATGTGGCCCGACAGGCCTGTCTAGATCATTTGGAACACGGGCCCGGCTGTCAGAGTCATTAGTGACAATGACAGGTGCCTGTGGGCCAGGTGATTTAGCCGGTTCTGTTACAGTTGCCGGGGAAAGCATAAGCCTAGAAATTTTAATAAGATCAAATCCGGAACCTATCATCAAATTAGTATCAATTAGTTGTAGTAGGGCTTACCCTTGCCTCTGCTTCTCTTTATCGTGAAGCAAGGCATACATGAGTGGATTTCAGTTTCAAGCCACAGAAATAGAAAATCCAGAGACATCCATCAGGTGTTCTCGACACGGTTCAGTCTCCGATCGGAGGTCCAATTTGGTATTGGAACCACTCAAGGAAGGAGGCTCTGCACTATCACCTAAGTAGGCTATGGCCCAAAAGACCATCCTCGAGCATTCTGCACCATCGGCTGACAAAGTCACCACTGGTCTGCAACCTAGCTTGGGGGATGCCAGTGTTGAGCTCAAGCCCTCTCTTATCAATATGGTGCAAGCCAACCCATTCAGCGAAAAGCCCCATGAGGATGCAAATGCACATCTCCAAAATTTCCTGGAGTTGTGTGGCACAATTGCCATAAAAGGAGTCAAGATGGATGCCATCTGTCTTCGCCTTTTTCCGTTCTCCTTGATCGGAAAGGAAAAACAATGGTTCTATGCTCAATCCGAAGACATTGGCAATTGGACAAGCTGTGCTAATGCATTCCTCAAGAAGTTCTTCCCAATGAGCAAAACCACCGCTCTTCGAAGAAAGATCTCAGCCTTTACACAGCAAGTGAACGAGGCGATTCCCGAAGCATGGGAACGTCTCCAGGAATACATTCGGCAATGTCCTCGTCATGGAATCCAAGAATGGCTCCTGATTCAAGGTTTTTACCAAGGGCTAACCCCAACAGCTCGTAGCCATCTTGACGCCGCTCCTAGAGGAGCATTCACTTCACTCAATGTCACACAAGCCAAGAATCTGATAGAAAAGATGGTGATAAATCAAGGCTGGAATGAAGATCGACTCCAATCCAAGAAGAAGAACACACATGCCATCCATGAAGTAGATGCAATATCTGAGAAGATGGATCTCTTGAGAAGGTTGGAAGAACGTGCTAATTTCAAGAAAGACCGAGAGGCCATTCAACATTATGCTTCCAAGCATCAATGGGATCAGGTATGGTGTATCTTATTCCAAATTAAATCCTGAGAGGATAGACGCCATCAACAACAATTCAATGTACCCTCAACAAGGAAGATGGGCGTCGAACTCCAAGTTTCAAGGTAAGGTAAATTTTGGTAATCAATTATCGTTAAAAGATCTTGTTATGAATCAAGCTAAAATAAATGAAAGCATGAATAAAAAGTTGATAGAAAATGACAAGACACTTGAAACATTAAATTATAAGATGGATGCTCTCGCTTCTTCTGTTAAAGAACAAATGAGTTTTAATAAAATGTTAGAATCTCAATTAGCTCATCTTGTTGCTACTACTTCATCTTCTAAGAATACTTGCAATATTTCAAATATCAATGCGGTAATCACGAGGGGAGGTAAGTCCACTCGCAATCCAACAAATCCTAACATGGCAGGGAAGGCTGCAAGAAAAGACAAGGAAGATGATGAAGAAGAAGAAGAATTGCCAGCGCCGGATGACAACACTAAGTTCCAAGGAAAGACAGCCCCACACGAATATTATGACACTAATGTGCTGCTATCTTTCCCAAGAACAAGGAAGAAAACCACTGACGAACAATTCAGGAAATTCATCGAGGTAATTCGTCATCTTTATATGAATATTCCATTACTTGACGCAATGCAGGTACTAACCTACGCCAAGTACCTAAGAGACATCCTCAACAATAAGTGCCCCCTGCCCACAACGAAAATTGTCAAATTGACGGAGGAATGCAGCGCGGCCATATTGAACCAACTGCCAACCAAGAAGAAGGACCCTAGGTGTCCCACCATTGACTGCTCCATTGGGACACAATACTTTGAGCATGCACTATGCGACTTGGGAGCAAGCGTCAGCGTCATGCCAAACGTAGTGTTCGACAAACTCAATCATACCATCTTGTACCCTACATCAATACGTTTGCAGCTGGCGGATCAATCAGTCCGTTACCCAGCGGGGATAGCGGAAAACATCCCCGTCAAGATACGCGGATTCTTTGTCCCTGTGGATTTCATGGTCTTGGACATGGAAGTGGATGAGAAGACTCCACTCATCTTGGGGAGACCGTTCCTCAGCACCGCCAATGCACATATTGATGTTGGAGCTGGAGCAATTCAATTCACAATCAATGGGACTCTAGAGACATTCAAATTCCGACCAAAGGCTGAGCAATGCTCATTGATCATGCTATAGGAAATACATGCCTTTGCTATTGTGAAAGACCTGAAGAAGCCCAAATCACAACCACGAGCAAAGAGCAAGCAAGTATGGAAGCGAAAGGTAATACAACCGGCAACACCTCCAAAGAAAATTTCTACACCAGCCCAAGGAGATGGTCTTACTCCAAGGACCTGAAGGATCAACTCTTCCATTAAGGTAAGTACACTAACATTTAATTAAAGTTTACTTCCTTTATTTGCTTAATGGACTTTAGCATTTATATCCAACCCCTGTTCTGTCGATCAATAATTAAGCTCAATATCAAAATAATCCATTATTTAACCTGCTAAGTAAGTTGACATCATGGTGCCACCCACCTACCATCTTGTCTCCAAATCAATCCATGCCATGCTCTGATATGTCCCATGCACGACAAAGTATTACAAGATCATTTAAATGAGCTAGCAAGGCAACCTTGGATTTTCCCTCAACCACTCTTCTGTGCTCTCACATGTTTTAGTGCTAATTTTCTCCACTCAAGCCTCATGTGAGCTGCCCTATAGAGTGCTGCAAGACATATATCTGTCAACTCGCACTCTGGGCATTAGATCCTTCTCTCTCATCTCATGCTTTATTAAAATGCTGACAAGAAAAGTGCACAACAACCATGAGTGAGCCGAGAGCAAAATTTTGTCATGACAAAATCCATTCTCTGTCTCCTTAATTCCACTCATACAAAGCTTGATCAAAATACCTTTCGCTAATCATGGGAAGGATTCTTACTTAAACCCTTAAGCAAATTACCTTTTGAAATAACTATCCCGTGAAGCATCTCATGAGCAAACATCCACTAGCCATGGTCATGTCTTGCCTCTCTTTTGGCCCTTTGTTCCATTCATCATTCACTCCAAGAATTGATTCCATGAGCAAGCATCCAAAGGAGAGAAAGATGGGAGTTGCACCAGGCAAGAAATGACCACCATTGACACCCATGCTTGGCACATAGCAAACGGAGAGGAGGATGGGTTCGGCCGAACTAGCACTAGGCCACCCATCACTCCAACTTTGGCCATTTCAATGTGTCATAGATTCTTCAAATTTTAGGTGCAATTGGAGAGTGGACAGGGTTCGGCCGACCCACTAGGTGGCATCACATCACTCTGTCTTTCTATCCACTAGAAGCCCCTTTAATTATTTGCATGAAGTCGGGCAGCAAAGGGGTCAGCCGAACTAGGCCAAGTGCCCCTGCACCCTCTACTTTCCTCTCCATTTAATTCCCATGCTCGTGAGCTCATCTCTCAAACCAAACCACCAGCAGACCACTCTGACACTCTAAACTCCCAACAAAGCTTTTTCCTTTCCAAAAGAAAAATCAAAAATATTCTTCTCTCATCTTTGCTCTTCAAGTGTTCATCGCCCGAAGAAGCCAAGTAAGGTAATCATCCGGTAAGAAGGTTCAATTAAGCTAACCCCTATCATCCGAAGCTTGGTTCGTGTCTCTGTTTAGTGCAAATATGAAGAACCCATTCAAGGCCGCAGCAAAGAAAATGCGCTCAGCATTGAGCGGGAGTTCATCACGATGATCATCCTCCCATGACACTGAGATACAACTCTCAGGGTCACAGGATCAATATTTGTCTGAGGCAACTGAGCGAAGCAACAACACGGAAAATGTTGAACAACCTCCCCATGATCATGAAGAATCCGAAGAAGAGGAAGAACCTGTTAGAACACAAGACCAAGAAACAGGCATTTGGGTCACTCCACAAGAACTTCTCGTCCTCAACTCCATCCGCAACCGCAACTTTGAACACACCAAGGTAATTGATTTAGGACTCCTCCAACGCATAGGTATGTATGAGGAGTTCTTTGATGTTTTTGGTGCAATAGGATGGGGTGAATTCTGGGATTTTTCTGGGTACCAAGGTAGCAAGAGTCTCACTTTAGAATTTATGTGCACAGTAAAAGCAATTAGAGACAACATCTATTTTCGCCTGTTTAATCAAGCCTATGATCTTACTTGGGACAAGTTTAATGCTTGCCTAGGCTTCATGAACTGCACCTCAAATTTAGAATCTGCTACTCAAAGGTTCAATAAACTTGAATTTTGGCATGACATAACTGGGGAAAATAGAATGGGGAAACCGCATACAAGTCACATTTGCAACCCCACATTGCGCTTTGTGCATAGACGGCTAGGAATCACTTTGTTTCCCCGGGATGATGTGAGACCTGTTAGAGAAATTAATTTAAGAGTAATGTATGCCATGGTATATAAAATCCGAGTATCACCTGTAAAAGCCATGGTAGAGCATTGGATTTCTGCACCATCAAGATGTGGACCATTTGATTTTACATCCATCATCACAAAAATGTGTAGCTATCTTGAACTGCTAAATGGATTTAATGATTAGATACCTACACAAAGAACCATTCTGGGTGAGGAATATTTCATAAAAGCTCATATTATTGCCGGTGGTCCACAAGGAACAATAGAATTTCAATTCCATAATAACGATGCAAGACTCACTTTGCCAATGCCCAGAATTAAAACTATATGGGGGCCACCCTTTAGTGCCTAACATTGTAGGAGTATGCGGTCGATGGAGTTTTTTAGGTCTTGCTACCCGTGCAAGAACGTGTGCTGCACAGCGTAATGAATCATCCGAAGAAGACGACAGCACCTATGCAGGCAGCTCAAATGCCATGCAAGCCTCCAGCTCTGGAGGAGGCCGCCAGTCAGGGGCACAAAGTGCCAGATTTTCTTACTCATCTATGCAGGATGCAGGGACGCGGAGCCATCGACATGACATGGAGTTGCTAACACATCAATTTAGTGTGCTGCGAGCTGGCCGTGAGGCCATTCACAACATCACTGCACAAACCCAGCAGCAGCTCCAAAATTTCCAGGAGCAGACTGGCAGACAGTGGGCTGCCCTCTATGCACATCACAACATACCTTCACCTCCATATATCCCACAGCACCCACAGCAATTTCCACGACCATATCCACCACAATATCCTCCTCACTATCCACCACCATATTCGCCACGTCCACCTCAGTGAGATAACTGCAAAAGTGCAAGCTTGGGGGAGATTCTCTCCCCACCAAGGTAAGTATTTTATCCTATCTATTTATATTATTTTAATTTATTGCATATTAAAAAAAATGCATAAGATAAAAATACCAAAAAATATTTCCCTTATTTTCATATGTCTCATGAATATTTATCTTCCTCATGGAAATAATGAATAGTTGCTCCGTTAGTATTTCTTTAATGCCTAGTTTACAACTTAGTATTTCTTTGAGCATGGATTACTTGGCCTATTTAAAATCATCATGAACCTGAAAACTTTATGGATGTTAAGTGCAAGAACTAAGTCTAAGTTGTTGTGAGATATGATATAGTGAAACAAGAGCTACTATAATATTGTTCTGAGCATGCATGATTATTGGAGATTTATTTCTTAAACAATCAAAACCTTATTGTTCCTCAATGGTGTTAAATTCCTACCACAGCCATATATGTTACACATGTTTAAAACCTTCCACATAAGCTATTTGCTTTGTATTGAGTGTTGTCAAGTCTTGTTGACCCTTATTGAGAGTCTTATCGTGCCCCCAAGATCAAGATCACGTACACACCACATACATATACGCTGCTTCTACACTGGAAGTACGCAACCACATGCCTTTCATTCCCACTAAATAAGTGCTCCATAAGTTAAAGTCATAGAAAATCTCTCTTAGTCATTATGGTAGTAGAGACAAAAGGCTATGCAAAATGAAAATAAAAAGAAATAAAGATGGACACAAGAAAGTCCATGGAAAAGAAAAGAAAAATATTTGAGCAAGTCTAGGCTCATAAATAAAAGAAAGGAAAAATGATAGCCATGTCTCCAAATTTTACAGAGAGATACAATTTCAAATAAGAGGAGTACTATAGTTCATATTTTCCACACACTTGCACATCTTGATCCAGGGGCATGACACTTCTTTCTTTGGATCCAAGCCTTGACTCTACAACATATGCAAAGTAAGTATGCTATATTTTTTCATTCCTACCTTAAGCTCCACATAAGCCATTTTTAAAAGTATGATGATAAAGAGAAGGCAACAGTTACTGCATGCTTTGGTAAGGAATTATACACCATTTGAGTGACATGAGAGAACCATATGAGGAACATTAAGTTGTGTTTTGCAAAACATTGCTAAAACCTCTAGTATGAAACTTGCAAAGAATGAGAAAAGTAGTGCTCAAGTTAAACTGTTCTGTCTCTCAACCACCTAAGGCAAAGGAAAAGTCATTAGCCCCATAAAGGACTAAGGTAAAATGGGTGAATTTTTATAAGCCAATTTTTCCATTCAAAAGAGAAGTATTTAGTTGTACACATGCTATTATTGAAACATGAACATTGTAGCAACTCCTGATCCTCCGAGGCTAAGTTTAATTATTTGCTCGGGACAAGCAAAGGTTAAGCTTGGGGGATGTTGTTGACGGTGGATATACCCTAAAATTCCACATTCAAACACCGTCAACAGGCCTCGGATTCAAAGGAGAATAAACATATCATGAGCATATTTTATTAATAACTAGTTCCACTTGTACTCATAAGCTTGTGAACACAGGGAAGATGAAACAGAGCAGAAATGAACACTTGGAGCCCAATAATATGGTTCAGCCGAACCATGTACTTGGAAACCAAGTCATCACACATCAAGACATGGTGCAAAACATCACTTGGAAGAGAGGAGAGCCAAGGGTGGGCCCACCCATGGGTCGGCCGAACTGCCCATGGGGCCCACCTGGCTCTGGTGATGTGGCAGGATCCATGTGACCTTCCACTCAGCTCATTTCAGCCCTCAAATCAACACGTGTTTCCATTCAACGGTTGAGAAGCAAAGCACAAAGATTCAATGTGACAACATGCAAACGAAGTGCAACCAACACAAGGGGATAGTCTGTGACAGATGGGGACCATGGTGGTAGGCCCAGCCCACTAGGTGTGGGTCGGCTGAACCACTATTTATGGGCCCAGGCCACCTACACCTTCCCTGACAGGTGGGGAATCCTTCTAGAAGACCCTGGCTGGGCCCACCTGGTGCCCAGCCAGGTCAGGTTGGCCTCCACCGCCTTCCAGCATGCCTCCCACGTGCTCATTTCATCACTGCCTTCCATTCAAGTTGATTCCAATGACGGTTTATCCAAGAGCCAAGGTGGAAAGGCACACGGATCACTGACGTGGCACCACTCCATCTCCTCCTATAAATAGAGGCTGCATCCACCCTCTCAAGACATGATTCATTCAAGATACAAGTGAAGAATTAGTGTAGTTCCACCTTTAGTAGTACTTGTAGTCTAGTGTGGGAGTTAGAGTTGAGTAGAGCTGCGCTCGAGGTCTCCGGAGTCGTTTGCTGGAGAGTCTGGTATAGCTCTTATATCTTTCTCTTTCTGTAAGACTTATCTATTTTAATATATTATTCTTGCTTTACTTCACTGAGTCTTTACTTAGTGCATTACTTTAATAGTATTGTTGTGAGTTATCATATTACTTGGTCGGTTTACATTAGATTGTGATCCTGTAACCAGCTCACGTGTGTAGTTCATCGCCTATCATAGGGTGCTCTAGTTGCCTTGATCACTGCTAGAGTAGTAAGGCTTAGTGTAAGCGTGGTGCTTAGACTAAATCTTGCCTTTGAATGCCGCTTGTCGCACGGATTGTTTGTGGGTGCTAGCAGGTGGTGATAGCCCTGTCTAGTCTTAGTATCCCTCCACGTGTTTTAGGCAAGTTCTTAAAAGGTAGGCTCCCATAAGAGAATAGCCACTTCGGGTAGAGGTTATATCCCCTACTGTCTCGTCTATCCCCTACACACCGGAAGTAAGGTAGTAGTCTTATTGTACTTCATCCATTTGATAGGAAAGATCACAGGAGTAAAGTTTGAATAACAGGAACCTTTCTCACTCGTTGTCCTCCCACCTAGCTATACTACACTAGTTATCCTTTAGCAATTCATTTGTTATCTTTGACTCATCACCTTCCTATCATACTTCGATTACCCCCACTACACTAGTTGTACTAATTTGACATAGATTTAAGGATCTCCTTCTATTAACATTTCTAGCAATCACTTTTCCTTGGGATAAAATAAATAACGATACCTTGGAATACTCCCTGGTGAAGTGCTACAGCGGTATATTCTGTGCGCTTGCGGAATTATCCAATAGACATAAGAAATACCCCCAGGCATTTCTGGCGCCATTATCAGAGATAGCCTAACACCCTGTCTCCGGTGGTTGTGCTAAGAAGTGTCAACAGGGAGCTGAATCTAGACGAACACAGCTACGAAGAAGCTCCGATAGCCCGGGACTCCTCCGAATCTCTACTCATCTACTCTATCTCTCTAATCTCTCTCTTGATTGCTAGCCTAGATCTAGTGGATATCTATCTAATGCTTCAGGGTCTTCATCTCTTGATTTAGCTCTCCTCTAGGGGGTCTGGCCCTCTATTTATAAGCCAGGTGGGATGCACGCGCGCCGTTAGATCAAACCGACTTAACCAATGGTCCAGATGACTCCTAATAGGCGGTGGTAGAAGACTCCAGAAGGCGGCGGGGGGAAATCCTAGAGGGTCGCCGGTCGGCGCCACCCTGGCGCCGGCTGGCTCCACCCTGGTGGGTCTCGGGCCCCGGTGCTTCGGGTGTGTTCTAGATGCTTCTAGTGTTCTCGTGATGATGTTTCCTTGGCGGTTAAGTTTCGTGGTAATTATGCTTTGTAACCCTTCTTTTATGCTTTTCTGTAAAATCCCCTAGGAAATAGACAATTCACTAAAACTTGTGGAATCAGTTAGTAATAACCCTATTCTACTGGATATTCATGTTTAATGCAGGGATAATTGATAATAAAATTTGGATGATAACAAGTGTCAACAATTACCCCCACACTTAGGCTTTTGCTCGTCCCGAGAAAAAGGTTAGTTTTAAGATGTAGGATTCTTAGAGAGAATAAGCATTTAAAACATAAATTGAGAGTATATTATATAAAACTAGTCTAGTCATGCATGTACTATGGAATTCAAAGTGTCTACCATAAATCTTTGAGTAGTTGAAAAACAGAATAGCCTGAAAACAGATCACTCTCTTCCTTTAGTTAAGTCAATTGGAGGGTATATAATTTTGCAAATAAACTTAGCTTTACCTTCTCCTTTTGTAGTACTCTCGAATCACTGATATATCTGGTATTTTTTTGTATCCTTACCAAGGCGTTAATGAAATTGCCTTCTTTATCCTACTTCTAAAAAGCTTATGTGGATCTCAGGCAGGTAAAATGTGAAAACATACTTGCATTGTATTTATTGTAAAGTCAAACAATGAATCTACAGAGAAATGAGGCATATAATCGAATCAAGCTTTATTTGATGGAATATGGTGGAACCTAATTCTACCTTGCTCCTTGAGAAAAAAATAAATCTCTCTTTTATACAACTGAGCTTAATCAGAGAGTACGTGCTATCTCTATCTTCTTTTTCTTTTCTTTTTTTTCAAGGGAGACGAGTATATAGGTACCCATTGTTTTAATTTCTTCGGACACTTGTCCATTTTTTATACTCCCTTCTTCTTTTGCATAGCTCATACCACTTTTGAATTTAGTAGTAGAGAGACTTTAACAAAACATGGAGCAATTATTTGGTAACTATGCTATATAATTATTTTTGGTGTTTTCTCCCAGTGTAGGAGAGAAACACTTTTAATAGAATGACTCGCTATTACTCTGGATTAGAGTAATGCTTATGTAGAATTGGAACTTGATTCGAAAATATGACAAATTTCTTCAAAGGGTTACAAAGGTTGACCAAACTCAATACAAAGACGAGTATTATATGTAGTAGGCTTCTATCCTATATATGACTCTAGTAGGACAATATTTTTACCACAAAGGAGAGGTATAACTAATCATTTAAATTTTCAAAATAAAATCTCCAAAGACAAAACATCAGGGGTTGAGTTCTCATTATTCAACTATATCATGTTTCACAACGACTTAACCAATCATGGGGTCCCTATAAATAGTTTCCAATAGTAACATGATTCCTAGAAAAGAGTTATATAATTTATTCTTAAGCTATGAATTAAATAATCTTCTTCTTCTCTTTTAAAATTAATTTTAGTCATGTGAATTTTAATTCGGATAAAAACGGAAATCGGAACATATGCAATTAAATTGTATGGGGATCAGACCTGACCATGACCGAGAAGGGGATCCAGAGGGTGCAGAGGGGGGCCGGCCGGCCCAGGTAGGGCACCGGGCGGCGTGCCTCTGTGGTCCCACGGGGTCCACTTCGGTGCGCGAGGTCCTGGTTTGATTTTCTTCCAAATTACGTGATTTTCCCGAGCAAATTAATTTCCATAGTCGCGATGTGCTTCCCCCACACTTGTTTTCCCGCATACTTTTTTGCGCAACATGTGGAGACAACATGCGGACCAAAAATATAGAGAGTAGAGTAAACTAAAACATTAATATTGATAAAAAGAATAAGGCACTGTATTTATTAACGATACTAGATAACTCTGATAACTGACTGAGCTAACGGCTTCCCTAGCTCAATGGGCTTACCTAACATACTTAATATTATTAATCAGACCTAGCACACTTGATGATATAACCAAACCTAACACACTTGTGCCTTATTACATAGATAACGAGGACAACTTAAGGCTGCCCCTACTTTGGGAGCTTCCTAATTTCTTCCTTTAGCTCACCAATCTCTTCTTTGAGCTGATCTTTTTCGCTCTTGAAACTGTGAATTAACTTGACATTGACTTCTATCTGCGTAGTCATTCGCTCATAATCTTGCTCCTTAAGTCTTCATTCCTCTCTATACCCCTAAAGGTGTTAGAGAGAGCTTCCATCTTCTCAATAAGGATTCGTAGAGAGAGTGGAGGCTGTCTAGGGACTTTCTCTAGTGCTGAAGTAGATGTAGCCCGCTGTCTCTTGGGCGGAGGTGGTATGAACTCGGTGTAGCGGACTTGGCTTGGACATGCACAAACTCCTTGGATGGCAGGGCGAGCAGTGGTGTACTTCGCACATACCAGCGTTCCGTTCTTGTCGGTCTTGACTGACAGGAGTCGCTCCTTATCTCTAGGTGGAAGAAGTGGGGTGCCTCGGGGAATAGCGATCTACTTCCCCCTGGTACCATCTTCTAGCAGCAGTCTCTCAGGTGGCGATGGCAGAGCAGGCTGAGCATGCGTGTAGTAGACTTGCTCGAACTGCTGGGGCACCGTAGCAAGATGCTTCGGTGGCACGACGGCGAGGTGCTTCGGTGGCACGATGGCAAGGGGCTTCGGATGCGCGAGGACGATGGCCTTCGAGTCGTCGCCTTGGATCTTGCCGGAGTCAGCGCCGACGACCGCTTTGCTTGCCGTTGCTACTAGATCTAAACTAGAGAGTTTCTTTGAATCAGAGAAAGGCAATGATGATGGAATGGCATTTGAGGGCGGTATAGGTGCGTATTTATATGGGTTTTCAGGAGACGGGATAAGATGAAATCTAGGTTCTACAAGATTCGTACGAAAGATTATCCGTACGCATCGGGAATCTATGGGATTGTGCTTAGGAAGGATAGGGAAAGAAAAGGAAACTTGAGTCGGGACGAGAGGGGACAGGGGGGCGCTGCCCGGCCCCACCAGGTGACTTCCCTGGGTGGCCGAGCTCGCGAAGCCTCTAGACTCTTCCTACTCCTGTTAGTTGCGATGCACGATAATTTTTCGTAACGGATAATGACGGGACTAAAAAGTGGGTAATTGGACAAAGTCCAGCCCGTCAACAACTTCTAAATTAAATGGTTCTAAAAATAATTTAAGCCGGTGACAATTTACCTTGAATAACGTACCTTCGTGTGATTTTAGAGTTACCGCTTCATGTGGCTATGCATTCACAACCGTAAATGGTCCTTCCCATTTGCTTCGTAGTTTTACAAACCCGACTAATTTGAACCTAGAATTAAAAAGTAATACCTTATCTCCTGGTGCAAACTCTTTCTTCTTGATCCTCTTGTCATGCCATCTTTTTGTTCTTTCTTTATAGATCTTTGAATTGTGATAAGCCTTTTCTCTCCATTCTTCTAATTCTGATAATTGTATTTTTCTCTTTTCTCCAGCGGCTTCAAAGTTCATGTTCCATCTCTTAATAGTCCAGTGAGTTTTATGCTCTAACTCCACTGGTAAATGACAGGTATTACCATATACTAGCTGGTAAGGTGACATACCCAAAGGTGTCTTGTATGCGGTCCGATATGCCCAAAGTGCTTCGGGTAATCGGTCCTTCCATGCAGTACCCATCTCATTTACTGTTTTCTGTAGAATATTATTGATCTATTTGTTTGATGTTTCTGCCTAGCCACTTGTCTGAGGATGGTATGGTGTAGTTACATTGTGACGGTTGCCATAAGCTTGCAAGTATCAGTGAAACTTTTTATCAGTGACGTGTGTCCCTCCGTCACTAATGACCATCCTTGGTGTTCCAAACCTTGGAAATATAATCCCTTCGAACATCTTCTTTGAATGTTTGGAATCAGCATTCATGCATGGCATAGCTTCTACCCACTTGGATACATAGTCAACTGCCACTAGAATGTATTCACAATTTCTTGATTTCACAAATGGTCCCATGTAATCAATTCCCCAGACATCGAAGAGCTCGATTTGGAGATTGTTGGTGAGTGGCATAGCATCTCTTGCATTGATATTTCCGTGCCTCTGACATGATCCACATCTCCGGACAAAATCTTTGGTGTCTTCATACATAGTTGGCCAAAAGAACCCACTCTGCCAGATTTTAGCATGAGTGCGGAATGCTCCATAATGACCTCCATATGGTGATGTGTGGTATTTCTGAATGATCTGCATACCCTCTTCTACTGGTACACATCTTCTAAGTAATCCATCTGAACAAATTCTGAAGAGGTATGGTGGATCTCATATGTGGAGACGACTTTCATAAATGAGCTTCTTTTTATTTTCCCTGGTGGTACATAACCTGCAACTATAAAGTTGACAATATTCGCGTACCAAGGGTCTAACTTGGTCACTTTAAACAACATTTCATCTCTTAATGAGTCATTAATAGGTAATTCCTGAGGTTTCTCAAAGTGTATTCTAGACAAGTGATCAGCAACTGGATTTTCTATTCCTCTTCTATCTTTAATTTCTAACTCAAATTCTTGTAGTAACAAAATCCATATTATCAAACGAGGTTTAGCATCTTTCTTAGTGAGCAAATATTTTAAAGCAGCATGATCAGAATTAACAATTACTTTTACTCCTACTAAGTAAGATCTAAATTTATCAATAGCAAAAACAACAGTCAGGAATTCTTTTTCAGTTGTTGCATAATTTAGTTGTGCTCCTGTCATAGTTTTACTAGCATAAGCAATTGCATGATGCTTCTTATCTCACTACAAGAAATCTGGGATTATATGACAAACGCAAACTGTCATGTAAAATACAGAAATGGTCATAAAAAGTACTTTATGACGAAAAAACGGTCGTCACGCGGTCGTCACAAAATGACCGACACAAAAAGTATCGTGTGACGAAATTATGAAAACCGTCACATAATGTCATGACCTTTTGTGACGGCTACACTTCATCGTCACATATTGTTACCTTTTATGACGATCGTAGATGTCACATATTGGTTAGTCAACGTGTCACATTATGTATGAATCATCACGAATGGCACGTTGGAGGACATGTTTGGATGTGTTTCTGCGACGAAGTGAGACTGTGATGTATAGCATTTTGAGACGATTGTATTGCATCACAAATTGTCCTTTCATTCATGATGAGCATGGCATGCATATTTAGTGACAGCAGACTGATCTTTCATCACAGCTCATAAAAGCATAATACACATATATATTAGCCAAGCCATCGTCCACATGATTGACATCACAAGTCATAAATCATACACAATTCACTCAAGCCACCATGCATACGCATAAATTCAAGTCCAAAAGACCTTGGTTCCACATAGTTCTAGGTTCTACCACAAAGGTTGAAACATACAAACATATTGCACCTAATTCTAACAAAGTTCCAACCATAGAGTAAGTTCTAGCAAGGTAGCAAAAGCTTAGGCAAAGGTCTCATCCTCAGAATCTCATTCATGCCTACCTCAATCTTTCTAAAGTTTCAGGACAGCTCGCAGTAGTACATTAGTCTCTTCAAACTTGGTATGCATCTAGCACCGAGTTGTTGCACCAAACAAGTTCCAGCCAGCACAAGTTCTAACCAGCAGCCCAGCAAACAATGCCAATGACCCTATCTAAATGTTATCTGAAAAAGAAAACAATGAAGACACTATAAGTGATCCACAAAAAATGTACTATACAAATGCTAACTAAAAGAAGCATACTTTTCACTTGCTAACTAAAATTAAAATTACACTAACTAGTAAGATGTTCATATAGCTAGTAGACATGGCTTGCAATATAAAACTATTAGATATGGCTTGGACTGTAAAAATGCATTCAACTGTAACATACACATAGCTACTTATCCGAACTATTTTTTGTCAAGTACACATTATCATATACACAACTCAAGGTTATACATAATTCACAAGCAGCTTAATAAGAAAGTAATCTTGTTCAGAACTAAGTTCAAATAAAGTTGAGAGCTATGTTTAGGGATCAATCAGTTTCTAAATGTGTTCACATATCTATTCTGAAAAAAAAAATAGTCCACAGATGCTCTAGTCTGAAGGTGCTCTAGTCAAGTATGGATGCATTGATTTGAAGGAGACAATAGAGGCAACCTTAAATCCAAGACAACAAGGGCAACCTTTAGATCTGATGCACTGTTGTACTATAGAAATTATATTTTGGACATGTTTAGTAGACTACTAATTATAGTTCAGTAGACATGGCTTGCATTGTAAAATTATTAGATACGGCTTGGACTGTAAAAATGTATTCAACAAGGCAATCTGGTAGTCATGAAAGACAACTAGATAAATAAACCTTACCATTTCACGGAAGCTCCTTCAGCCAACAACTTCTTAGCAATGAAGGTCAGCTACTACAATTATTCTGGAAAATCAGAAATGCTTGCAAGATATTCCTCCTCCCTTACCAAAAAAACAAGTGAGGCAATATAAAATGCAAATTTACACCATGAATCAAAGTGGAGGGCAGAAGTAAATAATCAGTTTCAGAGCTCATGCTGATGTTTACCTCTTGAATAAACCATTCAATATATGTTGCTGATGCACAAACAGGATGATTCCGACAGGGTGAAAGCTCTAGTTTGGTTTTGATAATTAATGACATCCTAAGGACTAACCTAAGTTGCTAAGTGATGGCAAGGTTTAGGTTGGTCAAACCATGGAGTGTGGAGCCTAGGAGACTATGTTGATCAAGATGGCTCTACCATGGATCAAGTGAACAAGAAGTGAGGTGATCAAGTGTTAAGAAAAGGCATGAAGGCAAAGGTATAACCTCAAATAGGCTTTTATTTTAGTGATCAAGACACCTAGAGGGTGTGATCACATTTAGGATAGATAGCCAACTATTAAGGGGAGAACGAGTGTTGGATTACTTTCAAGTGCTCTAGGTTGCATTTCATTTGCATTGAACTAACACAACCTAGAGATCAAAGTTAGAAGCCCTTGGAAAATGTTTTGAAAATGCTAACACTCTGTGCACAAGTGTTGAAGACCTTGAGTGTTAGCACATAGAAGCAAGGGGTGAGAAATAGACTTGAAAAACCTGAGAAGTGAGCGTCGGACTGTGCAGAGGGGCAGCGTCGGACCATTGAGTAGAGTCCGATGCCTAACCCTAGTTCTGGCCAATGGCGAGCCTCGGACGCTCAGTAAACGAGCGTTGAACCATTGCCCACTCCAGTCCGACGGTGCCGAGCAGCGAGGTGTGACGCGTGGCGCAATCTGAGAGCGTCGGACGCTGGAGCTTAGTCCGACGTCGAGCGTCGGACGAAGTCCGACGAAGTTTTAGCGTTTCTGGACCTCTCTAGAAATGTCGGAATCTCGAGTTCGTTAGTCCGACGACCCCTCCGCGAACGTCCGACGGTACGCGCGTAGTGTACTGGGAACAGGGCGTCGGACCGAGAGTTTTAGTCCGACGTCCCCAGTCCGACGGTCCGCAGTTGAGCACGAGAAGTAGCCGTTGCGATCCAGCGGCTGAGGTTGAATGAGAGTTGACACGTGGCAGCCATCCGAGCGTCGGACGCGAAGGATTAGTCCGACGGTCGGTTCCGACGCCCCGAAAGCGTGTTAACGGCTGTTTTTTAGTGGGCAACGGCTAGGATTGCACTTAGGGGTATTTATACTCCTTCCCTGGTCACTTGGTGACAACTCTTGCACACTTGAATCATTTGCATACTCTTTGTGAGCATCCTATGCCTCCCACTCACTCATTTGATCATCTCTTGTTAATCCATTTGAGTTGAGTGATCCTCAAGTGCATCATTGCTTAGTGATTTGCATTCTAGAGCACTTGAGAGCAAGCCAAGGCTGAGTTCTTATTCTCTTGGGATACTGCCGTGTCCCAAGCGGCTTGGAGGCGATTCCGGTGTGAGGTTGATTGGAGATTGTTCAAGCCCACATCGAGGTGATTGATTGTGAGAGGTTTTGTGGTTATCCCCAGCGGAGTGCCAAAACCAACTCTAGTGGATTGCTCGTGGTTGATAGCCACTTCTCTTGTGTTGGTGAGCAGCTCTCGGTGAGAGATTGGCGTGTGAAGCCTAGCTCGCAATCCACCAAGGAAGACTGGTGCCACAACAAGGAGTAGCGTGATGGCGATCACGTGAACCTCGGTAAAAAATTGAGTATTCTTTGTCTTCTCCACCATCGAGTGCACTTTTGTGTTTCCGGTATTCTATTGGGTTTGATCTCTTGGTTTTCATATTGGATATCTCCCGGTGATTGGTCTTCATGGCGTGTGGACTTCACTTCAATCAAGCCCATTGGTATAATCCACTCGATCTTTCTTCCTTGCGCTTACTACTTGTTTAGGTGCCATCTCCTTAGGAACGGAGGAGTTGGTTTCTTGCGTGTTGAGTGCTTATATTTGTGAGTAGCATATCGTGTTAGGTGTCTTGCATAGAATAGTCTAGAGCTAGCGCTTTGTCTCGCTTGCTTATCTACTAACGTGTAGTCTAATATTTTGCTAGAATTTTTAATAGGCTATTCACCTCCCCTAGCCTATACGGTCCTTTCAAGTGGTATCGGAGCCGAGGTCACCATCGTTTGAGGCTTAACATCCTTGTGGTGAAAAATGGCTCAAATCAATGTGTTGGGGAAGCCGCCAAAGTTTGATGGCACAAGCTATGATCATTGGAAGAGGAAGATGATAGTGCATTTCATGACCATGCATATCGATGTGTGGAAGGTGACGGAGACAAAAATTGAGTATGAGAACTCAAGCTCCCACCGATGTTGACAAAAGAAAGATGGAGTGCAATGCCCATGCAATCAATGCACTCTACACCGCTCTTGAGTCTCATGTGTTTGAGCAAATCAAGGATCTTGATTTGGCTCATGACATTTGGAAGCGGTTGGAGGAGACATATGAGGGCACACAAGAAGTCAAGAATGCCAAGGTATACATATTGAGAGAGAAGTTTAGCACTTTTAAGATAAATGAAGATGAAAATGTGCCGGAGGTGTTCAACCGGCTACAAGTGATAGTGAATGACTTGAAGAGCTTAGGTGAGGACATCAAGGACAAGGACTTCTCTCATAAGTTCTTGAGGTGCTTGCCCGCAAGATTTGCTATTATCAAGACCTTGCTTGCAAGAGAAGACTTGAGCACTAAGAAGCCCAACCAAATCCTCGGTGAGATCATCACCCAAGACATGAATAATGAAGAGGTGGTTGAGGAGAAGAAGAAAAAGAGTGTGGCTCTCAAAGATACACCCTCCAAGAGCAAAGGCAAGGCCAAGATGATTGAGCTAGAAGAAGAATCTACCTCTAGTGATGATGAAGATGATGAGGCCATGGCTCTTCTAGTACGCAAGTTTAGTCGTTTCATGAAGAGAAAGGGCTATGGTCAAGGCAAGAAGAAGTTTGTCTCCAAAAATAAGCAAGAGCCAAGGAGATGCTTCAAGTGCAAGAGCTTGGATCACTTCATTGTTGATTGTCCTCTCAATAGTGACAATGACAATGAGAGTGATGATGATAAGAAGAAGAGCAATAAGAAGGACAAGAAAGAGAAGAAGAACAAGAACGTGACTCTCAAGAAGAAGAAGGGGCAATCATATTGTGTCACTTGGGATGATAGTGATGCCTCTACCGATGATCATGATAGTGATGATGAGAGCAAGACCATCAAGAAGAAGGCTATGGCAAGCATTGCTCTCAACGACAAGCTATCTCTCTTCGACACTCCATCTACATGCTTGATGGCCAAGCCATCCAAGGTACAATCCAATGATGAGAGTGATGAAGAGGAGCTATCATGTGATGAGCTTATGTCCATGCTTGATGATGCCAATATTTACATTGAGGCCAAGAGAAAGGAGTGCAAAGAATTAAGCAAAGGCAAGATAGCCATTGAGCAATCCTTTGATGAGCTCTTGAAGTCTCATGAGAGGCTAATGGAAGCCCATGAGAACCTCAAGGTGGCTCACTCCAAGCTTGAGAAAGCTCATTCCTCTCTAGTGGCCGAAAATGAGAAGAGGGCATCCATCAAGACATGTGACATGGGGTTCATCATGTGATATCCTTAGTGACATGTCAATTCCTTCTTCTACTATCATTGTCACTAACCCTCTTGTAGCTCTACCACTCCTACTTCACCCAAAGTTGATGACTCTAAGTCCTCACATGTGGTGGAAAACAAAAACCTCAAGGAGGAGGTCAACAAGCTCACCCGCGCGTTAGGCAATGCCTATGGTGGGGACGCCCGCTTGCTAAAGTGCTTGGGTAGCCAAAGATTTAGTCACTCTAAGGAGAGACTAGGCTATATCCCCAAGAAAGGCAAGGCCACCTTTGTGACTCCCAAAGCTAGCTTTGTGGGGAACAATGGTAGGTATTGCCAAAGATGCAAGCAAGTAGGGCATAATGAGCAACATTGCATGGCCAACAAGATCAAGCAAGTCAAATTTGCTAGTGCGACTTCAATTCGCCTTGATTCTTGTTACATGCTCATCAAGGGAGTGAAGGGTGTTAAAGCTAAGTATATTGGTACAACAAGAGGCAACCCACGGATGAGATCCATTTGGGTGCCTAAGTCTTTGGTCACTAACCTCCAAGGACCCAAGAATGCTTGGGTACGTAAAACCAATTGATCTATTCTTTGTAGGTCAATTATAAAGCCAGAGAAAGACATTGGGTGCTTGATAGTGGATGCACTCAACACATGACCGGAGAGTCTAGTATGTTCAATTCTATCAACACAAATGGTAGCCAAGAGTTTGATTCTATCACATTTGGTGACAATGGAAAAGGCAAGGTGAAAGGATTAGGCAAGATTGCTATCTCAAATGATATGAGCATATCAAATGTGTTGCTAGTTGAATCTCTCAATTTCAACTTATTATCGGTTGCACAACTATGTGATCTTGGTTTCAAGTGCATCTTTGGTATTGATGATGTTGAGATTGTTAGTGTGGATGGTTCCAACTTGATCTTCAAAGGCTTTAGATATGGGAACCTATACTTGGTGGATTTCCATGATAGTGAAGCAAAGCTTTCTTCATGTTTGATCTCAAAGTCAAGTCTTGGTTGGTTGTAGCATAGAAGACTTGGACATGTTGGAATGAAGCAACTTGGTAGATTGGTCAAGCATGACATGGTTAGAGGCTTGAAGGATGTACACTCTGAGAAGGATAGGTTGTGTAGTTCTTGTCAATTTAAAAAGCAAGTTGGGAACACACACCCTAAGAAAGGCATGATGAGTACATCTAGTCCACTTGAGCTATTGCATATGGATTTATTTGGTCCAACCACTTATGCAAGTATTAGAGGAAGAAAATATGGCTTTGTGATAGTTGATGACTTCTCAAGATACAATTGGGTCTTCTTTCTAGTTGACAAAAGTGAAGTGTATAGAATCTTTAAGTCTTTCATCAAGAGAAGTGAAAATGAGTTTGATACAAGGGTTAAGCAAGTTAGGAGTGATAATGGAAGTGAATTCAAAATACAAGAGTTGATGAGCTTTGTGATGATCTAGGAATCAAGCATCAATTCTCGGCAAAGTACACTCCTCAATCAAATGGTCTTGTTGAAAGAAAGAATAGAACACTCATTGATATGGCAAGAACCATGCTAAGTGAATACAATGTTAGTGATGAATTTTGGGCGGAAGCTATCAATACGGCTTGCTACACTAGCAACCATCTATATTGTCATCCAATGTTGAAGAAGACACCCTATTAGCTCTTGAATGGAAGAAAACCCAACATTGCATATTTTAAAGTGTTTGGTTGCAAATGCTATATCTTAAAGAAGGGCACTCGTCTGGGTAAATTTGAGAAGAAGTGTGATGAATGATTTCTTCTTGGGTATTCATCTTCAAGCAAAGCATATAGAGTATGGAACTTGGCACATGGGATAGTTGAAGAAGTCCATGATGTTGAGTTTGATGAAACCAATGGGTCTTAAGAAGAGAAGGATAATCTAGATGATGTAAGAGGACCTCAATTAGTTGATGCTATGAAGAACATGGGCATTGGTGACATTAGACCAAGACAAATTGAAGATAATGATGATGAAGTCATCCCTCCTATTGAACAACTAGAAGATGATGCAAATCAAGCAAGCTCAAGTGAATCTCAAGTTCAAGCTCATGATCAAGATCAAGACCAAGTTCAAGATGCTAGTTCATCTCATATTCTCCAACCAGCTCACATTGCAAGAGATCATCCTCTAGATCAAATTGTTGGTGATATTAGTAGAGGTGTACAAACAAGGTTAAGAGTGGCTTTATTTTGTGAGCACTATTCATTTGTCTCACAAGAGGAGCCTACCAACATTGAGAAGGCACTCAAAGATGAGGATTGGATAAATGCTATGCATGAAGAGCTCAACAATTTTGAGAGAAATCAAGTATGGGAATTAGTTCCAAGACCAAGTAAACACAATGTGATTGGCACCAAGTGGGTCTTCCGGAACAAGTAAGATCAAGATGGGATTGTTGTGAGGAACAAAGCTAGATTGGTTGCACAAGGTTACACTCAAATTGAAGGCTTAGACTTTGGAGAAACCTATGCACCGGTGGCAAGATTGGAAGCAATCTGGATCTTATTGGCATATGCATGTGCTCATGATATCAAGCTCTATCAAATGGATGTCAAAAGTGCATTCTTGAACGCCTACACCAATGAGTTAGTCTATGTTGAGCAACCTCCCGGTTTTGAAGATGATAAGAACCCCGATCATGTATACAAGCTCAAGAAGGCCCTCTATGGCTTGAAACAAGCACCAAGAGCATGATATGAGAGGTTGAGGGACTTCCTACTCTCTAAAGGGTTCAAGATGGGAAAGGTTGACACCACACTCTTCACTAAGAAGATCGGGAATGACTTGTTCATTATGCAAATCTATGTTGATGATATCATCTTTGGATCAACAAGTCAAGCATTTTGTGAGGAGTTTGGAGAAATGATGGCCAAAGAGTTTGAAATGTCCATGGTAGGTGAACTTAGCTACTTTCTTGGACTCCAAATCAAGCAATTGAAGAATGGCACATTTGTGAGTCAAAGCAAGTGTATCAAGGACATGGTGAAGAAGTTTGGATTGCAAAATGCAAAAGCAATCTCAACACCAATGGGCACAAGTGGAAGCTTGGAACCGGATGAAGAAGGTGAATTGGTTGATCAAAAGCAATATCGGTCAATGATTGGTAGTCTACTCTATGTGACTGCTTCTAGGCCGGATGTGATGTTTAGTGTGTGCATGTGCGCAAGATATCAAGCCTCTCCAAGAGAGAGTCATTTGAAGGCAACTAAAAGAATAGTGAGGTACTTAAAGAGCACACCTAACATTGGTTTGTGGTATCCCAAGGGCTCCAACTTCACATTGATAGGTTATGCGGATGCGGACTATGTCGGTTGCAAAATTGATAGAAAGAGCACTTCCGGTACATGTCAACGCTTGGGAAGGTCACTAGTTTCATGGTCATCCAAAAAGCAAAATAGTGTTGCACTTTCTACCGCCGAAGCCGAATATATTAGTGCGGGAAGTTGTTGTGCACAATTGCTTTGGATGAGACAAACCTTGAAGGACTATGGATTGAAATTCAACAAGGTTCCATTGCTATGTGACAATGAAAGTGCCGTAAAGATCACAACCAATCCAGTGCAACATTCAAGAACCAAACACATAGATGTGAGGCACCATTTCATAAGAGATCACCAAGCAAAAGGAGATATTGCAATCACAAGTGTAAGCACCGAAGATCAACTAACCGACATATTCACCAAGCCACTTGATGAAGCTAGATTTTGCAAGCTAAGGAATGAATTGAACATACTTGACTACTCCAACATGTGTTGATGTACTTCATGAATATCCTATGACATGTCTATTCTCCAAACAAGGCAAAGGTATTATTATTTGACATGTGCATTCATACTTTACTAGGACTTGCTAGATCATATAGACATGATTTTGTTCTCTCTAGGTCATTCATTGAAAGCTAAAATGGTTTTGAAGTCTATATGGCATCACTATTGCTTGGTTGATTGCTTGATCTAGTGATGGCATATAACTTGTTCATGGGGATGCAAACCTAGTATTGAATCTAGATTAAATGAGTAACTAAGTGCTTAACTCAACATAGGCAAGATAACCCCGGGTGGCGTGAAGAAGCTTGTCTTTGGTTCAAACCGAGTTAAGACACTTGTACAAATTTGCTAGATTGAACCAAAATTTGACTAACAAAGGTCTCTCATTCCATTAACTTGACCCTTTTGTGGTACTTGATGCCAAGGGGAGAAAGCACAAAGATAAAATGACAAAGGGGGAGAGATCTTCACGATGAACCATCATTGGGCCGATGATGGAAGAGCAATAGGCCAAAGTAAAGGGATAAAAAATTTGAATCATAACCTTTACTTAAGATAAGCTCACCTTAAGAGGGAGCAAACTCATGAACTTGGTTGTTGCATTTGGAATGTGCACTCACATATGTTTGATGCACTTGCATATGTTTTTACATTCTATTGCCATGTTCTTGAGTGGAGTATGCTAGTATAGAATTGTTTGATGACTTGATAACTAGCATGCTTAGGTGGTAGTTAGATGATCTTGTACTTTACAAGTGGTCTTACAAGTGGTTCTTGAGCATTGCCTATAATGTTGATCTCACGGTATGCTCAAGCTTTGTGATCATCTAGTTATCAAAAGTGCTAAGGATGGAGTTTTCCGCAACTTCGATATGAAATTTTTCAATTGGTATCATGCTTCAAAGGTTTATGCTAACCATCCTAGCACATCTTGGTGGAAATTTACTCTCTATATATGCATATGTGCAAGCTTTCAAATTTAAACTCATGCACATATGTAGGGGGAGCCAAATAGCCTCCAAACCGAATTTGTGTTGTTTGTCCATTCTAAAACATGACAATTTTGTTTGGACAAGCTCACAAGTTCAAAAACAAACTTAACTCTTTTTCTTTGTAAGGGATGTCATCAATTACCAAAAAGGGGGAAATTGAAAGCCCTAGTTTGGTTTTGATAATTAATGACATCCTAAGGACTAATCTAAGTTGCTAAGTGATGGCAAGGTTTAGGTTGGTCAAACCATGGAGTGTGGAGCCTAGGAGACTATGTTGATCAAGATGGCTCTACCATGGATCAAGTGAACAAGAAGTGAGGTGATCAAGTGTTAAGAAAAGGCATGAAGGCAAAGGTATAACCTCAAATAGGCTTTTCTTTAAGTGAACAAGACACCTAGAGGGTGTGATCACATTTAGGATAGACAGCTGACTATTAAGGGGAGAACGAGTGTTGGATTACTTTCAAGTGCTCTAGGTTGCATTTCATTTGCATTGAACTAACACAATCTAGAGATCAAAGTTAGAAACCCTTGGAAAATGTTTTGAAAATGCTAACACTCTGTGCACAAGTGTTGAAGACCTTGAGTGTTAGCACATAGAAGCAAGGGGTGAGAAATAGACTTGAAAAACCCTGAGAAGTGAGCGTCGGACCGTGCAGAGGGGCAGCGTCGGACCATTGAGTAGAGTCCGACGCCTAACCCTAGTTCTGGCCAATGGCGAGCATCGGACGCTCAGTAAACGAGCGTCGGACCATTGCCCACTCTAGTCCGACGATGCCGAGCAGCGAGGTGTGACGCGTGGTGCAATCTGAGACCGTCGGACGCTGGAGCTTAGTCCGACGTCGAGTGTCGGACGAAGTCCGATGAAGTTTTAGCGTTTCTGGACCTCTCTGGAAACGTCGGACTCTCGAGTTCGTTAGTCCGACGACCCCTCCGCCAACGTTCGACAGTAAGCGCGCAGTGTACTGGGAACAGGGCGTCGGACCGAGAGTTTTAGTCCGGCGTCCCTAGTCCGACGGTCCGCAGTTGAGCACGAGAAGTAGTCGTTGCGATCCAACGGCTGAGGTTGAACGAGAGTTGACACGTGGCAACCATCCAAGTGTCGAACGCGAAGGATTAGTCCAACGGACTCAGTCCGACACCCCGAAAAGCGTGTTAGCAACTGTTTTTCAGTGGGTAACGGCTAGGATTGCACTTAGGGGTATTTATACTCCTTCCCTGGTCACTTGATGACAACTCTTGCACACTTGAATCATTTGCATAGTCTTTGTGAGCATCCTAAGCCTCCCACTCACTCATTTGATCATCTCTTGTTCATCCATTTGAGTTGAGTGATCCTCAAGTGCATCATTGCTTAGTGATTTGCATTCTAGAGCACTTGAGGGCAAGCCAAGGCTGAGTTCTTATTCTCTTGGGACATTGCCGTGTCCCTAGCGGCTTGAAGGCGATTCCGGTATGAGGTTGATTGGAGATTGTTCAAGCCCACATCGAGGTGATTGATTGTGAGAGGTTTTGTGGTTATCCTCAGCAGAGTGCCAAAACCAACTCTAGTGGATTGCTCGTGGTTGATAGCCACTTCTCTTGTGTTGGTGAGCAGCTCCCGGTGAGGGATTGGCGTGTGAAGCCTAGCTCGCAATCCACCAAGGAAGACCGGTGCCACAACGAGGAATAGCGTGACGGCGATCATGTGAAGCTCGGTAAAAAATCAAATGTTCTTTGTCTTCTCTACCGTCGAGTGGACTTTTGTCTTTCCGGTATTCTGTTGGGTTTGATCTCTTGGTTTTCATATTGGATATCTCCCGGTGATTGGTCTTTACAGCGTGCGGACTTCACTTCAATCAAGCCCATTGGTATAATCCACTCGATCTTTCTTCCTTACGCTTACTACTTGTTTAGGTGCCATCTCCTTAGGAACGGAGGAGTTGGTTTCTTGCGTGTTGAGTGCTTATATTTGTGAGTAGCATATCGTGTTAGGTGGCTTATATAGAATAGTCTAGAGTTAGCGTTTTGTCTCGCTTGCTTATCTACTAACGTGTAGTCTAGTATTTCGCTAGAATTTTTAATAGGCTATTCATCCCCCTCTATCCTATACGGTCCTTTCACAGGGGCACTATTGGTGAGTAAACTGCAACACGCAAGTTATTATCGAAGTGGTACTGCACTAGCAATCTTAGTGTTTACAAAAAAAATAGTTCTTGTGTGTAGAAAGTACCAAGTAGATACAAGTACAGCAACAGCAAAAAGAATTCAAGTAGTACAGTCACTGATAACTACATTTGTTTAGAACAGGCAGCTACAACTACTAATTGGACCATATATTAGATTATTGAACAAGCTGCTCCAAAAAAAGACCAATCAGGAATACAACCCAATAAAATTTATTCTCTCAGCAACAACTACAACTACTAGATTACATATTACCTAATAATAATGAATTCCTTTTCCTGGTTCCTAAAATTAAGCATAGTAGTAATATGTGGACACACAATAAAAGTAATATTAACTTGAAGTTCTACTGAAAAGCATCATCTAATTTTCTTAAAACAAAATATCTTGTTATATAAAAGAAGTCTGAATCTTACAGCTAGAACCAGTGATGTTATGAAACCAGATCAGATGCCTAAATGCCTAATGTATTCAGCCATACAGTACGCTCTAATCAGAACAAGACGACAAATAAAAACAATAAATCAAATGAGCAGCAACAGGTACACCAAATTACTGAAAAAACATTAAATCAACAAGCCAATACTCTACAACTCTAATGTCCAAGCGTCCAGCGTTGCAGCAAATCAAGAAAACAGTCACACCGAATGCGTTCCAAGATCAGAAAGGGTGGGCGTCTAGCAGGAGTCGCATGTCACAGATTGGCCGGGCAGATCTGGTGTGCAGAGCTGGTCACCAGTGGGCTCACATAGGCGACATGCCCAGGGGAAATGCTCGCACGAGCTGTCCTGGGACGGGCGGGCGACCTGCCGGGGCCGACCTCCGGTGTGGGCGGCATCCAGGGCCACGCAGCCGTCGGCGTTGGCGTGGGTGTGGAGGCAGGCAAAGCAAGCAACCGTCAGTACGGTGGGGATGTGGAGGTGGTCGACCGGGGCAGCGGTGGCGTCTGAGGTCCGGCAGCCGGCGGCGGCGTGGGTGTTGAGGCGTGCATCGGCGGTGGGCTGTGGAGGTAGGCTGAGCGGGCAAGCGTTGGCGGGGTGGGGATTTAGAGGCCACTGGCCAGCGCTGACCTCAGCAGCAAGCGGCGTCCGAGCCCGGGTAAGCCGGTGGGGGCATGGGTGTGGAGGCGGTGTGCGTCAGCGGTGGGGTGAAATCCAGAAAAGTCCAGAATTGATATTTAGGCCCCGAAAAATATTCTGAAGGCTTCGAAAATTATAAGAAAATTCTAGGAGATATTTTGGAACATGATGAACCGAAATAAAGTATTTGGAGCTAATGAAAATGTATTTTTGAGCATCTAAAAATTAGATTTTACTCAAAGAAAATAGGAAAAGGGGCCGGAAAAGCCAAGAAAAATTCCCACAATTTTTTTAGAAATAAGTTGATGAACGATGAGCACCAAAGAGTGATTTAGAGCTGAAGAAAAGGTTCTGATAAACTTCGATAGAAGGGATGGAGTTGAGAAACACGGAATTTGATTATAGGAAGAGACAGAAACATGGCGCAGAGAAGATCGTTGTACTAAACGCATTTTAAAACTTTATTCACTCACATCATAAATTCATTTACAAATAATTTTGGATCATTTTTAGTTTTGGCAAAGACCACTCAACCAAAATAAATCATATGCAAAGGCATGAGTGCACAAACATGTTGCTAAACCCTAGTTGAATTTTAACTTAATAATTATTTTAATTTTCCTATGTTTTCATAAACATAAAAATACAAAATCAAATCAATTTACCTCTATTTCAAAATTAGCAAAATTTGGGGTGTTACAATTCTACCCCACTTAAAAAGAATCTCGTCCCGAGATTCGTGAGAGGAAGAACAAAAGAATAAAGATTAGATGATTGAGGAGATTCTGATACTCTGCTCTTGAATCTTCTTTGTTTTCTCGAGTACCTCCTCCTTTGTGATAATAATTCTGATGCTCATTTCCTGTTGTTACGACCTTACTATAAATATGTTATGTAATGTTTTCATAAACTTGATGGGTACCCAGTATGGTAAGATCCTTTGTCAGTAATAACTCATCCAATCGCATATGTGATACACATCTAATGTTCCACATAATATCTCATGTGATTCCAATGTTTATGGGTCCATCACACTTCCGCTGCGCTACTCTAATATTCCATCCAAACACTACACTTGTGTCCGATCAGGCAATATTTCTCAACTTCATACATGAATTGTTATTTCTAAATCTTGTCCTTGATAGTGTCCTCTCCAAACATGGAGGTATCTGATTCCTCCAAGTAGAATCACCGAAGCTCAGAAATCTTCATCTTGCTACTCTTTAGCTTGGCTACCCCCCTTAAAAGAAATTAACTTGGGGCACCAAGGATAGCTTGCATCTTCTTCTGAGTGGGTTGATTACTACCATCATGTACTTCTAACATTCCAACAGTACCCATGAGCATAGGTAAGAATAGGTAATCTGAAGTTATTCCCGAGCAGAAAAACAACAGCTCAGTAAATCAGTTGTAACTCCAGATCTGTTACTCCAAATAAGCCATAGCACATACCGTTGGAAAGCTGCTAAAATTTTCTACAACTTTGATGCAGAACACTTTTCCAGATTCTTTAGTTATAACGGTCGAAAACAGTGAACAACAGAAACTGTTTCAGATTCCAGACACCGTAGTTGCATCGTCTTGTAATTTTTATATCTCCAAAACGAAAATAGATATGAAGATGATTCTTGTGCTCATAGAAAGATCTTGAAGTCTAGTTTTCTCCATAATATTTTCATAATGTTTGGGTCTTCCAAACTAGAGTTATAAGGAGATAAGGACAGATTGCTCCAAGAAGACAGAATAATGGAAGGAAGAGAGAAAAAAAACCCAACTACCTATTTCATTAATCCTTATACCTTAGGCCTATAAACTAAGTGAAATTATGGAAAACACCACAAGATCATTGCACTCACTACAAAGATTCAAATCAAGCAAGCTCATAATAACAATTCGAGAAGACACAACAATGACTAATACTTTGCGACATTATCGTTCTATCTCTATCAAGGGTTCAACTCTAAGGCTACTACTTCATATTATGCAAGAATAAGATAAGAGATAGTTGTAAAGGAATATAAACCAAGGAGTAGATAAGACACAATACATTTATAGCAACAAGGAGGAGACGAGTAAGGCAAGGAGTATAATATAGCAGAAATTATCAAGGGTGTTGGAACAAGGATTCCATAGCAAGATATAAAGCTAAAAATGGTCAATTTCTTACTAGGCTTGCATCCTACAGTCAGCATTGCTTTGATACCACTTTGTCACACCCAATTTTAAGGATAAAATTGAATGCATAACTTTATGTGCGCCCAAGGATCAGTCACACACATAAGCCAACAAATACAAGGTAATATCTAAAGACAATGCTCAAGTATATAACGTAATAATAATTAGAATATAAGCTTTAAGAATCAAACAGCGGAAAGACACTCCGATTTTCACGTGCAGACGCCAACTCCACAGGGACACAGCTGACTGGTTGGCCACAAGCCTAAACTTCTCCTGAGGTGTGGGGCGAATAGTAAGAGTGAGTCCATGTCGAACTCAGCAAATATAACATAGGGTTTATGAAGCTCAAACAGGATAAACACGGGTTTACAGCGGTTTGCTTTTAATTAAGCATCTTTTATGCAATTGGATAGCAACAAGTTGACTAAGCCCATTCTCATGATCATAAGTAAACATAATTAATGAATTGCAACAATCAAATAGCAACAAGTCAACATACCCCAAGGATAACTATTCCGTGAGTTTTCCGGGCCACTCGTGACCGTAAGCGCGGCTAGTATACCAGTTTTACACTCTGCAGAGGTTGTGCACTTTCACTATGAGCCGTGATTCCCATTTGCTCGGGATAGCTAGCCCCATAACACTATCATGGTGAGTGAGTAGGGTTTCACTATGAAGTCTTTCAAATTACTCCGTCTAACAAGTTAGGGCCGCTAGGAACCCGGCAAGCAGATGTAGAGCCCCCCTTCGTCGTGGCACAAGGTCACGCAGGTTATACACACTCGGACAGGAGCCACACTATACCCGAGTCGGCTGGCTCCATCACACCTTTCGGTAACCTCTAATAAGCTAGAAAAAGTGCCCATACTTGACTAAAACCAGAGCCATGTAGCCCTCATAGTTGCACTGTAAGTCCCAGCTTTTGCTGACAGATCATTACCAAGGGTGAAGGATTTAGAGCATCACAAAAACTATGCTCCAATCCCCTAGTCCCATGTTGCTAAAAAGACATCTTTTAATCATATTGCATATTCAATTAATCAAGTTTACATGATCATGATTCCAATTGCACGCTAGCATCAACTACCCAATGCATAAACCCATAGGTGATCAAGGAACAAGATAACAATACTAGGTAGAAACTATGGTTAACAAGGTAGACACATGCACATGAAATTAATTATTGCGGTGAATAGGACAACAAGGATGGTCCATGCTAATACTTGCCTTAGACTTGAGATCATTTTCTCTGATCCAAAACCTTCAATGAATTGCTTCTTGATCACCACGTAAATCTCACTGACTGGACATGATCATAATGCAACACACAGCGTCCAATACATTCATGCATCACATACAAGTATAATATTCTATTAGAACAATACACCAATCAATGAAAAATAGAAGTTAAAAAGGTTTAGAAAACGAATCTACGTATTGCTACGAGCACATAGACGCGAAGATCACGCTAATCGGAATTACGGTTGAAAAGATACAACTACCAGAGGATTTGCTTTTTATAAAGAAACAAAATAAAAATATAAAATTTATATATATAAATACATTATAATAAGTTTTCAGAGAATATTATTTATATTAAAATCATATTATATCAAGAAAACAAAATAAAGATCAATTATAGTTATTAATAAAGGATCAAGGTTGAATTAATTTTATATATAGAAAAAAGTGGCTTTATGGATTTATAAAATAACATTTTGTTCAAACTCTTCAAACAGTTTTGAAATGTTCATAAAACCTTTGTACTCGTCTCTACGATCGCATCAATATAAAGATCAAGAAAATGAGATTTAAAATATAAAAGATATGATTTTCCAAAGATTTTCTATAGAATAAATATTATCTTCATATTAACTCGAATTTTAAACATGGAAAAATTACTGTACAGCAATGTAACTATGTAGAATACAAAGATACGGATATAATGCAAGTTGAATGGTTCAATTCGGAGTTAAAACGGAGAAACTACGTGGAAAATACGAACCGATGGCAAAACCGTGGATGCCTCGTCTTCAACCTTGGGATGTCTTCTACCTTGTGCTGTTGCTGTTCGTACGGGCCTCAATGCCATGGTGGTGCCACTCGTTTGCTTGACGGGGATGGGGAGGAACTTGGCCGGGGCATCGCTGGCCAAGGGCGGCCAGGGGGCATGAAGCCGCGGCGTTGCAGAGAGGAGGGGGCTCGCTGCCCTGCTGCTGCTTGGTCGGTTCCTGCTGCTCGCTCTTCATGCTGCTGGTGCTGCACGTACGCGGAGAGGAGGGCACTCGGCAGGGGCCAAAGGGCGGCGGCGCAGAGCGGTGGGGCTGCGGCCATGGCCTGCAGGAAGTAGCAGCACCGGAGAACACGAAGTAGATCACCAGAAAACGAAGAACAGCTAGTGCTCCCATGGTGGACCTCGCCGGAAAGTTCACCGGAGAAGGAAAAACAAATGGGGAACAGTCACACGAACATAGATTTGAGAAAGCAAATATACCACGACGTAGCGAATGAAGAGAGCCACCTCGTGGTGGCGGTGGTTTTTGCCGGAGACGGTCAAGATGGCCGGAAAAGCTCGCCGGAGAGTTCGCCGGAAACCTAACTTTTTCAAACTTTGACTTTAGATCTACGAGGCTACGGGTGGCGGCTGCGAAAACGGGCCATACTTTCGGAATCAATGCGTCAAGGGCTACGCGGTGATATATATAGTGATAGGGTTTGAGGTCGACACAAAATAAGATATTTTATTATTTTCGGAATTATTTAATATTCCGAATTAAATAAATCCAGAAAAGTCCAGAATTGATATTTAGGCCCCGAAAAATATTCCGAAGGCTTCGAAAATTATAAGAAAATTCTAGGAGACATTTTGGAACATGATCAACCGAAATAAAGTATTTGGAGCTGATGAAAAGGTATTTTTGAGCATCTAAAAATTAGATTTTACTCAAACAAAATAGAAAAAGGGGCCGGAAAAGCCAAGAAAAATTCCCAAAAAGTTTTTAGAAATAAGTTGATGAACGATGAGCACCAAAGAGTGATTTAGAGCTGAAGAAAAGGTTCTGATGAACTTCGATAGAAGGGTTGGAGTTGAGAAACACGGAATTTAATTATAAAAAGAGACAGAAACATGCCGCAGAGAAGATCGTTGTACTAAACGCATTTTAAAACTTTATTCACTCACATCATAAATTCATTTACAAATAATTTTGGATCATTTTTAATTTTGGCAAAGACCACTCAACCAAAATAAATCATATGCAAGGGCATGAGTGCACAAACATGTTGCTAAACCCTAGTTGAATTTTAACTTAATAATTATTTTAATTTTCCTATATTTTCATAAACACAAAAATACAAAATCAAATCAATTTACCTCTATTTCAAAATTAGCAAAATTTGGGGTGTTACATTGGCGCGCGTGTGAAATGGAGTGGGAGCAGAGTGAAAAATAGGCTGTGTTGGTTGACTTAGGGTTTACACATGAGACTTGGGGCCAAATATTTAGCGCGGGGGTGAAAATATCACACCATAGAGTTCGTAAATGGAACGTTTTTTTTCCTCTGAGAGATTTTACATTTAGTGCAGGCAGCGAGGATGAAGGCGCCAAATGATGCAAATCAGGCGCGCTGCTAAATATTGGGCGGCAATGTGACACGAAAGTTTAGGGTAAGCCCAGTAATAGATTAATTTTGAGGTTTTTATTATTTTATATTTTTTATTAAAGTTTATGCTTAACATTTTAACACTATAAATAAATTCAATTAGAAAAGTCATGAAAACCAAGTTTGTTAATCTCATCAAGATCTACATATTTTGTTTTGGTCAACTTTTCATTTGACAAAGTTTGAATCATTCAATTTTGGATTTTTAAATTTTGACAGTTCCAATCCAGTTTCGAAACCCTAGATGGTCTCAACTAGAAAAGTCATGAATATCAAGTTTGATAAACTCATCAAGATCTACAATTGTTATATAGGTCATTTTTGCATTTGAGAAAGTGTTAGGAAAGTTTAGTTCTAAATTGACAAGTCTCTCATATAGTTTCATAAACCCTACGTGAGATTTATGATTTTGTGACTAGTGTTTCCTAACACTTTCTCAAATGGAGATATGGCCTATATAAAATTGTACATCTTGATGAGTTCTAACACCTTTGTATTCAAAAGATTTTAAGCTTTGGTCATTTAGTGTCTCATTTGACAAAGTTTGACCAAGTCAAATTTTGAATTTTAAAAAATAACACCTTCGCACTAGTATTGTAAATTCTAAATGATTTCAATTAGAAAAGTCATGAATACCAAGTTTGTTAATATCATCAAGATCTATATTTGTTATTTTGATCAACTTTTCATTTAACAAAATTTGAACGATTTAAATTTTGGATTTTCAAATTTTGACAGTTCCAAACTAGTTTTGGAACCCTAGATGGTCTCAACTAGAAAGTCATGAATACCAAGTTTGATAAACTCATCAAGATCTACAATTGTTATATAGGTCATTTTTGCATTTGAGAAAGTGTTAGGAAAGTTTAGTTCTAAATTGACAAGTCTCTCATATAGTTTCGTAGAGTCTATGTGAGATTCATGATTTTGTGATCAGTGTTTACTAACACTTTCTCAAATGAAAAAATGACCTATATAAAAATTGTACATCTTGATGAGTTCTAACACCTTTGTATTCAAAAGATTTTAAGCTTTGGTCATTTAGTGTCTCATTTGACAAAGTTTGACCAAGTCAAATTTTGAATTTTAAAAAAATGACACCTTCACACTAGTATGTGAAACTCTAAATGGTTTCAATTAGAAAAGTCATGAATACCAAGTTTGTTAATTATATCAAGATCTATATTTTTTTTGTTTTGGTTAACTTTTCATTTGACAAAGTTTGAACGATTCAAATTTTAGATTTTAAATTTTGATAGCTCCAAACCAGTTTTCGAAACCCTAAATGGTCTCAACTAAAAAAGCCATGAATACCAAGTTTGATAAACTCATCAAGATCTACAATTGTTATATAGGTCATTTTTGCATTTAAGAAAGTGTTGGGAAAGTTTAGTTCTAAATTGACAAGTCTCTCATATAGTTTCATAGACCCTATATGAGATTGATGACTTTGTGACTAGTGTTTACTAATACTTTCTCAAATAGAAAAATGGCCAATATAACAATTGTACATCTTGATGATTTCTAACACCTTTGTATTTAAAAGTTTTTGAGCTGAGATCATTTAGAGTCTCATTTGACAAAGTTTAGCCAAGTCAAATTTTGAATTTTAAAAAATGACACCTTCACACTAGTATTTTAAACTCTAAATGATTTCAACTAGAAAAGTCATGAATAACAAGTTTGTTAATCTCATCAAGATCTACATTTATTGTTTTGGTGAACTTTTTATTTGACAAGTTTGAACGATTTAAATTTTAGATTTTAAATTTTGATAACTCCAAACAAGTTTTCGAAACCCTAGATGGTCTCAAGTAGAAAAGTAATGAAACCATAGATGGTGTTGGACATTTCTTCATTTTTATTTGTTTGAACAATTTAAAGCTCTTGAATTGAAACTCAAAATAGATTTATAAATGAAAATTAAAAAAGAAAGGAAAAAGAAAAAAAGTCTCTCAGCCCTACTCTTTTAGGCCCGGCCTCTCTCCTCCACCCGTGCACGCTCTTTGTTTTCACCTGGGCCGAGGCCTAGCTTTAGGCCCAACAGACATGGTCAAAGGTCCACTTCTACTAGGGTATTTTATGACGTTAGGGGGCCGTCATATTTGATAAAACATTCAGTGACGATCTACTTCATCAGATAAAATCTGTATGAATCGTCATAAATTCATAACCGTCGAACGGCACCCGACGCCACACAATTTGTGACGAAATTTGCTACCCTTATGTGACAGAAAAACTAAGTTATCATAAAAAATCTAGCTCGCATCAATTTATGACAAAACATAATTTTGCGTCATATTATGGTACAATATATGACAAAATCAGGCCCCGTCATGAGGAATTTTATCATAAAAAGAAGGATTTCTTGTAGTGTCTTTTGTTTGTCCTAATACTACCCATACAACATAATCACTAGCATCACACATAATTTTAAAAGGTAAAGACCAATTAGGGGGTTGAATGATTGGTGCTGATGTAAGTGCTTATTTAAGAATATTAAAAGATTTTAAACATGCATCATCAAATTCAAAAGGAACATCCTTAGCTACCAAGTTAGTCAGTGGTCTAGCAATATGTGAAAAATCTTTTATAGCGATAAAAACCACAATGACCAAGAAAACTTCGGATTCCTTTTATATTAACAGGTGGAGATAGTTGTTCAATTACTTCAATTTTTGCCTTATCTACCTCTATACCTCTTTTAGACACTAAATGTCCTAGCACTATTCATTCTCTAACCATAAAATGACATTTTTCCTAATTAAGGACTAAGTGCTTTTCTTCACATCTCTGCAAAACCTTATCTAGATTTTCTAGACAATCATCAAAAGTTTTTCCATAAACTAAAAAATCATCCATAAAAACTTCCATGATTTTTTCTATCATTTCAGAAAAAATAAACATCATACATCTTTGAAAAGAAGCAGGTGCATTAGATAATCCAAAAGACATCCTACGATAAGCATAAGTTCCATAAGGACATATAAAAGTGGTTTTGCTTTGATCATCAGGGTGGATAGGAATTTGGTGATATCCAGAATAACCATCAAGGAATTAGAAGAAAGAATTATTTGCCAAACGCTCTAACATCTCATCAATGAAGGGCAGCGGAAAATGACCTTTCTTGGCTGCTTTATTGGGTTTTCTATAATCTATACACATTCGCCATCCTGTAACAGTTCTTTGGGGTATCAATTCATTTTTATCATTTTTAACTACGGTCATACCACCCTTTTTAGGTACAACTTGAACAGAGCTTACCCACTCACTATGCAGAACAGGATAAATAATTCCAGCATGCAAAAGTTTCAAGACCTCTTTCTTAACAACTTCCCTCTTCACATTTTGAAGCCTACGTTGGGGCTCTCTAGAAGGTGTAATTTCTGGGTTGGCTGGAATACGATGGGTGCATAAAACAGGTCTAATCCCCTTAAGGTCTTGGAGTGAATAACCAAAAGCAGCATGATGTTTTTCTAAGACAGTTATTAATCTAAAAGACTCTTCATCAGAAAGTTTATCACTAATAATCACAAGAGAATTTTGATCATTATTCAGAAAAACATGCTTAAGACCAGAAGGTAGTTGCTTAAGCTCAACAGAAGGCTTAGGTGGCCCTAGTAATTCATCGAGAGGTTCAGGATCAATCGGATCCTCCTCCTCTTCATAGATGAAGAACTGAGTATCATCCTCTAATTTAGGTTCAATAAATTTCTCAAATGACAGCCTTAACTTCTTCTATCGTATCTAACTCAGGAGGTGGCTCTGCCTTAGCTTTTAATGCATGAGTTATAGGTACTGAAAGATTAAATTCTTTCCCAAGTTTAACTTCTAAATTGCCCACACAACCTTCTCGCAAAAGTTTTCCTATTGGTAACCCAATCATTACATCAAAATCCCAAACATCAAAGATATAGAAATTCAGCGAATTTCGAAATTCATTAATCACAATAGGAAGAGAACATAAAACACCTGAACTAGGAATAATATGTCCTGAACGATTTTTCAATAATTTATTTGTAGGCATTAATGGCATATCTTTCAAGAATTTTTTAGCAAATGTAAGAGACATGATATTGACACCTACTACTGGATTATAAAAGGCATCAAAAGGATATGCATCAATTTGACATGTAATAGTAATGGCAGGAGAATTTAAACGAATTATATCATTTGAAAGCTCAGATTCTATCAACCACTCATTACTCATAACAAAAATTAATTCTCTTATTATCTCTCTAAGCAATTTTAAATCAGTAGGATATGAAACATTAAAACTTTTAAAATTCATAGACTCCTATCGTTTTATAATTTTATGATAGTGTGAGGTGTTTCCACAATCATAAAAAAGTTCATCCTCAAATTCAAGCATAAAATCAGAAATAGGAATTATTTCCTTCTCATTAGATAGTTCAGGTAAATAAAAGTTTAGAATCAAACGACAAAAATTCATCTTCTAACAACTTTTCTTTTTCTTCAGGAAGATCAATTAAGATATTAGTGAGAATAGTTTTAGCATGTGAAGCAGTAATATGCATAAATGCTCCTCCTGCGGCCAAATTAAGGTATTCTTTATTTTTATCATCAAGGCCTAAAAAGAAATGTTGCAAAAGCATAGGTTCTGGCAAAGTAAGATTAGGTCCAGAATTTATAAATCCATCAAAGTGTTCCCAAACGTTGCCTAATGATACGTTATCTAATTGTTTAAATCCAATAATTTCAAAACGAAGTTTAGCGACCTTTTCGATAGGGAAAAATTTAAGACAAAAATTAGCACGCAATACTTTCCAATCTCCTTGGCTACTCCCAACATGGCGATTATACCATTTATTTGCTTTTCCTGTTAATAAAAACGGAAAGAGTTTCCATCTTAAAGTTTCATCTGCCATACCCTTAATGTGAAAACATGAACATGTCTGCTCAAAATCGGCTAAATGGGAATAGGGGTTTTCGCTAGAACTACCAGAAAAAATGTGATCCTAAACTAAATTAATCCCGGCCGTAACTCATAGCCAGATGATGTGATAGGTAAAGATGATTCTTTTGGCTGGAGATACGATCCCAAAGGTGCTCTATATTGATATAAAAGTTGCAACGTGGGTTCCACACTTTAAAAGGTAAAAGATAAAAGATAAAGTATAATACAAGATTAAGATAGACTAAGCCAAAATCAGCAAACCGTTCCCTGGCAATGGCGCCAGAAATGCTTGTCGGTATAAATTAATTGCACTCCATTAAAGATTATTATTATCAAGGTATCCGCAAGCGCACAGATAAAACAACGATGTAGCACTTCACCAGAAAATCCCGGTTTTAATATCAAACCCAAAGGAACAGTATGTGATATTGACTAAGTCTATTGGCTCTTAACCCGATAATACAATCAATCCAAAGAATGTCAAGAATAAGGAGATAACAAATGATTATCTAGATCCGACAACCGGTAAACTTTGAATAATATCGTTCTAATCGGACAGTGACATGAATAAGAGGCGAAATCAGAGTTCCCTCCTACCAGATACTTATACACCTATCGATCCTATCAACAGGAAGTGGACTACAGAGGACTCAACGCAGCTGTCACCTACGCGATCTACCACTATCCGGCCAATCAGGGGACATTCACAAGTAATTATAGCCCAGACACCACGTCTACACTACAAACTACTACTTCAACCAAAGAGCTACCAAGATCAAACCACTCAAATAGAGTTGTAAACTTAAGAACGAATAAGAACAAATGCTTACTTGAATCAGGATGTTGAATACAAAAGTACCTCAGAACGCAACTCCGGGCGAGGGAGCTGAATCCAGACGAACACAGCTACTGAAGAAGCTTCGACAGGCTAGGACTCCTCCGAATCTCTACTCATCTACTCTATCCCTCTAATCTCTCTCTTGATTGCTAGTCTAGATCTAGTGGATATCTATCTAATGCTTCAGGGTCTTCATCACTTGATCTGGCTCTCCTCCAGGGGGTCTGGCCCTCTATTTATAGGCCGGTGGGATGCACGCACGCCGTTAGATCAAACCGACTTAACCAATGGTCCAGATGACTCCTAATAGGCGGTGGTAGAAGACTCCAGAAGGCGGCGAGGAGGAAACCCTAGAGGGGCGCCGACCGGCCCCACCCTGGTGGGTCTCGGGCCCTGGTGCTTCGGGTGTCTTCTAGATGCTTCTAGTGTTCTCGTGATGATGTTTCCTTGGCGGTTACGTTTCGTGGTAATTATGCTCTTTAACCCTTCTTTTATGCTTTTCTGGAAAATCCCCTGGGAAATAGACAATTCACCAAAACTCGTGGAATCTGTTAGTAATAACCTATTCTACTGGATATTCATGTTTAATGCAGGGATAATTGATAATAAAATTTGGATGATAACAAGTGTCAATAGTAAGATTGAGTGCAATCTCAGGTAACCTCTAGTCTAGACACCATACCTACACTATTAATAATTACTTTAATCCCATATAAAAACTAGAGCACTCGATGCGAGCGGAGATCCTATGCCAAAGTATAACAACTATACTAACCAATCAAATTCAAGGCATAAAGTAAATAGAGAAGATAAATATATTAAAGCATAAGTCTTACAAAGATGAGATACAAAGATGTACCAAACCCCTAAAGACTTCTCCAGAACCGGAGCGTAGGTCTGCTCTCCCTAACTCTCAATTAGAACTAATCTACTACATTGGAAAGTCTAGCCTTAATTCTCTAGAATTGAGAGGTTATCCATTCGAAGGACGCCTCTACAACTCCATCATGGTGCTCTTGACTCGGGGGTCCTGGGTTCCTTATATGGGGGCGCCTGGCCTCCCCTCCACCTTGGGCAAGCGATATGGTACTAAGCCTTTCCACCATGTGCATATAAGCTTTAATGGTCCAAATTCTGATTTAGGCCCAATTAATCCCGCAGCCTTTAATTAATCCCACAGCTCAGGTTCTAAAATCTTCAAGTGTTTGTAAAATTCATATCTCTTTGTTCTGGACTCCAAAAATAGCAAACCATAGGTCCATTTCGATCGTCTCGATGAGCTCTATGCAATGGTGAACTCCAATTCCACATTTGAGATACTTTTAATTGGTAAAAAATTGAATATCCCTTTATACTCTGCATAACAAGTGAGAATACCAAAACTTGTGAAACTTGTTAGAATCAAACCCTATAACTATGTTGTGTATTGTTTTATGCCCTTATTTCATATTTAGTTAATGGGTAAAAATGAGCAATAGCTACCGTCAACAGACATCCCGCCCGACGTTTTCGTCCAAGATCTTGTCAAGCCTTCCATCAAACTAGAAGAAGAAATAGAGACTGGCCCATCCCACAAGATCATGGCCTATACCACCAATCACGGCTACGATTGGCGAGCACCCTTCATCGCGTATCTGCTCGAAGCTAAAGTCCCTCAATATAAAATCGAGATTGAACGTGTCATACACCGCTCCGACCACTATATTGTGGTTGACAGCAAGCTCATGTGCAAAACCGCCAGATGCGAAGTCCTCTAGAAGTGCGTAACGCGCACAGAAGGTGTCAAGATACTCCAAGAAGTGCACGGAGGCGTGTGCGGCTATTAATGGTAATTATTGTTCAATTTTAAGCATCAACAAGACATTCGTTTTTTTGGCTCATTGGCCATTCGCTGGGAGTTTTGGGCTCAAAACCGATATTTTAGCAACAAATCTAATAAATCTAATTGTAGTGGCCGGTGTATTGATTTTTTTGGAAAGGGAGTGTGTGCGAGTTGTCTATTTCAAGAATAGATTGGATCTATATGGCTGCACTTTAGAATATTTTTAGTATTTTTTATAAATAAGAAAAGGTGCACGATCTCGATGAAAAAGGGCACAAAAACATCCTCAAACATAGAATAAGGCTTAAACTGACATAATTCCACCAGTTTTGGTGAATCTATATTTTGCAGGGTGTTAATCAGAAAAGAACCAAGGGAGACCCACACGTCAGAACAAAATATCGAATTCCAATGCGAAAGTGGAACAAGAATATTCCAGAGAACAACAGAGACATGCCTGACAAAGCGGGGCTCGGCCGGCAGCCAGGAGAGGTCGGCCGACCCCCTTGACAGGTCGGCCGACCCTGGCTGGAGTCCTTTTCATGTGCGTTTCGACGTGGACCCACACCCGATTTTAGGATCAATCTCCACCATCCGTCGAAGTTGGTTTGATCCAAGGGCTACGGTTCATCCCATCGGCCTATATAAATAGCCCCAGACCCCCCAGGGTTTCATATCAATCAGGAGAGAAAGAGATATCAAGTAGAGAAAAAAGATCTCTTCACCAGAGATTAGGGTTAGATATTCAAAGTTCTAGTTTAGACCTAGATAGCAGATTGAAGTAGAGTTGAGCCTTCAGCTTAGGATTCTGGATTGCCTGTCTACTAGAGGCTGGTAATTCTGCTGTATTACCTCTTATTATGACTTTATGCTGTATTATTATGTTTCGGTTTGTTATGTTCCTAGTTTATTCTAGTAGTATATTTGATATGGTTATGATTTATTATGAGTTTATCATGAGTTTGCAAAGCGCTTAATCCAGTACTCGAGTGGGTTAAGTGGTCGACATTATAGAGGCATGGTGATTAGATATTGTTTGCCAGTGAATGCGCTTTATATGCCGGGTCATGTGGTAGATCGCGGATGTGATACTCCCGTTGAGTCCTTTGTAGTCCGCTCCCCGTATGTAGAGAGAGTAGAACTAGATCATGAAGGTAGACTTGCTCTGTTCTTATTCTTCCTGAATAATGTTCTTGATGCATAGATAAAAGGCCAATTGTGCTATACATGATTGTATATTTGCTAGAGTAGATGAATAACATAATTAATTAGGAATGACATAAGAAAAATCTGATCTCTTAAGTAATCCTATGCTTTCGTTAACTTTAACTTTGAGTAGTCCACACCTCTCTGGAAAGTTATCTAAGCCTTTATTGTTATCATATTCATATCTTTATTATTAGCTATACTATTTAAGTAAGTGCTATGTGATTGATTCTATTCATAAGTAATGTATCTTGAATCTATCCACTCATGCCTGGCTCCATACCTTCTCCATGTGGTAAAAATATAAATTGACAGCCTAGAATACTCAGGTAAAATGCTACGATGGTACAATTAATCTGTGTGCTTGTATATACTTTGAACTTGATTATTTATTTTATACCCTCTTTAGTCACTTGCATTTATAATAACTGCTTAGTATTATTCTGGGTAGTTTCCATACATGTCTCTTATATTCATGGTAGGGATGACAACTTAGTTATTGTAAGAGATATAGGTTTAAAAGAGGTAGCTAAGTAATTTACCAAGTGCCAGTTAATTAATACCAACAGCGGCAATCATGCAGCCTCGTGCACCCTAGTCGGCAAAGCTTTCCGAGCAGAATTCTATTGGCCAACCACCGTTCAAGACGCCGAGAAGCTCGTGCGCCATTGCGAAGGATGTCAGTTCTTCGCCAAGCAGATACACGTCCCAGCTCAAAAGTTACAGACCATCCCTGTATCCTGACCTTTCGCCACTTGGGGTCTCGACATGCTAGGCCCCATCAAACCGGCTAGAGAGGGATACTGCTGCGTCTACGTCGCCATCGACAAATTCTCCAAATAGATCGAATACAAACCATTGGTGAAAGCTACAGCGTCTAAAGCTACGGAATTCTTCAACATCTCCCATCGCTTCGGCCTCCCAAATAGCATCATCACCGACCTGGACTCCACATTCACCGGAAGCGATTTCTGGGATTTCTGCGATGAAAGGAGCATCACGGTGAAATATGTCTCAGTGGCTCATTCTTGGGCAAACGGCCAAGTAGAGAAAGTGTTGGCAGGTCCTTAGCAACATAAATATAACATCATTTTAATACTAAAACAAATAGAGAATAGGGCTTTATCTAATCTTTCCACGAGTTTTATTGTGTACCTAACTTACAGGGATAGCACGTAGAAATGCATGGAAATCTCAAGGAAAGCGCACTTCCAGGAAGCGTATTCAAAGAAGGCGCAAACTAAGAAAATGAGAAAGTCCAAATTAGATAATAAACCAAATCCATTCGCAACCACGGAGGAGGCCTAGGCCCACAGAGGAACCGACCACCCAAAGGCGGTGGCCAGATGGCACTCCCCAGGGATCGACCACCCCCGGGGGCGGCCGCCCCCCTAGTGGGTCCTCCCGGGCCCATCCTCCTCAGACGGTGCTCATGGCGGTTTGGCAAAGGCGGTTTCACCTCCTTCTATACTTAGAATGTCCAAACCGCCCTAGTTGGACTATAAAAGAGAGAGAGAGCTCCCCTCCAACACACACCATCATTTGGAGCCATTTACCTCACCTCTCACTTGTATTCTTTAGATTAGTTTTAGTATTAGAGCAAGGCAAGAGCTAGAAAGAAGAGTTTGTATCCTTGGGAGAAGAAGGAACACCTCGGTATGAATACAATGCAGTTCTCTTCCAAGTTCAAGTTCTTATCTTATTTATATAGCAATGCATATGAACTAGAGTATAGTCTTCGACATGTTATGATCATGATATATGAACTAGCTTATAGTTTATGTGTTATGTTCTCGATATGTTCATCGTTGTTCTTCATCGTTCATCGACTTAGTATGAATAGAGGAAGAACTAGGGATGAGGTGACGGTTCGTCGTGCCTTCTCGGTTGCTCTTAGCCTAGCCTGTCACTCCGAAGGGGTGGGGTCCTAGGGGGTTAGGAGTTGTTTCCAAGTACACGAGCATGGTGCTCGGGTATGCGGAGATCGGCGAATATGTCGGTATCCCACGGGCAGAGGGGTAGGTGGGCAGGTGGTGACAGCTCTGTCCATCCCTAGCACTCCCCCACGTTCGGATATTGGGTAGAAGTTCGTAAAGTCTCTATCGGCTGGCAGACCAGCTGCGGGGATCTCCCTGTCATTTTAGACCTAGTCCTGATACTAGACATGCTAGTTAGATGTTTACTAACAGTTCTTTACATAGTTATATATGACCAATGCCTGCTCAATTAGATATATTCTTTTATTTTTTATTTCTCTTTTATCCTTGAGGTCGGGTCAGATGTGTGTCCACTATCTTTGAACTATAATATACCCCTGCCTATGCTATGTCTACCTATGCATTCAATAAGTGATCATGTTTATACCAAAGCTAGATGCATTCGTCCTGCCCTCCTACGGAAAATTATAAATACGACACCCCTGAATACTCAGGGTTGAAATGCTACAATGATAGTTCCGTGTGCTTGCAGATTTATCTATACTGAGCTATCATGATTGGCATACCTAAGTACCATTACCTAAGGACTATAATTTTTGTTGCATCCCAAGGCATCGTGCTTCAATTTTGCATATGGTAAGTAACGATGGTTGGGAAGGCCAATCAGGCACTTCTAGCTGTTATTACCAGACTGCATTATCTTGGCCGATGCCGTTAAGGGCCGAGAGTTACCTTTCTGAAGTAATGGTGGTTAGGGATGTCAACACACGTTTCTAGTATCGTTGCTAGAGATGCGCTTTTAGTCTATCTTTAGTAATGACGCTAAGAAACACCAACAGAAAGCGAATGGGATGCTGCTCGACGCCTTCAAGAAATGCTTGCATGAGGTCATGGAACAAAGCCCGGGAAACTGGATCCTCAAATTGCCGGCGGTCATCTAGGGTCTACGAACCCAGCAGCCTAGCCATAATACCAGCGTATCTCCTTACTTCATAATCTACGGATCTAAAGTAGTGCTCCCCGCCGACGTCGCCTTCCGAGCTCTTAGAGTTGAAAACTATGAAGAAAGCTCCGACAACGCCCGAGCAGAAGACATTGACAGGGTAGAAGAGGAACGTGATAAAGACAAGCCTACGCTGTCCAATTATTGGCCCAATCTTTCACGGTACAGCCGCAGTTAAAAATCAAATGAGCACGAATCTGAATTTCTAATGCCACTGATTTGATATCTAGAACAATTTCACTTTGCCGGAATACAGAGTAAGAAAGTCAATCTTAGCTTTCGCGGCAACAAACAAATAAATTCACTTTTGATATCTCTCGGCAGAAACAGAATATCTAGATTGATTTAAAACAGTCCAGCGCAAGTAGAAGTGGAATCTGATTGAATGAAACTGACGGCAACCAACCAAACTCAATATACGTGTGCAGCAGCAGGATAGCAGAGCAAATAATTCTCTCGCCAAAAGATCAATCAGACCAAAGATTAACTAGTGCAATCTCAAGCCCAAGTAGCATAAGAGGTCACGACAAATCAAATACCAACGACAATTGAGCCAGAGTAGTAGCAGCGATGAAGCAGCACTAATAATTAAATAATTCCTTTGGCGAATCTTGAATACTCGAGCACAAATAATAGCGATATTAAGGGGTCAGCTTACACGGATAATGCAAACCAATTCCTAGATAATTCTTCCACCCGCGGCGACGACAAACCACGAGCAAAAGATGGGGAACTCTGAGAATTCCAAGCGACGCACCTAAACTGTAGCAGCTTGATCACGCCAATCACGCAGATCCATAAGAATCCGAAAGATAATCTTCAATATGAAGAACTTGATTGGATAACCATCTAGGGTTTCACGAGCGGCGGCCCAATGAGAGAATACTCCACAAAATAAAATCCAATGTAATCTACCGGTACAAGGCCGACTCCTGGCCAAATATAACGCACTCAGGCGCTGGACCCATCTAGGCGAGACCAAAGTTCAGGTCCGACTAGACTCTACCAAAACACGTAATAAATAACTAGCTAGCTTAAGCTGTTGTTCTCGTGATACAAAATAATAAAATATTGTGGCCACTATGCAAAACAAGAGAACAACTTATGGATCTTCACGTTATGTTGGTAGCCAGCATGGACCCATACTAAATAATACTTGGTTTCCTTTTTGTCTTCGCTTCTAGCTTCTTGACTAGATTAATTCCCATATAAGTTAGTTTACTTGGCTGCATGCTGTGCACCACTTCCATGACGTGTTCCACTTTAGTATAAAAATCACCGAACTTCATAAAAGAATGATCTTCCATACTATTTTTTGGTAATTCAGCTGGAATAAAAATATTTGACACCTTAGAATTTTTCTTCGAAATAATTATTGAAACTTGAGGAGCCACGGGGTCATCAGCCTCTCCTCCTTGAAACAAAGCCGTCCTCGGCTTTGACATATAACTATAAGCTCCCTTATTGGAATAACTAGCACCACCAGCAGTGAGAGCTTTACCAGAAACTTCGGAATTATTCTCAAGAGAATTGAGTGTAACATTATCCTTTGATGCACAATTCGCCCTATCAGAACCACTAATAGCCCGTACAGCAGGCACAGGAGTACTCAGACTGTTAAAGTCCTTCACAGTTTCTGTCTCACTGCCATATCTTTCACAATCGTTACCCAGAGAATTAGCTATCACCATGATGTCTTCTCTATTAACATTAATGCCTGCACCATTTGGATCCGCGCAAGAAATTTCATGTGCAATATTACCGGCAGTATAGTCACATCATTCCCGCCCTCTTGAAGCAAAGCCGTCCGCGGCTTTGAGGTACTTTCATGAGCAGTTTTCTTCACTTTCACAGGGGAAAACACCTCAGCCTTAATAGCACTCTCAAGCATTCGTTTGAGCACTTGATGAACTCTCTTGTGCACAAACGAATAAGTATTGGAACGACCACGATGAGTAGCATCAAGATCAAACTGTCATGGTCGACCCAATAATAAATGACAAGCACTCATCGGAGCAACATCACAATCTACTATATCCACATAATCTCCGAAAGTGCGGTCCATGCTCGGGCATTTCTCCAAACAACTCTCCACAAAATACGAATAAACTTGAAGAAAAACTGCTGAATTTGATGTTTGTTGGTTACTTTACTCTGTGTATTGTCTGCGGTAATGTTTTTATAGTCGTTTATCTTTTGTTCAGAGTTTCTCGTAGTTCTCTGAGATTAAATTCCTAATTTCCTATCTTAGCCCTTTCATTTGGAGTTTTCCAAATTCATTTTCTTCTACCTCAAATCACTTCTGGGTGCTCACCATTGACCAACTTGTGTCTAAAAACTTCCCAGGAATCTTTTCACCTTTTTTAGAAATTTTCCTATTTTTTCTGTGAGCAAAATCTAATTTTTAGATTCTCCAAAATATCTTCTCATGATCTCCAAATGCTTTATTTAGATTTATCATGTTCCAAAATATCTCCAGAAATTTTTTCATAATTTTTGGAGCCTTCAGAATATTTTTCGTAGACTAAATACTAATTCTAGACTTTTCTGGAATTATTTTATTTGTGAAATTATTTAATTCCAAAAATAATAAAATCTTTCATTGTTCTCCAGCCCACAAAGCTCATGTGCTACAATCCTAAAACTCTCTTTAGCCCATGCATTGGTTACTAACAGATTTTAATAATAATTTAGGCCTATTTATAAAGGAGGAGGGTGCAACATGAATTAATGTAATATTGCTAATTAATGTTGAGTTAAGGAGTTCTACTTCAAGTAATACCTCTCGTATGGGAATCCGGTAGTAAATTAAAATTTTCCTATTCTCTGTATTACGCTGCCGTAACGTCTTATCTGCGCCACTTTCGTCATAATGTTTGTCTAGTGTCCTTTGCGTCTACTCATCACCGTTTGCATCTATTATAATACCTTCCTTCCTTTGTTTTTCTGGCCATCTCCTATGTATTGACGTGCTCTATTCGTCTCATTTTCAACCATCTCGTCCTATAGCGATGCACTTCCCGGGCAACTGCCGTCTGCCGGATCGAGCAGAGCAAGCGTTTTGCTGCTGCCCCGGTGCCCTGATCGCACCTGGCTCAGGTGACGTGCTAGGACAAAATGTCATCAGCATCAGGCGACATCTACCCATCCGGCGAGTCAGTCCAACACGTGTGTGCATTGCTCCAGCGGACCAAGCTGCCCACCGTTCAAGATGCCTCTTCGATCTTTGGTTTCGTATCTGCTGCCATGCTCCTGTACGTGAGGTGGAGGTGCAATCGTGAAGATATACAATTCCGTTAAATAATCGTTATTAGTTTCCATTCGGTTTTACTCCATTTAAGCTACGTTAGTTTCGTATTATCGTGCTATTCATAGTGGCGCTAATGTTTTCATGTCACCTGTTTTTCCATACGTAATTAAATATTAAATAATATGACTATGACCAAGTTTATTATTAAAAATAATGTAAATGTGTGCATCGATCTATCATAATTAACTGTGGAAACATGAATATGTTTTAATTCATAATTTGCTCAGTTCAAACTCGCACCATACATAATTCGTTCAAATGCTCTCGCATGCTATATTATTTTTGTAAAGCCAAATTATTTTTATTATTAAATGATATATGCATGTTTATAAATTTTATGATTTGTAAATATTATAATTTGGTTAAAGAATATGCAAACGTGTTTCTGGAAGCAACATAGGACAATAGCAATCTTTTGTAATTAACTGTTAACATGTTTAATGTCAAATTAAATATATTACATTGCAAATTGCTTAGGCTAAATATGGTCACATAACAGTCGTTTAGCTGCTCTCACCTTTTTATTTTTTCTCTTTTTTTTCAAACATATAGTTTAACTTACTTAATCTATGCAAAAATATTTATAAATAAAATAAGACATGATTAGTTTTAACTCGGATTTCGAACCAAAATATAATTTAACTAATTTGAGTTATTAGATTTCATATGGTTTTACTTAATTAAATGAAATTAACCATGTAGTCTTATTTTTCTTTTATAACATAAACTTTTGGTAGTTGTTCTTTCTAAAGGGAGCTTCGTTTTAGGCCTTTTTTATCTTATGACCGTAGTAACATGATCTCTTTTAGTGCGTTATTTTTGTCTTGTGTGGTGTATTGTTCTTAGTCGTCTCTATTTATTAGTTTGTATGTGTTATCTATGCTTAGTGTTTGCTGCGAATAGAAGAGAACCGTACGTATGCGCAAGAGACCAAAGGTGCAGACAAAAAGATGAAGTGTGAAGATTCTCTAAGCAAATGCTTTGGGGAAAAGCATGTTTAAGGCAAGTATAACTTCGGTTTTCTTTATGTGGTCATGATCTTGTGACTTAATTAATGTTCTAACAATAAACGATAAAAAAGTCATTTTTAGTATCATGAGGAATTATCCGTAAGAGAACCTCCAGGATTGACAATACAAGTGTGAGGGCTATATGGCTCTGGTTTTAGCTCAGCATGAGGACTTTTTCTAGCTTGTTAGAGGTTACCCTTGTGGCGCAAATAGGGAAAAGCAGACTGTGGATCCCTGGAATTGTTGTATCACACAGACTGACTATTGAAATCTAGCGGCCGTAACTTGTTAGACAAACCTTTGAAAGGCTTCATAGTGAACCCTATCGGCCTTCCTTGGTAGTGGGCTAAGAGGCTGATCACCTCGGGCGAAAGGGTAAATCACGGCTCACAGTGAAAGTTTATACCTCTGCGCAGAGTTTATTAAACCTGTATACTAGCCTTGCTCAAGGTCACGGGCGGCCTTGAAATCCTTAAATTTAAGATGGTGACTTTTGATTGCTAACATCCTTATTTTTACCGTTTTATGATCTATATTATTTATATTACATTGATCATGAGTTTATGAGATCTATACTATCTTATTGCTATACTTGCGGAGTTCGACATGGACTCACCCTTACTATCTCCCCACACCTCAGGTTGTTATTAGATTTCTAGAGTTTGAAAGTATTAAGCTTGTGATCAACCAGTCAGTTGTGTCCCTGTGAAGTTGGGTGTCGACACCTGAAGATCGGAGTGTCTTTCCGTTGTTTGCTACTTAAGGTTAAATTCTTTATATTATCACGATATGTATTTAAGCATTGTCTTTTGATATTACCTTTTATTTGTAGTCATATGTGGGATTTGACTTTCTGGGTTCACATATGGTGTGCATCTGGTTTTATCCTTAAAACCGGGTGTGACAAATTGGTATCAGAGCAATGCTGACTGTGGTGATGTAAGCCTAGTTAGTACCGGACGATTACTAAAACTTATTTTGCTATAAAACTAGTGAAGATGTACGTGCGACACGCACGTGTGTAAAAAAATCTTTCATAAAAAATAATAGTTTAGTTAACCAATTATTTTAACTATAAAATCTTATTTTCAAAAGAATTTCTTTTGACTTCGTGCCGTTGAAGCTGAGTCTAATGAATGCATGAGGCACACGCCTATACTTTAGGGAGGTTTTTTATTTTGGGTTGCAACGGGAGAAAACAAATCTATTGAATTTTTAAACAAAAGGATATGACTAATAATATCAAATTTGAAAAAAAAAAATTTCATCATGCTCTAAAGGACACTGAAATATTTATAGTAATAAATGCAATAAACATGATTTGTAGCGGGTGTTTTGAAGATGTACAGTGAGATGTATTGAATCGAGATGTATTGAATCTTAAATCTTATTTTAGGAGTCGTCTTGCTCCCACAGCATGAGGTCCTCGATCGTCCTTGCTCCCGAGTGCCGCCTTCATCGCAGGCCGCTCAATCAGCCACGGAGCTACACTTGCGGCATGCCTCTTCCAGGGCTATTCTTGATTGAGCCGTGATATGTTGAGCTCCATGCTAGATCACGATCGACTCGTTGTCTTTGAGTTCCGTGCAAGGTTCTCTCGTGCATAGGCAATGAGAGAGTATAATTTATTTATTAGATAGAAGTGCTCCATGCTCTATCACGATGGTTTCGTCATCCTCGAGGTTGATGTAATAGATGGTACCAGGACTCACATGGTTGTGCACTCCCTCATATATGGTCATGACATATCTCTAGTCGTCCCCATCTCGCTCTACCTTTTTCTTAACGTTGCAGCCCTCCGTGAAGCACCGGCCGGTAGTAGTTCCTGCAATTCAATTTGTTGCAAAAGGTTACGTTCAGTCCAGCATATATATCATGCTTATGTATATTAGTTATTAGTTCATGATGATCCATATATTTACCTGCATATGTATATTAGTTATTAGTTCATGATGGTCCATCTCGGATTAGGGCTGTTCTTGACGCGCAATCTGGATCCGTTGCTGGTTTTGCATGAGAAGGGAGCATATGTTCAGGCACGTGTGCAGGGCACACCTTCTTGTGTACTGGGCATGGCAAAGAGCGCGTCGTTGATGATCTTGAACTTGCTGCTAGCCTGCTGCCATCCTTGGCCACCACCACGATAAAAGCACATGTGGATTCTAAGGTGCTGTTCCACAAATATTTGTAGAGAGGTCATACACACGTGTATATACGTGAGACATGCCGTAACGTGACCTATAGGGATTCCTGGACAACCTGTGATTCCTTTGAGGACTCATATAAGATCTCGTATGACGGATGGCCCATATTGCATGATACATAGATCGAAAGGTCGATACATAGGCAATGACAGACTATAATTTATTTATCAAATAGAAGCCCTCCATGCTCGATCACTGATCGTTTCATCATCCTCGAGGGTGATGTAATAGATGGTACCAGGATTCACATGGTTGTGCACTCCCTCGTACATGGTCATGACATGTCTCTGGTCTTCCCCATCTCGCTTTTCCTTTTTCTTGACGTTGCAGCCCTTCGTGGAGCACCGGCCGGTAGTAGTTCCTGCAATTCAATTTGTTGCAAAAGGTTACGTTCAGTCCAACATATATATCATGCATATGTATAATAGTTATTAGTTCATGATGGTCCATCTCGGATTAGGGCTGTTCTTGACGTGCAATCTCGATCCGTTGCTGATTTTGGATGAGAAGAGAGCATATGTTCAGGCACGTGCGTAGGGCGCTCCTTCCGGTGTACTGTGCATGGCAAGGAGTGCGTCGTTGATGATCTTGAACTTGCTGCTGGCCAGCTGCCGTCCTTGGCCACCACCACGATAAAAAGCACATGAGGATTCTAAGGTGCTGTTCCGCAAAGATTTGTAGAATAGGACATACACATGTTTATATACGTGAGACGTGTCGTAACGTGACCTATAGGAATTCCTGGACAACCTGTTATTCCTTTGAAGACTCATATAAGATTTTGGACGACGGACATCCCATATTGCATGATACATAGATCAGACGGTCGATACATAAAAAGAGTAAGATCTCAGACAACGGCATGTAGATCAAACGGTAATTACGGAGTGATAAAAACTCGCTTTTTTATAGTGTGACTATTTTCCGAACTCCTTGGCTTATTGATTTGAGTTTTTCTCGTCCTTCTATTGTCTCCCCTCCTTGATATCCTTTTGAGATAATTCTGCTTACCTCCTGGTCTTCTTGGTTTATGTTGCTTCACTAAAATTTTCTAATCTCACCTTGTTCAAAATGCTCGATGGCCGTTCATCATCTATAATCACCCATTAGGATGCCTACCGTTACTACTGAAGCACGTGTAGTTTCGATTGTGTGATGCTTGCTTGACTTGATAGATTGTGTTGCTTGGGTGCCATCTATGTGTTTTGAACAACCTGAGGTTAACGTTTCAAGGTTTAGCAAAGCTCTTGTTAAGTGGGGTAGCGTCTACTACCAACGTCCCCATGGTTGCAGTATCTCCAACAACGACGAGGCATGAAGAATTTGAGATCAACTTTTATCTTCTAATCATCTGTTGCTAAGCTTTGCTCCTTGTTCTTAAATCTCATCACATGAAGATCTCAAGGCCAACCTTTATTTTTCATTGCAAACTAGGCCAATCCTTGCTCTTTTCACCATATCCCATGTAAATCTCAAAACACCCTTGATCATCATCTTTACCTTTCTCCCTAGTTGTTCTCAATCTTGGGACGAGATTCCTGTTAAGTGGGGTAGTTTGTCACACCCCAAAATTTCCTATTTTGGGTTGTACATTGGAAACACGAAGTAAAATAAATGATTTTAATTTGGATATAAAATTTCCCAAGTTTAGCTGAGTAAGCGCCAATTTAGATATAGAAAAACATGAATTTTTAAACTTTTTCTAAACTAAATTGATGGCTTGCTGAGTTTGATGTTTGTTGGTTGCTTTACTTTGTGTGTTGTCTGCGGTAAAGTTTTCATAGTCGTTTATCTTTTGTTCAGAGTTTCTCGTAGTTCTCTGAGATTAAATTCCTAGTTTCCTATCTTAACCCTTTCATTTGGAGTTTTCCAAAATCATTGTCTTCTACTTCAAATCATTTCTCAGTGCTCACCATTGACCAACTTGTCTCTAAAAACTTCCTAAGAATCTTTTCACCATTTTCTAGAAATTTTTCTATTTTTTCTGTGAGCAAAATCTAATTTTTAGATTCTCCAAAATATCTTCTCATGATCTCCAAATGCTTTATTTAGATTTATCGTGTTCCAAAATGTTTTTTTTTTCTCGAGAAGTTTCCCATAATTTTTGGAGCCTTCGGAATATTTTTCGCAGACTAAATAGTAATTCTAGACTTTTCTGGAATTATTTTATTTAGGAAATTATTTAATTCCGAAAATAATAAAATCTTTCATTATTCTCCAGCCCACGAAGCCCATGTGCAATAATCCTAAAACTCTCTTTAGCCCATGCATTGGTTACTAACGGGCTTTAATAATAATTTAGGCCCATTACTGAAGGAGAAGGATGCAACATCAATTAGTGTGATATTGCTAATTGATGTTGAGGTGAGCAGTTCTCCTCTCTGTATATATCGGCTGACCCCTTTGAAAAAAAATGATATTAAGACTACTTGAAATAATACCCCTCGTAAGGGAATCCGGTAATAAATTAAAATTTTCCTATTTGCTGTATTACGCTGCTGCGATGTCTTATCTGCGCCACTTTCATCATAAGGTTTGTCTAGTGTCCTTTGCGTCTACTCATCACCGTTTGCATCTATTATATTATACCTTCCTTCCTTTGTTTTTCCGGCCATCTCCTATGTATTGACGTGCTCTATTCGTCTCTTTTTCAACCATATCGTCCCATAGCGATGCACTTTTCAGGCAACTGTGTCTGCCGGATCGAGCAGAGCGAGCGTTTTGCTGTTGCCCCGTTGCCCTGATCACACTTGCCTCAGGTGACGTGCTAGCTGAACAAAACGTCGTCAGCATCTGCCGACATCTACCCATCCAGCGAGTCAGTCCCAGCACGTGTGTGCATTGCTCCAGCCGACCAAGCTGCCCACCGTTCATGATGCCTCTTCGACCTTTCGTTTCATATCTGCCATGCTCCTATACGTGACGTGGAGGTGCAATCGTGAAGGTATACAATTCCGTTAAATAATCGTTGTTTATTAGTTTCCATTCGGTTTTACTCCGTTTAAGCTACGTTAGTTTCGTATTATCGTGCTATTCGCAGTGGCACTAATGTTTTCATGTCACCTGTTTTTCCATACGTAATTAAATATCAAATAATATGACTATGACCAAGTTTATTATTAAAAATAATGTAAATGTGTGCATCGATCTATCATAATTAATTGTGGAAACATGAATATGTTTTAATTCATAATTTGCTCAGTTCAAACTCGCACCATACATAATTCGTTCAGATGCTCTCGCATGTTATATTATTTTTGTAAAGCTAAATTAATTTTTGTTATTAAATGATATATGCATGTTCATAAATTTTATGATTTGTAAATATTATAATTTGGCTAAAGAATATGCAAACGTGTTTCTAAAAGCAACATAGGACAATAGCAATCTTTTGTAATTAACTGTTAACATGTTTAATGTCAAATTAAATATATTACATTGCAAATTGCTTAGGCTAAATATGGTCACATAACAGTCGTTTAGCTGCTCTCACCTTTTTATTGTTTTCTCTTTTTTTTCAAACGTATAGTTTAACTTACTTAATCTATGCAACAATATTTATAAACAAAATAAGACATGATTAGTTTTAACTTGGCTTTTGAACCAAAATATAATTTAACTAATTTGAGTTATTAGATTTCATATGGTTTTACTTAATTAAATGAATTTAACCATGTAGTCGGTAGTCGTTCTTTCTAAAGGTAGCTTCGTTTTAGGTCTTTTTTTATCTTATGACCGTAGTAACATGATCTCTTTTAGTGCGTTATTTTTGTCTTGTGTGGTGTATTGTTCTTAGTCATCTCTATTTGTTTGTTTGTATGTGTTACCTATGCTTAGTGTTTGTTGCGAGTAGAAGAGAACCGTACGTATGCGCCGGAGACCAAAGGTGCAGCCAGAAAGATGAAGTGTGAAGATTCTCTGAGCAGGTGCTTTGGGGAAAAGCATGTTTAAGGCAAGTATAGCTTCGGTTTTCTTCCTGTTATTATGATCTTGTGACTTGATTAATGTTCTAGCAATAAACGATAAAAAAGTCATTTCTAGCATCTCGAGGAATTATCTATAAGAGAACCTCCGGGATTGATAGTACAACTGTGAGGGCTACATGGCTCTGGTTTTACCTCAGTATGAGGACCTTTTCTAGCATGTTAGAGGTTACCATTGTGGCGCAAATGGGGAAAAGCATACTGTGGATCCCTGGACTAGTTGTATCACACAGACTGACTATTGAAACCTAGCGGCCCTAACTTGTTAGACAAACCTGTGAAAGGCTTCATAGTGAACCTGTCGGCCTTCCTTGGTAGTGGGCTAAACGCGGAGGCTCGTGTTGAGAGGGATAGCAAGATAATGCGCAGACATCCCATCCCGGAACTTTAAATACACTGCTCCGGCTATCCGGGAACCCCCGCCGCTCGACTTCACAAGAATGAATAGGTGGCGGAATAGGTTGAAGTGGAGAAGAATGCCAATGAAGGCTTTGCAAAGGTGAATAAAAATAGAGACACGGAAGATGGAATTGGGATGTAGATGGCACAAGAAAATCTCGTAGTAATCCAAAAGTTTGCGAAGAATGGGGTGGCAAGGAAAGCCGAAACCGCGGAGAAAATAATCAGCGAAGACTACAATCTCGTTGGCATTAGGCATAGGGTACGACTCACCATTTGACGGCCGCCATCCGGCGGTGGCATGATCCGACAGTATCCCCTTGGCGACCAGCGACAGAATCGCTTTCTTTGTCACCGATGACCGCTGCCATTCTTGATCCAAGTGCAACTCCCCAGGCTACGGCTCCTTCTGCTTCTTCGGTGGCACGAGTGTTTTTCCGCGGACCCATCTCGGCAAAGGCAGTTGTATTTGGGGGAATGGAGGATTGAATCGAAGTAATCCAGGCGGAATTGGACTTTGGATTGCTGGATGCGAAAACCCTAGGTGGCGGCGGTTAGGGCAAGCAGTGGCAGTTTCTTGTTCAAGTGGCTACTAAGTGTCGCGCAAGTGTGGAGGTGAATCGTTTCCCTTCACTCACCAGTCAATTACAAGGGAAGCGCAACAGTTCGAATACTCGCATAGGTACTACTGGGCACATGGATCTACAAGGCCCGAGCAATTGCTGTGCTCGGGGACTTCGTCGTCGCCTCGTCTGTTCGGAAAAGTTTCCGAGCACTTGCTGTGCTCGGGGACTTCATCGTCGCCTCGTCTGTTCGGAAAAGTGTCTGAGCACTTTCTGTGCTCGGGGACATCATCGTCGCCTTGTCTGTTCGGAAAAGTTTGCTATGCTCGGGGACTTCATCGTCACCTCGCCTGTTCGGAAGCGTTTCCGAGCACTTACTGTGCTCGGCGATTTCATCGTCGCCTCGCCTGTTCGGAAGCGTTTCCAAGCACTTGCTGTGCTCGGGGACTTCGTCATTGCCTCGCCTGTTCGAAAAAGTTCCGAGAGCTGTGCTCGGGGACTTCGTCGTCACCTTGCCTGATCGGAAGCGTTTTCGAGCACTTGCTGTGCTCAGGGACTTCGTCATCGCCTCGCCTGTTCGGAAGCGTTTCCGAGCACTTGCTGTGCTCGGGGACTTCATCGTTGCCTCCGAGAACTTGCTACACTCAAGGATTTCGTCGTCACCTCATCTGTTCGGAAGAGTTGTCTGAGCACTTGCTGTGCTCGGGGACTTCGGTTGAGAAATTTGAAGACTTTGACCCTGACACCATGTGACTGCGTCACCTATTATCAGGCTCGGGGACTAAGTGGATACACTTCACCTAACGGTGAAGGTATCGGTCCTTTTGAACCAAAAGTGGATACACTTCACCAAAGGGAGCTCTTTTCAAAAAAATTTCTGAGCTCCTTACATCCGTCTGTCAAGCAACTTCGGAGATCTGCACTTCTCGACGAATGCAAGGTGCTCGGGGACTAGTTGTGGGTGTATAAACCCGTATAACTGCATGGCGATAGATGGGCCAAGACATCCCATCAGGCTCGGACTGCCAAGGACACGTCGTCTACACGTTATCTAAAAGATCTCGCATATCCACTGGTTTAGAAGTCTTGGCGACCAAGGAAATAGCTTTCCCAGTTTCTAGCCGATTAGTTTTCTTGCTCGGCTAGGATTGTAATCTGATATACATGGTAAAACCGACTTGTAACCCTGCCCCCCGGACTATATAAGGCGGGTAGGGGGATCCCCTCAAAACACATCATCTCATAGCAATACAATCCACCAAAACACAGGATGTAGGGTATTACGCCTCGCGGCGGCCTGAACCTGTATAAATCTTGTGTCTCACACTTTCTACGTTACGCTTTTTGTCTAAGGCTCACCTTCACCAATCAATCTACTACCTTGGGCATAACCCTCGGTAGACTATCGACGATATTCCGTCAACAAATAGGTTAACATCTAAGTGTTTCACACTCTTAGGCACGCATGTTAGCAAGTTTTGAACATGTTTGCAAGGCGGAGTTAGTCTCTCTACGTTAGAATTCAAGTGTATGCAAAGAATGCAACCCTAGAGCACTTGATAACCGAGGTACGAAACAATTCCCCTCTTAATAGTCTGGCCATCTATCCTAAATTTGATTGCACTCGCTAGGTGCCTTGATCATTGAAACAAAGAGCTCCTACACTTTTTACCTTTGCCTCTAGCTCCTTGTCCCTTTGCTTTCACCTTTCCAACACTTTATATTCACTTTAGCTCATGTCATCTTCCTCCACATTACTAACCTCTCTTTGACTACACACTTAGCAACTTAGGTTAGTGACTAGTTTCATCAATTGCCAAAACCAAAGTAGGGCACTTTCAACAGCGCCATTGGACTAAATACTTCATGCATCCGACGCTTCCAGAGAACTCCAGAAATGCAAGAACGTGTTGGACAAACGTCCGAGGCATACCATAGGACCAACCCTAAATGTCTGGCAACTTTTAAACTTGTTATCCCGTGCACGTTCCCAACCGTCGTACACTGAAGAAACGTCCAACAATCAGCCCTCAGCCACCGTCGGACTGTCCGACCCTCACAGGGGTAGATATCGTTGGACACTGTTGACATCTTCTAACATCGCAAAATACAACTACACAACTTTTAATACTAGAGACGAGATTAGAGATGTATGGTAATTAATTAACTGGTCATTAGAAACTAGCCACTTATCCATCACCAACATTCTTAGGCATGAACTAGGTTGTCATCCCTAATTATATATGCTAAGAATAAATAAAGGTTTCATATATTATTCCATATGACTAGGAAGAAATATATAAATATAAACTAAGAAAATTCTGCAAGCGGAGAGATAATTATACCATTGTAGCATTTTACCTAGAGTTCTACTAGGTTGTCGATTTATATTTATACCACTAGAAAGGACTGGATAAACTATAATCTATTATATTAATAACAACTATATACAATGAATAAGCGGTGTTACCGATGTCATTTACTCTACTCATAACACGTAGAGGTCACAAGATAATAAAGATAAGTACAGGTGACAAGTATGATCAGGCATCATAAATAATGGATAAACATCATATCACTTTCTAGTCATAGTAATAGCTAGCCAATGGATAAACTAAGGAATTAATATCTAAGATAATTCTATAACTACGTCAATGAATAACTCTAATTACTGCAATTACATCTAGCAATCATTGTTAGATTAGTCCTACATCATGATCACATGTAAAGGCATCATCTAGGAAGGATGTGAAACAAAGTCATCATCCAACTTCGCGACCGTGCCTGCTTGTCTACATACGGGGAGGGTGGACTACAGAGGAATCAACGTAGCTGTCACCTACGCGAACTACCACACGACCCGGCACATCAGGGTGCACTCACAGATAAACAGAATATCTAAACACCACGTCTACATATTGTTCATCATCTACCCATCGATCGTTTGGATAGACGCTATACAAGCAATTACATGAATTCAATAAGATCAAACCAACTATGCTAGACATATAATCAAAGTAGACAAAGACTATTGTAATTAAGAATATATGAACTATTAAGAACAATGTTTCCCTAATCATAATAAAGAATACAATAATAGAGAAAGAACTAGAACTATACCGAACTCCACGCTCCAGACAGATGTCGGGGCCTCCAGATCCCGCTTTAGAACCAGAACTCATTTACTTCTAATCTAACTCGACTAGAACTATGAACTAGAAGGCTCTTGATGAACTACAAGGCTCTTGATGGCTTGACCAAAGACTTGATGCCTTGGATGAATAATGGGATTGCCTCCAGGGAGGGGGGTCTGCCCCTTTATTTATAGCCTGGTGGGATGAACGTGCGCCGCAGGATCAAACCGACTTAATCAAGGGCCAAGATGCATCGTAGGAGGTGGTGGAGGAGCATTCCAGAAGGCGGGGCCAAACTATTGGCGGTCCTTAGCAACTAAAATACAACATCATTTTAATACTAAAACAAATAGAATGTAGGGCTTTTATCTAATCTTTCCACGAGTTTTGTTGTGTATCTGACATGCAGGTCTGACACGTGGAAATCCATAAAATTCACAAGAAAGCGCACTTTCAGGAAGCGTATTCAGAAAAGGCGCAAACCAAGGAAAACAAGAAAGCCCACCTCAACACTGAACTAGATCCATCCGTAACCACGGGAGAGGTCCAGGCCTAGGGAGCAACCAACCACCCGAAGGTGGTGACCAGATGGTCCAGCCAGGGGACCGGCCGCCCCCGGGACCGGCCGCACCCCTGGTGGGGCCTCTCGGGCCCAGTTTTCTTCTGGCGGTTGTAGGGCGGTTCCCCAAGGACGATCCCACCTACGATCAACATAGATGGAAAGTGGAAACCGCCTTTTGGAGGTCGGTTTGGGTCTTTTCATGTGGGGATGAACCTTTTGCATAGAACCCCCTCCTCTCAAGCTATAAAAGGAGGCCTCCTCTCTACACCTATTCATGAATTGATTCACCAACACAAGAGGTCACAATGTAGAGAGGAAGAGCAAGCTCCATTCCATTAGCTTATAGCTAATTTAGTATTGGGAGTGAGAGAGGGACAAGAGCTGGAGAAAGAGCGGAGTCGAAGCAGTTCTGCCTCCGGGTGGACGAAGTGCCGAGCTTGTCGGCTCTCGATCCAACTTGTACCTCTACGATCGTCTTGCTACTTGAAGTAAGAAGTTCGTGTTCAACTTTGGTTTGATTCATTAATCATGTTACTTCCATAAAGCTACTTGTTTGTGGGATCGTCGTTCGTCCTTTGGATGGATGCTCTAGTAAGAGGACTCCTGATAGAGACGGATGTTCCTATACGCCGCTAGAGTAGTAGTCGCCTTCGTAGACGTGGTGTCTAGGTCGGAGTCTACCTTCGTATGTTGCGCGTGCCCACAGGCAGAGGGGTAGGTGGCAGGTGGTGACAGCCCTGTCCACTTGTACCAGCATCCCCCATGTTCGGACGTGGAATAGCGCTGATACTGGTATCGCCTGGCAGACCAGGTGCGTCAGTGGGCCTGAAGCAAGCAAGTAGTGGGGAAGTTTCCATCGCTTATATGCGTTTGACCTTAGAAGAACCTCTCTACCCAAGCTATCGCTTCCGTCTCTTCTAAGTAAACTAGTTTAAGAGACTAAGTTCAAAGACCGTTCCTCTGGGAAATTACGATACCCTGAATACTTCGGGTGAAGGCTACAACGGTACTTCCGTGCGCTTGCGGACTTTTCTGCTGACTCTAAGAAGCGCCAATAAGCTTTCGGGCGCCGTTGCCGGGGAACGGTTGTCGTATTTATCTCCGAACCTAGTTCACCCGTGTATTCTTGTGTTTTATCAAAAAAAATCTTTTATCTTTTCTTTTTATAAAAATAAAATATTTTTTTTTATCCGATCCCTTCACCATGAAGCCAGCTCCAAATTCAAAATTCTTCTACTTCAAAGGGGGAGTTTTTTGAACCACATTCTTTTTCAAAACAAAAATTTCCATCCAGATGTGAACTCCACCCGAGATTCAAAGCTATGGTTCAGACAAAACCCTTCTTTGGTCACGACAATGAAAATTCTTTTGACCATTTGCAAAAATTCGAGGAATTGTGTTCATTCCTAAGCATTCCTGACATGACACAAGAAATTCTTAAGTGGAAGTTATTTCTGTTCTCTCTCAACGGGAGGCAAAACAATGGTACACTGATGCCGTAGAAAGTACGAATGGAGAATGGGATGAACTTAAGATCAAGTTTTATCTTGCATTCTTACCCATGTCTCATATCGCCGCTCTACCAAGGGCAAACATCGATTTTGAGCAAAAAGAGAAGAAGTCCATATGTGCAGCCTAGGCCAGGTTTACAATGTTTATACATGCTGACCTAGACTTGTATTTATCCGATAATGTGCTTTTGCATATCCTTTGTTCGGATCTAGACATAGATGCTGCCCTATGCTTTGACATAACCGTTGGAGGGCCGTTTTCATAAAAACCATGAGGGAATAGAGGAAAATCCTTGTTTGCATCCTAGAGAAGCACGCTTCTCCCGTCATCGTACCCAAACCCCTCCATACAAGGGCATGTCAAGTTCTGAAGAGCCCTCAGCAGCCGAAATCCTTTCCCTTGCCACCCTTCGATTCGTTTGTTGAGCCCTCACCCGAACCATGAACACCGAAGGAAGGAATGTTTTATCCTTCGGAGTTCGCTATCAAAATTCAAGGATTATGGCAGAACTTCGAAACATTTCTTGGCACAAAATTCTGACATTTCTTAGGAAGTCTCCCCTAATGCGGAGTCATCAAACTTACGGTTGTTGCTTGTTGGAAGTGAAACGTTCTTCTGAAGAAATTCAGATTCTTTCACCTCCCACAACCATGTCTTGCTCATTAAAGGGGACTTCCATGAAAGCCCTACACAACCTCACAGTTGGGACTACTTTCATTCCAGCGGAAACCCTTTTAGGGCGATATGCCGCTAGTCCCGACCGACAAACTTTTCAGAAGTCCATCTGGACTCATCTTTGAGTTTCGTGGGATTGTTAGGGTAGTGCCATTGGAAATTAACGGAACCGAAGTTTCTTATACTTCCTCATCTATGCCATCCTCGATTTTGATCTTCTCATAGGGCACCTTCTTTAAAATCTCATTTATATATAAAAAAAGAAGGGAGCCCTGATGAGAAGTTCGAAAGTTTTGCTTCTGCCAGCCATAGCACTTGCTCGAAAACCTAAAGGTGAAGCAAAGCTACTTGTCCGAGCATGCGAATCCTTCTCCTGCGCCCGTGCTCGAACAAGATGCATGTCCCTCTGGCCATCAAGAACATTGTTCTCGATAATGGTCAAGGTTAAGTGATCATCATCCATGATATATCTTTTGATAATGAAAACTTCCGTGCCATGGACATGCCCGAAGCAACAACTCTGGAGCCAAGAAGGGGCCCGCTAACAAGCATGGCTTTGAAGTCCCTCACGTTTCATGCTCAAGGTCTCCAGAGTTTGTTTCTCTTCGGACCACCTGCTTCTACGAGGATCTCGCAACCATCTCTTGATTCTAGTTGTTCAACTTTTTGAGAGAATGGTCGTGAATGCTTATGTTTGTCATGAACATTGCAAATCCCGTAGTAGTGCGATGGTGCGTACCTTACAGCTTGAATATTAATGCCTATGATTGGTGGTAAAGCTGGGAACTACACCACCATTGATTGCTGCAAGAAGAAGTTCCCACGGTCAAGCTTAAGACCATAATTTAAGCACTGCCGGGAGATACCCCGGATTATCCTTAAAAATATATATATTTTATTATTATTACTATTGTTATTTTCAAAAATATATATATATCTTCTTTAAATGGTGAGGGCATGTTGTCAAGTTATTATGCACCTTCGGGTATGTCGCTAACCATTTCAGGAAAGATTAAGAAGAACTCGAGTCATATGATGCTTGACGACATGGAACGGCATCAACTACAAAAGCTTGATGCACTCCTAGGTAATGGAACACACTCGTAAGAAGGCCCTAACTCTGCACTTGACTTTTATGCAAAAGTCCGAGTGTGGGGGAGGACGGTGAGAAACCCAAGTTCCATGCACACCAAAGGGTCATTCAAAAAATGATGATGAAGATGTCATCCTCGCCTTGCAAAAAAAAAAAGAAAGAAGAGAGAGTTAAAATAAATATATATATTGAAAAGAGAGAGAGATGATATAAAAAAAGAGAAGAAAAAATGAACGAAAGAAAAAAAAGAAGAGAGATGAGGGAGACTAAAAAAAAAGAAAGAGAACTAGAAAAAAAAAGATTGGGAGTCACCCTCTTCTGAACTTTTGCTAGTATCATCAAGGCCCATGGCCCATGCTCATTGATGTGTGTGTGGCCTGGCTTCGAAGATCACTTGAGCAGAACCATCATGCTAGCTGCAACAACAACTTCAACGCCTCATACATATATGTTGCTGGTACATATACTCAGGTATGCGAAGGTAAATAAATGTTCACCAACTTCTTATAATTGTCTTCATTTGTTCATACAAATTCATGCTTCCTTTGCTTATGTTATAAACTCTGGTTTGGGTGTAGTCTTATAAGGTACATCCATAGGTCTTTTTTTAAAATTAAGCATGGTGCTTAGGTTAAAATGGCCTTCTTTGATCAAAATTTGACATGGTGTTGAAATTTGATCAATGAACTTTGAGTTGTTGACATAATCAATGAAAGTAATCTGATATGGAGATAAACCAAGGCATATCTTTCTCTGCATCTTTATCTTGGCCTTGTTTATAAAAATTTGAGTGAACAAGTTTTCAATAAAAAAGAAATAATAATAATATCTTTCTTGCTCTCTGGTCTTATAGCCAATAGAGTCCTTGCTTGTTGTTGTTGCTCTTGTTTTGTTTTCTTTTTATCAAAATAAAGCAGGTACAAGAATAAGTGTGGGGGAGATCTCTCAAGCATACCTAACACACCTTCAAGATCTCCCCTGCACGTTGCACAACACCGAGTGACTCATCACGCAATAAGGACAGGACACATGACTTCCATAAACCTCCTTCATCTTCAACGGTGGTTTGTGCACCTCTACCCTCACATCTCCCTAAGTTCTGAAGTTTTAAATCTGATAATCTAAAAATGCAAAACTTCTGACACGCCATCTCCATGCTATCCTTTGATAAAATTGGCATACTCCTTATTCCTCGCCAACATTCATATAACTTCTGAACAACTATCATAGGGACCCCATGTTGTCTAAGTAATTGGAGTATGTGATATAGCTGGATGATTTGAACCTTGCTCTTTTTATGATGGACTTGGGATTTATTTTACAAAATCAAAATGAGATGGCATGCTCCTCAATGATAATGAATTTCCCACCAAGGCCATATGGCATGTTTAACTTCTGCAAACCTTTAGTCATATGCTGCTTGTCGGATCATTGAGTTTTGTCAAATTGTTGTGACCTATGTGAGATTATGGTCATGTACCCATGATTGAGATTCACACGCACCCACCAATAAAATGCCGACTCTTACACTAAGAGTTGCGCACAACATGCACCCTATCATCCATCAAAAATGCCAACTCTTACCCTAAGAGTTGTACACTCTTCCACCAAATAAAAATGCCAACTCTTACCCTGAGAGCCGCGCATTTGTTATCCACCAAATAAAAATGCCGACTCTTACCCTAAGAGTCGTGCATTCATCCTCCACCATATAATTACTCCTCGCATTCCATCATGACATCTCTCCATTCAAAGTTTGCATTAAGAAGAGATATGGGCTATGTTTAAAAAAAATTAGCAATAAACAAACGTGAAAGTCCAAAGCCCCGTTCAAGAATATATATATATATATATATATATATATATATATGAATATTTCCTTTTATAGCCCATACTTTTCAAAGAACCATCCATCTATCCAATAAAGAGAGTCATGATGCATAGAGTACCAAAAACAGTTAGAATTAGGAATCATCTTCCATGCCACACACTTGCACATCTCAATCTAGTGTATGACTTGTATCTCTGTGTGGTTCGGTTTTTGACTTGACAATTTATGTGATGCAAGTATGCCCCCTTTCATACCTACCCAAAACTCCACTCAAAAGCTTTAGAGATGGGTTATGAAAGAAGGCAATTCCAAAATGCCTTGGTGAGGAACCAGATACATATATGAGCGATTTGAGAGTATCATTTGAGGAGCAAGGATATCTTTTCTTTTTCAAAAATCTTACAAACCCAAGTTTCTAAGTTAACTGATGCAAGGGGATTTGAATCCATGTTGTTCCATTATTCAATTACCCAAGGAAATGTGGTAGACAATTTGAAGTTCACAAGTCCAGGTGAAGCTTGGAATAATCTGTATGCAGATCTTTTTAAGGAAGATGAACCCATTTGGTCCTTAGCACTTTACTCGAGGACGAGCAAAGGACCAAGTGCGGGGGAGTTGTTGGTGGTCCTTAGCAACTAAAATACAACATCATTTTAATTAAAACAAATAGAAGGTAGGGCTTTTATCTAATCTTTCCATGAGTTTTGTTGTGTATCTGACATGCAGGTCTGACACGTGGAAATGCATAAAATTCACAAGAAAGCGCACTTCTAGGAAGCATATTCAGAAAAGGCGCAAACCAAGGAAAACAAGAAAGCCCACCTCAACACTGAACTGGATCCATCCGTAACCACGGGAGAGGTCCAGGCCCAGGGAGCAACCGACCACCCGAAGGCGGTGGCCAGATGGCCCAGCCAGGGGACCGGCCACCCCCGGGACCGGCCGCACCCCTGGTGGGGCATCTTGGGCCCAGTTTTCTTCTGGCGGTTGTAGGGTGGTTCCCCAAGGACGATCCCACCTACGATCAACACAGATGGAAAGTGGAAACCGCCCTTTGGAGGTCGGTTTGGGTCTTTCCATGTGGGGATGAACCTTTTGCATAGAACCCCCTCCTCTCAAGCTATAAAAGGAGGCCTCCTCTCTACACCTATTGATGAGTTGATTCACCAACACAAGAGGTCACAATGTAGAGAGGAAGAGCAAGCTCCATTCCATTAGCTTATAGCTAATTTAGTATAGGGAGTGAGAGAGGGACAAGAGCTGAAGAAAGAACGGAGTCGAAGCAGTTCTGCCTCCGGGTGGACGAAGTGCCGGGCTTGTCGGCTCTCGATCCAACTTGTACGCTACAATCGTTTTGCTACTTGAAGTAAGAAGTTCGTGTTTAATTTTGGTTTGATTCATTAAGCATGTTACTTCCATAAAGCTACTTGTTTGTGGGATCATCGTTCGTCCTTTGGAAGGATGCTCTACTAAGAGGACTCCTGATAGAGACGGATGTTCCTGTACGCCGCTAGAGTAGTAGTTGCCTTCGTAGACGTGGTGTCTAGGTCGGAGTCTACCTTCGTATGTTGCGCGCGCCCATGGGCAGAGGGGTAGGTGGCAGGTGGTGATAGCCCTGTCCACTCGTACCAGCATCCCCCCATGTTCGGACACGGAATAGCGCTGATGCTGGTATCGCCTGGCAGACCAGGTGCGTCAGTGGACCTGAAGCAAGCAAGTAGTTGGGAAGTTTGCATCGCTTATATGCGTTTGACCTTAGAAGAACCTCTCTACCCAAGCTATCCCTTCCCTCTCTTCCATGTAAACTAGTTTAAGAGACTAAGTACAAAGACCGTTCATCTGGGAAATTACGATACCCTGAATGCTTTCGGGTGAAGGCTACAACGGTACTTCCGTGCGCTTGCGGACTTTTCTGCTGACGCTAAGAAGCGCCAACACAAACCCTAGTAGGGGGGCACTGCCCGGCCCCACCTAGCAGGGTCCGGGGCCCCAGTTGCTTTGGGTGTCTTCTAGATGCTTCCCACGTCCTGATAACGATCGTTGCCTTTGCAGATAAGTTTCATGTTGTTTAAGCACTTTAACCCCTCTTTTACGCTTTTCTGGAATAATCCCTGGAAAATACAGAATATGCAAAACTCGTGAAAATTGTCAGTTAAAACTCGAGACTAGTGTGTATTCGTGTATCCTTTTGTGTCTAAAGTTCTAATAAAAGTTGACGTTATCCACCATCGACAACTCCACCAAGCTTACCTTTTGCCAGTCTCTTGGCAAACAAACTAAGCCTAATTACTAATGTATTTGGATCAGGAGTTGCTACAATGCTTTCATACTTTCCAAGTACACATGCTTTCAAACAGAGATTCCCCTCCGGATTAGACAATAACTGCTCTAACCTTCAGGCTTACCCATTTTACCTTTAAATATGGGGCTTTACAGCTCTCGCATAAGTCTTGAGCAATTGAAAAATAGAACAATCAAGTCAAGCACTATGTCTCAAATTTTTCACAGTACCAATATTCCGGAGTTTTTATAAGTTTCCGAAATAAAACTCAGAGCTTAATTGTATGACACCCTCAAGTCCCTTAATATATGTAGTATTTATGGATCTCACTTAAGACATTAATGATGTTATGCCTCCCTATAGTTAAGAATATATAGTGGAGCTCATAGGAGTAGTAATAACAAGGATAAGCATATGTATATGTATGGAATATGGTAGATAGGTGTATATGTGGTATTTAGTGGCTAATTCTAATTATACTTATGCTCTTTTGAAAATAAATCTCTCTCTTAGGACCTTTCACAGGAAAACATGGGCTATCTTTATTTCAACACGCACACATATAATTTTTTTTAAATCAGGGAGGAGGGCATCTAGTACCCATTGTTTTAATTGCTGGGACACTTGTCCATCTTTTACTCCCCTTTCTTTTCATACTTTTTCATAGCCACATGCATCCAATAAATGATTTGGAGAGATAACAATGGTAAAAACTTAGAGCATCTACAACAGGGCTGTCCTATGGGGTATATTTTTGGTGTTTAGTCCCAGTGTAGGAGAAAACATTTTTATGATGAACATAGATGAAAGTGAAAATGGTTGCGATTACTCCTAGGGTAGGAATAATGCATATGTGGCTGGAGTGTTTAAGTGATCTTGGTTTTAAAAGCATGACAAGACTCTCATAAGGTATACAACAAAGGTTGACTGAACTCAATGCAAAGCAAGCAGCATAAATGTGCAAAGGTTTCCTATCTCTAAATATATTATTTCTGGCTTTGGTAGGAATTCACACTTTGTCATACAAGAGCTCATCATATAGATTTTAAGTTTTCAAAATAAATCTTCAGAACTTAGTAATGTTAGGAATAAGATACATAGCAGCTCAACCTTCATGAATCATATTAATCAATTACCTAGACTTTGCTCAAGCATATGCCTCCACAAGTTTCAGGTTTAGAGTAAATTCACAAATTAAAATAGCAATATCCAAAACTCAGGGGAATTTAAGGTTGACAACTAGGTACTTGAAATGAATGACAACAGAGCAACTATTCATCATCTCCAAGACAAAATTTTAATGTTCATCAATTTTAATTGATTCTAGCCTACACTAACTTTGAACATATTCTAATATATAGTTAAGTGTTTATTTGGTTTTAATGATTGTACATCTTTCTAGTTATTTTTCATTGGACTCAAAAAAGACTCTATGACTTGTGGACCTTCATGTGCCCACATATTTTTGGTATTTTATGACTACATAAAACAGACTCAATAATTGCCTAGGTATAATTACCTGATGACTAGGGGATGCTCCTCCCCCAAACTAGATGTTTGCAATACTTGGTGTTGAATGATCCTCAGAGTGATCTAGCCAGTAGTAGTCCTGGTGGGTGCCACTGATAGACTCTCTCCTTAGTCATAATATTGTTCCTGCATAATTATACTCCAACAAGAAAACCGAAACTGGAGGCTTGAATTTAACAAGGGTTTAGCGATCAGCCAATGAGCAATTGATTATTCTTTATGAGTTGATTTTGACAGATCTTGGCAGGATTTCATGTTTCTCTATCTTTTAAATTTTCTGATTTTATAAAACAGGAAATAAATATGAATGCTCTTTATTTTTATTTTTATGCCACCATAGTAAATACTCCTACAGGTTTACCATAAGTTCATTCACATGGGGCTTTAGTATTTATGATGCAGTAAATAAAGTAGTAAATATTTTTGTTGTTTTATATTTAATGTGCAAAAATGATTGTCCTATTAAATGTGTTAAAGTGAAATTGCTAACTTAATTAGATAACTACCATTCTAACCTTATGGCTAGGGTACATAATTTAAAGTCTACCGACAGGACTCAGATAGAGGAGAGTACTTACTCAGTTGGTTCATCGTCTGAGGTTTCCTCAGTCAATTCCCTACTTTGTGGTGGTGTAGTAGGTGCTTCTTCTTTCTCCTTCCATCTCATTTCTGTCTCTTTTGTTTCTCTCTTTTCTAGCTCCAGCTCTTCCTTGTTACACTCCCTCAGGAATGCTTCTCTTGACTCTTCATCTCTCTTCATCCATTCTTCTAATTGTGTGTGGATCTCTTCTTTCCCTGCCTTAGCAATCTGATCCATCCTTTCAGCTTCCGCTTCCCACTCACTCCAACGTGGTGCTTGTACGGCTTCCTCTTGCTTCTTGTAGCAGTCTTCATACTTCACAATCTTGCCAAGGAATTTCTCCCATCCACAGTGAGGCTGGGCAGCCTGACGGCGGGCTTGGCGTCTTCTCCTGTTGCGTTGCTTCCTGATCTGCTCACGGTTAACAAGTGTTCTAAATTGACAGCATACCTTTCTCGTGGGTAGGTTGAAGTGGATCTGTTCAGACCCGATGTAGATAATAGCATTGGCAGTGTAGAGGAACGGTCTTCCTAAAAGAATAGGTGATTCATCGTCTCCCTACATGTCAAGAACTAGAAAATCTACGGGTATATGTTTATCTTGAATTCTTACCATGACGTCCTTAACCATGCCTTCAGGGAATTTTAGTGATTGGTCTGCCATATGCAACTGAATATATGTTGGGCATAGAGGTAAATCATTAAATAAATCATCATATACCTTTTTGGACATTACATTGACGCCTGATCTAGTGTCGCAGATGGTGTCGGCAAAAGTAGTGTATCTGATTGTGCATTGAATGATTGGTACACCTGGGTCACCTCTCTTTGTTGGGAATGGTTGGGGGAGCATATGATCATTTTCTATGTTGAGAGCAGTGATTAGTTCGGTAGTTTCTTCAGGTACATGCTAGGGCTTGTTCTTCCTCCATCTTCTATTGTTCTTCTTCTTGGGCATTACTGGTTGTTCTTGCTCTTCTTGTTGATGAAATTGCTTCGAGACTGTAGGTGTCTTTAAGATGCAATTCTTGAATGAGAATCTCTCTTTCTTGTCCTTGATGGAGAGGACAATCTTGGCATGTTTCACATAGTTGATGGCTTTGGTTGTGCACAAAAATGGTCATCCTAAGATAATGGCTGCCTTCTCATCTCCTCCTGTCTCAATGATCACAAAGTCAACTGGGACATATGATTGCCCCACTCTAAAGACAGCTTCTTCTAGCACTCCCTGGGGTAGCAAATGGACTGATCTGCAAGCTACAAACGCATATCTATGTACAACAAATGATCACCTAATATTTTCTCATAAATTACCTTGGGCATTATGTTGACACTTGCGCCAAAATCGCAGATAGCTTCTGGAAAGCTATGACATCCTATGGAGATAGGAAAGACAGGTCTTCCAGGGTCTCCCATCTTCTCAAGTAGTGAGTGGTCAATCCACTGTACATCTGCAGGCTCTATATGGTATTGCGTTGCATTGTGAATATCAACAAGGTTAGTAGTTTCTAAATCTTCCGGCTGGCCGACAGAACCGCCTTAATCATAGGGCCCATGTGTACCGTCATCGTCCCTAAGGACCCATGATCAGTCTGCACGAGTTCCCCTTGACCTAGGTGGCCTGCCAGGTTTCCTCGAAAACCCTAATTCACCCGAGGATCTCACTGTAAAGACCTTGCAAGTATTACAACAGTTTACACAAATAATATAAATCAGAGTGAAGAGTGCGGAAGTATTACATAAACATAGATTTACAAACATAAGTTAGATTATCCCCAAACTAGAGTTTTGTAGTGGAGTAGCATCATACAACTAAACTCCCTGCCCAAGGGTTATATCACATACACCATCATCCATGCCCGATCCGCCAATCGGCACGGTCTCAAGCAGAACTGTACTCTTGGCTCACCTGCAACAGGGGTCAACAAACCCTGAGTACTGGGGTACTCCGCAAGACTTACCGACTAAAGAAAAAGGGAATGAGACTCAGGAATGCAGGCTGAGGGAAGTCAAGGTAAGGCTTTAGCAAGAGTCAAAGTATTTTGTGGAAAGGCGATACTAATCCAATTTTCAGTATTTTAGTCAACATTATTATAATCAATATCAATAGTTCTCAATTCTTTCACTTATAACCTTCAATTCCAATTACTTATTCATTCTCAAAACATCCTAGTTCTGAACTACTTTTCAATTGTAGGTCAAAGGATCAAGTCTCCATATCCGAGGAGCAATGACGATTCGAATCAATTAGTACCCAGCTGGGGATCCCTATCCACACTGCGTATTTAGCACTTAAGCTTGCATACGCCAACCCCGTCTACCACGGCTTTTCTATCCCTGAACCGGTCCTGCACCACCCAAGAGCACAGTACTCTCGTCTCTAGGCACGCCGGCCACGAGGGAACACGCTACTCTCGCCATCTCTCCACTCTCAGTGCGTGGTTGTCGGTTTAAGCAATAGAGCCATCGGAGTCAGGGCTTCCCGTAGTATGTGGCTAGTTGCAAAGTCTCGATCACAGCAGGCCTACAACGAACGGTCCCTAATTCCTTTTTCCGTCAGAGACCTTGCATTGGGACTCTAACCCATACAAGTAACCGCACTAGTTTTTGTCGACGGAATACCGGCGATAATCTACCGAGGGGTATGCCCAAGGTAGTAGATTGATCGGTGAAGGTGCGCCTGAGACAAGCAAGAGTTACGCTAGAAGCGTGTGACACGAGATTTATACAGGTTCAGGCCGCCGCTAGGCGTAATACCCTACGTCTTGTGTGTTGCTGTATTGTATTGCTCGTAGATGAGATATGGGTTGATCTGTGGAATCTATCCCTACCCCTCCTTATATAGTCTGAAGGGACAAGGTTACAAGTAAACTATCCAAGTTGGTACAATAACCGTGCGGTGCAGTGCCTTGCGCCGCACGTCTTTGTCTTCTGGGCCGGGCCAGTTTTGATGCTATGGCCCATGTCTTGTCTTGTGGTACCGGGGGTTTATATCCCCACAGCTAGTCCCCGAGCGCCTTGCATTCGTCGGGAGGTGCAGATTTTCAGAGTTGCTTGACCAGACGGATGTAAGGAGCTCAGAAAAAATTTGAAAAAGAGCTTCTCTTTGGTGAAGTGTATCCACTTTTGGTTCCTCAGAAACAATGCCTTCACCGTTAAGTGAAGTGTATCCACTTATTCCCCGAGCCTGATAGTAGGTGACACAGGCACGTAGTGTCAGGGTCATAGTCTTTTATTCTTTTGCAATCACGAGAAGCATTAACGAAATCCCCGAGCACCTCCCGTGCTCAGGAGTACAGGCGAAGCGATGAAGTGTCCGAGCACATTCTGTGCTCGGAAGTATAGGCGAAGCGATGAGGACCCCGAGCAGTTCAGTGCTCAGAAACGCTGAAGAAGCCACGACGAAGTCCCCGAGCAGTTTTGGTGCTCAGCAATGTTTGAAGAGGATGATGAAGTCCCCGAGCAGCTTTGATGCTCAGAAACTCTTGGCGAAGACGACGAAATCCCCGAGCAACTTTGGTGCTCAGAAACGCTTGATGAGGTGACAAAGTCCCTGAGCAGCTTTGGTGCTCGGAAACGCTTGACGATGCGACAAAGTCCCCGAGCAGCTTTGGTGCTCGAAAACGCTTGGCGAGACGACGAAGTCCACGAGCAGCTTTGGTGCTCAGAAACGCTTGGCGAAGACGACAAAATCCCTGAGCAGCTTTGGTTCTCAGAAACGCTTGACGAGGCGACAAAGTCCCCGAGTAGCTTTGGTGCTCGGAAACGCTTGACGATGCGACGAAGTCCCCGAGCAGCTTTGGTGCTCAGAAACGCTTGACAATGCGACAAAGTCCCCGAGCAGCTTTGGTGCTCAGAAACGCTTGGCGAGACGACGAAGTCCCTGAGCAGTTTTGGTGCTCGGAAACGCTTGGCGAAGACGACGAAATCCCAGAGCAGCTTTGGTGCTCAGAAACGCTTGACGAGGCGACAAAGTCCCCGAGCAGACGAAGAACACGGAGTCCCCGAGCATGTTTGGTGCTCAGGATTGTTTGATGATGGCGACGGAAAAATTCTCGAGCAAAGCTAAAAAATAATGACGTGTCGAAGTGGATATAAAGTACCTTGACCCATTCGTCTACCATCTTTACCTACTGTTTCACGAAGTAACTGACCCATTTATTGCAATGCGTTTACTGTCTGGTTGGTGGTTGCCCCATTGAATGCCCTGCATTTATTGCATGGGAGGTTGAGAGATAGCAGGTGGCTGTTAGGCTTCCCATATACTTATAAATAACCACGCTACATATTTTCCTTGCACCTAGCACTGAGCACCCTCTCTTCCTATTCCTTCTTGTTTATGGCTTTGTCAGTGTCTGAGGTTGAGCATCCTCCAGGCAATTATGCTATACTTCCTTTGTAGATTGAAGAAATCTTTTGATAGGGACCAGCTGTTGGCTGATCCTATTGTTAGTAGCAGACTTGTAGCTTGGTGATGCAGTTTGAAGAATTCTTGTTATGCAAAATCATTCTCATAATCCCATATTAGTTCTTCATAGGGTTCTTCTTCACTCTGGGTCAACCAGTTTCTCTAGGTTTGGTTTTTTGCTAGAACCTTAGGCAGATTGATGGCCGATGTTACCCGTCCGTCACCGAGCAACTTCATCGTCTGCTGCGAACCCCTTTCTTTCCACTCCTTTACTCCTTCAGGTTATCTCCCATATTATATACTGTTGCTGTCAAATCATGAATTTACTCGATGCGATGACGTGAAGATGCTTTGTATACAATACCCTCTTCTTCAGCTCTTGCAAGTCCTTCGTAAAAAACTGGAGATGATAACGGAGGCCGGAGTAGAATGACATTAAGAGGATCCGGATTGTACTCTTCTTGTATGATTGTTCTCCATTTATTCTTCAATAAAAGATCTCTCCCGATGATGTTGATAACAACCAGTGCACGTCGAAAACGAACTGCCGATAGAGGCACCAGAACGCATCCGATACTTCGAAAGATCCATCATACTGATAAGATTCCCCAAGCATTTCTAATGCTCGTGAGTGCAGACAAAACGATAAAGTTTCTAGGCAATTTTAGTGCTTAGAAACACTTTGGTGAAAACGATGAAGTCGCCAAGCTGCTTTTATTGCTCGGAGATGCTTGGCGAGGCGATGAAGTCCCCGAGCAAGTTTTGTGCTCAGAGACACTGAAGAAGCGACGACAAAGTCTCCAAGCACCTTCTGTGCTCGGAAGTATAGGTGAAACGACAAAATCTCCGAGTAGTTTAGTGCTCGGAAACGCTGAAGAAACGACGGCGAAGTCCCCGAGCACCACCTGTGCTCGGAAGTACAAACGAAGCGACGAAATCCCCGAGCAATTTGGTGCTCGAAAACCCTAAAACATCATGTGGGCCTTGTGCAGGAAGCCAAACCGTCAGACTTCCCTTTATAAGGGCATGTCCACAGACGAAACGATTCATCTTCCCTCTCGTGCTGCCACTCAAAAGCCATTCAAACAACCGTAATATCCAGCCCTAGCCGCCGCCATCTAGGGTTCCGAAAGGCCTTGATTCAAAACTTGATTCTACCAAAGTTCCTTCGATTCAACCTTCCAATAACCTAATCCCAGGTTCAATTTGAAGAAATGGCACCCAGGAAGAGTTCGCGCGTACCCTCAATAATGAGTGGCAACCGTCCACCATGACAGAGAGTGCCATATTGAAGTTGGTGGCGAAAGGACTCCACCCAAATTGTGCCACCGCCGGATGGAGGCCATCAGAAGGTGAGCCATATCCCATGCCTAACACTGGCTAAATAACCGTATTTGACGACTACTTCCTCCGCGGATTTGGTGTTCCGTGCCATCCCTTTCTTCGCAAACTCCTTGACTATTATGAAATTTCTCTGTGCCACTTGCATCCCAATTCCATTTTCATAATCTCTATTTTTATCCACTTCTGCGAAGCTTTCACTGGAATTCTGCCCCATTTCAATTTATTCCGCCACCTGTACATGCTTGTAAAATCGAGCGGAGGGGGATCTCGAATTGCCGGGGGAGTATACCTTAAGCTCCGAGATGGCATGTCAGCCCATTACCTTTCTATCCCCCTCAACACCAGCCTTCGAGATTGGAACAAAAGGTGGTATTATCTACCAAATCAGGACCCTCCTGTTCGATGCGCTGTCGAACAGATACCAGAAAGAAAACCGAGCTTGTCGGTGAGACCCACATCCGATCAGATGGTGCAAGTTAACGAACTACTAGAAATCCTGAAGGGAATGACTCTGAATGGAGTTGGAGTTGCTGCCAATTTCGTGAGGCGCTAAGTGCAGCCCTGCAAGGATAGGATTCATCTTGCATATGAGTGGGTTGGCGAGACTGATCCGACCAGAGTGGTCCCTGACCCGATGTCAGTCGAGGAGACCATGGTGAGGGTGAAAGAACTGTTTGACAATAAAGCATCAATCAACAACAGAGGACAGCAGAAACCACTGCATATTGCGAATCCACCTCCCGAGGTATGCCTTTAGAGATTCCTTTGCTCACGTCGTCTGTCTTGATGTCGATCATTAGCATCTTATTTGATTTGCTAAAGCTACATGGCCAGGACCAGAAAGCCTATTTCTCGGAGGTGCCCAGTGCGGAATGGCCTAAAGGGGTTGACCCTCGACACCGCTACCAGCCTGGCAGCGATGATGAGGACTTCTCGGAGCCCTCTGATGCAGAAAATGACGAAGAAGAAGAGGACTAGGAGACTTCCTCTCGATGAGAAGCTCGCGGCAAGCAGCCCATGCCTGATAAAGTTGGGTGATCAAGCAGAGTCTGAAAGCCTGAGAAGCCGGTGAAGCTGTCCGAGGAGCGAGCTCGCCGCTAGGCGGTGATCCCGAGCTTGAGTGACGACGACGGACCCTCTCCGAAATGCCAGAAAGGAGAGGTCCCGCCAACAAAGAAGCCTGGCGATGAGGAGGAGACTTTAGGTCCGAAAAGAAGCTTCGCATGAAAACGTCGCCGCTCAGAGCTGTGAGTACCCAGATCTTCTTTTGTTGCTGCTTTTTTGCTGATCGGTGTACTTTGTTATATGAAGTCCGTATTATTCTTTAGGGACCCCTCAGCTGAAGATGTCAAGGAGATGGCCGGTGGAGAGACTGGTAGTGACACCTCAGTGAAGGATGGTGGTACCGCAAGCTGGCCTTCCGACCAAGAGTCATCGAAGATGCTGCCAGAGCAGCAGCCGAACTTGGACTCGCATGAGCAGGCCCAACCATCCGACCAACCTCGCGAGTCGACACCGGCGCCTCCGTCGCCACCCCCAACACGGGGCACAGAACGGCAGTCTGAGGACGCCGGAAGAGGCCATTCTCCAAACCGAAACACGCCCGCTGGTTCCGACCCTAGAGCACATACGCAGACTGGCGGGCCTTCTTTCGAAGGAGCACCGGGGTCAGGCCTGGAGATCCCCGAGCAACCGACAGCGGGCGCAACCTTTCCGGAGCAAGACGTCGAGGAGATCTCCCATCAGGCTGCGGGTGGGACTCCACCGGTGGTGCTCAGAACCTTCAGGCGGGTCGGCGATCAGTACGCTGTCGTCATGGAGGAAGGAGCGGCAGACGAAGAGCTGGAGGCCCTCAACACCGATATCTCAAGCACCCGCTCCGATCTCAGGAACGTGCTCCGCCGTCTGGGACAGTTGTCCTCGCGAGTTCAGGTAGCCATACCCTTCTTGAATTTCCTTGAGTTTCGGTTTATTTGCTTGCCCTTTCGTCATGTTCTGTCTTTGTCTGTCAGGCCGTACATGATACGGCCAAAGATCGAAGGAAATCTCTGCAGCGTGCGGCTGGACTCACGATGGAGAATGCTCGGCTGGAGAAAGAAAATGCTCACCTAGAGAAGGTGATGGAGGACCTCTGCGAGCAGCGCGACACGTTGCACTTGCACTGCAACGATTTGATGGAGGCCGAACAGAAACTCCTGCAGGATAAAAAAGGTATAGATACTGTCATAGCCCCGTTTATTGTATTCCGGTCCCTTCTCAGTACTGAGCTGTATTATCTCTGACTGGCAGATCTAACTGATAAGTTGGAGGGAGCTGCACGCCGAGGTACATGCATCTTCGTACGTCACATCTTGTCTGCTTTGCTTGTTTAAGGGTTTGCTGATCCGATGTCTTTCTTGGTTCAGTCAAAGAGCTGGACGGCGAAGTGTCCTTGCTATGGGAGGCTACTCGGAGGAATGAAGAAGCACGCCTGGGTGAGTTTATTCTGCTTGTCGAGTGCCTTAGTGCCTCTTGTTGGAACTTCTGATTTTTGCCTTTTGTTATAAACAGAAACCGAACAGAGGACTCGAGCACAAATGAATGATCTGTCCCAACGCCTTGAAGATGCCGAGAGCCGCTATGACGCTGTGGTGGAAGGTGTTAAATCTATGCTGGACATTATCGAATATGCTCCAGGCCAATCCTCCTGCGGACGCGCCGAGGCCCTTTGACATCATCCGCCGTAGCCGTGAAGCGCTGCGGCACTTCAAAGCCTTCTGTTTTGACGTAGCGGAGAATGCTGCAGCCCACGTGCTCGGTGTAGTGCACTCTCATTATCCTGGAGTGAACAACGATAGGGTGAAGGGAGGGTACGCCCGTGGCACCACCGAGCAGCAGGAGGATCAATTGGAGGAGGAGGCGAAACCCGCGGCAGAGCTCTTGGTAGCGGATATGCAGCTATTCCCCACAGAGAATACATGAAGACACCTGCACAAGAACTGTAGATTGCATTTTGCAACAAATGATGGTTAATGTAATTGGAGATCATATTATGTGAAAGCCACTCTGGATGATGTTTGTGTAAATTCGCTTTTTGTTTCTATAATGTTGGTCGGATTTTCATCGCGTAGTAACCGAGTAGTACTTTGAACGCTCTTATGGCGTTTTTTCTTTGATTGGTCAGCATGAAGCCAGAGCGTACAGCTCATTAGCGCGATCGACGATGGGTGCCCGTTCCTTTCGATGGGTCTTTTGGAGACGCTGCTAACCTGCCCAAGCGTCCCCGGGGCTTACGTGTTAGCGAAAATTTAATGGCCCAGACATCCCTGGGGCTTACGTGGTGGTGAAGCTGCCCGCGCCTGGCGGGGGTTATGCTTATCGTGGGCGATGGCTTCCCGAATCTATCAGGGCGGTCGATGAAGTGGCAAAGTTGAGTGGCCTGTCGAAGACAAGGCTTATGCGTTGTCGTGACTAGGATGCCCGAACGGGTGCGGGGCTTATACGTAGTCATAATTGTGCTGCCCGAGCAGTTGCAGGGCTTACGCGTTGGAGGTGAATTCACTGATCTGTGATTGTAGACATTCATGTGCATAGAAGCAATATGATTTTTATTGAAGTAATAAAATAAAAAATACACATATCTGCCTCGACACTCTGTCAAGGATAGAAGCGATGAAGGTGCTCAATGTTCCAGGAGTTGGGGATGTTGACACCATCAAGGTCGCACAGCCTGTAGGAGCCTCGCTGAGTTACAGCTCTGACCATGTATGGTCCCTCCCATGGAGAAGAAAGTTTGTTCATGCCCACCTTGCTCTGCTTGTGCCGAATGACGAGGTCACCGACCGCGAAGAACCTGCCATTGACGTAACGGTTGTAATATCGCCGTATCCCCTCCAGGTACTTGGCCGTGCGCACGCAGGAGGCGAGACGCTCTTCTTCGAGTTTGTCGATGTCCTCTGTTCATGCGCCATCGGATCTTTCTTCATTGTAGTTCTCAATTCTAGGAGCTCAGAAAGCAACGTCGGCTGGTAGCACTGCTTCTGATCCGTAGACCATAAAATATGGAGATACACTCGTATTGCGACTAGGCTGTGTCCTCAAACCCCAGACGATTGCTGGCAGCTCATTGATCCAGTTTCCTGGGCTTCTTTCAAAGACTTCATGTAAGCACTTCTTGAGGGCATCGAGCAACATTCCATTTGCTCTTTCAACTTGTCCATTAGCTCGAGGGTAGCCACTGAGACATACTTTACCACGATGCTTCTTTCAGTCGCAAAAATCCCAGAAGTCGCTTCCAGTGAAGGTAGTACCTAGGTCGGTGATGATGCTGTTCAGAAGGCCAAAACGATGGGAGATGTCATTAAAGAACTCCGCGGCTTTGGCCGCTGTTGCCTTCACCAATGGCTTGTATTCAATCCACTTGGAGAATTTGTCGATGGCAACGTACACGTAGTGGTAGCCCCCTTTAGCTGCCTTAAAGGGACCTATCATGTCGAGTCCCCAAGGAGCGAATGGCCAGGATGCAGGTATGGTCTGTAGCTCCTGCGCTGGGACGTGTATCTGCTTTGCGAAAAACTGGCACGCCTCGCAGTGGTGTACAATCTTTTTAGCGTCTGGGACGGTGGTAGGCCAGTAGAATCCTACTCGGAAAGCTTTGCCGACCAGGGTACGCGAGGCTGCATGGTTTCCACACATGCCTCCATGCACCTCTTGGAGTATCTTGATGCCCTCTTCACGCGTGACGCACTTCTGGAATACTTCGCTTTTAGCATTTTTACGCATGAGTTTGTTGTCGACGAGGACGTAATTCTTGGACCATCTCACATGACGTTCTGCTTCTATTTTGTCTTCGGGGATTTTGGCTTCGAGCAGATAAGCGATGAAGGGTGCCCTCCAATCATCCGTAGAATCAGAAATGCAAGCTGCTATCTGATCGGACGGGGGCGCTTCGACCTCTTCTTCTTCTTCTGGGATGGAGGCACGGACCAAGTCTTGAACGAAGACGCCAGGAGGAATATCAGCTCGTGAGGAACCAAGCTTAGATAGCTCGTCAGCTGCCTGGTTTTCAACTCGAACGATGTGGGGAAACTCGATGCCCAAGAATTCTCCTTCAAGCTTTCTGATTGTGGTGACGTAGGCGTCCATCTTCTCGCTGTTACAGTCACAATCTTTGTTTACCTGATTGATAACCAGAGCAGAGTCCCCATATACCATCAACCGCCGGATGCCGAGCTCGGAGGTGATCTGTAGGCCGTGGATGGCGGCTTCATATTCAGCAGCAGTTGTTGGAGGCTTTGAAATAGATTCTCAATACGTAGCGAAGGCATTCACCGGTCGGTGATATGAGGAGTACGCCGGTGCCTGCGCCTCCAATGCTGAGAGATTCGTCAAAATACATCGTCCAGTGTTCCTCGTGCTTGGTTGGTACTTGTTCCTGCACTTCCGTCCATTCAGCGATGAAGTCAGCCAGCACCTGAGACTTGATCGTCGTTCTACTGTGGAACTCCAGCGAATAAGTCCCCAGCTCTACAGCCCATTTCATGATTCTGCCGTTGGCGTCTCTGTTGCATAGGATGTTGCCGAGAGAATGTTGGGTGACCACTACAATTTGATGAGCCTCAAAATAATGATGGAGCTTGCGTCATGTGATGAGGATGGCGTAGATCAGCTTCTGGACCATCGGGTAGCGAGCTTTGGACTCGTTTAAAACTTCGCTGATGAAATAAACTCGTCGCTGCACCGGATATGGGTGGCCATCTTCCTCTTGTTCGACGACTATCGCCGTGTTGACGACATTGGTTGTCGCGGCGATATAAAGGAGCAGGGTTTCGTCCTTTTTGGGAGCTGAAAGGAGCGGAGGATGTACCAAGAACTGCTTTAGGTCCTTGAAGGCCTGGTCGGCTTCTTCCGACCAGACAAATTTCTCGCCCGCCATGAGGAGCTTGAAGAAGGGAAGGCCGTTTTTGCCTAACCTAGAGATGAATCGGCTTAGGGCCGCCATGCACCCAGTGAGCTTCTGAACATCCTTGACATTGGTCGGGGGCTTCATTCTCATGACGGCCTCGATCTTTTCTGGGTTTGGGAGTATGCCTCGCTTGCTGACGATGTTGCCGAGCAGGTTGCCCGACGGTACACCAAAAATGCACTTGGAGGGGTTCAGTTTCCATTGGAATTCATTCAACTTCTTGAATACTGCTTCAAGGTTGGAGACGAGGTCTTCAGCCTTCCGGGTTTTTATGACGACGTCGTCGACGTAAGCTGTGGCGATGTCGGGAATGAGATCCTTGAGGCATGCCTAGATGGCCCGCTGGTATGTCGCGCCAGCGTTCTTTAGGTCAAAGGACATGGTCTTGTAGCAGTAGGCCCCAAAGGGAGTGAAGAAGGAGGTTTTCTCCTGGTCTTCTTCCTTCAAGGCGATCTGGTGGTAGCCGGAGTAGCAGTCGAGGAAGCTGAGTAGCTCGCAACCGGCTGTGGAGTCGACGACTTCATCGATACGGGGGAGACCGAAGGGGTCTTTAGGGCAGTGTTTGTTGAGATCGGTGTAATCAATGCACATTCTCCATTCATTATTCTTTTTTCTTACAAGGACCGGATTGGCCAACCAATCGGGATGGTACACCTCTTTTATAAAGTCGGCAGCTAGGAGCCGAGCTATTTCTACCCTAATAGCCTCCTTCTTGTCTATAGAAAAACGCCAGAGCTTCTGCTTGACGGGCTTGGTGATCTTTGAGACATTCAAGGAGTGCTCGATCAGCTCCCTCGGTATGCCAGGCATGTCCGCAGGTTTCCACGCGAAGACGCTGATGTGCTTTCTAAGGAAACTGACGAGCCCGTCTTCCTATTTGGGATCTAGATCTGTCCCGATGAGAGTAGTCTTACTCGGGTCATCAGGAACGAGGACGATGTCCTTTGTCTTCTTGCTCTTTGTAGCAGCTCTGGGCGGGGTGTTCTCCGGGATGACCTGTTCTTCGGGTGCCAACTTCTGTGCGTCCACTGCGCACGTATTTATCAGGATGGAGACGTCGGTGGCTTCTGCCATGGCGATGGCATCCTTTTCACAGTCGTATGTGACTTGGAGGTTCGAGCGGACCATAAAGATGCCGGTCTCCGTTGGCATCTTCATGACGAGGTAGGTATAGTTGGGGATGGCCCCAAACTTAGCCAAAGCTGGACGACCGAGTATGGCGTGATACGCGGCGTCGAAGTTCGGCCACCACGAAGTCGATGTGCTCGATGCAGAAGCACTGTGGTGTCCCAAACTGGACAGGCAGGTTGATCTGTCCCAGGGGGTAGGGGGCTGCCCTGGGACGATCCCCAAAACGGAGCCGTGGTCGACTCCAGGTCTTCTGCTCGGAGTCCGAGCTCCTTGGCGGCTCCGGAGAATAGGATGTTGAGGCCACTGCCACCATCGATCAGCACCTTGCGGAAGCGTGTCTTGTGTATCACCGGGTCAAGGATCAGTGGGAAGCACCCTAAGTATGGGATCTCCGTCCACTGGTCTTCTCTGCTAAAGGTAATGGCCTCGTGAGACCAAGGGGGAAATCTGGGGTCGGTGATGGAGGCATCGTGGTTGGCAACGGAGTTGACGCGTCTAGCAACGAGCTTCTACTCTCTCTTCAACTCCATGGCTATACGGCAACCAATGATCGTGGAGACTGTTCGGTGAGCTTCAGTGAAACCTGGAGGCTGGTCATTGTTGTCATCGCGCTTGTCTCTCTCGGACTCTATGCGAGCCCTCTTCTTGTCTTCTTCTTGGAACGCCCTGGAGAAACCATAACATTCTCTCATGGTATGCTTGTGGAACTTGTGGATCGGGCATTGACTATCGAGGAGCTTGTCATAAGCCTCTTCATAATTGTGCTTCAGGGCTGGTCAGGTGTTGTAGACTTGGTAGTGGCAATGCCTTTCTCTAGCCCTGGACCCTTCCGGTTCATCGTGGCGACGTCGCTCGGAGCGATGTTGGTCGCGGCGATCGCGTTCACTCTGGTGATGGTCTCGTCGAGCTCCTCGGTCATCATGGAGCCGATCAGATCGATGATCGGTGTCCTCGCGGCGTGGTCGGTCGGGGAAGCGGAGGCGGCTATGAATGGAGTGGCAGGCCGCCTCGCTCCCCTCGGCATACTTGTTGGCGATGCGCAGCATCTCGGCGATGGAGCCTGGTCTGCTGCGATACAACTTCCACTGGAGCTCTTCATCAGGTCGGAGGCCACGTATGAAGGCAGAGATAGCCTCAGCATCTGTGACGCCTGGAATGTTGTTTCTGGTTTCTGAGAAGTGCCGAATATAATCCCGCAATGATTCTCGCGACGCCTGCTGGAGCTTCTCAAGATCAAATTTTGTGCCAGGCTGCTTGCAGGTGGCACTGTAGTTGTTGATGAATTGTTCCCTCAGCTGGTCCCAAGTATCGATGGAGTTTGGCTTCAAGCTCAGCAGCCAATTATTGGCGGATGTGTTCAGCATAACAGGAAAGTAATTTGCCATAACGTCGGAGTTCCCCCCGGCAGCTTTGACCGCGATCTCATAGACGGTAAGCCACTTGGTGGGATCGGCGGTGCCGTCGTAGGTATCAACACCAATGACCTTGAGGTTCGGTGCCAGCGTACTGCTTGGAGTTCCGCCGTGAAGGGGAGTCCCGGAGCATTTTTGTCGCTAACTGGAGGACGGTGCGCTTCGTTATATTCTTTGCGACGCTCAGTCTCTGCCGAGTGCCTAGCTTCCTTCCGATTTTCGATGCGCCCCCGGAGATCTTTGGTCTTCAGCTTTTTGCGGAGCTTGGACTAGTTGACCTCCTGGTGTCCATCTTGGTGACGATGTCTCCGGCCACCGCGGGAGTGACCACCATCATCATGAATGATCTCGGTGGCCGACGCAGCGGAAAGTGATGGAGGTGGAAACTGGCGTTCTTCATTGATCTGGACCTGGGCTGCCTGGAGGTAAGCCGTAAGGCGCTCCACTTCAGGTGTCAGAACCAGCCTTTTGGCCTCTTCTATCGCGACGGCGACGTTTACACTTGGTGTCTTGTAGACCTGGTGTTTGCCGACCAGATCAAATTCTGGCTCTAAGTTCCGTATGGGGGCCTTCCTTGCCTCGGCTTGCAGTTCGCGATGCCATCTTCGGTGGGCGTTTCTCCCATCACGAGCTGCTCGGGCCTCTTCAGTTTCATTCGGAGGAGGAGCGTTGTCGTTGCTGACGGCGAGGACTGGGTCCGCTGATGAATCGTCTAGTGGGAGATGGTAGATCAGTGAGATCGCCGCCTTCCACATCGTCAAGATCGGAGCAGTCGTTGTCGGCGATGATGAAGCTGGAGCTAGTGGCGACGTGCTCTGGGGAGGTGTGGTCGGAGGAGCGTAGTAGAAGCGCAAAACTAGAGGCCGCGCTCCGAAGACCGGACGGCATATAGCCACTCGGAAAGTCGTGGTCGGAGGCTCTCAAAAGCGTGACAGCTTGGGGCCGTAGCTCGACGAAGCGCCCCCAAGGAGTGATGGTGATGGCCAGAGTCATGTCCTGACAAAGCGGAGAAGGTTGTTGCGCCGTCGATGGGCGCTGAAAGCGGTCCGCAGTTGACTCCAAGATCTGGAGACTCTCGGATAGGCCTTGGGAGATCTGATCTATGGATCTGATCAGGTCGTCGTTGTCGATGGCCTTCCGGGTGTAGAGTGGCAACTTTCTTGCCGGGGCGGAGTTTGCTGGAGGAGTCGGAGTAGATGCGATCTGGGCCGCATCCAGGATCTTTCCTTTACCGTCGGGACCGATGATCTAGCTGATGGATCCCACCGTAAAGATCTGGCCCGGCATCGGGAGCTCGATGGAGCTTGAAAAAATCACCTTGTTTGCCATGGATCAGGAAGCACACCCCCTACCTGGCTCACCAACTGTCGACGGAATACCGGCGATAGTCTACCGAGGGGTATACCCAAGGTAGTAGATTGATCGGTGAAGGCTGCACCTGAGACGAGCAAGAGTTGCGCAGTAAGCGCGAGACAAATGATTTAGACAGGTTCAGGCTACCGCTAGGCGTAATACCCTACGTCCTGTGTGTTGCGGTATTTTATTGCTCGTAGATGAGATATGGGTTGATTTGTGGGATCTATCCCTACCCCTCCCTATATAGTCTGAAGGGACAAGGTTACAAGTAAACTATCCAAGTTGGTACAATAACCGTGCAGTGTGGTGCCTTGCACCGCACGTCTTTGTCTTCTAGGCCGGGCCAGTTTGATGGTGCGGCCCATGTCTTGTCTTGTGGTACCGGGAGTTTATATCCCCACAGTTTTCGAAACCCTTTTCCGCCGATGGTCAAGCATTGGGACTCTAACCCAAATTCACAACCAACGAACGGAAAATGACTTTCCATCGGTAACGATGCATTGGGGCTGCTACCCAAGTGCACAATCACCAAACGGACTCATAACCCTTTCCATTTCTCATGATTCATTATCAGTACATCCCCATAAGTCAAAAATAGCATTTTATGCAAATCTAAATTAATTAAGCAGGGCTAAGCATTTTTCAAAGAATTTCATTTTTAAACAGGTTTCAAGGGTAATATATATCAAGGTAGGTAATGCAACAAGATAGGTGACAACCAACTCCTAGCAACCTAATGCAATAATTAACTCAAGTTATAATGATTTTATAAATCACAAAGAAGGGGCTGAATGCACCGGAGCTTGCCTATTGCTTTGCAGATCTGTCACTTCTTCCAGAAACCCAAAGAGAACCCACTTGACTTCTCCTGATGAATAACCTTCCGTCGGACACCAAGCAAGTCTTCTGGAAACCCGTTTACTACACGAAATAATGATGTATCCTCAAATGATGATATTCATGCCATGATACATGAGATACACTAAATGGTGACAAGTAAATTTAATTTATAAAGTTGAGTACAACTTTCCTTCACGATAAAGTTGCAAGCCAACAAAACTAGCTATCGATTATCGACTTATCGATATAGGGTTTCATTTTGTCAGTTGTTGAAAGCCGCTGCACAGCTATTGAACTACTACTAAAGCTAATCATGGAGAACTCAATCTAAAGTGTCTAGGGTCATTAGGGTGAAGGACCCAAAGTCAACAACAAATCCAAAAAAAATCACACCGAACCTAAAATGATTAGGGTTTCTATTTAATTTATTGATCGATTAATAGAGCATTAATTATACTATCTCCAATTCAGCCCAAACTTTTTATACAGACAGCTCTCAGCCTAAAACAGTGACAACTCAAATCTCATGATTTTTGGATAATTATATTGGCCTATAAATATCATAGAAGCTTCATTTATTAATTAAGAGACATATTTTTACTACATAAACACCCAAATTTCATATTTTATATTTTTATTAAATACTACACATTGCAGAGAGTATATGTAAATATTTTCATGATTTTTGGAGCAATGAATAATTCTCTACAAAAATAACAAGATGCACTTCTATTCACACCATCAGAAAATTGGAAAATACAACTAAATTCGCAATTCAAATAGAAACAGTCATTCGGCCCGAGTCGGCCCAACTCGGCAGGCCGGCCCAACTGCTCCCACGCGCTCCCTCAGCGCGCCCGCGCGCGACTGGGCCGACCCACTTGGCCCGGCAGGCGGCCCAACGTGGCTCCCGTCTTCTTCCTTGCGCAAGGGGGTTCCCGCGCACGCGGCGGCGCGACCGCAACGGCGCATCGCCGGCGACTCTTCCGGCGAGGTCGTGGGCACATGGGCATACCCCTCAACCTCCCACACGCATCTAGCTAGATAGTTAAGTAGTAAACGGCGCGGCTCAAGCTTCACCGCGGCCATGACGGACCGACGGCGACCGGCACGGCAGCGCGGCCACGTTCTAGGAAAACTGGACCGGTAGAGTTCAATCTAATGGGTGATACGTGGTAAAGGTGCTCACCAAAATCCCGTGCGCGAGTTGGTTGAGCAGGCAGTGGTCCAGAGGAGGCTGGCAGCGTGGATGGCGGTTGCAGTGGCGCGCTCCGACGGTGATAGTGGTGTTCCGGGGTCACCAGTGCACCAAAGAGAGAACCCACGAACGCATGAGTTACACAGGCTTAAGATGAACTCAAAACATTGGCCAGAACTGGCACAGAGCTCACCGGAGTGGCCAGGTCACGACGAGGTGCTCCACGGCGGCGTTTCAACCGCCCCCGAGGAAGAACTGCTCGGCTCGGGGCTTCATCTGGCAAGGGAGTGGGGCGAGTGGGTCAGGAAGTGCGCAAGGGCGAGACGAACCCATGACAAGCTAATTTGGATGAAGAGGGTCAGTGAGAGAAGAATTCGGCCGGTGACCGAGTGAGGTCGCCGACGAGCCGGGAGGGAGAAGGAGAGACAGAGAGGCGGCTTAACGAATTTATAGGCGGGCCAAGAGGAGGGACAAGCGACCGACAGCGTTCCGGGTCCCCCACGACTCCGACAGCGCCGGCGACAAGCGCCCGGCCGGCCCGGGCGGCGACGCCGCGCTGCCGCACGCGCGGCTCTGTTCGTGAACAGAGGAAGGAGAGTACTGTAGCATTCAATTCCCTTTTCTACTGTTTTTGCACAATTACTCCCAAATCTGTGTGGAACATTAAAAAATCATCAATATAGAAGTTGTAGTACATTTTATTCTGAGCAACTTTGGTTTTTGAAGCATATTCAAATTTCGAATAGTTTTTGAATGATTCAAAAAGGGGTAAATATGTATTTTGAAATTCAATTCTAATCCAGTCAAATTCTTGAGATTTTTCTCAATAAGCTGAAAATCTACAAAAATAAAAGTTGTTCTACTTGACAAGCCCTACAAATTGTATTAAAGGAATTTTGTCATATTCTTGATAATTTTTGAAATGACATTTTAAATTTGAATTTCAAAACACTCTTCTGGGTTTAATTTGAAATTCCACCCAATAACTCCAAAATCTCCAAAAATGAAAGTTGTTCCATTTTAGAAGGGCTAAAATGTTTATTAAGGAACCATCACCAGATTCTTGCTAATTTTTGAATTTGTATTTCAAATTTAAACTTTAAAGAATAGATTAGGGTTTTATTTGAAATTCTTTTTAATAACTTCAAATTTGCTCCAAATAGAAGTTGCTCAACTTTTAAGGATTTACAACTTTTGTTTAAGGCCCAACCTCTAATCCCATTTAGTTTTTTAAATTAGGGTTTTGGGTCCGATTTAGGATTTATAAATGATTTTCTTTTTATTTTCCAATTGGATTTAGATAATTACACACAACCACAAACATTTACATAATAAGTCACTCTCAAGCACCTATGCACAATCACATGCAAGAATAAAATTTAGTTCAGTCAATGCACAGTAATTAGGTTTTATGCGGAATGATGTGCAGATGATTATGATGTCATGGCAGTTTTTAATAACAGTAACACCAGGGGTATTACATCCTTCCCCACTTAAATAAATCTCATCTTGAGATTTAAGAAACGGCTAAAGCCTTGGGTTTAGTAATGGAAAAGAAAATGTGTCAAGTAATCCTAGTTTAAACTAGACTAGAGAGCAACTAGAGGGCTACATATTATAAAACTTGAAAGGGACAAGTTAAGTTTACAGAGTAGCAAGAACTTAGGAAAGTTTTTAGATATATGATTCTCTGATTCTCAGGCAGCTTCTTCTTTTTAATGTTGATTCCATTGTACTTTGTACCATCTTGTTGTGGTTTTTCGAGTAACGCGCTCTTTCTAGTCTAGGGCTCACACTTGATCCTCAGATTAAGTCAAATCTGATACCATTTCAACTCTCGCTACGTCGATGACTTGATCAGACACTCGAAGACACTTCGTAAGTTATGATTCATAGACTACATCATGCATAGCTGATAACTGTTTAGGCAACCAGAGTTGATAAGCTACTAGTCCACACTTCTCTTCCTATCTTTTATAGTAAAGGTTCTTATTTGACCTAATCAGTTGTCTCTTGTAACACCCTGGTGTTAAGCATGCATGTCATCTCATTTCAAGGGCATGAGCATCATTGCATCATTCCATTTTTAGAGTACATGCGATAATTGCTTGAAGTGAGTCATGCTATGTATACACATATTGGTATATTTATATGCTTACATCTGCTTGAGAAGTGGATTTCAAGTAAAAGTGATATTTCATAGAACCAAAGTTGATGTTCTTGTTTAGGGTACTTAATCAAACATTTTTCATGTTGAAAACATCATTTGATTTGGTCTCTAGATAGGACTTGACCTAGGATTTGACTTAGGTATATTTGGAGTGATTTTGCTAATTCAAACTGAAAGTCCAATTTAAAGTATTTAAATGACCTAGAGCCCTAAATAAAGTTTGTGGAAAATTTTACTTGTGACAAAAGTTATTTTGGGTCCAAGTCATGAAAATACTTTTTACTTGGTCAAAACTAGCTCACAATGCAGATTAGGATTTAAATCCATCTCTGAAATTTCTTCCAAGTCATTGGTAATTTCAGTTTGAAACTACCACTGTTTGGCAACCTGTAACTACTAAATGTGGTTGAATCAGTTCAAAAGGTTCTAATAAACTTTGTAGTACTCATGTAGCTCTATCTTCCATATTAAAGAAGTTTGCTCTAAGTTGCAATGGTTTGGGAGATTTTTATTGTCAAAATTTTGAATTCAGTTGAATGAATCAGTACTGAACTTGCTTGCCTGTTAGCTGAATCGAGTGGGCAGGTTCACGTGTCGACTGCTCGGCACGACACCGAACTTGCTTCCGTGTCGACGCCCACGGCCGAGCACCGCCCGTCGAGTCTCCAGAGGAAGCTGGACGACGTAGGGAACTTATCCATTTCCATTTCTATTGCTCCCATCGCTGCTCGTCCTTTTTCTGTTCGTTGTCCTCAGTTGAGAGCTCCGTGAGCACAGCTATGGAGCCGCCGGCCATGCTCCTTGTCCCTAGCTAGCCATCGATCGATTCACCATACTTAGCGTTTATTCATCCTATTATCGATCCCCTGGACACGATTATTGAGCCAGCTGAGCCACTTGGTAAGCCTCGTTGCCGTTCTTGTCGCGGTCAGCGTCCTCCGGAGTTCCGCCGCGGTCTGGCTCGCCGTGGCCAAGCCGCTGTGGTTTCGATTTTCTTGATTTCACTCGCGTCCCTAGCTTTCTTATGGTCAAATTTGGTGAATCAACGACCGGTTCTTCCATTGGTGCTCAGTGTTCGCCGGAACGGAACCGTGTCACCGGCGAACTCGTCACCGTCCGCCATGGACGAGGCTGTGTATACTCCTGTGCTCCGTTTTCAAATTAGTTGCAGTCGTAGAGTCATTAGGTGGCCGTGAGGGTAGTTATGTAGCCTGTTTGGCCTGTTGCTGTCGAGGTTGGCCGGAGCAGCGCTTCCCAGCGCCGCCGCCCGCCATGGCCGCTGTCGAGCTTGCTCCGGCGAGCCACTGGCCCAACCACCTAGGGCATCGGATGCGTCTCGGTCTTAGGAAGACGATGGTGTGCTCATCTTGGCCGGAGACCTCACCGGCGTTAAGCTTTTGTCGGTCAGAGGGTGCGGCCTCTCTGCTCCTATGACGTGTGGGGTCGGTTGACCTCGGGGCCCGACTGTCAGCCTCTCTGCGTTTTGTTCTTGTACGCGCGTTAGGGTGGCTGTAGCAGCTAGGGTTTGGTCCGAAATCCGAAAGTGTTTTTATTTTCTGTTTTCAGGGTTCATTTAATCCTTGTAAAAATCATATCTCCAGTTTTATTGATCCAAATCGAGTGCAACAAGTTTTGTTATGTTTCTGTTGATCTGTCCTAGCAAGCAAAAATATAAACCATGCATGTGATGCGTAACTTTTATTCTATAGAAATTTATTTCTATTCCTGCAGTTAGCTTGAAAAATGCATAACTAATTCTATGATTATTCTAAAAATGTGATTCCACTTCCAGTAGTCTTGGGGTGATGTGTAGAATCCAGGAAAAATATTGATTTGATATTTTCTCTGTTTCATCTAGGGTTTGCTATTCAAGCCCTAGTTGTGGCTAGAATCTTGATAAATTCATTAAAGGAAATATACTTAGGATATGGGCTTGAATATTTTTCTGTGATGTTTCTATGTGTCAAACAGTGTGGGAAAATACTAAACCTGTTGTTTGATACTTTTCACCGTAGGAAGTAGTTTCCACCTAATTTCAGCCTGTCTATTTGTTATTTTTGTATAGGCAGCTGTAGGTATCCAAATGTTATGAAATCTGGACAGTAAACTTACATGAACATGTGTGGCCTACTGGAATTTTATCAGGATTTTCTGAGAAAAGAATGATGTGGGTCTAGTTGTAAGCTAGACCAATAAGTACGTAATTAGGGGCTCATATAAGTTAATCATGATTAATCATAGTCATCTTTTGCGTAGTCAGTAAAAGTGTTATGTACTGAAGTATCTGATCATGACCAGATTGGTGGCTCTTTAGAGTATCAAGCCATAGAATGGTTCACTAAGGTTTATTATTGAATCTTTAGGATGTCAAATTGACTTGTAATGCATTATTCCATCCATGAAGGCATACATAAGCATCATGTTATTGTATCATGCAAGTTATTGCACTTCATGCATTCAATTCATTCATGGCACTTGCATATATACAGGATCGCTAGAGGAAGTGATTCTACCGAGAGTGCATCCAGCGGAGGAGAAGATTCCCCAAGAGCAACAAGTAGCAGAGCAAGACGCCGGAGGAAATATTGACCTAACCCAGTGTGCTAACTATTGATCTACGTCTTTTCTGAAAGGCAAGCCCCGGTGCATTAGCCCCTCCTTGTGTTTTATAAATCTTTATCACCTTGAGTTAAATTGCTGCATTAGGTTGATAAGAGTTGATTGTCACCTACTTGCTGCATTTACCTGCCTTGATATATTATCCTTGAAATCTGATTTAAAGGAAAATATTTATAAAATGCTTAGCCTTGCTTAATAGTTAAGCTTTGATGAAAAAGATATTTTGTATGCTTTGGGTATACTACCATGAACTATTATAATTGTTTGACAGTGCAGTAGACTTGCATTGAGAAAGGAGTCTCAATGTAGTGTCTCTGACTGTCTATTAAGAAAACGAAATGGAATCCATTAGGGACCATTCGTTGTCGGCCTGATGGATCGAGACTTTGCAACTAGCCACATACTACGGAAAGCCTCTGACTCCGGTCGCTCCTCTTCTTGAACCGACAACCACGCACTGGGAGTGGAGAGATGGCGAGAGTAGCGTGTACCCTCGTGGCCGTCGTGCCTGGAGACGAGAGGAGTACTGTACTCTCGGGTGGCGTAGGACCGGTTCAAGTTTTGGAAAAGCCGTGGTAGGCAGGGTTGGCATATGCAAGCTTAAGTGCTACATATGCAGTGTGGATAGGGATCCCCAGCTGGGTACTTAATCGATTCGAATCGTCGTTGCTCCTCGGATAATGGAGACTTGATCCACTGACTTACAGCGAAGAGTGGTTCGGAACTAGGTGAAAGATGTGGGAAATGGGTGAATATTGAGATTATCTTAATGAATCAATCTAGATTCAGGATTAAGTTTTAAGCTGACTAGAGAGCTTTTCTGCAAAACTTTTTGATTCTTGCTAAAGCCTCTCCTGATTTCCCCTCAACCTGCATTCCTGAGTCTCCTCCCCAATTTTTGGTCGGGTAAGTCTTGCGGAGTACAATTGTGTACTCAGGGTTTATCCCAAATTGTTGCAGGTGGCGTATCTTCTGTGGTTATGGCAAAAGATGCCTCTATCTAATTGTGATTCTAGATGAAGCTTGGGCAGCTGATATCTGTACTTTACTTATCTCGCTTAAGAATGATTCAATCTTGGCACTGTAATTGCAACAATAGGTGTGAGTAAATGTAGTTGCAAAACTATTTGGATTCCGCAATTCCGAGTTTGAATTCTGTGTGAAGAACTCTTGTGCGAACTCCGTATTTGTGAATCTATGTAATATGAATAGGTGTTGTTGAATCATGTACGATCTTAGTTGTGTTACCATTTGGTTTGAAATCCTTCGAGATTTCACATACTACCGGGTTTATTTGGGCTCAAGTGTGGTTAATTAGCTGTTTCGACGGCTATCGCCGTACTTGTGCTCTTATAAATTGGTTGGTTTTGTCACAGCTGGTATCGGAGCAAGGTTGAACATACATTATTCATATTAGTATATTTTAAAATGAAAAGGTTTTGATTTGGTTTCAAAAGTGAGTTTAAAAAGTTATGGGTGCCAAGGATCATACTTAGTGTAGCCCTAATGTAGGACTATAGGTGGCTTATTAAAGTACTAACTTGGGGGAAATTGCATCATGTTTTGTGAGTGCTTCTTATCGTTGAGACGACTTGCCTTGTTTCATTTTTTTTTATCGACGCCCAGGTAAGGTGAAGACGGGCCAAATGTGCCACTTCAGATGAGGTAAGGTGAGATGTGAGAGCATGATCGAACAACCGTCGATCTAAGGGGAGTGCTTATTATTAATACTAAAGTAGGTACATGTGTCCATATGTGCCTATGGAAGTATCCCTGTGTGGAGTAATTACTTTTTGGGGTCGCAAGTGCTCGTGGGAGCATTTTCGGCAAAAAGTGCTTCTTATTGCCATGCATACATGTGGGTTTGGGCTGAAATGAAATTTTCTGCAGGTACGCTAATCTCGAACGCGTATATGGTAGTTGCCGACTAGTTATATACCGAGAGAGTACGTATGTTATGCCACCGAAATAGAACGTAAGTGCCATTATACTCTGGCAAATTTTGTGAGGACGTGTAGGACGAGCATGCATCATGTATGTTGCATCATGCAAGTGGCTTGTGCATTCACATGCTCCTCTCACCTCTATTCTATTCAAAATAATTTGTTGGGTCATGTGATTATTATGAGTACTAGTTTCCTTATAGGAACTAGAAAGAAATGTCTTAGCCAGATTGCTTAAGTAGCATTGGTAGCCCTGCTTGGATGGTCACTATGTTACATTGGCAGTTCCATAGTTGATCCAACTTTTGTCTTTGGGAAGCATGAGTTTTGTCTGACTTAATTTTAGAATAGCCTTAAATTCAAGTAATCTTTCGCTCTTTTGAGTGAAGCATCATCGGAGACCTTATGCTTGTGATTTTTCTAACCAGTGCTTGATGCACTTCGACCTCTAATGTTTAGCTAACGAATGTTATGATGATTTTGCTCTTGAACCTCATTGTTTCTTTGGTTATCTCTCCTATCCCTGAATGTCTCTCAACCGTGATTCTAAATTTCTGTCCCATTGTATCTGATCTACTAATCATCGATTGGTAGGAGTGAAACCAAAGTCTCATGTTTCGGTAGCCAATCTAAATCTTAACTTTTGTTTTATCCCCATGACTGTATCATGTTTGGTCGGCCCTAGCCTTGCGATCATCATGATTATTAAACCTCCTATCTAAGTTTACCTGTATCTTCATCTTTCGTTTCATGTGGGTTTTCTTGTTGGTTGTGAGTTGGTTATGTATTACCGTTACTGACTGATGGTGCCGTGACGAAACCGAAAGCCTCATGTGGGCGCGCACACATGGTAGTGCTGCTCGGCACGCGCTGGTATCGCGGTCACTAGTCATAATTCATTACAAACTTACACCAATATGTTATCTTCCGTTGACTTTTCCCAATCTATCTTTCCAATGTTTCGCTAAATCTATCTCGGATCAGATGAAGTAGGATTTTCTGTTGTAAATACTAGGAAATTAACCGGGAAAAGCAGATCACTACTATGAGCATTGATAAACTGTAAACAGTGAGAGACCAAAAGACTCTTGAGTAACCCAATCAGAGGATCAAGCAACCCAAAGCTATCACCGTTGATTGCAAAGGGCACACAATACTCCAATTTGGACAAGTATCCATCGAGCCACAGTTAATATCAGAGGATATTTTTTCCGTTAGGCTGATAATAGGATTCTAGAGTTTTCCCTATCAAAACAATGCTTGTCTATGCTTTGATCGTACTGTCAAGACCAATCTTTTAAATTATGGACTCTTTTATTCTTCTGACTTTGATAGTGATTGTGGTTATATCATCACTTGCTTACTGTCAAAGCTAAAGCCTTAAAGTTTTTTTTTGCGTTGAGAGACAACTGATTAATTACCTCTGTGAGAAGGCAAATCCTCAACTATGAAACAAATTGTGAATCATGCTTGTACCAAGGAAGAGCAAGACCCACCTTTCGTCATGTCCTGCAAGCGGAGATAGGTTCCTCTGATACTGAACTGTAGGAGTTTGTTCATTCGCTCTCTTATGAACAATGTACCCCCGACAAAGTCAGTCAACATGATCTAAAGCAATAGAAGAACGATATGATTGCTTAAAAATATCTAGGAAAATAAGCTTCATTACGTAAATAAATATCTGCTATGAGTACAATAGAGTATCTCAATTTGACGATGAAGATTATGTGCTCAAGAAAAACTTGTTAGGAAAAAGTTATCAAATCAGTCTACAGTGTTGTTTTGAACCCAATTCCATCTCGGACAATTAAATAGATAGAATAAGAACTTATATTGAACTATTGAGGATCTGTACGAGACACTGCCAAGTGAAGTCAGCCCCTAGGTGCATGTCAGTATAATCTAGGACCGTGTTGGACGCCCTATTGAGTGAAGTATACAAGGGTAGTTAGAATCAGTCCCTTGTTCTTGAGTAGATAAGATATTTTACAACAATCACTCATGAAAGTACGCGTTGTTAACAAGTGTTCGGCTACTGATTTCGGATTATGTAGTAAGATCCTTAAAGCTTGGATTGAAGATTGCTTGTGAGAAGATATACTCTATATCAAAAGTAGTTCCATAAGTTGGTTTTATTGACTAGAAGTGATATCGAGAACAAAAGTTCTACTCAAATTGTTGGTAGAAGACTGCTTCTCAAACTTTATGAGTAAACACTCAACTTCAAAGATGAGTACTCTCTACAGTCACACACCTAGGATATGTCAGTCTTTTGTAACATTGTCTGTTCTAGGATAGATGTGTGAAGAGATGAATATGGATTTCGTCACCGGCAAGCAACCGTCTCCGAATGGTTTTGTTTCAAAAGAGGAATTATGGACCGTTATATTTAGATTTACACCCTTTGTAAGTATCCGATCGGACAAGAGTTAATCAACTTTTGGAAAACATGTTGAGAGCAGGAATGTTTTCCTTCAAGCAAGGTCAAAAGAAATGGATACAGTAACTAGAAAAAAAAATTGTCAACAACAGCTAGCAAGAAGGTATCTGAATATCACCATTTGAAGCTTATTCTGATAAAGGAATGTAAAGAATCTCTTTGCATGTACTATCCGTTCCTTACCAGTTAATCTTTGTCTCAATTTTTAAGAATAGCGGTATACGTCATATTCCCTAAAAAAAAGGGGGGCAAGCGTTCCAAAATTGGGAAGCTCATGATCTAAGTCATGTCCTATATCTTGGAAGCACGATGTTTTGGAGACTTGCTTTGGATCCCTCCCAAAGTAACAATACTTCATGAAAGTCAATGAAGGAAATTCTTCAAACAATGGAGTGAGTCACTAGAAGACGCAAAATATGAAAGGAAGACATATTCATTAAAACCTCTCTTGTTTATGTACTCAAGTAAATGGGATCCTTTGATCTATCTGATTGATGATAAAACTTCCACCCTCATAAAATTTCAAGAGCTCTAAAGACCACTTCTCTTACGTTTTAGCAATGCAAAATTCTAACGTAGCCTTGCTTTATTCTTGCTTTAGAAGGTAGATGTCTCGCTTTCTTTTTCCTCGAAAGTTTCACCCTAATCTCGAGGACGAGATTCTTTTAAGCGGGGTGGGGCTGTAACACCCTGGTGTTAAGCATGCATGTCATCTCATTTCAAGGGCATGAGCATCATTGCATCATTCCATTTTTAGAGTACATGCGATAATTGCTTGAAGTGAGTCATGCTATGTATACACATATTGGTATATTTATATGCTTACATCTGCTTGAGAAGTGGATTTCAAGTAAAAGTGATATTTCATAGAACCAAAGTTGATGTTCTTGTTTAGGGTACTTAATCAAACATTTTTCATGTTGAAAACATCATTTGATTTGGTCTCTAGATAGGACTTGACCTAGGATTTGACTTAGGTATATTTGGAGTGATTTTGCTAATTCAAACTGAAAGTCCAATTTAAAATATTTAAATGACCTAGAGCCCTAAATAAAGTTTGTGGAAAATTTTACTTGTGACAAAAGTTATTTTGGGTCCAAGTCATGAAAATACTTTTTACTTGGTCAAAACTAGCTCACAATGCAGATTAGGATTTAAATCCATCTCTGAAATTTCTTCCAAGTCATTGGTAATTTCAGTTTGAAACTACCACTGTTTGGCAACCTGTAACTACTAAATGTGGTCGAATCAGTTCAAAAGGTTCTAATAAACTTTGTAGTACTCATGTAGCTCTATCTTCCATATTAAAGAAGTTTGCTCTAAGTTGCAATGGTTTGGGAGATTTTTATTGTCAAAATTTCGAATTCAGTTGAATGAATCAGTACTGAACTTGCTTTCCTGTTAGCTGAATCGAGTGGGCAGGTTCACGTGTCGACTGCTCGGCACGACACCGAACTTGCTTCCGTGTCGACGCCCACGGCCGAGCACCGCCCGTCGAGTCTCCAGAGGAAGCTGGACGACGTAGGGAACTTATCCATTTCCATTTCTATTGCTCCCATCGCTGCTCGTCCTTTTTCTGTTCGTTGTCCTCAGTTGAGAGCTCCGTGAGCACAGCTATGGAGCCGTCGGCCATGCTCCTTGTCCCTAGCTAGCCATCGATCGATTCACCATACTTAGCGTTTATTCATCCTATTATCCATCCCCTGGACACGATTATTGAGCCAGCTGAGCCACTTGGTAAGCCTCGTTGCCGTTCTTGTCGCGGTCAGCGTCCTCCGGAGCTCCGCCGCGGTCTGGCTCGCCGTGGCCAAGCCGCTGTGGTTTCGATTTTCTTGATTTCACTCGCGTCCCTAGCTTTCTTATGGTCAAATTTGGTGAATCAACGACCGGTTCTTCCATTGGTGCTCAGTGTTCGCCGGAACGGAACCGTGTCACCGGCGAACTCGTCACCGTCCGCCATGGACGAGGCTGTGTATACTCCTGTGCTCCATTTTCAAATTAGTTGCAGTCGTAGAGTCATTAGGTGGCCGTGAGGGTAGTTATGTAGCCTGTTTGGCCTGTTGCTGTCGAGGTTGGCCGGAGCAGCGCTTCCCAGCGCCGCCGCCCGCCATGGCCGCTGTCGAGCTTGCTCCGGCGAGCCACTGGCCCAACCACCTAGGGCATCGGATGCGTCTCGGTCTTAGGAAGACGATGGTGTGCTCATCTTGGCCGGAGACCTCACCGGCGTTAAGCTTTTGTCGGTCAGAGGGTGCGGCCTCTCTGCTCCTATGACGTGTGGGGTCGGTTGACCTCGGGGCCCGACTGTCAGCCTCTCTGCGTTTTGTTCTTGTACGCGCGTTAGGGTGGCTGTAGCAGCTAGGGTTTGGTCCGAAATCCGAAAGTGTTTTTATTTTCTGTTTTCAGGGTTCATTTAATCCTTGTAAAAATCATATCTCCAGTTTTATTGATCCAAATCGAGTGCAACAAGTTTTGTTATGTTTCTGTTGATCTGTCCTAGCAAGCAAAAATATAAACCATGCATGTGATGCGTAACTTTTATTCTATAGAAATTTATTTCTATTCCTGCAGTTAGCTTGAAAAATGCATAACTAATTCTATGATTATTCTAAAAATGTGATTCCACTTCCAGTAGTCTTGGGGTGATGTGTAGAATCCAGGAAAAATATTGATTTGATATTTTCTCTGTTTCATCTAGGGTTTGCTATTCAAGCCCTAGTTGTGGCTAGAATCTTGATAAATTCATTAAAGGAAATATACTTAGGATATGGGCTTGAATATTTTTCTGTGATGTTTCTATGTGTCAAACAGTGTGGGAAAATACTAAACCTGTTGTTTGATACTTTTCACCGTAGGAAGTAGTTTCCACCTAATTTCAGCCTGTCTATTTGTTATTTTTGTATAGGCAGCTGTAGGTATCCAAATGTTATGAAATCTGGACAGTAAACTTACATGAACATGTGTGGCCTACTGGAATTTTATCAGGATTTTCTGAGAAAAGAATGATGTGGGTCTAGTTGTAAGCTAGACCAATAAGTACGTAATTAGGGGCTCATATAAGTTAATCATGATTAATCATAGTCATCTTTTGCGTAGTCAGTAAAAGTGTTATGTACTGAAGTATCTGATCATGACCAGATTGGTGGCTCTTTAGAGTATCAAGCCATAGAATGGTTCACTAAGGTTTATTATTGAATCTTTAGGATGTCAAATTGACTTGTAATGCATTATTCCATCCATGAAGGCATACATAAGCATCATGTTATTGTATCATGCAAGTTATTGCACTTCATGCATTCAATTCATTCATGGCACTTGCATATATACAGGATCGCTAGAGGAAGTGATTCTACCGAGAGTGCATCCAGCGGAGGAGAAGATTCCCCAAGAGCAACAAGTAGCAGAGCAAGACGCCGGAGGAAATATTGACCTAACCCAGTGTGCTAACTATTGATCTACGTCTTTTCTGAAAGGCAAGCCCCGGTGCATTAGCCCCTCCTTGTGTTTTATAAATCTTTATCACCTTGAGTTAAATTGCTGCATTAGGTTGATAAGAGTTGATTGTCACCTACTTGCTGCATTTACCTGCCTTGATATATTATCCTTGAAATCTGATTTAAAGGAAAATATTTATAAAATGCTTAGCCTTGCTTAATAGTTAAGCTTTGATGAAAAAGATATTTTGTATGCTTTGGGTATACTACCATGAACTATTATAATTGTTTGACAGTGCAGTAGACTTGCATTGAGAAAGGAGTCTCAATGTAGTGTCTCTGACTGTCTATTAAGAAAACGAAATGGAATCCATTAGGGACCATTCGTTGTCGGCCTGATGGATCGAGACTTTGCAACTAGCCACATACTACGGAAAGCCTCTGACTCCGGTCGCTCCTCTTCTTGAACCGACAACCACGCACTGGGAGTGGAGAGATGGCGAGAGTAGCGTGTACCCTCGTGGCCGTCGTGCCTGGAGACGAGAGGAGTACTGTACTCTCGGGTGGCGTAGGACCGGTTCAAGTTTTGGAAAAGCCGTGGTAGGCAGGGTTGGCATATGCAAGCTTAAGTGCTACATATGCAGTGTGGATAGGGATCCCCAGCTGGGTACTTAATCGATTCGAATCGTCGTTGCTCCTCGGATAATGGAGACTTGATCCACTGACTTACAGCGAAGAGTGGTTCGGAACTAGGTGAAAGATGTGGGAAATGGGTGAATATTGAGATTATCTTAATGAATCAATCTAGATTCAGGATTAAGTTTTAAGCTGACTAGAGAGCTTTTCTGCAAAACTTTTTGATTCTTGCTAAAGTCTCTCCTGATTTCCCCTCAACCTGCATTCCTGAGTCTCCTCCCCAATTTTTGGTCGGGTAAGTCTTGCGGAGTACAATTGTGTACTCAGGGTTTATCCCAAATTGTTGCAGGTGGCGTATCTTCTGTGGTTATGGCAAAAGATGCCTCTATCTAATTGTGATTCTAGATGAAGCTTGGGCAGCTGATATCTGTACTTTACTTATCTCGCTTAAGAATGATCCAATCTTGGCACTGTAATTGCAACAATAGGTGTGAGTAAATGTAGTTGCAAAACTATTTGGCTTCCGCAATTCCGAGTTTGAATTCTGTGTGAAGAACTCTTGTGCGAACTCCGTATTTGTGAATCTATGTAATATGAATAGGTGTTGTTGAATCATGTACGATCTTGGTTGTGTTACCATTTGGTTTGAAATCCTTCGAGATTTCACAGACTACCAGGTTTATTTGGGCTCAAGTGTGGTTAATTAGCTGTTTCGACGGCTATCGCCGTACTTGTGCTCTTATAAATTGGTTGGTTCTGTCACAGCTCTCGACACTAAAAACTTTAACCTTTGCTCTTCAAAATAAACTTTACAAGGAATATCTTTTAAGGGTGGTTTCAAGGAGAGTGAGGGCACATTAATTGCGAGCTATAATAGTTCAGGAGCACCAACTACGATACTAGTACGTACCCTGGTGAGATCTTATGTGGCTGCAGTCCACAGAAGATTCCTAAGTTTTGACACAGCACCATAGTCACGGGTCGGGATACCATCATAGAACACAATTAAAGTAACCTCAGTAAAAGAGAAAGTGTATCGATTGTGGCTATGATGTAAAGTGACCAAAGACCTTGATACGAGCACATACCCTTTCAAAACCTCATGCAGTCGCGAGTTACATGAGATTCCGGGTTGCTATTATTGTATCGCAGCCGTAGATCATGTTACACCACAGCAAACGGAATAGCTCTTATTAGTTGTAAGGCTATAGTAGATCACAACCTTAAACCTCGATACCTGCACGTGCCTAGTAGAATCTCGTGTGGCCATGGCACGCAAGAGACCCTAGGTTTCGACGCAGCACTGTGGTCACAGGTCATGGCACTACTATAGGGCACAACCATAATGACTCGAATAACATGTGGAATTTAAGGAAATGGTACATGTCGGATCAAGGCATGACACGTACATAGATAAAAGTCATGATTTAGTGTTAGGTTTTTGTACCAGGTCTGTGGGAAAATTTAAGTGCAGCCTAAAGTTTCCGAAGAAGTGAATTTTCAAATAGATCTCAAGGTATTTATAAATAACCAGAAATCCATAAAACAACAAGAAATCCTCAGCGGATCGCAGATACCATATCCAAGTGATTGAATCTGAGGTACCATTTCCAAATCGGTTCTCGTTATTTTATCAGATGAGATTAAGATGATTACAAGGACAAAGAATTTTGTGAATTAAGAGAGATCAGATGTGAATTCTCAAAGTAGATTTAATATAGTTATACATAGCAAAAGAATTTTAGAAATTCTGGAAGAAATGTGGATATGAATTTTGTGGAAGAGATTTGAAACATGGTGAAAGCACATTAATTGCAGGCTAGGCTCCTGACCGTCAACCTTGATAGCAGCGAGCATCCAGCAGTAACTTCCTATGGTCACGATCCATAAGAGACTCTAGATTTCGACGCTGCATCATGGTCATGGATCATGATATCCCATAGACTACAACTACAATAGCTTTCAAGGAAATAGCAATGTCTTGAAAGGAGAAGATAAGAATTGACACATGAATTATTTTAAGAAATCAAGGACTAGCCAAAGTTTTGTAGGGGTTTGGCATAGTAAATGAGTGCATCCAGAAGTTCCCCAAGGACTAGGAACCTATGAAGCGAAGATTACTAAAGATTGATAAAAACTTGACATGCAATGTGTAACTTTTCAATGAACTCGATTTTTTTCCCTTGTGAGAAGATTTTTAACGGAGTCTAACTTGGAAATTCAGTTGTGCCTAGTACCATTTGAGGGCGGTCATGATCATACCACGATACCCGTATACGCTCGGCGGCAAGCCATGTGGATGCATCCCACATGGGGCCCCAAGTTTCATAGCGGTACCGTAGGTCGGGAACGACTTATCCCATCGAGGTACTAGCATCAGCTTGATATTCCAAGCAAGAGGGGGAAAAGGAGCTTTTTAGGAAACCCTTTTTAAGTGATTTAGAAGATCATTCTTTGAAATCCTAAGGTATTGGTGACCTTTGAAAGAAACAATCTAGAAATTAAGACGTTTCATAATCCTTTTGCAATGGACTTTTGGTCAAAAGTGTTTTAGAATGGTGGTATGCGGAGTCGAAACCATTTTGCAGAAAACGTTGTACAATTGCCAAAAACCTTTCAAGATGATTGAATTAAAACCTTATTTGGTAATTGGGGAGCGTTTTTGTGAGGCTTTAGAATCGGAATGATTTGAAAATAATTTTAAAATCAACACGAGTTTTGAAAACAAAACCCTTTTGAATGTCTTACTTTTAGAAACAATTTTCAAAAATTGGTTCGAATGGTTCAGTTTTCGAATCAAAGCGTCACTTCCTCTTTACAAGAATAGAGAATACCCCTTTTTGAAAATATTTGGTTTAATAAATCAAGTTGCCATCTATTTTGAAAACCGACACGCTAGACAACAGCTGTACTTGAATATAAGGGGGAATTCAAATATTTTAATCCCATATAGATGTTATGATGAACGCTCGTCTTATTCGACTTCTCAATGTTAGCGATACTTAGTTATATATGGGGTAATACTTTATATACCATCTTTTCCCTAATTCAGAGAGAGGATGAGAAACATTATACAAAATAGTTTTGGAGAAATTCGATTCTTCACTGGTCCTTTAAAGAAGAGCTAGGGACTCTTGTGTGTTTTCGACTTGAGTTGTCAGAAAGCATCACCAGATCTTTCAGCAAGCACAAGAGAGGCTAGAAGAATCATTTCTTTAAATTGGCTTTCTTCAATATTTTTAATTTATAAAAATCTTTTGAAGTTTTCAAAAGTAAAGTTGTAGTTAATCCATTGTTAATGCTCTGGCTAGGATCTGTAGGGACATTTCAAATCTCGACCAACCAAGGAGAACAGTGCGGGACTAAAAATACTTTAGTGGTCCTGAGTAATCAACTCCCTGCAGTGATTGCCACATCCCTGTAGGGATTCCGAACGTGGTCAGGCAGTTGTCAATTCCAGTAGCAGGGTCTTGTGGATCCATCGGTTTAGAAGAAAGGTAGGAATTTTACTTTTAACAAAATACCTTTTGAAGTAAGTTTTAGTATTTGAAAATACAGATGTACTTTATATCGGGGGAATTATTAATAGTTGTAATGTCATGATGCATGAGCATTCCAACGCAAATCAGAATACTCTGATATATATATGCATTATACCGATTAAATTAATTACTAGAGTGACATGCACTCAATATTTTACAACATAGGGCATACTTAGTGAGCTAATCCACTACTAAACTCAAGACCTATCTATAGACCAATAGAAAGAATCAAGGAATGATTTCATAGAATGAATGAGGAAAGTTCAGAAACAACTTGGACCAAACTACCCCATTAATTTTATTCATTCAAAATCATTTTGAAGTTTTTGTAAAGTAATACTGCAAGTACTTTACAATGAAATGCTCCTATACCACTTGTGACAGAACCGTCTTAATCATAGGGCCAACGTGCACCGTCATCGTCCCTAAGGACCCACGATCAGTCTGCACGTGTTCCTCTTGACCTAGGTGGCCTGCCGGGTTTCCTCAAAACCCTAATTCACCCAAGGATCTCATTGTAAAGACCTTGCAAGTATTACAACAGTTTACACAAATAATATAAATCAGAGTAAAGAGTGCGGAAGTATTATATAAACATAGATTTACAAACATAAGTAACATTATCCCCAAACCAGAGTTTCGTAGTGGAGTAGCATCATACAACTAGACTCCCTGCCCAAGGGTTATATCATATACACCATCATCCATGACCGATCCGCCAGCCAGCACGGTCTCAAGCAGAATTGTACTCTTGGCTCACCTGCAACAGGGGTTAGCAAACCCTAAGTACTAGGGTACTCCGTAAGACTTACCCGATTAAAGAAAAAGGGAATGAGACTCAGGAATGCAGGCTGAGGGGAGTCAAGGTAAGGCTTTAGCAAGAGTCAAAGTATTTTGCGGAAAGGCGATAGTAATCCAATGTTCAGTATTTTAGTCAACATTATTATAATCAATATCAATAGTTCTCAATTCTTTCACATATAACCTTCAATTCCAATTACTTATTCATTCTCAAAAACATCCTAGTTCCGAACCACTTTTCAATTGTAGGTCAAAGGATCAAGTCTCCATATCCGAGGAGCAACGACGATTCGAATCAATTAGTACCCAGCTGGGGATCCCTATCCACACTGCGTATTTAGCACTTAAGCTTGCATACGCCAACCCAGTCTACCACGACTTTTCTATCCCTGCACCGGTCCTGCACCATGTTGGCGTTTCTTAGCATCACTACTAAAGATAGACTATAAGTCCGTCCTTAATAATAATACTAGAAAGGTAAGTTGACATTCCCAACCACCATTACATCAGAAAGGTAACCCTTGGCCCTTAATGGCGCCGGCCTAGGTAATGCAGTCCGGTAATAGCAGTTAGAAGTGCTAGATTGGCCTTCCTAACCGTCATTACTTATGATATGCAAAACTGTGACACAGCGCCGTGGGGTGCATAAGAATTATAATCCTTAAGTAATGGTACTTAGGTACACCAATCGATAGCTCAGTAAGAAATAAGATTACTCTGCAAGCGCACAGAACTATCATTGTAGCATTTCAACCCGTGAGTATTCAAGGGTGTCGTATTTATAATTTCCCGTAGGAGGGCAGTATGCATCAAGCGTGGTGTAAACATGATCACTTATTGTGTGCAATGGTAGGCATAGAGTAAACAGGAATAAGACATGATTTCAAAATAGTGGACACACATCTGGGTCAACCTCAAGGATAAAAAGGGAAAATAAAGAATAAAAGAATATAACTAACTGAGCAGGCATTGGTCATATATAATTATGCAAAGAATTGCTAGCAATACATCTAATTAGTAAGTCTAGTATCAGGACTAAGTCTGAGGTGATAGGGAGATCCCCGCAACTGGTCTGCCAGCCGATAGAGACTTTACGAACTCCTACTTCAATATCCGAACGTGGGGGAGTGCTAGGGATGGACAGGGCTGTCACCACCTGCCCACCTACCCCTCTGCCCGTGGGATACCGACATATTCGCCGATCTTCGCATACCTGAGCACCATGCTCACGTACAAGGAAACAACTCCTAACCTCCGCGGACCCCAACCATTCGGATTGACGGCTAGGATAAGAGCAACCAAGAAGGCACGACGAACCATCACCTCATTCCTAGTTCTTCCTGTATTCATACTAATTCGATGAACAATGAAGCATGACGATGAACAAGTCAAGAACATGACACATAAACTATATTCTAGTCCAATGATTATGCTCATAACAAGATCATAACTTTGCTCTAGTTCATGTGCATGATCATATAAATATAATAAGAACTTGCTCATGGAAGAAGACCGAATTGTATTCATACCAAGATAATCCTTTTCTTCCAAGGAGACAAGCTCTCCTTGATAGCTCTTGCCTTGCTCACAAACTACTATTACTACTCTAAAGATACAAATGGGAGGTGTGAGGTAGATGACTCCAAAATGATGTGTGTGTTGAATGAAAGAGCACCATCTATTTATAGTTGAACTAGGACGGTTTGGCATCTCTAAACTTGGAAGGAGGTGAAACCGCCCTTGGAAAACCGCCTAGAGCACCGCCACCGAAGACTGGGCCCAGGAGGCCCCACCAGGGGGGCGGCCGGTCCTGGGGGCGGTCGCACCCCTGGCTGGGCCCGCTGGCCACTGCCTTCTGGTGGTCGGTTGCTATCTGGGCCTGGGCCTCTCCCGTGGTTACGGATGGATCCAATTTAGCTTTTTGAGGTGTGCTTTCTTATTTTCTTGGTTTGCGCATTTGCGGAACACGTCGTTTGCTTTTGCGTTTTTTCCATGATGTTGTGCATTTCCACTTGTTACACCATTAAACCTGCAAAACATGAATACTAGGGGTACAAGTGGAACTTGTTAGTAGTAAAGGCATATGTGCTAGAATATGTTTGTCTTTCTTCTTTTTGGTCTAAATTGGCAGCATAAAAGTGATCCATAAGGGCCGCCAACAAGACCCCCAAGCTTAACCTTTGCTCGTCCCGAGCAAATAGCTATGTATGGTTGTTGATCAGGAGTTGCGATGATGCTGATATAATTCATAAGTGCCATGCCTATAACAAAGTATTCATTAGTAATTTAAATAGGTTGGCATTCTATCCACTCTTTACCTTGATTTCTCATGGGGCCTGTAGTTTCTCCAATTTCTTGGGCGGTTGCAAGACAGAATGGTTATAGCAGATTCACCAATCATTCATTCTTTGATAGACCTTTTATCCGGAGGTTTTTTTATGAATTTTTGTAAAATAAAACAAGTTCCTCAAATGATTCTCTTAATCGCTCAATGTGTATGATTACCTCACCAAAGGCATTGTAGTGTTGCCTTTAAATCCTACCACTAAGGCTGAGAGTGGAGTTTTCAGGTAGGTATGTGGGCATACTTACATCACCTGGATTGCTGAGTCAAAGACCGGACCATAAGGACATACAAGTCATACACTTTGATTGAGATGTGCATGTGTGTGGAATATAAGTATGGTGGAAACCTATCTCTAATTTTTCTGGCACTCCATGCATCATGACTCTCTTTTATTGGATGGAACAAAGTTTTTTTTTTGGAGAGATATGGGCTATAGAAAGATCATCCTCTTCTCTTTTTTTTTTGAACGGGTATTTGGATTTTCTTTCCCGTTTGTTTTCTCATACCCTTTGGCCTTCTTTTTTCTTTTCTTCTTCTTCTCTTTTCTTTTACATAGCCCATATCTTTTTATTGACGTATGGAAATTTATGGATGGAGAGATGTCATGATGGTGAATGCAAGGAGTGAAAATTTTGTATGAAGAAAGCGTGACTCTCATAGTCAGGGTCGGTCATTTTTATTTGGTAAAAACAGAGGGCGCTACTCTCAGGGTAAGAGTTGGTGTATTTTTTTTTGTTGGATGGAAGGGTGCATGTTGTGCACAACTCTCAGGGTGAGAGTCGGCTTTATTTGGTGGGTGTACGTGAATCTTAATCATGGGTGCATGACTTTAATCTCACTAGGTCTCAGCTTTTTGACTCGACTCAAAGTTCCGCAAGCAGCATATGACTAAGGTGTTGCAAAAGTAGAGCATGTCATATGGCCTTGGTAGGTATTTCATAATCATTGGGGAACTTTTGATTTTTGAATTTTTGAAAAGAAAACTCCGAATGCCAAGTTTCTCTTAGAACAAAGTCATAGCAAAGTCTATTTGTACCATCTCATATCTTGCAACAACTTAGAAAAGGATCTTGCAATTGCAACCCACAAGATTTCAAGTTCTCAGAATGAGACATTTTTAGCCAACAAACTTAAATCTTGAGGAATACTAAGTTATAACTTAGGCACAAACGAATTATAGACAGAGCAACTATTCATCATTTCAACAGAAGAGAAACTAACATATATTAGCACATATGGGAGTGGAATATTTTATTTTATTTATTTATTTTTATTTATTATTATTTTTATTTATTTTTTGATAAGGAAATAAATTGCAGAATTTAAAAATGCGAGAAATAAAGTGCAAGAAATTTAAAGATACATGTTACCTCTGTGGGGTCTCCTCCCCCAAGTTAGTTCAAGGCCTAGGTCCTGGGGACTGTCCCATAGACCGAAGGTAGGCCATCTGTGCCTCGTGCCGCCGCCGGTTTACATCTTCGAGGTCCACAAAGTGCTGCTGGTACTGCTCATGCCATTGAGTAGCAGTCTGGATGTGAGCGTTGAGCGTACCTTGGATTTGCCTGTTTTGCAGCTCTAGTCCTCCCATGCATGTGTTGAGAATCTCTAGGGTGACCGGCTGTGGGTGAAGTGGAGGTGGCATGCCTTCAGAATCTGAGGAGTGCACATGCTCGTGCTGCCTTGATCCTCCTGCCTCATGTGAGTGCGGCCACCCTGACCCTCCAGCCCCGTGAGGGTGAGGAATGTGTCCCATACCATATCCATACCCAGGGGTGAACCCGGGTGTAGACATTACAGGGGATCATCCCATCGCTGGTGTCATGGTGGGCATGGCCGGTGGTGTAGGCTGTACGGATGGTGCAGACTCCTCCTCCTGTACTCCTCTCCTTCGTGATCTCCCGTGGGAAACAGAACTCCTGCGTGCTTCTTCCTTCTCAACAAGGTCGAAGGTGAGAGATGGGGATTTATATACAGCGAGATCCGGGTTAGGTAACGGTATCTCATTTATATATCCCAGAAAATAAAATACCAAATTCTGTCCCGATTCGTCACGTTTTAGAGTGTGGGCTTGTACGAAATAGAACTCATTGAGCGTAATACGAGGAGTGGAGAGATAAACAATAGTATTAGCACCATGAGGATCAATACTAGTGGCAAGACAAGTGACGAGTGAAGTGCACATGATAGGTGTAGAAGTTTTGAAAGAATTCAACCAGTGCTTAAGAATATCATAGACAAGAGTGATTTTAATCTTTTTAAGCACGGCATAAAGCAACTTCAATTCAATATCATAAGCATGATGCGTGTCCTCTCTCGAAAAGAAAGAATTAGCAATCCACTTAAGCATAAACCTCAAAGTAGGATGATGGATGTTGTTGATATTAGGTTGGAATTTTCCGGTCATATTTTGTCCGGTTATCAAGTGCCAAAAAGTATGACGATGATAACCCGAGAGAGAAAAACCCAAGTCAATAGAGCATCGCTCATGAAAGCCTAAGTGGTTAGCAAAATCCTTCCAATAAAGACTATGCTCCTTCCCAAAGCAGCGGAAAGTAATACCATAATTGACAATTTGTAGAGTGCCCAAGACTTGGATGGTCAAAAGACGAGATCCAAGTTCGGGCAGAGGGGCAACTTGGCTCCAACCAATATTTTTGAAAATGGTATTAAATTCGACGTCCATACCTTTCTGCTAGAGAAAGTGTGGGTCGAAGGCCGGTGTATGCAGGAACTCGCGTTCCTTGAGGAGGTTGTATGCTTGCATCTCCCGCTCGCTCTCCAGGTCGATGAAGGGGGAGTCAGCCTCGTCGATGGCGTGGCCTCTTGGCGCCTCCTCTTCTTCATGCAGCGGGCTCTCCTCACTTCCGGGGGGGCCTTGGATAGACTCCCCACGAGAGCGACAGCCTTTCCGGAACATGCCGGAAATCCGACCTCCGATCCCACTCATGGTGAGTGAGCTTAGCACGAGAACTTGTTTTGTGGAAGAGGTTTTTGCAGGAATTTTCTTGCACTTGATCTTTGTGGAAAGAAGTTGGAGAGAGATGGAGCAAAGGAGTGATGGAGGGAGTGTAGAATGTGTGTGTGAGAGGGGTGAGGAGCTCCACCCGAACTCTCTGGTATTTATAGGCTTGATCGCAGGCGGGGGAGTGTTGCTTGCAACAACTAGTAGCCGTTGGCAAAAGGCAGCGCCACAGAGCCATTGGGCAGGGGGCGGTCGCCCCTAGGATTGGCCGGTCCCCTAGTGGGGCCGGTTCTATCCTGTCTTTTTGCAGCTCACTCTAACGGCTACTCCCAATATGTAGCCGGTTACGAATGACTCCCATTCGGAACTTTGCCCCAGATTTTGATTTTCCACAAATTTATTCAAAACTTTTTGGTTTTCAAAAATTAATTAAAAATAAGATTTAGATATAGCAAAATCTAAACTTCCTAAGAATGATTTTTATAGAATTTTTGGAGAAGAGTTTATTTTGGACTGAAAATAGAGTTTTATAAAACTAGGAAGAGGGGAACTCTTTTTGAATGTAAGAAAGTATATTATATAAATATGTTTATATTATTATTATATTTTTTCGAAAGGATGAGATACAATACCTGAGTGGGGGTGCCTCCCCCAAGCTTGAATGATGGTGTGGGCCCCTTCAGATAATTATTATTTATATATTTTTATATTTATTTATTGTTAGATAATTGCCGATGTCCTTCGGCAAGGGCTCAACATTTACAGTCTGTTGGCAAGACTCTTCTTCCTTTATTGCTCTGCAGCTGCATGAACAAACTCGGGAGAAGCCTCGGGTTGCCCCAGGATTTTTCCCGTATTGTTGACAGGGATAGAAGCAGCTATTTGAGCTATTCGGGTTTCTATCATTTTGTTGAAACTTGCTTGATTTTGAACAGAAGAAGATAGAGTTTCAAGCTTTGCATTTATATTTTCAAACATTTTATCGTTGAAAGACAGCTTTTTGTCAGATTCTCATTGATCTTAGCTTGTCCTAGCACGAGGTCTTTTAAGGAAGGTTGGTTTGAATTGTAATTTGAATTAAAATTATTACCTTGCGGGCGGTGTTGGTTGTTCCACCCGTTATTACCTTGCTGAGGTTGGCGAAACCCATTATTGACGTATGAAGCTTCTTCTTGGGTTTCGAGGCAGTTGTTCCCCGAGTGGCCGACGTTCCCACAGACTTCACACGTCATGTGTGAGTCCATGGTCTGGACGGTACTCATGGTAGAATTGGTGGCACGATCGTCCAGCTTTTGCATAAGCAAGTTTATTTTTGCGGCAAGCAAGTCTGTCTCCTTCACGGTATGCGTGCTTTTTTGTGTTTTTCTTCCTTCTCCCCAACTCTAGTTGGCCGCCATCTTCTTAATGAGTGCAGTTGCATCCGCTATGGTGAGGGAGAGGAATGCACCTCCAGCTGCGGCGTCTACGTGCCCTTTTGACATGGCCGTGAGGCCTTCATAGAAGTTTTGGAGCACGAGCCAATCTTTCATTCCATGATGAGGAGAGGCTCGGATGTATTCCTGAAGCCTTTCCCAAGCTCCGGGGATGGACTCTAGCGAAGATTGCTGGAAGTTTGAAATCTTTCCCCTTAGAGCGCTGGTCTTGCTCATGGGGAAGAACTTGGCGAGGAACGCCGTGGAACATTTGTCCCACGTGTTAACAGCTTCCTTGTTTTGGTAGAACCATTGCTTCGCTTTCCCCGTGAGGGAGAAAGGAGACAAGTGGAGTCTGATGCTGTCCTGTGCGACATTCTTGATGACAATGGTGTCGCACAGCTCAAGAAAGTATTGCAGGTGAGCATTTGCGTCCTCACTTGGCAAGCCACAGAACTGACTCACCTGCACCATCGAGATAAGGCCCATACGGATCTCGAAATTTCCATCTCCAACATTGACAGCGGGCCCAACGGGAACGTTGGCAACAACGGGAGTGGAGTAGTCACGGAGTGTCTTGGCCGTAGCGGTAGTGGCGGATGGTGCGAAAGTGACCGGTTTGTCTGCTGATGGGGTAGCAGAGGAAGAAGCGGTACGAGACCTTTTCTTCCTTAGGAGTGCTTCCGCATTACTGGTGAAATTGTTCGGCAGAGCAAAACCGCTCATACACTATCCTGTTTTCATTCCAATAAAAAGAGGAAGAAAACAGCGAAGTTAGCCTGTTTAAACTACGTCTACCAATGCTTTATTATGCAATCGATGTCTATGCCAGCTTAGATGTTTTTGCCCTCCCCGGCAACGGCGCTAGAAATGCTTATTGGCGTTTCATAGCATCACTACTAAAGATAGACTATAAGTCCGTCCTTAATAATAATACTAGAAATGTAAGTTGACATTCCCAAGCACCATTACTTCAGAAAGGTAACCCTTGGCCCTTAATGGCGCCGGCCTAGGTAATGCAGTCTAGTAATAGCAGTTAGAAGTGCCGGATTGGCCTTCCTAACCGTCATTACTTACAATATGCAAAACTGTGACACGGTGCCGTGGGGTGCACAAGAATTACAATCCTTAAGTAATGGTACTTAGGTATGCCAATCAATAGCTCAGTAAGAAATAAGATTACTCTGCAAGCGAACCATTGTAGCATTTCAACCCGTGAGTATTCAACAGTGTCGTATTTATAATTTCCCGTAGGAGGGCAATATGCATCAAGCGTGGTGTAAACATGATCACTTATTGAGTGCAATGGTAGGCATAGAGTAAACAATAATAAGACATGATTTCAAAATAGTGAACACACATCTGGGTCAAACTCAAGGATAAAAAGGGAAAATAAAGAATAAAAGAATATAACTAACTGAGCAGGCATTGGTCATATATAATTATGCAAAGAACTGCTAGCAACACATCTAATTAGTAAGTCTAGTGTCAGGACTAAGTCTGGGGTCATAGGGAGATCCCCGTAGCTGGTTTGCCAGCCGATAGAGACTTTACGAACTCCTACTTCAATATCCGAACGTGGGGGAGTGCTAGGGATGGACAGGGCTATCACCACCTGCCCACCTACCCCTCTGCCCGTGGGATACCGACATATTCGCCGATCTCCGCATACCTGAGCACCATGCTCACGTACTTGGAAACAACTCCTAACCTTCGCGGACCCCAACCCTTCGGATTGACAGGCTAGGTTAAAAGCAACCAAGAAGGCATGACGAACCATCACCTCATTCCTAGTTCTTCCTGTATTCATACTAATTCGATGAACAATGAAGAACGACGATGAACAAGTCAAGAACATGACACATAAGCTGTATTCTAGTCCATATATTATGCTTATAACAAGATCATAACTTTGCTCTAGTTCATATGCATGATCATATAAATATAATAAGAACTTTCTCATGGAAGAAGACTGAATTGTATTCATACCAAGATGATCCTTTTCTTCGAAGGAGACAAGCTCTCCTTGATAGCTCTTGCCTTGCTCACAAACTACTTGTACTACTCTAAAGATACAAATGAGAGGTGTGAGGTAGATGACTCCAAAATGATGTGTGTGTTGAATGAAAGAGAACCATCTATTTATAGTTGAATTAGGACGGTTTGACGTCTCTAAGCTTGGAAGGAGGTGAAACCGCCCTTGGGAAACCGCCTAGAGCACCGCCACCGAAGACTGGGCCCGGGAGGCCCTACCGGGGGGGCGGCCGGTCCTGGGGGCGGTCGCACACCTAGCTGGGCCCGCTGGCCACTGCCTTCTGGTGGTCGATTGCTATCTGGGCCTGGGCCTCTCCCGTGGTTACGGATGGATCCAATTCAGCTTTTTGAGGTGGGCTTTCTTATTTTCTTGGTTTGCGCATTTGCGGAATACGTCGTTTGCTTTTGCGCTTTTTCCATGATGTTGTGCATTTCCACTTGTTACACCATTAAACCTGCAAAACATGAATACTAGGGGTACAAGTGGAACTTGTTAGTAGTAAAGGCATATGTGCAAGAATATGTTTGTCTTTCTTCTTTTTAGTCTAAATTGGCTGCATAAAAGTGATCCATAAGGACCGCCAACACACCACCCGAGAGCACAGTACTCCTCTTGTCTCCAGGCAGGCCGGTCACGAGGGTACACGCTACTCTCGCCATCTCTCCACTCCTAGTGCATGGTTGTCGGTTCAAGCAATAGAGCCACCGGAGTTAGGGCTTCCCGTAGTATGTGGCTAGTTGCAAAGTCTCGATCACAGGAGGCTTACAACGAACGGTACCTAGTTCCTTTTTCCGTCGGAGACCTTGTATTTGGACTCTAACCCAAGTACAAGTAACCGAACGGTTTTTGAATCCCTTTTCCGCCGATGGTCAAGCATTGGGACTCTAACCCAAATTCACAACCAACGAACGGAAAATGACTTTCCATCGGTAACGATGCATTGGGGCTGCTACCCAAGTGCAGAATCACCGAACGGACTCATAACCCTTTCCATTTCTCATGATTCATTATCAGTACATCCCCATAAGTCAAAAATAGCATTCTATGCAAATCTAAATTAATTAAGCAGACCTAAGCATTTTTCAAAGAATTTCATTTTTAAACAGGTTTCAAGGGTAATATATATCAAGGCAGGTAATGCAACAAGATAGGTGACAATCAACTCCTAGCAACCTAATGCAATAATTAACTCAAGTTATAAAGATTTTATAAATCACAAGGAAGGGGCTGAATGCACCGGAGCTTGCCTGTTGCTTCACAGATCTGTCACTTCTTCCAGAAACCCAGAGAGAACCTGTTGACATCTACTAACGTCGCCAAATATAACTATTAATGCGAGAGGCGAGATTAGAAGATGAATGGTAATTAATTAACTTGTCATTAGCAACTAGCCACTTTTCCATAACCAACATTCTTATGCAAGAACTAGGTTGTCATCCCTAATTAATAATGCTGAGAATAAATAATGGTTTTATATATTAATCTATGTGACTAGGCAGAAATAAATATAAATATGAACTAAGATCAATTCTGCAAATGGACAGATAATTATACCATTGTAGCATTTTACCTAGGGAGTTCTACCAGGTTGTCGATTTATATTTATACCACTGGGAAGGACTAGGATAAACTTTAATCTATTATATTGATAGTGATGGTATACAATGGATAAGTGACATTACCGATGTCATTTACTCTACTCATAACAGGTAGAGGTCACAAGGTAAATAAAGATAAAGGTGATAAGTATGATCAAGCATCATAAATAAAAGATAATCATCAGAGCACTTCTCTAGTCATAGTAATAGCTAGCTAATGGATAAACTAAGGAATTAATATCAAAGGTAATTCTATAACTACATCAATGAATAACTCTAATTAGTGTAATTACATCTAGCAATCATTGTTAGACTAATCCTATATCATAATCACATGCAAAGGGCATCATCTAGGAAGGATGTGAAACAGAGTCATCATCCAACTTCGTGACCGTGCCTGCTGGCCTACATACGGGGGGTGGACTACAGAGGACTCAATGCAGCTGTCACCTATGCGATATACCACACGACCTGGCACATCAAGGTGCACTCGCAGATAAACAAGATACCTAGACACCACGTCTACATACTGTTCATCATCTATCCATCGTCCGCATGAATAAAAGCTATACGAGCAATTATATGAATTCAATAAGATCAAACCAACTATACTATACATATAATCAAAGTAGACAAAGACTATTGTAATCAAGAACATATGAACTATTAAGAACAATATTTCCCTAATCATAATAAAGAATACAATAATAGAGAAAGAATTAGAATTATACCGAACTCCGTGCTCCAGACAGACGCCGGGGCTCCAGATCCGCCGAAGAACTAGAACTCCTCTACTCTCTAATCTAACTAGGCTAGAACTATGAACTAGGAGGCTCTTGATGAACTAGGAGGCTCTTGATAGCTTGAGGACTTCATGCCTTGAATGAATGATGGGTTGATGCCTCCAGGGGGGTCTGCCCCTTTGTTTATAGCCCGGTGGGATGTACGTGCGCCATTGGATCAAACCAACTTGAAACAAGGGCTGAGATGACTCCACAAAGGCGGTGGAAGAAGACTCCAGAAGCTGGGCTGAAACCCTAGCAGGGGGGCGCCGGCCGGCCCCACCCTGGCGCCAGTCGGCCCCACCCTGGTGGGTTTCGGGCCCCGATGCTTCGGGTGTGTTCCAGATGCTTCTAGTATTCTCGTGATGATGTTTCCTTGGCGGTTAAGTTACGTGGTAATCATGCTCTTTAACCCTTCTTTTATGCTTTTCTGGAATAGCCCCTGGAAAATACAGAACATGCAAAACTCGTGGAAACTGTTAGTTAAAACCCTAGACTAGTATGTATTCATGTATCCTTTGGTGTCTAAAGTTCTAATAAAAGTTGACGTTATCCACCGTCAACAACACCCCCAAGCTACCTGTTTGCCAGTCCCTTGGCAAACAAACTAAGCCTAATTACTAATGTAATTGGATCAGGAGTTGCTACAATGTTTTCATACTTCCCAAGTACACATGCTGCAAATATAGATTCTCCTCCAGATTAGACAAAACTGCTCCAACTTTTAAACATACCCATTTTACCTTTAACTATGGGGCTTTTCAATCCTTGCTTCAGTCTTGAGTAATTGAAAGAAAGAACAATCAAGTCTTGCACTATGTAGCAAATTCTTCACAGTACCAATATCCTGGAGTTTTGTAAGTTTTCAAAATAAAACTCAGAGCTTTAATTGTATGACACCCTCAAGTCTCTCAGTGTATATGGTATTTGTGGATCTCACTTTAAGGCATTAATGTTGTGCCTTCCTATAACTAAGGATTTATAGTGGAGCTCATAGGAGTGGCAATAACAAGGTTTAAACATACTTGCAATTCATATGTTGTAAAGTCAAACAATGGATCCATAGAGAATCGAGGCATACAATCAAACCAAGATGTGCATGTGTATGGAATATAGTGGATAGGTGTAGATGTGGTATTTAGTGGCTATTCCTAAGTCTACTTTTGCTCTTTGAAAATGAATCACTCTCCTTTGTAACATGGAGGAACACGTGGGCTATCTTTATTCTTCCTTTTTTTAATTCATTCGGGAGGCGGGCATCTAGTACCCATTATTTTAATGCTGGGACACTTGTCCATCTTTTACTCTATTTTTATATTTTTGCATAGCCACATGTATCCTTTGAATATAAATAACTGGAGAGATCATAATAAGAACTTAGAGCAATTATATCAAGGCTTTCCTACGGGGTTTATATATTTGGGTGTTTACTCCTAGTGTGGGAGAAAACTTTTTCGTGATGAACATTGATGAAAGTGGAAATGGTTGCGATTACTCTCAGGGTAGGAATAATGCATATGTGCTAAAATGTGTACGTAATCTTGGTTTTAAAAGCATGACAAGACTCTCATATGGTATACAACAAAGGTTGACTAAACTCAATGTAAAGCAAGCAGCATGAATGTGCAAAAGGTTTTCCTATCTAGATGTATCATATATATGGCTTTGGTAGGAATTCACATTTTGTCATACAAGAGCTCATCATGTAAATTTTAAGTTTTTAAAAATAAATCTCCAGAACTTAGTAATGCTAGGAATAAGATAAATAGTAGCTCAACTTTCATAAATCATATTAATCAATTACCTAGACTTAGCTCAAACATATGCCTCCACAAGTTTCAGGTTCAGAGTAAATTTTTAAGTTAAAACAGCAATATCTAAAACTTAGGAGAATTTAAGTTTGACAACTTGGTATTTGAAAAGTATTGTGATAGAGCAACTATTCATCATCTCTAAGACAAACTTTTAATGTTCATCATTTTTAATTTAGTTCTAGCCTAGACCAACTCTAAACAAACTCTAATATATAGATAGATATTTATTTGGTTTTCAAATTTTATCTTACTTGATAACTCATGCGAAAAAATGATATAGTAATAATGATAAATAGGATAGGAAACTTATAATTAGCTGGATATTAATTGGAGGGTGCCCTCCCCCAACTTGACGTTTGACAGGGTCTTTGATGTTGCAGATTGAGTAATCCTTCTGATCTATGTATCGGCAGTGTAAGGGCATCGGGTTGACTAGCTCCTTGATCTTGTATTTTCCTATGAAACTCAATTGCTAATAAAAATACCAGATCTTATAGAGAGGGGTTAGGTTTAATACCACTCCATGGTAAGTAATTGATTTTATATTTCCAGCAGAAGCTGAAGCTTCTTTACCCAATTAGGAAGCTTCTCTAAGAGTGTGGACCTTCATGTGCCCACATATTTTTGGTGTTTTCTAAAAGGCGTGGACCTTCATGTGCCCACATATTTTTGGTATTTTTTAGATTTTCCTATGATACTATAGTGAACCTTCATGTGTTCATATATTTTTGGTATTTTGTGATTTTATAAAATAGACTCGATAATCGCATAGGTAAAGCTACCTGATAACTAGGGGATGCTCCTCCCCCAAGCTTGATGTTTGCAATACTTGGTGCTTGAATGATCCTTAGAGCGAGTTGGTCAGCAGCAGTCCTGATGGGTGCCACTAATAGACTTTCTCCTTAGTCATAAAATTATTCCTGCATAATTATACTCCAACAAGAAAACCAAAACTCGAGGCTCGAATTATCAAAAGGTTAGCGGTCAGCCAATGAGCACCTTGATTATTCTTTGAGTTGATTTTAATTAATAGATTTTAGCAGGATGCTACAGGATTCTCTTTTTAGGGTTTTCTAAGTTTCTTATGTAGAAATCAAATATGTATGCATGCTATAATAATTTTTATGCCACCACATGGAATATTCATTCCCATGGGGCTTAGGATTTTTATAATGCAACAAAGCAACTATAAATACTACTACCATTTATAAATCATTTTTATTTTTATGCCACCACAGTAAATATTCCTTCAGGGTTTACCATAAGGGCATTTACATGGGACTTGGCTTTTATGATGCAATAAATAAATAAGTAAATGTTTTTGTTGTTTTATTTTTTAATATGCAAAAAATGATTGTACTAATAAATATGCTAAGCAAAATTACTAATGGATGCTAAATTAATTAGATAACTACCATTCTAACCTTATGGCTAGGGTACAGAATTTAAAATCTACCGATAGGACTTAGATAGAGGAGAGTACTTACTTAGTAGGTTCATTGTCTGAGGTTACCTCAGTCAATTCCCCATTTTGCGGTGGCGTAGCAGGTGCTTCTTCCTTCTCCTTTCATCTCTTTTCTGTCTCTTCTGCTTCTCTCTTTTCTACTTCCAGCTCCTCCTTGTAAGCTTCTCTTGATTCTTCATCTCTCTTCATCCATTCTTCTACTTGCGCCTGGATCTCTTCTTTCTATGCCTTAGCAATCTGGTCCATCCTCTCAGCTTCCGCTTCCCACTCACTCCAGCGTGGTGCTTGTATGGCTTCTTCTTGTTCCTTGTAGCAGTCTTCATACTTCACAATCTTGCCAGGGAACTCCTCCCATCCACAGTCAGGCTGGGCAACCTGATGGCAGGCTTGGCGTTTCCTTCTGTTGCGTTGCTTCCTGATCTGCTCATGGTTAAGATGTGTTTTAAATTGACAGCGTACCTTTCCGGTGGGTAGGTTGAAGTGGATCTGTCCAGACCCGATGTAGATGATAGCATTAGCGGTGTAGAGGAATGGTCTTCCCAAAAGAATAGGCGATTCATCGTCCCCCTGCGTGTCAAGAACTAGAAAATCTGTGGGAATATATTTATCTTGAATTCTTACCATGACGTCCTTGACTACGCCTTCAGGGAATCTCAGTGATTGGTCTGCCATCTGCAACTGAATATATGTTGGGTATAATGGTAAATCATCAAATAATTCATCATATACCTTTTTAGACATTACGTTGACGACTGATCCAGTGTCGCAGATGGTGTCAGGAAAAGTGATGTCTCTGATTGTGCATTCGATGATTGGTACACCTGGGTCACTTTTCTTTGTTGGAAATGGTTTTGGGAGCATATGATCATTTTCTGTGTTGATAGCATTGATTAGCTGAGCGGTTCCTTCAGGTACATGCTGGGGCTTGTTCTTCCTCCATCTTCTATTGTTCTTCTTCTTGTGTGCTGGTTGTTGTTGTTGCTCTTCTTGTTGATGGAATTGCTTTGGGACTGCTGGATTCTTGAGGATGTGATTCTTGAATGAAAACCTCTCCTTGTCCTTGATGGAGAGGACAATCTTGGCGTGTTCCGCATAGATGATGGCTTTGGTTGTGCATAAGAATGGTCGTTCCAAGATAATGGGTGCCTTCTCATCTCCTCCAGTATCCATGATCACAAAGTCAATTGGGACATTTGATTGCCCCACTCTGATAACAGCTTCTTCTAGTACTCCCTCTGGGTAGCAAATGGATTGATCTGCAAGCTGCAAACGCATATCTGTGTACAACAAAGGATCACTTAAAATTTTCTCGTAGATTACCTTGGGCATTATGTTGACACTTGCGTCGAAATCGCAGATAGCTTCTGGAAAGTTGTGACATCCTATAGAGATAGGGATCACAGGTCTTCCAGGGTCTCCCATCTTCTCGTAGTGAGTGATCTATCCACTGTATATCTACAGGCTCAATTTGGTATTGTGTTGCATTGTGAATATCAACAAGGTTAGCAGTTTCTAAATCATCCGGCTGGCCCGGAATTTTTCCTTTATCAAATGGAGGGACAGCAGCAGCAAGCTGAGCTAATTGTGATTCTAACATTTTATTAAAGCTGTGCTGATTCTTTATAGCAAAAGCTAAGGTATTCATTCTAGTATTTATATTTTCTAAGGCTTTATCATTTGAGGCTACCTTTCTAGACATTTGATCTAACAATTTAGATTGACCAGCAACTAAATCTCTTAAAGGCGAAAGATTACAATTATTATAATTATTACCTTGGTAATTACCTTGTCGAGGTTGATGATTCCATCCTTGGTTTGGCTGGTTCCATCCTTGATTTTGCTGAGGACGATAGTAGGTGTTGTTGTTGATGAAGTTCACATCCTCTTGCAATGTAGGGCAGTTGATAGCTGAATGCCCGTAATCTCCACATTCTTCACAGGTCATGCGAGAATCATTGATATTCATGACTTCCTTCTTCTCTATGTCGAGCTTCTTTATAATGAGGTCTAGCTTGGCAGTGACCATTTCAGTCTCCTTCAGATGATGGATGCCACCTCCTCTCTTGCGAGGTTGAGTACGTTCTTCATTACAGCTTGAATTTGAGGCCATCTTCTCAACAAGTGCTTGAGCTTCTAGAAGCTTAAGTGACAGGAAAGCTCCTCCAGCTGCAGCATCTATGGACTCACGGGTGGTTGAGATAAGCCCGTGGTAGAAGGTCTACAATAGTAGCCAATCCTCTATCCCATGATGAGGACAGTCTTCAATGTAATCTTGGAATCTCTCCCATGCTTCAGTGAATGATTCATCATGTTACTGTTGGAAACTTGAGATTTTCCCACGCAGAGCATTTATCATGTCTGTAGGAAAGAACTTTGCTAGGAAAGCAGTTGAGCATCGGTCCCATGTAGTGTTCTTGTCTTTGTTGGCGTAGAACCATTGCTTAGCTTTCCCCAAAAGTGAAAATGGGAAAAGACGGAGTAAAATAGCATCTCTTGGTACTCCTCTAATCGTGAAGGTGCTGCAAATCTCTAAAAAGTGTTGTCAGTGTGCACTTGCATCTTCATCAGCTTTTCCACAAAACTGGCTGGCTTGAACCATGATGATAAGAGCAGGCTTGAGCTCGAATCCATTCTCCCTGTGTTGACTGCTGGTCCAGTCCGGATGTTTTCTGTTGTCGGGGCAGAGAACTCGCGCAGCGTCTTCTCAGCCATGTCTTCAAACACAGGAGATAAATCTTCTCCTAAGTATTCTTCTTCCAATATTGGAGTTGGCTCCTTTGATGAATGAGCTTGAGCAGCAATGGGTGTTTTTGATGGTAGCTTGAAATTATCCCTCGCTTCTACAAACTTCTTTCTTCTCAAGAGTTTCTCTGGCTCGTCAGTGAAATTATTTGGAAGAGAAAACCATTCATTCATCACCCTGCATAAGATAAGCAAATGATAAAAAACAAGGGTGTGCCTGTTTGAGTTAGAGATCAATCGGTAATACAATCTTATCCATGATGTATACATATGCTATCAATATTTTCTAAGTTTAATGTGCCTTCCCCGCCAACGGCGCCAAAAATGCTTGTTGACATCTACTAACGTCGCCAAATATAACTATATAACTTTTAATGCGAGAGGCGAGATTAGAAGATGAATGGTAATTAATTAACTTGTCATTAGCAACTAGCCACTTTTCTATTACCAATATTCTTATGCAAGAACAAGGTTGTCATCGCTAATTAATAATGCTAAGAATAAATAAAGGTTTTATATATTAATCTATGTGACTAGGCAGAAATAAATATAAATATGAACTAAGATCAATTCTGCAAGTGGACAGATAATTATACCATTTTAGCATTTTACCGAGTGAGTTCTACCAGGTTGTCGATTTATATTTATACCACTGGGAAGGACTAGGATAAACTTTAATCTATTATATTGATAGTGATGGTATACAATGGATAAGTGATATTACCGATGTCATTTACTCTACTCATAACAGGTAGAGGTCACAAGGTAAATAAATATAAAGGTGATAAGTATGATCAAGCATCATAAATAAAAGATAATCATCAGAGCACTTCTTTAGTCATAGTAATAGCTAGCCAATGGATAAACTAAGGAATTAATATCGAAGGTAATTCTATAACTACATCAATGAATAACTCTAATTAGTGCAATTACATCTAGGAATCATTGTTAGATTAATCCTATATCATAATCACATGCAAAGGGCATCATCTAGAAAGGATGTGAAACAGAGTCATCATCCAACTTCGCGACCGTGCCTGCTGGCCTACATACGGGGGGTGGACTACAGAGGACTGAACGCAGCTATCACCTACGCGATCTACCACACGACCCGGCATAACAGGGTGCACTCGTAGATAAACAAGATACTTAGACACCACGTCTACATAGTGTTCATCATCTATCCATCGTCCGCATGAATAAACGCTATATGAGCAATTACATGAATTCAATAAGATCAAACCAACTATACTAGACATATAATCAAAGTAGACAAAGACTACTGTAATCAAGAACATATGAACTATTAAGAACAATATTTCCCTAATCATAATAAAGAATACAATAATAGAGAAAGAACTAGAATTATACCGAACTCCGTGCTCCAAACAGACGCTGGGGCTACAGATCCGTCGAAGAACTAGAACTCCTCTACTCTCTAATCTAACTAGGCTAGAACCATGAACTAGGAGGCTCTTGATGAACTAGGAGGCTCTTGATGGCTTGAGGACTTGATGCCTTGAATGAATGATGGGTTGATGCCTCCAGGGGTTCTGCCCCTTTATTTATAGCCCGGTGGGATGTACGTGCACCGTAGGATCAAACCGACTTGAAACATGGGCTGAGATGACTCCACAAAGGCGGCGGAAGAAGACTCCAGAAGCTGGGCCGAAACCCTAGGAGGGGGCGCCGGCTAGCCCTACCCTGGTGGGTCTCGAGCCCCAGTGCTTCGGGTGTGTTCCAAATGCTTCTAGTGTTCTCGTGATGATGTTTCTTTGGCGGTTAATTTACGTGGTAATCAAGCTGTTTAACCCTTCTTTTATGCTTTTCTAGAATAGCCCTTGGAAAATACAGAACATGCAAAACTCATGAAAACTATCAGTTAAAACCCTAAACTAGTGTGTATTCATGTATCCTTTGGTGTCTAATGTTCTAATAAAAGTTGACGTTATCCACCGTCAACAGAACCCACTTGACTTCTCCTGACCAATAACCTTCCGTCGGACACCAAGCAAGTCTTCCGGAAACCCGTATACTACACGAAATAACGATGTATCCTCAAATGATGATATGCATGCCGTGATACATGAGATGCACTAAATCGTGACAAGTAAATTTAATTTATAAAGTTGAGTACAACTTTCCTTCACGATAAAGTTGCAAGCCAACAAAACTAGCTATCGATTATCGACTTATCGATATAGGGTTTCATTTTGTCAGTTGTTGAAAGCCGCTGCACAGCTATTCAACTATTACTAAAGCTAATCATGGAGAACTCAATCTAAAGTGTCTAGGGTCCTTAGGGTGAAGGACCCAAAGTCAACAACCAATCCAAAAAAAAATCACACCGAACCTAAAATGATTAGGGTTTCTATTTAATTTATTGATCGATTAATAGAGCATTAATTATACTATCTCCAATTGAGCCCAAACTTTTTATACAGATAGCTCTTAGCTTAAAATAGTGACAATTCAAATATCATGATTTTTGGATAATTATATTGGCCTATAAAAATCCTAGAAGCTCCATTTATTATTTAAAAGACATATTTTTAATACATACAGGAAACACCCAAATTTCATATTTTATATTTTTATTAGATACTACACATTGCATGTAAATATTTTCATGATTTTTGGAGCAGTGAATAATTCTCTACAAAAACAACAAGATGCACTTCTATTCACATCATCAGAAAATTGGAAAATACAACTAAATTCGCAATTAAAATAGAAACAGTCATTCGGCCCGAGTTGGCCCAACTCGGCAGGCTGGCCCAAGCGCTCCCCCAGCGCGCCCGCGCGCGACTATGCAGACCCACTTGGCCCGGCAGGCGGCCCAACGTGGCTCCCGTCTTCTTCCTTGCGGGGGGGGGGGGGGGTTCCCACGCGCGCGGCGGTGCGACCGCGACAGCGCATCGCCGGTCGCACCGCCGGTGACTCTTCCGGTGAGGTCATGGGCACATGGGCGTACCCCTAAACCTCCCACATGCATCTAGCTAGATAGTTAAGCAGTAAATGGCGCGGCTCGAGCTTCACCGCGGCCATGGCGGACCGACGGCGACCGGCACGGCGGCGCGGCCACGTTCCAGGAAAACTGGACCGGTAGAGTTCAATCTAATGGGTGATACATGGTCAAGGTGCTCACCAAAACCAAAATCCCGTGCATGAGTTGGTTGAGCCGGCAGTGGTCTAGAGGAGGCTGGCGGCGTGGATGGCAGTTGCAGTGGCGCGCTCCGACGGTGAAGGTGGTGTTCCGGGGTCACCAGTTGTTGACAGTGGATAACGTTAACTTTATTAGAACTTTAGACATGAAAGGACACATGAATACACACTAGTCTAGGGTTTTAACTGACAATTTCCATGAGTTTTGCATGTTCTGTATTTTCCAGGGACTATTCCAGAAAAGCATAAAAGAAGGGTTAAAGTACATAAAAGACACGAAACATAACCGCAAAGGAAACATCATCACGAACACCCTGGAAGAGTCTGGAACACACCCGAACAACCGGAGCCCGAGACCCCACAAAGTGGGGCCGGCCGGCCCTAGGGTGGGGCCGGCCGGCGTCTCCTAGGGTTTCGGCCCCCGCTTCTATAGTCTTCTTCCACCGCCTCCCACGATGCATATCGGCCCTTGTTTCAAGTCGGTTTGATCCAACGGCGCGTATTCATCCCACCGGGCTATAAATAAAGGGGCAGACCCCCCTGGAGGCAATCCCTATTCCTGAGCTTCAATTCAATATCTCCAGTTAGGGTTAGATGTAGCAATTATGAGATATCAGTTCTTCTAGATCTAGTCTTGTTTAGAGAAGTAGAGAGATAGAGTAGAGGAGTAGAGATTCGGAGGAGTTCCGGCCTATCGGCGCTTCTTCGTAGCTGTATTCTTCTAGATTCAGCTTCCTCGCCCGGAGCTGCGTTCTGAGGTACTTTTGTATTCAACTTCTAATTCAAGTAAGCATTTGTTCTTATTCGTTCTTAAGTTTACAACTCTATTTGAGTGCTTTGATCTTGGTAATTGCTTGATTGAAGTAGTATTTCGTAGTGTAGGTGTGGTGCCTAGGCTAGGTTTACTTATGAATGTCCCATGATTGGCCGAATAGTGGTAGATCGCGTAGGTGACAGCTGCGTTGAGTCCTTTGTAGTCCATTTCTCGTTGATAGGATCGATAGGTGTATAAGTGTCTGGTTGGAGGGAACTCTGATTTCCACTCTTATTCATTTCACTGCCCAGTTAGAACGATATTATTCAAAGTTTACCGGTTGTTGGAACTAGATAATCATTAGCTATTTCCTCTTTCTTGATATTATCTAGCCTAGTTGTAGGGTTAAGTTCATCGGCTTGGTCATTATCACCTACTGTTCCTTGTGGATATGATATTTAAAACCTCCGGGTGAAATGTGACAGCGGTATATTATCTGTGCGCTTGCGGGTAATCTGAATACAATCTTATTTAAGTAGAGTGCAGTTAATTTATACCAAGACCAGTGCACCAAAGAGAGAACCCACGAATGCATGAGTTACACAGGCTTAAGATGAACTCAAAACATCGGCCGGAATGGCACAGAGCTCACCGGAGTGGCCAGGTCACGACGAGGTGCTCCACGGCGGCGTTCCGACCGACCGCGAGGAAGAACTGCTCGGCTCGGGGCTTCGGCTGGCAAGGGAGTGGGGCGAGTGGGTCAGGAAGTGTGCAAGGGTGAGACGAACCCATGACACAAGCTAATTTGGATGAAGAGGGTCGGTGGGAGACGAATTCGGCCGGTGACCGAGTGAGGTTGCCGACGAGCCGGGAGGGAGAAGGAGAGACGGAGAGGCGGCTTAACGACTTTATAGGCGGTCCAAGAGGAGGGACAAGCGACCGACAGTGTTCCGGGTCCCCCACGACTCCGACAACGCTGGCGACAAGCGCCCGGCCGGCCTGGGCAGCGACCCCGCGCTGCCGCACGCGCGGCTCTGTTCGTGAACAGAGGAAGGAGGCTCAAGTACTGTAGCATTCAATTCCCTTTTCTGTGTGGAACCTTGAAAAGTCATCAATATAGAAGTTGTAGTATATTTTATTCTGAGTAACTTTGGTTTTTGAAGCATATTCAAATTTTGAATAGTTTTTGAATGATTCAAAAAGGGGTAAATATGGATTTTAAATTCAATTCTAATCCGGTCAAATTCTTGAGATTTTTCTCAACAAGTTGAAAATCTACAAAAATAAAAGTTGTTCTACTTGACAAGCCCTACAACTTGTATTAAAGGAATTTTGTCATATTCTTGATAATTTTTGAAATGACATTTCAAATTTGAATTTCAAAACACTCTTCTGGGTTTAATTTGAAATTCCACCCAATAACTCCGAAATCTCCAAAAATTAAAGTTGTTCCATTTTGAAAGGGCTAAAACTTTTATTAAGGAACTATCACCAGATTCTTGCTAATTTTTGAATTTGTATTTCAAATTTAAACTTTAAAGCATAGATTAGGGTTTTATTTGAAATTCTTTTTAATAACTTTAAAATTGCTCCAAATAGAAGTTGCTCAACTTTTAAGGATTTACAACTTTTGTTTAAGGCCCAACCTCTAATCCCATTTAGTTTTTAAATTAGGGTTTTGGGTCCGATTTAGGATTTATAAATGATTTTCTTTTTATTTTCCAATTGGATTTAGATAATTACACACAACCACAAACATTTACATAATAAGTCACTCTCAAGCATCTATGCACAATCACATGCAAGAATAAAATTTAGTTCAGTCAATGCACAGTAATTGGGTTTTATGTGGAATGATGTGCAAATGATTATGATGACATCGCAGTTTTTAATAACAGTAACACCAGGGGTATTACAAATCTTACCTTTCTCAAATGGAAGGACAGCAGCAGCTAGCTAAGCTAATTGTGATTCTAACATTTTATTAAAGCTGTGTTGATTCTTTATAGCAGAATCGAAGGTATCCATTCTAGTATTAATGTTTTCTAAAGCTTTATCATTAGAGGCTACCTTTCTAGACATTTAATCTAACAATTTAGATTGACTAACAACTAAATCTCTTAAAGGTGGAAGATTGTAATTATTGTAATTATTACCTTGGTTGTTACCTTGGTAATTACCTTGTCGAGTTTGCTGATTCCATCCTTGGTTTGGCTGGTTCCATCCTTGACCTTGCTAAGGACGATAGTAGGTGTTATTGTTGATAAAGTTCACATCCTCTTGCAGCGTAGGGCAGTTGACAGCTGAATGCCCGTAATCTCCACATTCTTCACAGGTCATGCGAGAATCATCAATATGCATGACTTCCTTCTTCTCTATGTCGAGCTTCTTCATGATGAGGTCTAGCTTGGCAGTAACCATGTCAGTTTCTTTGAGATGATGGATGCCTCCTCCTCTCTTGCAAGGTTGAGTACGTTCTTCATTACAGCTTGAATTTGAGGCCATCTTCTCAACAAGTGCTTTAGCATCTGGAAGCTTAAGTGACAGGAAAGCTCCTCCAGCTGCAGCATCTATGGACTCACGGGTGCTAGAGATAAGCCCATGGTAGAAGGTCTGCATCAATAGCCAATCCTCTATCCCATGATGAGGACAATCTTTAATATAATCTTGAAATCTTTCCCATGCTTCAGTGAATGATTCATCATGTTACTGTTGGAAACTTGAGATTTTCCCACGCAGAGCATTCGTCTTACCTGTAGGAAAGAACTTTGCCAGGAAAGCAGTTGAGCATCGGTCCCATGTACTGTTCTTCTCTTTGTTGGTGTAGAACCACTGCTTAGCTTTCCCAAAAAGTGAAAATGGGAAAAAATGGAGTAAAATAGCATCTCTTGGTACTCCTCTGATCGTGAAGGTGCTGCAGTTCTCTAGAAAATGTTGTAAGTGTGCACTTGCTTCTTCATGAGCTTTTCCACAAAATTGACTGGCTTGAACCATGGTGATAAGAGCAGGTTTGAGCTCAAATCCATTCTCCGCATTGTTGACTGCTGGTCCAGTCCGGATCATTGCTGTTGTTGGGATAGAGAACTCGCGCAGTGTCTTCTCATCCATGTCTTCAAACACAGCAGCTAAATCTTCTCCCAAGTGTTCTTCTTCCAGTGTTGGAGCTAGCTCCTCTGATGGACTAGCTTGAGCAACGATGGGTGTTCTTGATGGTGACTCGAAATTGTCCCTCGCCTCTACAAACTTCTTCCTTCTAAGGAGTTTCTCTGGATCGTCAGTGAAGTTCTTTAGAAGAGAAAAACCATTCATTCATCACCCTGCATAAGATAAGCAAATGATAAAAATAAGGGTGTGCCTGTTTGAGTTAGAGATCAATCAATAATACAATCTTATCCATTATGCATATATGTTATCAATATTTCCTAAGTTTAATGTGCCTTTCCCAGCAACGGCGCCAAAAATGCTTGTTGACATATACTAACGTCGCCAAATATAACTACACAACTTTTAATACTAGAGATGAGATTAGAGATGTATGGTAATTAATTAACTGGTCATTAGCAACTAGCCACTTATCTATCACCAACATTCTTAGGCATGAACTAGGTTTTGTCATCCCTAATTATATATGCTAAGAATAAATAAAGGTTTCATATATTATTCCATGTGACTAGGCAGAAATATATAAATATAAAATAAGAACAATTCTGCAAGCGGACAGATAATTATACCATTGTAGCATTTTACCTAGAGTTCTACCAGGTTGTCGATTTATTATTATACCACTGGGAAGGACTGGATAAACTATAATCTATTCTATTGATAACAACTATATACAATGAATAAAAGGAGTTATCGATGTCATTTACTCTACTCATAACAGGTAGAGGTCACAAGATAATAAAGATAAGTACAGGTGATGAGTATGATCAAGCATCATAAATAATGCATAAACATCAGAGCACTTTCTAGTCATAGTAATAGCTAGCCAATGGATAAACTAAGGAATTAATATCTAAGATAATTCTATAACTACGTTAATGAATAACTCTAATTAGTGCAATTACATCTAGCAATCATTGTTAGATTAGTCCTACATCATGATCACATGTAGAGGGCATCATCTAGGAAGGATGTGAAATAGAGTCATCATCCAACTTCTCGACCGTGCCTGCTTGCATATATACCGGGGGGTGGACTACCTAGGAATCAATGGAGCTGTCACCTACACGAACTATCACATGACCCGGCACATCAGGGTGCACTCCATAGATAAATAGAATATCTAAACACCACGTCTACATATTGTTCGTTATCTACCCATCGATCATTTGGATAGACGCTATACGAGCAATTACATGAATTCAATAAGATCAAACCAACTATGCTAGACATATAATCAAAGTAGACAATGACTATTGTAATTAAGAACATATGAACTATTAAGAACAATGTTTCCCTAATCCTAATGAAGAATACAATAATAGAGAAAGAACTAGAACTATACCAAACTCCGCACTCCAGACAGACGCCGGGGGCTCCAGATCCCACTGAAGAACTAGAAATCCTCTACTTCTAATCTAACTAGACTAAAACTATGAACTAGAAGGCTCTCGATGAACTAGAAGGCTCTTGATGGCTTGACCGAAAACTTGATGCCTTGGATGAATAAGGGGATTGCCTTCAGGGAGGAGGGTCTGCCCCTTTATTTATAGCCCGGTGGGATGAACATGCACCGCAGGATCAAACTGACTTAACCAAGGGCCAAGATGCATCGTAGGTGGCGGTGAAGGAACATTCCATAAGGAGGGGCCAAACCCTAGGAGGGGGGCACCGCCTGGCCCCACCCTAGCGCCGGCCGGCCCCACCTAGTACGGTCCGAGGCCCAGGTTGCTTCGGGTGTCTTCTAAATGCTTCTCACATCCTGATAACGATTGTTGCCTTCGCAGATAAGTTTCATGATGTTTTAAGGACTTTAATCCCTCTTTTACACTTTTCTGGAATAATCCCTAGAAAATACAGAATATGCAAAACTCATGGAAATTGTCAGTTAAAACCCTAGACTAGTGTGTATTCGTGTATCCTTTTGTGTCTAAAGTTCTAATAGAAGTTGACGTTATCCACCGTCAACAGACACTATGTGTCAGCGCGTCGAACTAATGAAACCCACTATCTGACGCTTCTAGAGAGTTCCAGAGAGCTCAAAACACTGTCGAACAACATCCGACGCCACCGTCATACTAACCACATCGTCCGACGCCTCTTACAGTTAGTGAAACAGTGATACAAGAGTTAGTCATCAGACAACACTCAAAGGTCCGACGCTCAGGTTCACCCAATGTTCGACGCTCTAATTTCACTGTTATTCTATTGTAGCATCTCCGGAAATCACTTAAGTGCTAACACCAATGTGTTCTAATGATTGTGCACGTTGTGTTAGCTTTTGAAATCATTCTTAAAGGGTTAAACACTTGTGATCTAGGTTCAAAGTGTATGCCATGCATGAGATGCATCCTCGACCACTTGAAAGTAAGTCAACTACTTACTTCTCCCCTTGATAGTCGGCTATGTATCCTAAACGTGATCACTTCCTCTAGAAGTCTTGATCACTAAAAGAAAAGCCCTACACGGTTATACAACATTTTGGTATCAAGCGAAAACTAGCACCAAGATATGTGGGACCTTACAAGGTTATTGGGAAATGTGGAAAGGTAGCTTACAGAATACAACTAGCTCCAGAGATGCAAGCTATCTTCAATGTCTTTCATGTTTCTATTGGCGTTTCTAAGCTCACTACCAAGAATAGATATTCCTAATAACGGCGTTAGAAAAGCTTATTGATAATTTCTATGACTATTGCAGAATTTCGCAAGCGCACAGAATCTATCGATGTAGCACTTCACTTGGGAGTAACCAAGTATCGTATTTATTTCCATAGGGAAGCTTCTAATGGCTAGAGATATCTAATGGTAAGCTAGAACAATCACGACTAATGATAAGAATGAACTAGTGTAGTGATGACTAATCCAAATCTAGTCTAAGACAGAGCCAAGCAACGGCGTAGATAGTGATGAGTTCAAGAGTGGGATGCAAGGCAACACGGTAGGCTAACTCCACTTAGCACTTCGGGGCGAATGCGCGGCCCCAAGGGATTGGGATTACTCACAAACAGAAAAGCCCTACGCCTACTACTAGACCGAACGTGGTGGAATCCAGAGGATCTTAGGGCTGTCACCACCTAAGACCTACCACTACTATCCGTGGGTCTAGCCGTAATCCAAGATAACTTCTAGTCTAAGCACCACGTTTACACTACAGGATACTACTCTAACCTCGCGCTAAGACCAGATCACCGACTATGCGGCGAAGATCCCGCACTAAGTGTAAGGAAACCGATAATTAATCCCCTAGTACTACCGCAACTAGAGAACTCAAAGTAATACTTAAAGTAAATACTTGGAAGTAAATACTAAAAGTAAATACTAAAAGTAATGCGGGAAATGTAAGTACTAGAAAGGAAATATATTACCGAAACAAAGAGTACCTTACAGAGGAAGCGACTGAGAGAGAGACCTTCGCAGAGCACTCCGACTCTTCAGCTTCTCCTCACTCACACTCACACTACTATCCTTGCTAGGAGGCTCTCACTAGTTGAGCTAGGATGGACTATACTCCAAATCTCTCTATTCTTCCTAAGCTGATTACAACTGAAGCATTCTAGGGGTATTTATAGCACTTGGAGACCCCTGCGATACTTGTAGAGGTGGCCGGAGGTCGGTGGCCCTGACTTGTAGGGCGGGCGCCCTGCTAGGGGAGCGGGCGCCCAGTGATTTGCACCGTCTCTCCATCCAACGCTCCAGGATCCTCCCCAATGACGGTTACAAGGTCGGTTGAGCAAGTGATGGTGGTTGGAGAGGCGGTTTGTGGCCCTTGGAGGATGACAAGTGGGTCCATGAATCCTTGACACCACCTTTGATCTTCCTTGGATGAAAACCGACTTCAAATGGACGGCCACAAGTGCTTGGATGCCTCTCCACCGGATTGTGGACGTGGCAGGCCAAATGGACAGGGCGGGCGCCCTACCCAACAGGGCTACCAGATCCAGGTGAGCTGAATTTGAGCCCTTCATGTTGAATCAACGTGCCAAACTCTGTTTAGGAGGTTGGGGCACGGATCCATGACGTGGCGGGGTGAAGATGGCGCCAAGAGGGGGGCAGGCGCCCTACTGGGGGGCGGGTGCCCTGTCCATTTGGCCCAATGTGGCTCTTGTCATGTGTACTGCTCAGATGTGCCTTTGTTTGCTTTATTTTCACCTGTATTTCACCTGCAACCACAATTCTTCAAGTACAAGTGGAACTCCATTAGTTTAAACCAAATTCCTACCTTCTATGTGCCATTTCCTTGCTCAATTTTATAAATGTTGATGGTTAAAATGTGCATTTAGTGAGCATCAACAGTTTCGCAGCTCAAGAAATGTCTAAGAGTCCCCGAAGAATGAGTGAGGATTGAAGATATAAAGTTGAAAACGGACTTAACCTACGAAGAGAAACCTATTCAAGTGATTGACCCTAATGACAGAGTGACCCATAGCAGGGTGGTTAAGTTCTACAAAGTGGTTTGGAACAACCAAGGAGAAGAAGATGCTACTTGGGAAAGTGAAGATTATTTGAAAGAAGTTTACCCTACTTTCTACAAAACCTGGTATTACCCCAAATCTCGAGGACGAGATTCTTTTAAGGGGGAGGGGCTGTAACAACCCAGTGTTAAGCTTGCTAAATCACCTACATTACATTGCATTAGCATGTCATGAGCATCATATCAACATTTCATGTGTATGAGTAAAGTGAATTTCCTATGAAATGTTAACTACTTCTTATATATGTGTGTGTGTGTGCATATAGAGTTGCAAATAGAGAATTGAAGAAAAAATGTGTTTCAACACTTTTGGAGTGTCAATTCTAGATTAGAATGTTTAATCAAACACTTTCCATGTTGGGAGCACCTTGTGATTTGGTCAAGCTAGGGTTTGCTCTAGGGTTTAATCTAAGGTCATTTGGAGTGAATTTGACAATTTGATTTGAAAGTGCAATTTAAATTCTTCAAATGTTTTCAAGCCTTAAATAAAGTTTGTGGGAAATTTAATTTGCAACAAAGTTCATGTTTGGACCAAGTCATGAAAATGACTCTAACCTGCTTATTTAGGGACCAAAAAGCAGTAGTAATAGGGTTCCAACTCTGAATTTTTCTAACTCTGAAAAACTGATTTCCAGTTTCATTTACCCTTCTTTGGTGGCCTGTAAATCCCAAACCAAATTGAATTAGGGTAAAGTGCTTTACTAACAGTGGTAGAACTCATGTAGTACTCCAACCCATATTAGAAGAGTTTGCCCTGAAACCCAATGGTTTAGGAGAGAATCATTGCTGAAATTGGAGTTTCAGTCATCTGCAGGTGTGTTGAACTGAGAAAAATCCTTTGAGGCCACGTGTCGAGCAGTTGGTGGGCAAACGTGTCGTCATTGCGTTTTGACAATGCCGGGTCATCCCATTCGCCTCCGTCGTCGTTCTTCCTCTCTCTGCTTTCTTCCAGTGAAAAACACAGCAGCGAAATGGCGTCGCCGGCGAAGTTCATTGTCCCCGGCTAGCCGTTGCTCGTGTCATCACGCCCCTTGCTCCGACTTGACTCCCTCTACATCCTTGACAACTTTGTCGAAGCAGCCGAGCCGTAGCGTCTTCGCAGTTCACGGTCATCACTGTTTGTTCCTCGTCGGAGCGCCGCCGCCGTGTAGCTCACTGTGGCCAGGTCGTCTCGGAGTCATTTTTCTTTGTTTTGCTTGTGTTTTCGTCTTTGTTAGGGTTCAACATGAAGGTGAAGATGGTTTAGGGTTTGGTAGTTTGTGCTCAGTTGGACCACGGACGTGCCGATGATGAACGCGCCGCCGTCCGCCATAGCCGTTGTCGGCTGTGCTCCAGAGCACCGCTGTCTGATTCCTTGCATCCAGGGTTACCTCAGAGGGTACTGAAGCTTGTGACTAGGCCGGTTTGAGTCGTGGAGGTCGGAGTTCACCGGCACAGCATCGCCGTGCGCCACCGTGCGCCATGGCCAGTGACGAGCTCCGTCCCGTGCGCACCTAGCCCAACCGTCCACACCCACCGGTGCGTCTTGATGTGGAGAGTCCAAAGGTACGCGCGGTTTTGCCAGACACCTCGCTGGCGGCAAGAAATCGTCGGTCAAAGGTGGCGTCCCGACACTGCCTCTTACAGGTGGGGTCAATTTGACTCGGGACCCCAGCTGTCAGCCCCAGTGTTTCGCCTCTGTGTTCAGATCTGGGTGCATATAGTAGTTAGAGTTCACTGGATTTCGGAAAAGTGTTTTTATTTTTTATTTTTGATTTGTTTCCAAGCTTCCAAATTTAATAAAGGGAGCTAGGAATGTCCAAATGAATTGGGACAAGTTTTGTTAGTCTTCAAATGGAATGTCCTGTCTAGGAAAAATATAAACCTGGCATGTTGTATGCAATTTTTATTCTGTAGAAATTTATTTCTAATTCTGCATTTAACTTGGGAAATCCATAACTAATTCCAGGTGTATGCTACAAATGTGAATCCACTTTTGTTAGTTTTCTATGGATAAGTAGAATCTGGAAAAAATAGTGGTTAGTCATGGTTACTGTTTTGTAATGAAGTTGCTGTTCAAGCCATATTTAAGGTTTGATTGTTTGGAAATTCATTATGAAATGAATACAAGTGATCTGGGTATGAGTATTTTTCTGTGATGTTGTTAAGTGAGAAGGGACAACAAAAAAAATATAAAATCTTTTGTTTGATACTTTTCACTGTAGAAACTATTTTCCACTCAATTTCAGCCTGCAGTCTTGTTATTTTTGTGTGGGCTATTCTGTAGGTCTAAATGACCTGAAATTTGGACAGTGAGTCTTTGTAGACCTATTCTATCTACTGTATTTTTATGGAAATTTTATGATAACACTCTGTGGTAGGTATAGTTATAAGTGGAACAAATAATCATATGATTAAGCACTTGTTTGGGGTAAATGAACATCATTTTCATAGTTAATGGTCCATCAGCAGTGGTAATTCTTGATGCATTTCTGGGAATGTACTTGCTGGAATATAGGATTGAATGCATTGTGAGAAGGTTGTTGGGGTAACCATATATAGTGTGGTCTAGTTAACTCATTTTGAGTTTCTATAATGCAAGTTGGGACTTGTATGGAAATCCAGATGGATCATGGGAACTTGTCTTGCTTATTGTATGAAGATAAGGATTTCTCTCTCTACTGGAGAAGAAATATGCATGTAATTAGTGAAAGAAAATAAATCATACATGTGTATTTGCATCCCATGGAAACATGCATATGCATTGTATCGAATGTGTTACAAATTGCTATGCATTCCTGTATTCATTGCATGACCATGCATACAGGATCGTTGGAGGAGGTGACCCTAACGGAAGTGAACCCGACCGAGGAGGAGATCCCTCAAGGGGCCCCAGCTGTCGAACCAGGAGCCGAGGACAACACTGACTTGCCCTAGTGCCCTGACCACCAGCCCACGACCTTCCTGAAAGGCAAGCTCCGGTGCATTCTTACTTCCTATGCTTTCAAAATGAATTGACTTAAGTGTAGTGATTGCTGCATTACGTGTAGGAATTGCTTGAAAACATAGTTGCATTATATTGGACAACTATATATATCCTTCACCGAATAGGTTCAGGATCGCGTTTTCTGCTTAGCATGGCTTAGAACAGGTACATATGGTGACCCTGGTCACCAAAATAGAAAGTGAGAAGCACGGTTGGCTATATTTGCTATCGTGATATAACCATGTGAGCTGAGGGAGGAAATGAGTTTGGGCAGGATGATGACTTGGATACAACAAGACATGGAGGTCTTGGTTGTGTGCCAATCCCTGCCAAGTGAATTAGGGACTGTTGACACTTCTTAGCACAATCACCAGAGACAGGGTGTTAGGCTATCTCTGATAACGGCGCCAGAAGTGCCTGGGGGTATTTCTTAAGTCTATTGGATAATTTCACAAGCGCACAGAATATACCGCTGCAGCACTTCACCCGGAAGTATTCCGAGGTATCGTTATTTATTTTATCCCAAGGGAAAGCGATTGCTAGAAATATTAATAGAAGGAGATCCTGAAATCTATCTCAACTTAGCACAACTAGTGCAGAGAGGGTAATTGTGGTATGATAGGAAGGTGATGATTCAAAGATAACAAATGAAATACTAAAAGATAACTAGTGTGGTGCAGCTAGGTGGGAGGACAAGTGAGAAAGGTTCCTGTGATTCAAACTTTACTCCTGTGATCTACCCTATCAAATGGTCAAATTACACTAGGATTGCTACCTTACTACCGGTGTGCAGGGGTAGTGTGAGACAATAGAGGACAAAACCTCTACCCGAAGCGCCTACACTCTTATGGGAGCCTACCTTTTAAGAACTTGCCTAAAACACGTGCAGGGATACTAAGACTAGACAGGGCTGTCACCACCTGCTAGCACCCACAAACAATCCGTGCGACAAGCGGTAATCAAAGGCAAGATTTAACCTAAGCACCACGCTTACGCTAAGTCTCACTACTCTACCTGTGATCAAAGCAACTAGAGCATCCTATGACAGGCGATGAACTAACACACGTTGAGTTGGAACAGGATCACAAACTAATGCAAACCAACCAAGTAATATGATAACTCACAACAATACTACTAGAATAGTAGTGCACTAAGTAAAGACTCAGTAAAGTAAACTAAGAATAATATATTAAAGTAGACAAGTCTTACAGAAAGAGAAAGATACAAGAGCTATACTAGACTCTCCAGCAGACGACTCCGAAGACCCCGAGCGCAGCTCGACTCAACTCTAACTCCCACACTAGTCTACAACTACTAGTAGAGGTGGAACTACAGTACTTCTTCACTTGTATCTTGAATGAATCCTGTCTTGAGAGGGTGGAGGCAGCCTCTATTTATAGGGGAGAGCAAGGGGGTGCCACGTCAGCGATCCATGTGCCTTTCCACCTTAGCCCTTGGATGAACCGACCTTGAAACCGCCTCAGATCAACGGTGTTGGAGATTTCCTCACGTGGACATCATGCAGGAAGGCGGTGGGAGATAACCGCCCTGGCTGGGCACCAGGGGGGTTCGGCTGAACCCCCTATGGCAGGTGGGCCCAGCCAGGGGCTTCTAGAAGGTGTCCCCACCAGTCATTGAGGCTGCAGGTGGCCTGGCCCCACATCATAGGGTTCGGCCGACCCACCCCTTGTGGGTTGGGCCCACCTGCGTGGTCCCCACCTGTCATAGGTTCTCTCTTGATTCTTGTTATGTCTTGATTGCTTCGTTTCATGCCTCAATCCGTGTGCCTTTGATCTCCACCGTTGAATGAAAGCACAAGTTGATCAGATGGATGGAATGACTTGGTTGGAGTGTCACACGGATTCTGTCTCATCAGCAGAGCAAGGTCGGCCCCATGAGTGGTTCGGGCGACCCACCATGGGCCCACCCTTGGCTCTCCTCTATTGCATTTGATGTTGCATGCAAGTTGATGGAATGTGGTTGCTTGGTACCTCCATATGTGGTTCGGCCGAACCACATATGTGAGCCCCAGCTGCTGCATTTTGTCCTGTTTTGGTCTTTCCTGCATTCACAAGCTTAAGAGTACAAGTGGAACTAGTTATTGATAAAATATGTTCATGTTATGTTTATTCTCCCTTGAATCTGAGGCCTGTTGACGGTGTTTGAATGTGGAATATTATGGTATATCCACCGTCAACAGGGACATAACCCTGTTGGAGTTTAGTCGGGATTGAAAGATGCCATCACTTAGCTGGTCGGATAAGTCGTTCCGACCGCGAAGCCGAGTAGCTCTATTCGGGCCGGGAGTTGGTGCGCTGAGTAGCTATACTGGACCGTGTAGGGTGTTCGGGAGCTAGATTGGACCATGGGCAGGTTGGAGCCTGATTGTCCTGGCCACTAGTCAGTCCCCCAGTATACGTGGCTTCCACCAAACCCGCGGAGGAACCTGAATAGTACCAAAAGTGACCTAAGGGACCCTGATCAGGTCTGCCTGGGTTTGTGATCGGCATTGGTTGCCAGCTGGTTTGTAATCGATTCGAATCGCCATCTCTCCTGGATAGTGAGAAACTTGACTGATCTTCCCTCATGGTAGAAATGGATAAGCTTGAACATGAACATGGTTATCAAAGTAAATGCCAAATTGCTATGGTCCTATTATATTGATTGCTTAGAATTAATCAAGTGCTTGAATTAGATCAGGTTTCAAGTTAAAAGCAAGGAAATTATGACTACAAAAAGCTTGCTAGTAATAACATATGACATCTTAAACCAAAATAGCTTTTTACGCAAATGAGTCAGCCAACTCCACTAAACAGCTTTTCATATTCTTTGAGAGTCTTTTCTTTGGTAAGACAGGTAAGTCTTGCGGAGTACAATTGTGTACTCGGGATAAAAATTGTTGCAGATGGCCAGATCTTTTATGGCTTTTGCAAGAATTGCTTCACCCCGGCCGTAGACGAGGACTGAAGTGTAGGCAGCTTAGTCTTCGTGTTTAATAGTTATCTTATCAAGCAGCTTTATCCTGAGCATGGCATTGTATATTATTTAAGTAAGGTTGTGAAAGACTTGGTTTGTAAAACTACTTTGCTTCCGCTAAGTTTGGGAACTTCTGTTGTAATATTTCTATCTGCGTACTCCATCCTTTGAGGTTATGAAATATGGATATATGTTGTTGAACCCTGTACGATCTTGGTTGTGTTACTGTTTGGTTTGAAATCCTTTAAGATTTTATGGACTACCGGGTTTATATGGGATCAAGTGTGGATGTTTAGCTGTTTCAACAGCTATCAGTCGTACTTGTGCTCTTATAAATTGATCGGTTCTGTCACAGCTGGTATCGGAGCAAGGTTCGATATCATCATTCATATTAGTGTATTTTAAAAACAAAAAGTTTTTGATTTTCAAACTAATTGTCAATTATTAGTTAGTAGGTCCCAAATGTGAGTTTGCAAACTTAAGTGTGCCAAGGATCATACTTAGTGTAGCCCTAATATAGGACTATAGGTGGCTTGTTAAAGTACTAACTTGGGGGAAATTGCATCATGTTTGTGAGTGCTTCTTGTCGTTGAGACGACTTGCCTTTGTTTCATTTTTTTATAGATGCCCAGGTAAGGTGAAGACGGGCCAAATGTGCCACTTGGGACTGAGGTAAGGTGAGTTGTGAGAGCATGATCGAACAACTGTCGATCTAAGGGGAGTGCTTATTATTAATACTGAAGTAGGTACATGTGTCCATATGTGCCTATGGAAGTATCCATGTGTGGAGTAATTACTTTTTGGGGTTGCAAATGCTTATGGGAGAATTTCCGGCAAAAAGTGCTTCTTATCGCTATGCATACATGTGGGAATGGGCTGAAATGAATTTTTTTGCAGGTACGCTAACTACGTGTACTATGATGTAGTTACGTATATGAGAGTGACTGTATGCCACCACTTAGCACGGTAGTATGGTTAGGTGTGAGGATGTATGGAACATTCATGCATCATGGTCATTCATGTTCTGTTCTTATCCGAATTCTTCACACAAGAAAAAAATTAAAGTGCAATGTTAATGGGAATAAATCTTTCTCTACAACTACTCTCATGTCTCTCTCAAAATTTTCCCACAGATGGCTCCACCGACTCGCAGCCACAGGTTTTTGGATCAGTTTGGGACTCCATGTTGAGGAGCCTTCGTGATTCGATTGCCGAGCAACATGCATTAGTGACTCAGATCGAGCAGCATTTCGAAACCGCAAGCAAAGCTCATCATGATGCTCGAGATATGCTGGATGCTCTTCTGGCATGTCGCGGAGAATTGCGTGATACTGTAGCTGAGCGAGACCAAAGCCCTTCATCAAGTCAACGTCCTTGGTCGACAGAGAGATGAATTACTGCGTCAGCTAGGTGTCATGAACATGCACTTTGCTCGCCAAAGGGATGACTTCCCTCTCCAAATGCAACACACCAATCAGCAGATCGTGGAGTTGCAGAATGAAGTCCATTACTTGAACAACCTTGTTGCCCCTATTCATCCCCGGATGCAGCAGAAGTCGATCTTCAGATGCTAGAAGATGACAATGATCTTGCCTCCGATGATGAAGAGGAGAATCCTGAAGTGAACGATAGTGATGACGGGTATAGTAGTGCGTCTGTGATCGATAGCATTCATGACGACTAGTGGTTTCTAGTAGTTTCTCGGGAAGTTAAACGTGTGTAATATTTTTGTAAAAATCCTCTCTGCGAAGTTTGGGCCATGTGATGTGTAGACCTAAATAATGTAGAGACTGTATGGCCGCTTTCAAAACCTTGGGTTTGTTGTAAGACGTAGTCGAATGTTAGTACCGTGGTTTGTAATGGCTACTAAGTAGTTTCCCTACTTTTAGCATGGTTGTGTTGTGGAGTTGAATTTTTGTGCCCTTGTTATTATTATGTTTACTCCTTTTGTATCATGTAATATTTTGGCATAAATTTAAATTTTTTCCACAACAACACCATTATTAATCCTCTCCCATTTTTATCAAAATTTTCACATATACCGGTCAATACGCGTTCTCATGGATCCGGTAGTGGTAGCAGGAATGATAATGAGAATGAAGAGTTGCCATCACAACCACCGTTCACCCCTGAGCAGATGTTCGCACAGTTCATCGGGACTCAGCGCAATCTGGAGGCTGTTCTGCGTGAGATGGCAGCCAACAATGTCCGTGGCGGAGATCGTCGTGTCAACGATGAGAACTAGTTCAGCACCTATAAGGATTTCATGGACACCAAGCCACCTATCTTTAAGGAAGCCGCTGAGCCATTGGAAGCTGATGAATGGCTTCATGCCATAGAGCAGAAGTTCTCGGTGTTGAGGCTGAATGATACTCTAAAAGTGAACTATGCCGCTCTCCAGTTTCAGGGACAAGCGGGAATTTGGTGATCGCACTACAAGGCTACCATTCCAGCAGGTACGGAAATCACTTGGGATCAATTCAAGACTACTTTCTAGGGTTATTATATTCCTCCGGGTCTGATGAGGATGAAGGCAAATGAGTTCATGCAGTTGACTATGGGTACTAAGAGCCTGACTGAGTACATGCATGCCTTCAACAATCTGGCAAGGTATGCCCCTAGCTATGTGGATACTGATGAAAAGAAGATTGAGAGCTTCAAGAGAGGCCTGAGCAATAAGCTGATGAAGAATCTGGCTAATTCTACAAGAACTACATTCAATGACTTTATCAGTGATGCCCTGACTCAGGAGCACCAGAATAATCTGCATGCCATTGCTAAGGGTTGTAAGAGGCCATTTGAGGGAGGTTTGTCTCAGCCAAGGGCTCCTCCTGCAAATCATCCTGCTTATCGTCCCCCTGTGCCAGGATCCCGATTCAGGCCTCCAACCAAGAAATTCAATGTGAATCAGCCACAGAATAAGTACCGTAGGGCTTTTATGGTACCTGTTCCGAAGGGTAATGCAAGCCAAGGGAATCCAGTGGTTAATAAAGAACCAGCTAACAATGCACCATGTTTCAATTGTGGCAAGCCGGGACATTATGCCAAGAATTGTCCTTACCCGAAGAAGCCGTTCGGGAATACTGGTGTTCAGCAAGGCCCTGTTCACTTAACTGAAATAGAAGAAATACTAGAAGGGGAGCCTGTGATAGCGGGTATGTTCCTCGTTAACCGAAGTCCCGCAGTTGTTTTGTTTGATTCTGATCGTCCCATTCATTCATAAGTCAAGCATTTGCACAACAACATGCTTATCCAATATCGGAATTGAATTATGGGTTCCGAATAAGCTCAACTGGAGCTGATATATCCACTAGGCAACTGGTTTCTAGAGTGATCGTTGAGATTGGGGAAAGAAAGTTCGTGACTAGTTTGATAGTTTTGCCTGGTTTAGGAGTAGATGTGATTTTAGGAATGAGTTGGATGAAACGTTGGGGCGCAAACCTCAACATTGTTAACCGCACCCTCTCCTTAAAGGAGCCTCAAGGTAGTGGGATTTTTAGGTGTTTTTGCCTCAAAATTGTGATCTCAAGAGCCTATCCTGTGCTACGGAAACAAATAGTTTGTCCGATATTCCAGTGGTGCGTGAATTTCCTGATGTCTTTCCTGATGATCTGCCGGGACTGCCACCTGACAGAGAAGTTGAGTTTGCTGTAGAGTTAATACCGGGTACTGCACCAATTTCGAGAAGGCCATATAGAATGTCACCAAGTGAACTAGCTGAACTTAAGGAACAAATTCAGGAACTGCTAGATAAAGGGTTTATTCGTCCTAGTTCGTCTCCGTGGGGTTGTCCAGCCTTGTTTGTGAAGAAGACGGATAACACATTGAGGATGTGTGTAGATTATAGACCCTTCAATGTCATGACCATTAAAAACAAGTATCCTATGCCTCGGATTGATATACTATTTGATCAGTTGTCTAAGGCTAAGGTATTCTCAAACATTGATTTAAGGTCAGGATATCATCAAATTAAAATTCGTCCTCAGGATATTCCAATGACTGCTTTTTCTACTAGGTACGGATTGTACGAGTATCTTGTTATGTCCTTCGGCCTAACAAATGCTCCTGGATACTTTATGTACCTGATGAATTCAGTCTTTATGCCTAAATTGGACATGTTTGTAGTGGTTTTCATTGATGATATACTAATATATTCGGAAAATGAGCAAGATCATGCTGAACACTTAAGAATAGTTTTAACCAGACTCAGAGATCATAAGCTGTATGCCAAGTTTAGCAAATGTGAGTTTTGGTTAAACAAAGTGTCATTCCTTGGTCAAAGTGCAACAAGTGTTCGATTGGAAAGCACCAACTTCAGTCACAGAAGTTAGGAGTTTCTTAGGGTTAGCAGGATATTATCGTCGATTCATTCCTGATTTCTCTAAGATAGCTCACCCTATGACTAAGTTGTTGCAAAAAGATAAGAAGTTTGAATGGACTCCAGCTTGTGAGACTGCTTTCCGCACATTACAGAATTTGCTTACCACTGCTCCTGTTCTAGCGCAGCCAAATATAGAGAAACCTTTTGATGTCTTTTGTGATGCTTTTGGTACGGGTTTAGGGTGTGTCCTAATGCAAGAAGGCCATGTAATTGCTTATGCTTCAAGGCAACTTAGAAAGCATGAAGAGAATTATCCTACGCATGACTTAGAATTAGCCGCAGTAGTACATGCTTTGAAGATATGGAGGCATTACCTTATGGGAAACAAATGTCACCGTTATATTGATCACAAGAGTCTTCGGTATATTTTTACATAGCCCGAGCTAAATATGAGGCAGCGTAGATGGTTAGAGCTAATCAAGGATTATGATTTGGAAGTACATTATCATCCAAGAAAAGCCAATGTAGTTGCTGATGCACTAAGTCGCAAGTCTCATAATCTGTTAGTGCAACCATTGTTGAAAGATGGATTTAACATGTTACATCCAGTTGTATTACATAACGTTACTGTTAGCTGTATTTTGGAGAGTAAGATCATAGAAGCTCAGAAAATTGATCCTGGAATATTCCATATCAAACATAAGATGAGAGAACAAGAGCTTAAGCACTTTCATGTTAATGAAAAAGGAATTCTATGATTCAAGGATCGTTTGGTAGTACCAAAAGATCGGGAACTTAGAAATCAAATCATGGATGAAGCACATTGCTCTCCTCTATCTATTCATCCTGGAAGTAGCAAGATGTACCATGATCTTAAACCTCGGTTTTGGTGGACAAAGATGAAGAAGGAAAATGCAGCCTATGTGGCTAGATGTGATACGTGTTGTCCAGTAAAAGCCGTCCATATGAAACCCGCGGCTTGCTACAACCTTTATTTGTTCCAGGATGGAAATGGGAAGAAATTAGCATCGATTTTATTGTAGGTCTTCCTACAACTCAAAATGGATATGATTCAATCTGGGTAACTGTAGACCGATTGACTAAGTCTGCTCACTTCATACCTGTAAAAACCACTTACCCACCGCATAAGTATGCTGAAATTTATTATGCTCAGATATTACGGCTACATGGAGTGCCTAGGACTATCATTTTTTATGGAGGACCTCAATTTACCGCTTGTTTCTGGGAGCATTTGCATAAGCAGATGGGTACTAAGCTAGTTCGAAGTACCTCTTACCACCCTCAAACCTCTAGACAAACAGAAAGAGTTAATCAAATCTTAGAAGATATGCTTAGAGCTTGTGTGGTATCTTCTAAGGGTTCTTGGGAAGAGTGGCTACCATTAGCTGAATTCGCATACAACAATAGTTACCAAGAGAGCATTAAAATGGCACCATTTGAAGCATTGTATGAAAGGAAATATAGGATACCGTTGAATTGGGTTGAAGTAGGAGAAAGGAGATATTATGGTATTGATTTCGTGAAGGAAGCTGAGGAAAAGATAAGGACAATTCAGCGGCATATCGAAGCAGCTCAGTCACGTCAAAAGAGTTATGCTGATAAGAGAAGAAGACCAATTGAGTATCGTGTTGGTGACTATGTATACTTGAAAGTTTCACCGATGAAAGGGGTAAAACATTTTGGTATCAAGCGAAAACTAGCACCAAGATATGTGGGACCTTACAAGATTATTGGGAAATGTGGAAAGGTAGCTTATAGAATACAACTACCTCCAGAGATGCAAGCTATCTTCAATGTCTTTCATGTTTCGCAGCTCAAGAAATCTAAGAGTCCCCGAAGAACGAGTGAGGATTGAAGATATAAAGTTGAAAACGGACTTAACCTACAAAGAGAAACCTATTCGAGTGATTGATATTAATGACAGAGTGACCCATAGCAGGGTGGTTAAGTTCTACAAAGTGGTTTGGAACAACCAAGGAGAAGAAGATGCTACATGGGAAAGAGAAGATTATTTGAAAGAAGTTTACCCTACTTTCTACAAAACCTGGTATTACCCCTAATCTCGAGGACGAGATTCTTTTAAGGGGGGAGGTGCTATAACGCCCCAGTGTTAAGCTTGCTAAATCACCTGCATTACACTGCATTAACATGTCATGAGCATCATATCAACATTTCATGTGTATGAGTAAAGTGAATTTCCTATGAAATGTTAACTACTTCTTATATATATATATATATATATATATATATATATGTATGTATGTATATATGTGTGCATATAGAGTTGCAAATAGAGAATTGAAGCAAAAATGTGTTTCAACACTTTTGGAGTGTCAATTCAAGTTTAGAATGTTTAATCAAACACTTTTCATGTTGGGAGCACCTTGTGATTTGGTCATTAGCTAGGGTTTGCTCTAGGGTTTAATCTAAGGTCATTTGGAGTCAATTTGACAATTTGATTTGAAAGTGCAATTTAAATTCTTCAAATGTTTTCAAGCCTTAAATAAAGTCTGTGGGAAATTTAATTTTCAACAAAGCTCATGTTTGGACCAAGTCATGAAAATGATCCTAACCTGCTTATTTAGGGACCACAAAGCAGTAGTAATATGGTTCCAACTCTGAATTTTTCTAACTCTAAAAAACTGATTTCCAGTTTCATTTACCCTTCTTTGGTGGCCTGTAAATCCCAAACCAAATTGAATTAGGGTAAAGTTCTATACTAACAGTGGTAGAACTCATGTAGTACTCCAACCCATATTAGAAGAGTTTGCCCTGAAACCCAATGGTTTAGGAGAGAATCATTGCTGAAATTGGAGTTTCAGTCATCTGCACGTGTGTTGAACTGAGAAAAATCCTTTGAGGCCACGTGTCGAGCAGTTGGTGGGCAAATGTGTCGTTGTCGCGTTTTGACAATGCCAGGTCGGAGGAGACCGTCGTGTCTCCTCCGACCGCGTTCCACCGCCCTTCGAGGTTGCAAACTCAAAGCTGAGCACCCTGGAGAAGATCCTAATCCATCCCATTCGCCTCCGTCGTCGTTCTTCCTCTCTTTGCTTTCTGCCAGCGAAAAACCGAGCAGCGAAATGGTGTCGCCGGCGAAGTTCATCATCCCCAGCTAGCCGTTGCTCGTGTCATCATGCCCCTCGCTCCGACTTGACTCCCTCTACATCCTTGACAACTTCGTCGAAGCAACCGAGCCGTAGCGTCTTCGCAATTCACGGTCATCGCTATTTGTTCCTCATCGGAGCGCCGCCGCCGTGTAGCTCACCGCGGCCAGGTCGTCTCGGAGTCGTTTTTCTTTGTTTTGCTTGTGTTTTCATCTTTTTAGGGTTCAATTTCATGAAAGTAAAGATGGTTTAGGGTTTGGTAGTTTGTGCTCCTTGGAACGCGGACGTGCCGACGATGAACGCGCCGCCGTCCGCCATGGTGTGTTGTATGTAATTTTTATTCTGTAAAAATTTATTTCTAATTCTGCATTTAACTTGGGAAATCCATAACTAATTCCAGGAGTATGCTAAAAATGTGAATCCACTTTTGTTAGTTTTCTATGGATGAGTAGAATCTAGGAAAAATAGTGGTTAGTCATGTTTACTGTTTTGTAATGAAGTTGTTGTTCAAGCCATATTTAGGGTTTGATTGTTTGGAAATTCATTATGAAATGAATACAAGTGATCTGGGTATGAGTATTTTTCTGTGATGTTGTTAAGTGAGAAGAGACAACAGAAAAATAGAAAATCTGTTGTTTGATACTTTTCATTGTAGAAACTATTTTCCACTCAATTTCAGCCTGCAGTCTTGTTATTTTTGTGGGGGCTGTTCTGTAGGTCCAAATGACCTGAAGTTTGGACAGTGAGTCCTTGTAGACCTGTTCTGTCTACTGTATTTGTCTAGGAATTTTCTGATAACATGATCTGGTAGGTATAGTTATAAGTGGAACAAATAATCATATGATTAAGCACTTGTTTGGGGTAAATGAACATCAATTTCATAGTTATTGGTCCATCAGTAGTGGTAATTCTTGATGAATTTCTGGCAATGTACTTGCTGGAATATAGGATTGAATGCATTGTGAGAAGGTTGATGGGGTAACCATATCTAGTGTGGTCAAGTTAACTCATTTTGAGTTTCTATAATGCATGTTCGGACTTGTATGGAAATCCAGATGGACCATGGGAACTTGTCTTGCTTATTGTACGAAGATAAGGATTTCTCCCTCTACTGGAGAAGAAATATGCATGTAATTACTGAAAGAAAATAAATCATACATGTGTATTTGCATCCCATGGAAACATGCATATGCATTGTATCGAATGTGTTACAAATTGCTATGCATTCCTATATTCATTGCATGACCATGCATACAGGATCGTTGGAGGAGGTGACCCTAACGGAAGTGAACCCGACCGAGGAGGAGATCCCTCAGGAGGCCCCAGCTGCCGAACCAGGAGCCGAGGACAACACTGACTTGCCCGAGTGCCCTGACCACCAGCCCTTGACCTTCCTGAAAGGCAAGCCCCGGTGCCTTCTTACTTCCTATGCTTTCGAAATGAATTGACTTGAGTGTAGTGATTGCTGCATTACATGTAGGAATTGCTTAAAAACATAGTTGCATTATATTGGACAACTATATACATCCTTCGCCTTTTCTACTTAGCCTGGCTTAGAACCGGTACATATGGTGATCCCGGTCACCAAAATAGAAAGTGAGAAGCACGGTTGACTATATTTGCTATCGTGATATAACCATGTGAGCTGAGGGAGGAAATGAGTTTGGGCGGGATGATGACTTGGATACAACAAGACATGGAGGTCTTGGTTGTGTGCCAATCCCCGCCAAGTGAATTAGGGGGACATAACCCTGTTGGAGTTTAGTCGGGATTGAAAGACGCCATCACTTAGCTGGTCGGATAACTCGTTCCGACCGTGAAGCCGGGTAGCTCTATTCGGGCCGGGAGTTGGTGCGCTGAGTAGGTATACTGGACCATGTAGGGTGTTCGGGAGCTAGATTGGACCATGGGCAGGTTGGAGCCTGATCGTCCTGGCCACTAGTCAGTCCCCCGGTATATGTGGCCTCCACCAAACCCGCGGAGGTACCCAAATAGTACCAAAAGTGGCCTAAGGGACCCTGATCAGGTCTGCCTGGGTTTGTGATCGGCATTGGTCGTCAGCTGGTTTGCAATTGATTCGAATCACCATCTCTCCTGGATAGTAAGAAACTTGACTGATCTTCCCTCATGGTAGAAATGGATAAGCTTGAACATGAACATGGTTATCAAAGTAAATGCCAAATTGCTATGGTTCTATTATATTGATTGCTTAGAATTAATCAAGTGCTTGAATTAGATCAGGTTAGGTTTCATGTTAAAAGCAAGGAAATTATGACTACTAAAAGCTTGCTAGTAATAACACATGACATCTTAAACCAAAATAGCTTTTTACGCAAATGAGTCAGCCAACTCCACTAAATAGCTTTGCATATTCCTTGAGAGTCTTTTCTTTGGTAAGACGGGTAAGCCTTGCGGAGTACAATTGTGTACTCAGGGTTTATCCCAAATTGTTGCAGATGGCCAGATCTTTTATGGCTTTTGTAAGAATGGACGAGGACTGAAGTGTGGGCAGCTTGGTCTTCGTGTTTAATAGTTATCTTATCTAGCAGTTTGATCCTGAGTATAGCACAATATATTATTTAAGTAAGGCTGTGAAAGACTTGGTTTGTAACACTACTTTGCTTCCTCTAAGTTTGGGAATTCTGTTGTAATATTTCTATCTGCGTACTCCGAAATTTGAGGTTATGAAATATGGATGTATGTTGTTGAACCCTGTACAATCTTAGTTGTGTTACCGTTTGGTTTAAATCCATCGATATTTCACGGACTACCGGGTTTATATGGGCTCAAGTGTGGATGTTTAGCAGTTTCGACGGCTATCGCCGTACTTGTGCTCTTATAAATTGGTCGGTTCTGTCACAAATTCTTAGGTCAAGTGTTGTTTGTAGACCTTTAATTAGGCTATTCAGTCCCCCCTAGCCTCTTTGGACCTTTGTTGGTATAAATTAACTGCACTCTACTTAAATAAGATTGTATTCAGATTATCCGTAAGCGCACAGATAATATACCGCTGTCATATTTCACCCGGAGGTTTTAAATATTGTATCCACAAGGAACAGTAGGTGGTAACGACCAAGCCGATGAACTTAACCCTACAACTAGGCCAGATAATATCAAGAAAGAGGAAATAGCTAATGATTATCTAGTTCCAACAACCGGTAAGCTTTGAATAATATCATTCTAACTGGGCAGTGAAATGAATAAGAGTGAAAATCAGAGTTCCCTCCTACCAAACACTTATACACCTATCGATCCTATCAACGGAAAGTGGACTACAAAGGACTCAACGTAGCTGTTACCTACGCGAACTACCACTATCCGGCAAATCAGGGGACATTCACAAGTAAACCTAGCCTAGGCACCACGCCTACACTACGAAATACTACTTCAATCAAGCAATTACCAAGATCAAAGCACTCAAATAGAGTTGTAAACTTAAGAACGAATAAGAACAAATGCTTACTTGAATTAGAAGTTGAATAAAAAGTACTTCAGAACGTAGCTCCAGGCGAGGGAGCTGAATCCAGACGAATACAGCTACAAAGAAGCGCCGACAAGCCGGAACTCCTCCAGAACTCTACTCCTCTACTCTATCTCTCTACTTCTCTAGACAAGACTAGATCTAGAAGAACTAGTCTCTCCTAATTGCTACATCTAACCCTAACTGGAGATATTGAATTGAAGCTCAGGAATAGGGGATTGCCTCTAGGGGGGTCTGCCCCTTTATTTATTGCCCGGTAGGATGAATACGTGTCGTTGGATCAAACCAACTTGAAACAAGGGCCGAGATGCATCGTGGGAGGCAGTGGAAGAAGACTCCAGAAGCGGGGGCCGAAACCCTAGGGAGGGCACCGGCCGGCCCCACCCTAGGACCGGCCGGCCCCACTTTGAGGGGTATCGGGCCCCGGTTGCTCGGATGTGTTCCAGACTCTTCCAGGATCTTTGTCATGATGTTTTCTTGGCGGTTAAGTTTCGTGTCTTTTATGCTCTTTAACCCTTCTTTTATGCTTTTCTGGAATAGTTCCTGGAAAATACAGAACATGCAAAACTCGTGAAAATTGTCAGTTAAAACCCTAGACTAGTGTGTATTCATGTGTCCTTTCATGTCTAAAGTTCTAATAAAAGTTGACGTTATCCACCGTCAACAACACCCCCAAGCTTACCTGTTTGCCAGTCCCTTGGCAAACAAACTAAGCCTAATTGCTAATAAACTTGGATCAGGAGTTGCTACAATGCTTTATGCCTTCCAAGTACACATGCTTTCAAACAGAAATTCTCCTCCGGGTTAGACAAAACTGCTCTAACTTTGAAACTTACCCATTTTGCCTTTAACTATGGAGCTTCTTAGCTTTTGCATAAGTCTTGAGCAATCGAAAGATAGAACAATCAAGTCAAGTACTATGTCTCTAATTCTTCACAGTACCAATATTCCGGAGTTTTGCAAGTTTTTGAAATAAAACTCAGAGCTTAATTGTATGACACCCTCAAGTCTTTTAGTATATGTGGCATTTATGAATCTCACTGAGGCATTAATGATGTTATGCCTTCCTACGACTAAAGATTATAGTGGAGCTTATAGGAGTGGCAATAACAAGGATGAGCATACTTGCAATTCATATATTGTAAAGTCAAACAATGGATCCATAGAGAGTCAAGTCATATAATCAAACCAAGATGTGCATGTGTATGGAATATGGTGGATAGTTGTATATAAGGTGGCTAATCCTAATTCTACTTTTACTCTTTGACAATGATTTACTCTCCGTTTTGGAACTTAGAACTTTCGCGGGAAACATGGGCTATCTTTATTCTCTTTTACTTCTTTTCATTCTTTTTTTATTAGGGAGGCGGGCATCTAAGTACCCATTGTTTTGATTGTTGGGACACTTGTCCATCTTTTACTCCCTTTTCTTTTTTTTTAATACTTTTACATAGCCACATGCATCCTTTGAATATAAATAATTGGAGAGATAATGATAAGAACTTAGAGCAATTAAACAGGGGCTGTCCTATAGGGTATATTTTTGGGTGTTTACTCCCAGTGTAGGGGAAAAACATTTTTAAGGTGGATCTGGTTGGAAGTGGAAAATGATTGCGCTTACTCCCAGAGTAGGAGTAATGCATATGTGGGTGGAGTGTGTAAGTGATCTTGATTTTAAAAGCATGACAAGACTCTCATAAGGTATATAACAAAGGTTGACTAAACTCAATGCAAAGGAAACAGCATAAATGTGCAAAGGTTTTCCTATCTCTAAATGTATCATATATGGCTTTGGTAGGAATTCACAATTTGTCATACAAGAGCTCATCATGTAAGATTTTAAATTTAAAATAAATCTCCAGAACTTAGTATTGCTAGGAATAAGATAAATAGCAGCTCAACCTTCATGTATCATATCAATCAATCACCTAGACTTAGCTCAAGCATATGCCTCCACAAGTTTTAGGTTCAGAGTAAATTCTTAAGCCAAAACAGTAGTATCCAAAACTCGGGAGAATTTAAGGTTGAAAACTAGACGCTTGAAAGGAATTACGGCAGAGTAACTATTCATCATCTCCAAGATAAAATTTTAATGTTCTCTAGTTTTTATTAGACTCTAACCTAGACTGACTATAGACACACTCTAAGACCACTCTAATATGTAGCTATGTTTTTATTTGGTTTTCAAATTTTATCTCACTAGCTAACTCACGCGAAAAAGAAACGATATGGTACAATAATAATAAGGTGGAAAACTTATACTTAGCTGGATTTTAAATGGAGGGTGCCCTCCCCCAAGCTGGATGTTTGACAGGGTTTTTGATGTTGCAAATTGAGTGATCCTTCTGGGAGCAGGTGTATCGGCAATATAAGGGTGTCGGTTTGACTAGCTCTTTAATCTTGTATTTTCCTGTGAAACTCAATTGCCAACAAAAATACCAAATCTTATGGAGAGGGGTTAGGTTTAGTACCACTCCATGGTAAGTGATTGATTTTATATTTCCAACAGAAGTTTCCTAATTGGGTGGACCTTCATGTGCCCACATATTTTTGGTTTTTTCTAAAAAGTGTGGACCTTCATGTGCCCACATATTTTTGGTATTTTTAGATATTCCTATGATACTATTGTGAACCTTCATGTGTTCACATATTTTTAGTATTTTATGACTTTATAAAACAGACTCGATAATCGCATAGGTATAGTTACCTGATAAACAGGGGATGCTCCTCCCCCAAGCTAGATGTTTGCAATATTTGGTGTTGATGATCTTTTAGAGCAAGCTTGTCAGCAACAGTCCTAGTGGGCTCCACTGATGGACTCACTCCTCAGTCATAGTGTCATTTCTGCAGAATTATACTCCAACAAGAAAACCAAAATTCGAGGCTCGAATTTAATAAGAGGTTAGCGATCAGCCAATAAGTAATTGATTATTCTTTTGAGTTGATTTTAAATTAATAGGTTCTAGCAGGATTCTTTTTAGGACTTTTTTGATTTTCTTATGCAGCAATCAAATATGTATGCATGATATATATTTTATTTTTATGCCACCACTGAGAATATTTATTCTCATGGGGCTTAGGATTTTCATAATGCAAGAAAGTAAATATAAATGTTATTATCATTTTTTATGCCACCACAGTAAATACTCCTACAGGGTTACCATAAATTTATTCATGTGGGGCTTTAATATTTTATGATGCAGTAAATAAGACAATAAAGTTTTTTTTCTTTAATATGCATAAAGATGAATATGCTAAAGTGAAATTACTCATGTAAATTATGAATATTAATTAATTAGATAACTACTATGTTACCTTATGGCAAGGGTGCGGAATTTAAAGTCTACCAACAGGACTTTTTCTTCCACTCTTGTGTATCTCTCCGTCTTAGAGATGGAGGTCTTGATGGTTGCACCCCTTGTGATGATGATGTCACTTTTATCCTTTGTTTGGCCAGCAAGTTGGAGTAGTGCATTAATAGTGGAAGCTGGCAGCATCTTGCATGTTCACAAAACTTTCACTTGTAGAATTTTGGGAATCAGTAAACTTTGGTCGAAGTGTTGTCCTGTTTGCAAAACCAAGGTAGAGATCAAGTGCATGGGCTCTGCTGGTGGAAAAACACCAACAGAACCAAATCATTTCTTTATTTATTCTTCTCTAGACTTAGGCACATTGAACAAAACGAAATTGGTGTTGCATAATTTGTTTACTTATGACATGAGTGGTAAGATTAGAAGATTAAGCATTTATGTTGCATTTAAGTTCATATGGCAGAAAAGATTTAAATTGCTTAACCAATGAAAGAGTTGTCCATCTCCATATAATATATAATTTTTCACATGAGTATGACTATCATCTTCCAAAGATAGAATACAATGTTTAGCACATTTGGTTAAGACTGAGATCAAAAGAATGGTGTCATGAAGAATCTTAAAAGACAAAGCATGTTGAGTTAATTAGGTTAATCAATTAAAGCTGTAACTCTAACATGTTTGCATCTTCATTTATGCGCATACCAAGATCAAGAGGAAAATAGTGACCGCTTACCTTAAGATATTACCTTCATTATTGGAGCGTGATGGCACTAAGTAATAAAGGGTAGATGACTGGTGGTCCTTTCCTTCTCTTGTATCTTGAGTTGTTCATGAGCATCTTGTCTTCTTTGTTGCTTATCCTCTTTGCCATTTTTTGCTTCATTGATCGTATAACACCTTGCCAGTCCATTCATTATTATGCCTGCAACAGATTAGTGGACAACACATACCCGAAGGAATGTATAATTTTGGAAAATAGGTTGTTTGTCCAGAATTTTATCATGTTCCATCTATGCTACTAAGAAGATAGAGTTGATACTATGTTAGTATAGATCATGTTCTATACCGGCATGGCTTGAGTTCAAGCAACTTGCAGCAGAAGATAAAGTGAATGAATCATTAATACTCACAGTTCTTCCATCCATAATGAATGAGCTGTGTCTTCCTCTGCAAAGTTATTGAAGCTCAGCATGTGCCCTGTCTTATCACCGATTTGAATTCACCTCATGACTTACCCAGATTAATTGTGAATGTTTCCTGCAAGGGTTAGTCCAATAAAATATCCAATGTCTACTACAGTAATTTCTAGTTCAATAACCAAACCAAACTCCATGTTTAATTTTAGTTAAGGAAGGCTAGTTAACCTAAGAACCACGCTTAATTTAAATGCCTATAGAAGTAGGATCAGTACCTCTAAACCAAAACTCACTATGGCAGACAAAGGTGAAATGAAAGCACTTATAGAGATTTATTCATTTAGAGACGAAAAGGCGAACAATCGAACATGGATTAGAAAGGTAGAGACAACCAATACTAGCAACATAAGATTTTCTAAGTAAGCCCATTCCCCCTAGCTGGAATTTTGCAAAGCAAAGTTAAGCTTGGATGGATATAATTCAATATTGCATGATGATTGGTTGGACATACCTTGCATTGTTACTCTTCTACTTCAAACCTGAAATGGTTAGTGACAAAAATACCCGAGGGAATATTTTCATAATTATAATTCTATACTCAATTCATAAGGGCATTATAGTAAATTAAAGGTGCAAGCTGAATTCATTTTTCAAGAGTGGTTATTTTAGGACACAAAGTCGTTCTTGGGAAATCTTCTAATTATTGTACTTTAAGTTCATGGGGTGGTTTCCTCTAGAACACCAGTCTTTGTGCACCTATCTCAAGATTACAACGAGATCTACAATATTTATGATAAACATACGCATCTACAACCACCCTTTTAATAAATTTATGAACAGGTAGAATGAGGGGATTGAAGATCTCGTGTGTGATAATGTTAGAGAGACCAATTGATCCAGGAGATTTCTCATATGAGCATGGATTCGATGAGGTGCTATTGAAGTAATTCTCAAGCTCATTGATGTGATCTCCCTTTTTAAACTCCAAGGGTGTTTCTTCATAGATGTCTATAGGCAACAAGTTTGTCTCTATTATTTCATGTCTACGACATTCATTGGATGTTTTATTTTTCAGGATTTCCCATGGATTGGTGTCTCTAAGTTTGGTCTCATCTAAGGCTTTCTCTAAGCTTGGATGAGTTATGTTTACTACAGAAATTGATTCAAGCTCACCATTTGAATCTAGACCAAGTTTAGATGCTAGCACTAAGGCTTCGTCCTCTTCCATCCATTCTTTGACAATAGTGTATGTGTTTCTAGTATGTTGTATGCATTTCTGCCATTGTCGCAGCTCTTCTTGATCATTCCAATAATCTTCATGACTCCTATTCTTTGGATGTCTTAACGGGTCTCTAGATAATGAGACTTAGGAGAGAGAGCAGAAGAAGGATCATCAGGGTCAAGGATGGGTTTAGAGATGGTTCAGATGAGGCTTTTAATGTGGGCATAGAAGGGGAGAAGATTGAATTAATTTCTAAGTGGCTTGGCTCTCCTTCTATGGCATCACTAGACATGCCATCCTTGCATTCTTCCCAATGTCTTTCAGGGGGGAAAGGAAGTTGACGACATTTTTTCCAAGATGCTCTTCCGAAAAGATCTGACGTACATTGATTTACGAGCATCTTAGCTGATTGGAAGTTTAAATCATTAAAGTGGGGTTTCGATGGTTTAGGATTGACAGCTAAATCTTGGGATTGGAGTGGTTGTATTTTAGCTACCAAAACTTCCTCTGCTTGTTCGTGGTGTGATTTCTTCTCTTCCTCAGGGAGCTCAGAATTCGCTTGAGCAACCTTGTTGATCATAGCTCTTGCTTTACTTATAGGCAAATAAGAAAAGGCTCCTCCAGAGGATAAATCAAAGGATTCCCTAGAGTTCTTGGTAAGACCCAAATAAAAATGTTGATTAAGTATGGGGTCCGGAAAACCAAGGTCAGGGCCAGATGTAACAAGTTCATTAAAACGATCCCATGATGTACTAAGAGATTCTTGTTCTAGTTGCCTAAAAGTTAGAACCTCTTTTTAAAGGTTAACTACTCTATGGATGGGAAAGAAATATAAACAAAATTCAGAGCATAAAGTTTCCCAATCCCCTTGCATACTTCCTTCGGCTCGATTATATCAACATTTAGCTCTTCCGGTCAAAGAGAACGGAAAAAGCTTCCACCTTAAAGTCTTATCAGACATGCCAGCAATGTGCAAGCATGCACAGGTCTGCTTGAATTCTCGTAGGTGTAAGTATGGGTTTTCGTTACCTTCTCCCGAGAAGGGTTTATCCCGAATCATATTAATTAGACATGGGCGCAACTCATAGCCAGGTGTTATGATAGGCTCTATAGATTTTGGTGGCCTGAAGCTTTTGCGCATGCCAAATAGATAGATAGGCATGGAATTTAAAGCATCCATAAGGATGAACATAAAATGATGAAAAGGTAGGGATAAAATAGAAAAGATAAAAGTATAATACAAGATTAAGCTAAAATCAGTCAAAATTAGCAAACCGTTCCCCGGCAACGGTGCCAGAAATGCTTGTTGGTATAACTTAACTGCACTCTACTTAAATAAGATTGTATTCAGATTATCCGCAAGCGCACAGATAATATACCACTGTCACATTTCACCCCGGAGGTTTTAAATATCGTATCCACAACGAACAGTAGGTGATAATGACCAAGCCAATAAACTTAACCCTACAACTAGGCTAGATAATATCAAGAAAGAGGAAATAGCTAATTATTATCTAGTTCCAACAACCGGTAAGCTTTGAATAATATCATTCTAACTGGGCAGTGAAATGAATAAGAGTGAAAATCAGAGTTCCCTCCTACCAAACACTTATACACCTATCGATCCTATCAACGGGAAGTGGACTACAAAGGACTCAACGTAGCTGTCACCTACGCCAACTACCACTATAAGGCCAATCAGGGGACATTCACAAGTAAACCTAGCCTAGGCACCACGCCTACACTATGAAATACTATTTCAATCAAGCAATTACCAAGATCAAAGCACTCAAATAGAGTTGTAAACTTAAGAAGGATAAGAACAAATGCTTACTTGAATTAGAAGTTGAATACAAAAGTACCTCAGAACGTAGCTCCGGGTGAGGGAGCTGAATCCAGACGAATACAGCTACGAAGAAGCGCCGACAGGCCGGAACTCCTCCAGAACTCTACTCCTCTACTCAATCTCTCTACTTCTCTAGACAAGACTAGATCTAGAAGAACTAGTCTCTCCTAATTGCTACATATAACCCTAACTGGAGGTATTGAATTGAAGCTCAGGAATAGGGGATTGCCTCCAGGGGGTCTGCCCCTTTATTTATAGCCCGGTGGGATGAATACGCGACGTTGGATCAAACCGACTTGAAACAAGGGCCGAGATGCATCGTGGGAGGCGGTGGAAGAAGACTCCAGAAGCGCGGGCCGAAACCCTAGGGGGACACCGGCCGGCCCGACCCTAGGGCCGGTCGGCCCCACTTTGTGGGTCTTGGGCCCCGGTTGCTCGGGTGTGTTCCAGACTCTTCCAGGGTCTTCGTGATGATGTTTCCTTGGCGGTTAAGTTTCGTGTCTTTTATGCTCTTTAACCCTTCTTTTATGCTTTTCTGGAATAGTCCCTAGAAAATACAGAACATGCAAAACTCGTGGAAATTGTCAATTAAAACCCTAGACTAGTGTGTATTCATGTGTCCTTTCATGTCTAAAGTTCTAATAAAAGTTGACGTTATCCACCGTCAACAACCTTTCAAGTGGTATCAGAGCCGTGGTCACCATTTATTGGAATTCTTAACATCCTATGGTGTTCAATATGGCTCACAACAACTTGATCAATCATATGTGCAAGCCACCGAAGTTTGATGGTACCAGTTATGGCTATTGGAAGAAGCAAATGAGATCACATTTGAAATCAATGAATAGAAAGATGTGGGATATTGTGGAGAATTACTTTGTTGTGATTGACATGAATAATCTCACTCCAAGAGAAGAAGAAAAGCTCCAATTCAATGATATTTCTCTCAATGCTATCTATAGTGCTCTTGATGAGAAGGTATTTGAGCAAATCGAGAATTTGGAATATGCTCATGAGGTTTGGAAGAGATTGAAGGACTCATATGAGGGAACCACCGCTGTCCAAGGTGCCAAGCTCTATATCCTCAAAGACAAGTTTGCAAGCTTCAAGATGAAGGATGATGAGAGTGTCTCGGAGATGTTTCACCGGTTAAGTGTCATCATCAATGATAAGGCTCTTGGTGAGAAGATTTGTGACGAGGACTTCTCTCATCGATTCTTGAGATGCCTTCCTTCCCGGTTTGAGACCTTGGTTACTATCGTTGTGAGCAAGGGGCTCAAGAATGTGACTCCAACTCAAGTACTTGGTGATATCATGACACATGAGACCTACCGAGTAGAGAAGGATGGAGGAGTCAAGGAAGAAAAGGACAAAATGAGAAGAAAATCATTACACTCAAGGAAACATCGTCAAGGCACAAGGGCAAAGCTAAGAAGAAAATCTCAAGTGATGATGATGAGGAGGAGGAGGAGGAGGAGGAGATGGCACTGCTTGTGACGAGATTTGGAAGATTCATGAGGAAGACAGGCTATGGTTCTAGGAGAAGGAGAGATGCTATGAATGCAAAAGCAAGGATCACTTGATAGCCGATTGTCCTCACAAGAATGATAATGATGATGGGGATGACAAGAAGAAGAAGAACAAGAACAAGAACAAGAAGGACAAGAAAGACAAGAAAATGCAATTCAAGAAGAATAAGAAGGGGCATTCTTATTGTGTCACATGGGATAGTGATGCCTCTTCCACCGATGATGATGATAGTGATGATGACCAGAAGGTCACCAAGAAGAAGGCAATTCTAGTCTTGCTATCTCTAGCAAGCCATCCTTATTTGACTCATCACCGACATGCTTCATGGCTAAGCCAGGTACAATCCGATTCTGATGAGAGTGGTAGTGAGAGTGAGGAGGAAGAGTTCTCCAAGGAGGATCTCCTTGACATGTTGCACGACACATATCCTATCTTAAGAAGAAAGTGAAGGAGTGCAAAGAATTGAATAAAAAAATAAAATTCTTGAGCAATCCTTTGATGAGCTAAGTGCTTTTCATGAGTGTCTAAAGGAAAACTATTATGACCACGCCAACCGACAATATGTTATAACCTCTGAATCAGGCTACACCAACCCAAATATCACCTACATCAACACCAGCCCAAGTATTTGATGGACTGATTACACATAGCCGAGCTAAGAAGCTACAACAAGAGGTGCACGCACTACTTTGTGAAATTCAATTTAATATTAATGAGAATTATATACTACTTAAGTCGTGCACATTGTTATTACTCAGGTTCACTAAGGAGAAAGATAAGAACACTCAAGGAGGTGCCGCTACAGCAAAAAACGGACCAGTTCGGTCAAGAACGGACCAGTTGAAGAAACTACCATAACTCTCGATTCCTTAAGGCTTTAGAGGCTCATGAGGACTTGTTTGAAAGCTAGTGAAGTCTACATTCCAATGCAACCAGACCTACCTCAATTGGTTGTCGCAATCAACAGTTATGTTCAGATTAGTCAAGACTACTCAGAAGTTCAGCAGTTAGCCTGATGTTTAAGTTGACATGCAAACCTGTACCAATCTACAATATTTTGTGTGGCATACCATACATTGTCTGAAATGAAATCAAGTTAACTTTCCAACGCAATAAACGGTGCATCATTTGGACTTTCCAAGATGGAGTTATTGTCAAAACACTGAAGACTCCGTAGAAGGCCAACAACCACGCGGGAACTCTCTAAGAAGTGATTTCGTGGAGGCCCTTTCACATAGTTGATCTTTTCACTTCCATTTTGTCTTTTTCACCAATCTAGCAGGGCTATTGCTAGTATAAATAACCCCTAGACTCATTGTAAAACTTAGATTATGATGATGAAAATATAGAACCCCTTTTTGTTTAGCTGTGTGCTAAAAAAACCTGAGAGTTATCTCTACCTCTTCGCTCATGTGATTTCCTTCATGGGATTTACAGAAGCGGTGGCTTCATCCGCTCCCAATTGGTGCTCCTACTCCCTTCAAGGTTCGCCTTGATTGATTGTAGGTTGTGTTGGTTGGTTCCTTGAGAGTGTGGTTGGACGAATCCTTGATTTAGGTTGCCGGTTAAAGATGGTGGTGGCTTCGAGTTTTATTCATCATGTTGCACTAGTTATCGCTACTTGCAGCAAGTTATCTTGCCTTCTTGAAGCTAGTTATCCGGAGATTGAACCTACGCCGTGAAGATCGAAAATTCGTGGCGTATCATCTGGTATCAGAGCTTTCATTACCGTGGTTGGTTTCATTATCCCTATCTACTTATATATTTGTGTTCGTCCTATCTACTAAAAGCCACAAAAAATACTTTGCCATTGCCCTTTGTTTTCAATCTGTTATTCTTGTGAGTTTTGTTAAGTTTCAGTCCATTAGAGTCTTTGTTATAGTTGCTGATCATCGATCCCTTGTGTGTCCTTTGTGCCTCTTTTATATCTGAAAATCCCCACAAAAAATATAACCTATATCATCCTTCGCGTTAACTTTGATCCTATTAAGATATAACTACTGATTGTGTATTTGTTTCTATCATAAAGTGTTCAAGTGTTATATCCAGTCTTATTCTTTGTTCTATAAAAAAAGAGTGTAAAAAAAAGAGAAGAAAGAAAGTTGCTAAAAAAAAGTTGAGAAAGTTGTGAAAGAAGAGTTCAAAAATCAGTTTTGTTTATGTGCACATGCTAAAATTTTTATCAAGTTACACACCAGATTGCTATCTATCTGTTGGTGCAAATTTTTTCTTGGGTTTGATTGCAACACCTACATCCTAAGCGTAATCCTTGTTTGCATCAAATCTGAATTTTTCTTTGCGCGTGTGTTTGATCTATTTTGTTCACTCATATCTTGTGGTCAGCACTAAGTAGAGAACTTCTAGTTTGATTGTTATTTAACATTACAACTAGAATTCAGATTGCATTCCTCGTATATCACTCCCCACCAAGCTCCACATAAAAGCCATCGTAATCGGTATTCTCTGATCTTGTATTCGCTTAACCATCACTTTCTTGTTACCACCACATGTTTGTCTCTCTGTAATCCGCAAGGAATTCATAAGAGATTTAGTTGGTAAGAGAGGTGAGATTGTGAGATTTCCACATAATATTCTATACCATATATAGGCTTGCTATTTTGTATATGTAATAACCATAGCAGGTCGAAGATATACCAATCTTCCATTCTATGGAAGTACCAATCCGGAGGAATTTCTTGATTGGCAAGAGCAAATGGAGATTGAACTTGAAGCCCAAGATTTTTCAGAATCTAAGAAGATATCACGAGCTGTAATTGAGTTTGAAGATTATGCTCTTGATTGGTGAAAGCAATATCCGCATAAGCATTTCATCAAGAATTGGGAAGATTTGAAGAAGGCCATGAGAAAAGAATTTGTTCCAAGAAAATATGGGCTGATTTTGCTTCGTTGTTTGGAGAATGTCAAGCAAGGTAGTAAATCTGTCCAAGCATATTATGATAAGCTATCTTCGTCTTTGCATCGAGCAAATGTTGTTGATGAAATGAATGCAATGGCATACTTCGAGAGTGGTCTTAATCCTAATATTACTACTGCAATTGAGGGAAAATATTTTAGAAGTATGCAAGATCTTCTAAGTTGTGCAATCAAAGAAGAGAAGAAAGTTAAGAAGGTGCAACAAGTGTGTGAAGACATGTGTGCTAAGCTACAGTCCCCTATATATTTGTTGTTGGAGAGAAGCAAGCATCAACTTCATGCAAGAAGAGAGGACACGTTGTCCCAAAAATCTTTGTTGTTGATTCTAGTGCTAAAAGAGATGAAGATAAACAATTCAATTCCAAGAAGATCTTTACTGTGCAGCAAGAAGATAACTCTGTGTCCCTAGTTGTCAAGAAAAATAATGTGTTGTGTGATATTGCCTTGGATCATAGTGTTACACCTTCTCTTGATATTGCTGTTGTCCCAAAGTGCCATCCACAATTTGAAATTGTGAAGGAAGAAGTTATGAATCTCCCCATCACTAGTTGTCTCAAATTTGAGCATGATAAAGAAGAAAAATCTACCGCACATGCCACACAAGTTGAGATAGAAGAAGCCACTTTGCAAGTTGTGGAAGATCACCAATCAAGTTGTGGAATTGGAGAACATCTTTCTCTATTGGAGGGTGAATTTTTGAGTAAAGAGTTGAGGGAAAATGCTGCAGTTCTAGACCCTATAAATCTGAATTTTGATGACAAGGATGGCATCATTCCTGCTGCCCTTTCTTGTGAAAGTGTCCACTTTATTGGAAAGGAAGACCCATCACAATGCATGAATACAAATCTTGTGCCTTGTTTGAAAACCAATTGTGGTGAAGTTACAAGCTCATATAATCTGAATTTGAAAGCCGGTGGTAGTGATAGTTTGAAGGCTGAATGTGAGAAGGAAGATGTTATTGTGATGCCACCTAGTCCAAGTGACAAATCTGTCCAAGTCAAAGCTTGTCATGATGCAACACATCTGAAGTTTCAAACCAACATTGTTCTAAGCTTGAATGTTATGCCATGGCGTGATGTACCATCAGCTGCAATACATGATGAATTATTGGACAGTGGTGCTGAAAGTTTGTGCTCTAGCAAGCCACCAATGTTTCAGATTGAAGGCAATATTAGTGAAGATGACTCCACTTCTATTGATGCAAGTTTAGAGCCTTTTGAGAATGTCAAAAATGATTATTTGGCTGCAGCTATTACTGGCCTAATGCCATTGAAACAGACCACAAATGATGAAACATATTCATATGTTGCTCCACAAGATTTCGATGTGATTTTGAATCCAATCCCATGTGAGAATGAGAGCCACATATCCAAATTGAGTGAGAGTGAAATAAAAAGTGAGTTGTGTGATTCCACTAAATGTGAGGTTGAGAGCATCAACAAAACGAGTGTGAGAGATACACCATACAAAAATAGAGAGCTTCATGACAAAACATGTGAGGATGATTTAAACACTAACCCACTAATGTCTACTCTTAGTGTTGTTCCTCCAAATGTGCATATTTGCAAAGAAGGCATGGAAGAGATGGGTGCTTCAAAGATCACCATACTTGCTACGAGAAATGAGAAGGTTGCCATTCTTAAAAGCCAACTCTATGTTGTCCAAAACTTGAACCATGACAAGGAAAAGAGATAACAACCATGGTACTCGTACCATCACAAAATCTGAAAGGTAATGCAAATAATACAAATCTGAACTTACAAAATGAATTGATGAGCCATTGTGATGACAAATTTGTTTCAATTAGAATTGACCATCTGCAAAATCTTTGTGCTGATTTGATAGATTCATATGTTCATGAAAGAGCTGAAATTTCAGAAGTTGACAACCATCTCTTAACCAATCATGATCATTGCTATGCTTTGACTGATATTTGTGAGACTTTACATGCTAATAATGTTAATAATATGAAATGTATTACTCATGCTGAATTTTTAACATCTGAATATGTGAGTTATGTAGTGTTTGATAAATTTGTTGATATTGATAAAATACTTGAAAAAGTTATTGACATATCATCTATGAAATCTTTCAATAGTAAATATGGTTGTAAATTTATATTTAACTTGATTGGACATTATGCTGTAAATCAATTCTATGTTTGTGCCCTTTGCATCACATGTGACAAGATTGCTGAATTGAAACTAAATAAAATGAGTAACTTGTTTTATGATCCATATTTCTCTAAATTTGAAATGAATAGATTGTTTAGTGCTTGTTGTTCAGAACCATCAATGTTATTTTCTTATCCATACTACTCATTGAAAGAAGCAAACTCCATGCAAATATGTTCTTCACACAATGTTTTTCCATCCACATTCGGAACCATGAAGAATCTTTATAATGCCATGAGTGTTTCATTCCCATCTTTTGATATATTTGATCTTTCTAAGATGAAACAAGATAACATGGATCAGATGTGTGGTCTGAAAGAAATTCTTGTGCTGCCATCTTTTAACTTATTTTCATGTTCACCAAAACTGAGAAAAAAATTTCTTGAGAGGAATATACAAGAAGCAAATATTAATGTAGATCACAAATTGAGAAATGAGCAAGGTAAATTATGTGCTTATAACTATTGTTATATACATCCATCCTTTATTTTGTTTAGATTGTTTACAGAAAAACAAAAGACGTGGATGACTTTTCTGGAAGGGAGGGGGATGATATGACTGTGTCAAGGACATCGCTATTCACTCCAAACACTAAACATCAATTCAATGTGAAAGCTAAACTTGATTCTAAATTGTATTGGTTTTCACCTTCAAGACTACTACTTGGTTTATATGATTACAGATTCAAACACCTTGCTATAATGGAAGAAGGTGATTGTCACAGAAACATATCATGTAGTCAAATTGGTCTAGCATAAGTCTTGAGATTTGACGGTTTAGAGTCGATGACGACTCTTTTTGAAGGAGAGGAGGATGATATGACCACGCCAACCAAAAATATGTTACAACCTCTGAATTAGGCTACACCAACCCAAATACTACATCAACACCAGCCCAAGTATTTGATGGACCGATTACACATAGACGAGCTAAGAAGCTACAACAAGAGGTGCGCGCACTACTTTGTGAAATTCAATTGAATATTAATGAGAATTATTTACTACTTAAGTCGTGCACATTGTTATTACTCAGGTTCACTAAGGAGAAAGATAAGAACACTCAAGGAGGTGCCGCTATAGTGAAAAATGGACCAGCAGAAAATGGACCAGTTTGGTCAAAAATGGACTAGTTCGGTCAAGAACGGACCATTTGAAGAAAATGCCATAACTCTCGATTCCTTAAGGCTTTAGAGGCTCATGATGACTTTTTTGAAAGCTAGTGAAGTCTACTTTCCAATGCAACCAGCCCCACCTCAATTGGATGTCGCAATCAACAGTTATGTTCAGATTAGTCAAGACTCCTCAGAAGTTCAACAGTCAACCTGATGTTTAAGTTGACATGCAAACCTGTACCAATATACAATATTTCGTGTGGCATAGCATACATGGTCTGAAAGCATATCACGTTAACTTTCCAACGCAACAAACAGTGCATCATTTGGACTTTCCAAGATGAAATTATTGTTAAAACACTGAAGACTACGCAGAAGGCCAACAGCCACGCAGGAACTCTTTAGAAAGTGATTTCGTGGAGGCCCTTTCACATGGTTGATCTTTTCACTTCCATTTTGTTTTTTTCACCTATCTAGTAGGACTGTTGCTAGTATAAATACCCCCTAGACTCATTGTAAAACTCAGATTATGATGATGAAAATATAGAACCCCTTTTTGTTTAACTGTGTGCTAACAAAACCTGAAAGTTATCTCTACCCCTTTGCTCTTGTGATTTCCTTCGTGGGATTTACAGAAGCGGCGGCTTCATCCACTCCCAATTGGTGCTCCTACTCCCTTCAAGGTTCGCCTTGATTGATTGTAGGTTGTGTTGGTTGGTTCCTTGAGAGTGTGGTTGGACGAATCCTTAATTCAGGTTGCCGGTTAAAGACGGTGGTTGGCTTCGAGTTTTATTCGTCAGGTTGCACTAGTTATCGCTATTTGCAGCAAGTTATCTTGGCTTCTTGAAGCTAGTTATCTGGAGATTGAACCTACGCCGTGAAGACCGGGAATCCGTGGCGTATCAAAGACCATGAGAACCTCAAACTAACTCACTCCAAGTTTGAAATAGCTCACTCATCACTTTCGGAGTTGACCAAAATAGAGGATGTGCCCACAACATGTGACGTAGGTGTTACTTGTGATATTCTTGATACACCTATTGTTGTTGCCTCCACTAACACTTCTTGTAGTACATCCACCTTTACCTCATCTAAGGATGTTGGTGCCACTTGTGATATCACAATCTTTGTTGAAAACAAGAACATTAAGAAGGAGGTGGATGAGCTCACTCTAGCTTTAGGCAATGCCTACGAGGGCCCGAACCAGTATGAATCGATTGTCTTCGTGTTCACCGGTGAGTTCCAAAGTTCACCGAAGCCCAAACAACTGTCTTGGGTACCCCGTGGTAGGCCATCGTCATAAAACACCGACAATCCTACTCTTGGTGTAGTATTTTACGAGGGATTTAGCTAGTAAAGCAAAGGATGATTTGTTTAGTGGGCAGTGGCCGGAATTTGAACATATGGTATGATCCATGGTTGCCAAGGGGCAAGCAATTTCGATCTCACGAAGGATTTATGTGATCAGATCAGCATGATGGTGTGCAGACATTAGTGGAATCATCCAAAGGAAAAACATAAAATGCATTGGGTGAGTTGGGAGAACATGATCAAACCACAAAAGGATGACCTGACCATGTTAGCAAAACAGGGATAGTGGTTGTGTCAAACCTGAATTCTCTCTGTGCCAAAGTCTATCCTACTCTTGGCGTACTATTTTACGAGGGATTTAGCTAGTAAAGCAAAGGATGATTTGGTTAGTGGACGGTGGCTGGAATTTGAACATATGGTATGATCCATGGTTGCCAAGGGAAAGGTTGAGATGGCCAATCACATGACGTGAAAATAACTTGCTCACTGGTGTTGACTAACTAGTCGATCCTCTGACAGGTGGATGGGACAGAGAACTGACTGAGGCATGTTCTGGAAAGAAGATGCCAAGCTGATTTTAAACTTGCCAATACATCAAGAGCGGGAAAATTGGTTGGCCTGGCACTATGACCAGAGAGGTTCTCCAGTGTACCATGCGCTGAAGCGCATATAAGGTATGTAGAGCTGATTGTAGACAACGCTAAACCCATGGCTAAACTCATGGGAATGCACAAAGCAGCAATGGAGGTGCGGATGAATTGGTGTGGAACAAGATATGGCCTCAAGTGCCCAAATAAAATTAAACCATTTCGTGTGGAGACTAGCACAAAATAGTTTGGCTATGAGAGTAAACCTCAGGAGCAGGTGGATGCTTATTCATGTTAAATGCCCGATGTGCGGGAGAAGGATGGGGCCATCTCTCTCTCTTTTTTTTAGCATCGGGGCCATCACCGTTTAAAGCGGCAAACCATCAGGCATAGCAAAAAAAGAAAACATCAGGCAGGCCTGGAACCTGCACTTCCTTGAAAGGCAGCGAGCAATGATGGCGGAGATGCAATCGGCAATGAAGCTGATTAGGTGCATACTTAAATCTGGAGGAAAAGCAGCTCACATGCCTGATCACTATATGGCTACGATAGTCTGAAACAAACAATGCCACGGAAGGCGGTTTAAGACTATCCGTACCGCATCATCTCTATTTAACACTCTAAAAATTAATATTCTATGCTAATCATTAAGATTCTTATCTCTATATCAATTTCTTTTACACTCATATTACTCTATACCATACTCTATATCATGTGGGGCTCACATGTCTCTCCCTTTATTTTCTGCCACTGCCGGGCTAGAGAGTGATAGCGATGCGTGCATGTGTGCATGCGCTGAATTTAGAGGGTGACTGGGGGAAATAGAAGGGTACAGGTGCATTTGGAGTGAAGCGGATGCGCTGAATTTAGAGGGCGACTGTGCATTTGGAGTGAAGCGGTGCAGGTGTTAAAAATTTATATTTGGCGTACATGTGCATTTGGAGTGAAGCGGTGCAACAGTCTAAGGAGGGAGGCAACTCAATTTGCGCATTCAGTCGGCAGTCCTGGAAAAAGATGCGCCGTTGGTGAACCATGCCTTTTACTGTGAAGATTTTGCAGGAGCGGCTACTGGAGGCAGTGGCGGAACTGAATCTAGCTTTTGCTAATTTCAATAGTATTCAATGAAGTTTGGATTCCCAGACTAATAGAGTAGCAAATGAGTTGGCTGTACTTGGGTATGAATGTGCAGAAGGATCGGATCTTATCCTGGGTTCACTTCCGTGTCACATTAATGTAATTGTTGCTGACGAATCATCAGCCCGTGATTCATGAGATGACCACCAGTTTTTTTTTTAAAAAAAAAAAAAATGGGCAGCGAGTTAATAACATGGGTTCCTCGTAACTCGCATCAGCAGCACACAGAACGAGGAAAAAAACATGCCACAATCGTAAGGAAAACAAAGTGATGACGTACGGACACCAGCACGGCAGCCCCGTTGGAGCGAATATGATGAATTGGAAAACGGAATACACGGCCTAGGTTGCAACAATGTACAGATAAAGAATCTACAATCTACGTATCAGTCTAATCTAAATTCAGAGTTACACTGATCGGCATGGACGACAGGCTGTGCAAGCACTAAACAAAGTTGCTCTACAATTGGGCAGCACAAGGGCTTGTTCACTTCCCGAGTCTTGACTAGTGCTTTATTATTGCGACCTGAAAAATGAAGAGGGGAAAATCTGGGCAAAGTATAACAGACGAAAACAAAACCCATTCATGGATCAGCATCCTATCAGGATCGGAAAAGGAAAACATTGAGAATGTGAGCTAAAAGCCGTAGTAGGCCTATTTTCTTTTCTTTTTTGTAGTAACATACTACTAAGTATATCATTATTTGTGGATGTTGCACCAACTGATTAAGGAAAACTAAATTTCAAATAACAGATAATGAGAACCTTGGGTATTACAAATTCACGTTTCAGGCCAAGGGAACATCCACAGATGACAGAAGGACGAACAATTATTCTGATTACCTGCAGCCTTAACTTTTCCAGGCACGTTCTTGCGCAGCTTGAATGCCCTACATTATGTCACAAGAATAAGCAGTATGACTGGAAATATGAATAAAGTAGTCAGAGCGCTAAGAAAACATTTAGATAATTTAATAAACTAGACTACCTGTTGAATCCTGTTGGGATCAATGGAACCAGCTGCCTGAAATTGAGAATAATTTAATTCCTGCATAAAAGTTTGAGCTACATAAATTTAGAATATCATAAATTTTCTTACATGATAACAAATAACACCATAAGAAAGAAAAACAAAGGCAAAGGGCAAATTTTCCAGAACTGACAACTAAAAATAAGAAAGTAAAATAAGACCTTACGGCTCAATCAATATAACAGATATATCCTTATCCTATTTTGTATTATGTGCACTAAAAAGAAGATTATAAAATAAAATTTTACATGAAATTCAAAAGCAACCAATTTGAATATATAGGATGTGAGCTATACTGAGAAAAATGCTAAAAAGGAGAATGGATTTCAAGAACTCTAGTTCATCCAAGAGAACTCTTTAAAGTATATATGGACAAAAGCAAAATACCATCATAAAACTATAGATTGCTATCTGGAACAAAAATAATATCCGACGAACCAAAACCATGACAGAACAGCATGTGCACCTGCTGTTGCATATGCATTTGTGTTTGTCCTTGTGCCTGGGGAAGCTGTTGAACCGGTTGCATGGATGAAAGCGATTGACCCTGTGGCGGTGACTGCAGTTGCTGTACAGCAATCTTTTGCTGGTGCTGTTGAAGCAAAAGCAGTTTCTGCTGTTGCTGCTCATACAACACATACTCTTCAGGCTTCTCCCACTACAGGGACACAGGAGCTCCTAAGAATAATCCACAAATTTTGCTAACATTTAACATGATGAGCATCATTCCTCACCTTACTTTCACGAGAAATGCTATTGTAGTAGTACTTAAAACCTTCAGGGGAGGTATGCTCTGTCCAATTACAGGTTAAAGAAACTGCAGGCGAAATAACCTGCTGTGGAATTGCATTAATGGTTGCAGGAATAATGGCACCAGGAGCACCAGGGTTACTGGATTGCACTGCCTGCCCAGACTGAAAATGAAGAATTACATAGACGCTTTTAGTGCATTTCATCTGAATATGTAACAGATCCAACAAAAACCAAAAACATATAAATGATGACATGGAAACTTATAAATGATGACAATTGAAGGCAGCAACAAGGGAAGCACAGAGTGATTTTATATCATAAAAGTTGCTATCCAATGTTGTAGCTATGAGGAAGTTACCTGCTGTTTAGGAACCTGTGCAGAGGGTTGCTGATTTAAGTTAGACTGCTGCTGCATTAGTTGTAGCTGTTGCTGAAGCTGATAAATCGCCTGCTGTGAAGACTGATAACTAGACTGCAAAGCTGCCTGCTGTTGAAGCAGCAACTGTGGTGCTTGTGAAGGCATCTGCTGCATCGACTGCTGGAGCATTTGGGGAGCAACACTGGTGGAAAGTTGCTGCTGGCCATGAACAGCTTGCAGTGGATTGGACTGTACTGATGGAGGGGCCTGTAAGGCACCTAGAGAAGCATTCTGTTGCATCAATGGCTGTGACGCAGGAGGTTGACCAGGTAATTGCATAGAAGAAATATTCTGGCCAAATGAAACAGGTCCCGTGGATTGTGGGACCTGAAGCTGCCCAATCTGTGGAATAGGCCCCTGCAGAGGCTGTCCTGACTGAGCATTCTGCAGTTGTACAGAGAAATTCTGTGGTTGACCAGGTGGCTTTTGCAAGGGTGGGATCTGTTGGCCTCCTAGATGGTGTCGTTGTACCATGGGAGTGTTCATGCCCTAAAAAGTAGAGTCCCCCATCACTATGACATAAATCGCATAAGGAAAATCATGAAATAAAAGGAAGTAATAATAATCCAAATTATACCATGTGTGAAGAAGTTGGCACAGCTGTCTGATTTGACAAGGAGCCATTTCCAGGGAGCATCAGAGGATGAAAAGCAGCCTGAAATGGTTTTTGGAACCAAAGGTTGGGAAGTGGACTAAACAAAAGTAAGACTAACAAAGGATCGACTTGAAACATACATTATCTGCTGATGTTACATTGCCACCACTTAGTGCCAAGGGATTGTCAGATCCAAAATTATTATATTGATTAGGTGCCATTGACCTTGGACTTGATGGACGCCAAGATTCAGGAGGCATTTGCCGACCCCTAGATTCATCAAGATTGGCTGTTGGCCTGAATTATAAACAATAAATAGCAATAAGAAACTTCAGATGAACTGATAAACTTCTTCAAGTACTCCATCCATTTTTAAATACAAGATGTTCAGCCATTTAGACCTTTAGGACAAGCTAATTACTTCAAAAATAAACAATTAGCTTGTCTTAAATGTTATATATAAAAAAAAGAACAGAAGATACGATTAAGAAAAATGCTTTCAATTGATTATTAGACAGATTCAGTAAGGCAGAAAATACACAGTTAGCACCTGTTTCATTTTCAGACATTTCATTGCAGTCTATGATCATAATCCTTATCTATCCCTATACTTTCAACATCTTTTGCAAATTATTTCAGACCTTATTATCATATTTGGTTTTCACAAAATGCACTTCAGTAGACGCCCTTAGCGTCAGCAACTCATGTGAGAGGAGCGACCATGCCTGTTTCACCTCATTAACAACTTAACTTAATTGTTCTTGAGAAAACATTGCTGAATAAGCAGTGAACTGAAACCTGATAACAAGTGCTGCATCCGATCGAGGACTGAAACCGGGACCTCCAAATGCAGGGCCACCCCTAACCAGAAAGGTAAATCAGAAAGCAGTGGTAATGATTATACTTATCTCAAGTAAATAAAATATCATATGCTATGCAACAAAGAAACATAGTCACAGTTGTTAATCACCTCGATTCTCCAGATCTAGGCCTCTTAGGATCAGCAAATCTAATGACTAATGGTTGCTCGCACCCCTGATACAGAAACAGATACATTATATCCAGAAAGCTAAATGCACAATATATCCGTTGGCATAGTAATTTACCCTCATTATGTAAGTCCCATTAAGGTCATTCATGGCTTCCACTGCAGGCTCTTTTGATGAGAATTTGACAAAGCCACATCCTTTACAATACATTACAAGTTAAAAACAAAGGTTGCGATGGAAGAGAATAACTAAAGCAAACAGGTATTTACAAACCTCGGCTCTGCTTCATGCCATCTCTCATAATATAAACATCTTCCACATGACCATATGGGGCAAAGATCTGAAAACCATATGCTTTTATCATCAATCCTTGGAAAAGCAAGCTCCTAAATGTGCGTTAATTATGTCCTCAAATGCAGACAAGAATACAGTATCACAAGTTGATTATGGACACCGAGCCATAGTTTCTAGATCTACAATACTCCCAGATAAGCAAATCACTAAATTGTCAAGGAACAAAAAGGGAAATAAGTTCAACCTACTTACTTCTTCAATCTCCTTTGGAGTTGCTTGCTTATTGAGGGACGCAACAAATAATTTGTGCTCAATGGCCCCTAGCAAATTTGTCACAGAAACTGATGAAATTGACCAATAAGTACAACAAACAAAAGATCTGAAGAAAAACAGCTATCATTTAACAAACCAAGCATAGCTTGCCTTCTAAATATGATTATATAACTCAGATTACAAGAACAAATAGTAAAAAAAAACTTAAATGTATTTTTCATTTTGAAGAAAAACTTGTCGAACATCGGTTGAGGTGGTTCGGCCATGTCCAAAGGAGATTTTCAGAAGCACCAATGCATTGTGGAGTCCTAAGTCGAGATATTAATGTGAGGAAAGGGAGAGGAAGACCGAAGCTGACATGGGGGTAGGCAATAAAAAGAGATTTGAAAGGTTAGGATATACCTAGAGACCTTTGTTTGGATGGGAATACTTCAAAATCAGCTATCGACGTGCCTGAATCGTGACTTGGGGCTCATGTTGGGTTTCAACTCTAGCCTACCCCAACTTGCTTGGGACTAAAAGGCTTGGTTGTTTGTTGTAATAGTATTTTTCAGATACAGAAAAAATGCAGAATCAGAGAAAAAGTCACTTGTAATTTGATCAAGAAACATGTACATGTAACTGTACAACGTAAAAACAAGATTGGTAAAGCACAACAAATTTGTCTCTACATGCTAGTATACTACAACAAACAAAATGTTCTCTGATAAATGACATGTAGAGGTATGCTGCTAGAGTTTAGAGAAGCTGGAAATATGTAGAGGTATTTGTGTGTGAGACTATGGGGGTGTGTTGTACTCTCCGTTCTTATTATTAATGCAAAAAAAATAGTGTTGAATATGCACCTTTTGAATATATGATTAAATAAAATAATCACAGAATTTTCAAAAATTGAGCATATAAAGCAGGTAGGCGTGTTAAGGTTGCTGCAAAACCAGTATAACATACAACGTACACAGGCCACTAATAGGTAAACTACCAGAGGCTTACCATGTCGTTGCCTCTCACCATCAGCATATCTAACTTGAATAGGGCCCGTCGCCTAAATATAAACAGATTTACAGTCAATAATCAGCAAACAAAAACAAAGCTTAAGAAATACTCCTCTGTCCCAAATTATAAGTCATTCCAACTTTTTTAGTCAAAGCATCTCATGTTTGGCCAAAACTATAGAGAATTACAAAAAATTATGATATTAAACAGATATGCTACGGAAATATAATTAAATAATTAATGAAGAATCTAATAATACTTATTTGGTATCATAGATGTTATTATTTTATTTTATTATATAAATTTGGTCAAAATTGAGATGCTTTTACTCTCCAAGAAAATTGGAGTGACTTATAATTTTGGACAGAGGGAGTAGCTTACAAGGTACATACTCCAGGTAAAGTGTACTGGTTGTGCAGACCCCTGATGGCCCTCTCTGCCTCTTCAGAAGTAGCATATTTAACAAAACAACAACCTGGAATTCACAAAATGTAAATTACTCATCCAGATACTATTTTCTGTATATCTCATTGTGATCTGATATATATAATAGTTAGCAGTGAACAGAAGGCACAAAGAAGACATGTTACGTTTAAACAGGCACATAAACTTCAACTAACATTTGCTTTATATATAGTTCTAAACAATCAAGAAAAACAACCAAGCCATTTCACAGTTCAAGAGCAAGACCATGCAGGAGTATATTAAAGCATGAAAGAGTACAGAAATATTATAAAGACTTTGCAGAACATGTCACAATATCAATTTTAAGTTATGCTCTGTATTTACAACACTGACAGACACTCCTCAATTTAGAAGTAAAACCTAAAACATAGAACATCAGGTACATAGTCGCAAAAAAAACAAAAAAAAAAAGAACATCAGGTACATCAAATTAACACACTAAAGCTGGGTTGCACTAAAATTTTAGTGACACCCAAATGCATTACATGGAATGAAGAAAATAAGTGCACTTCACACATCAAAAAGCTCGAGGATAATGAACTCCAGAGCTGTGGTATAATTACAACTGTATTTGCGCTTAGGATGACATTTTGTGCAGAAAATGCGAATGGTGACAGGGCCTTAACAAGGCAATAATGCAGCCAAATTGCAAATACAATAGGTAGTGTTTCATAAGAAACTGGACATCAACATGTTCAAGAAAATTGCTAGGGTTGAACTGAAGAAGGTTTAGACGAGGTTCATGCTCCAATTATATTTAATGCACATTGAAAAGAAACAATCAAATCAACTGTGATGCCAACTCAACCAGCATCTGACATCATGCATTAATAACCATTTAGGTAGAAAATATAATGTTAGTCCATTAAATGAGAGTATTATATCTGTCAGAAGACAGGGTCCACTACTAGCTGCTGAGTACGAAAGTACACCAACAATATTGATCAACAGATTCCATCCATCTAACGCATCCAACATATGATCTTAAACTGCAGATTGATTCACATTGAAGGTGTCAATCAAATCATGTCTGATGAAGGATTTGAAATCCAGGCGTGCACTTATATCACACAAGTAATGCAGCCAGAATCAGTGTTCAGCTTCAATTTTCCCAAAGATAACATAAGCAGCAAAGACCAATAAAAGAGTTCATGCACAAGGACTTTCCGGGTGCATTTTCATCAGCTGTATGTCAAATGATCTGATCCAGAATAGGATTAACACTGACCAGTCAGGCTGCGGTTGCAAGGATAATATTCCTGCAAGCCAAGCACTTTGGGTGACGATCATCACACAGAACAGCTGAAGCGTCATTAGCTAAGTGGACATGCTTACATTAGATGCAAGACGCACAGCTCTGGTACATCATCATGTGTCATCGACATTCAAATCCAAGTTACAGGACTTTAAGCGCCATTGCAAACTATATCAGACAAGCTTTACCATTAGCTGGAAGAATTATCACAAAGACTGCGTTTATGTAGATATTTCAAGTGAACAGAAGATATCATCATAACAGATGTCATGTCAAGCAACACCATCCAGTATAGGAAACACTAAGCACATCCAAAATTTACACTCAAATATCCACAAATTGCATACAGCAAGAATATACCAGTCAAAGCCACAACTCACAAGATTCATAATATTCAAAGACCAGGTTGTCGACAATATTGGTATCCATTGAATCAGATGATTCTTGATTGATGGTGCACAACACAAGATTTCCAAACAGTACAAGGTCATCAACACCACCCACCAGCTACCATCATTTGTGACAGGCTGACAACAATATGCAGCTATACCACATCATCGAATAACTCATGTTTTGAGGGCTTCAATCGCTTACATTAAGGAATTCCACATCATATGCGATTCATGATTACATGGATAACAAATCTTAAACCACGAAAGGCAAAGCATGGGAAGTTTTGTATTGATTCATTATAAGGTTATATAAGTTCTTGCAACAAAATCAAGGCACACAGATGCAAAGGTGAAACTACAACATCATTGCTGCTAAAACGACAGGACATCTGGAAGGTCAACATCATCTAAACACAGCTTTGGGTACCAAATTTGCTGCCTTGTGTAGCAGCAGAGTTGTGGCTAGTTAGGTTGCAGTAATCAGCGGACAGTTAGTCATTTCCGTTCTAGTCTTCTACTGAATGTCTGAATCCACAGGAGACGAACAGAATAGAAGCGCAGGAAATGAAAATCAACAACTGCCAGTCTAACTGAGAGAAGATGCAACCTTGTTGCTCCTATAACCTCTCAGAAACCTGAAAACAAAAGAGATACTTGATTGTGATAATACAAGAAAAACAAAGCCATAGCTGACCTTGCTGTTCACCGGTCTTCCTATCCTTAATTAAAGCAACTTCAAGAACGTCTCCATGTTCCTCAAATAAAGGACGAACCTGAAGACACAAGAATCTGTCACAAACTGAATAATAACAACAAAAATCTAAATAACAGAAAAATAAAGCATCACAGTCACAGAAAAAATGCATATTTTACTGGATTTATTCAATATTCAACTTGTTAGCCAAACAAGTAAATAACTAATACAAGGCTGGAACTGACAAGAAAAGGTGTAAGCTTTGATTGGACCCTTAAAATCCAAGAATTCACTCAAATATGTATATCTATGAGCTGATATATATGGCAAAAGAGCTTTTGCATCTTTTATATTGTATAAGCTACCTTAGAGAACTTAGGCTCTGTTTCGATCCCATGGAATCTTTAGACCACTTTAGCTCTTGAGGATTCAAACAGGAGGTCTAAAGTGTTATCTAAGGTTTAGCCAAAATCACAAAAATTTTAAACCACACAACTGAGTTAAAGTGGTCTAAAATTTTAGTCCTTAACTTTAGCCAACTTTGGACCATATAGGGTCCAAACAGGGCCTTAGTTAGAAGCTTCTAGATTACTCTGTGCAAAGTGATAAACAATGATAGCACAACATTATCAGTACAAAAAAAACTATAGCAGATAAGGATAAATACAATTTTAAATAAAAGATGCTAGCAGAACATAAAAACTTTAATATGCAAGAATACAAGATAATAGCATGGAAGTAATGCTCACATCTTCTTCAATTGCTGTCCTCGGAACAGATCCGACGAAAAGTTTGACATAATTACTTCTACTATCATGATCTGCAGGAACTTTCAAGAGCAATATCAATATTTGACAAAGAAAGGATAAGAGAATAGGATTAAGATTTTTTTTTTCCGCTTAAGCCCGATCACATACAACACTTTTCCATATGGTCTTCCTACCATGGAATGATAAATTCAACAATTTTTTACCAATATATTTGCTGTATAACATTGGATTGAAAAGGGAGCTTGAGAGTTAAAAGAAAAAACTAAATAAAATTTAAGTAACCTAACTCTAACTAAAGTTTTGAGATGTCTAACGGTTGTTTGGACTTTGGACCAAAGGCAACAGTTGAAGTGAAGTTTTGAGATCCTTGTAATGTTGGATTGGAAAGGAAGCTTCTTCAAAGTTAAAAGGAAAAACTAAAATAAAAGTTAAGTAACCTAACTCTTAACTAAAAGTTTTGTGATGTCTGGGACCATGTTTGGGGACCAATGGTAAACCTGTTGACAATTAACAGCGAAGTTTTGACATGTTTTAGGGACCAACTATAAAACTAGTCATTAGTCAATAATTCACACTTCCACAATCTAATTAGTTAAAAATAAATGTTGGTATTAACAGATCTGTCCAAACTAAATTGCAAATTCTACAAATTGAAAACATATAATATATTATCTCAGTAATCAATAAAAACCTAAGAAGAAAAATCCAAACTCATGGTGTTACAGAAGTTAACGCATCAAGGGAGAACTGTGGCTGTCCCTCCCTTCACATGTAGAAAACCAGGACAGGGTGTCTACATCCGAAAACAATTAGCAGCTCGTCTATTCAAATGGTTGGGTGGTTTTGTCATTACAGCACATGCAGCTATGACAATATTACGCATCTTAATCTTGCTTGGCTTTCTGAACTTCAGAATACTTGTTAAGTCCAAAACTTGACTTATCAGTTCTACAAAGTACCGAGGAAGTTGATTGAATTTGCATCAATAATCGGAGGTCCAAACCCGCCTCTCTATCAGCACCAAAACCCTAGCTACGCTTAACCAAGCTCAAGTTCCCCATCATGGGGCGTCACAACCCTAATAATCGCATAGCAGCCAAAAGGCCCACATAACTTTGGAACGAACCTTGGAAATCACCACGGCCTCCGCCTCTGTTGCCGCCGCTGTAGCGGTGCCTCTGCTCGCCGAAGTCGTTCCCGCCACCACCACCGCCTCTGTACCCTCCACCACCGCTAGAATAGTCGGAAGAACCACGGTACGGGTGGAACCTCCCGCCACCGCCACCTCCATCTGCCGCACCGCGGGAGGAGTAGCGATGTGGCGGGCTACCCCCTAATCCGCCACCGCCGCCGCTGCCGGACCAGCGGGAGGAACCCCGCTGGAACCGGGCTCCAGAGCGGTCTCCGCCGCTCGAGGGGCCGCCGGAGCGATCGACGCCGCGGTGCATGACGCGGAGCTAGGGTTTTGCGGGGAAGCGGGTGAAGAGCACGATAGCAATGGAACTATGGAAGAAGGGAGGGACAAATACTGGGAGCAGCCGGAGGGATCGGCGCTAGGCGGGGAGCCCATGGGTGGATTCGGAATTGGGATTCGGCCGATATTTTTCCGACCTATTCGAAAATTGGTCTTTTTTAATAATATAAATAAATACTTTAAACCATTAATTACAAATCTTGCATGCGAAAAAAATGGGTTAATTCGAATGTTGCCATTACAATTTTTCAAGTTTTGAAATCTATCATTGCTATTCGTGATATTATAAATGTGACATTATAATTTCTATCAAATGTGATTCATGCCATTAACTACGCTTGGAACGATATGTGACCCCACTTGCAGATGTACATATGCGGCCACATTTTTCGTATTGTCCATATTACCACAGCCTTATACACGAGCTGAAGTGAGCTCGCTCTGCTGGATTTCTCTCATGTCTTCTCTTTCTGTTTAGAACCCTAATACGCCCCCTCCCCCCCCACACGCAGCGAGTCGATGATAGCGGCGCGGCGAGGAGGTCCGGCCACCTTCGAGCACTTTGGAACTATTTCCCCAGCAAGAATTGAAAGAGGAAAAAGCTGCAGCGACGCTAGCAAGGAGGTCCTGCTGCGGCGGCTCGGATTTGGCAGCGAGGCGGTCCTGCTGCGGCGGCATGGGCGAGACCGCTGTGGCGGCACAGCGCGGCATCTCAGGAGAGTTAGCTGCGGTGGCGCGGGCGAGTCGGGCCAGCGGCAGCTGTGCGGGCGAGTCGCGCAGACTTGGATTTAGCAAGAGGGGTTACACAAGGGAGAACACCAATACTGACGCACGGCGCGTTTCCGCTGCTCAGGTTTGACAAAATCGTTGATGGCTTCATATGGGGTTGCAAAGGCAGCAGCTTTTATTGATTTCGTATGGCTTCCTATGTGAATCTTCTGAAGAAACCCATCCAGGCTGCAAGAATGAACAGATAGATTTAATTTTTGTTTTTTCAAAAATAAATGGAACTATGGATAATGGATTGATAATTTTAGCTGTAACATATATTTATGTAATTGGCGTAACTTTAGTCCTAATGTTTGCAATCTTCGCATTTACAGAACTGCAGGATACTAAACTGGCTAAATGAACAATGCTCCTGTACTTCCTTTTGGTTGATGCCCTTGTTCCAAAAAAACACAATATAGATGGCCCTGAACACATACATAAAACATGCCAGAACCTACTGAACCTACGGCACAAGATCCACACTTTGAGCCTGCTAGGGAGCCAGACATGTTTGATAATGAAGAGGAGTAAGTGGGCACTGATGATGAACACAACTATATACCAGTACCACCTGCATAGCCAACCACATATGCCACTGCAACACAAACATCTGATGACGATTCTAATTATATTCCTGCTGAAGGAGGTGTTCCTCTTGAGGCAGAAGTTAATGATGCAGATCCTTAGGAGATAAATGTCCATCATGATCCAGAAAATCCAAAAATTGTGAAAGGTGCCTTGTTTCCTGATATCATAGCATTCAAGAAAGCTGTAAGGCACTATGCCGTGACAAAAGGATTTGAATTTGCTGATCTAAAGACTAACAAGACCAGGTTCATTGCCAAGTGCAGCGGAGGGCTGCCCATGGAGAATACATGCTTCAAGGATTTATGATGGCAAAACAATAGAGGTATAATTCTATCCAAAATTGTAATATCTATCTATCTATCTATCTATCTATATATAAGAAATATTCAGCTACAACGGGGTATAGCTGCCCACCTAGGGAGGGTAACTATCCGCACCGATACTACCGTTGGATTCTCATACACATTGCATCTAGACCGTCCACAGGGAGATGATGACACCAGGATTCATGGTTCATGGAGCTTGCCGCCGAGGAGATGGGGTCATGGCGCAGGTGCTGGCTGGGAGTAGTAGCTTTCTGGCCTTTCCCAGCCACCGCTACTGTCCTTTGATTTCTCCTTTTTGGGTGGAGTTCTGGAGGTCAGTTGCCAGCTACACTAACGTCGTCACGTCCTGTGAGTGATGTCCGAATCCAGAAGATTGATCTGACGGCTGTGATCTATATGGGTAGCTACCACCCGTGGGTGGGTAGGTACCACCAGTTGTAGAAACTTCACACACACACACATATATAGGCATATATTTGTAACATATTTGTAACTGCAGATTAAAGTACTGCCTGCTGACCATAACCGTTCTACTACAAAGCTGAGAGAAGAAAAAATGGCAACACAAGACTGGTGTGCTAGCAGGTTGACAGAATGGCTCAAGAAAAATCCAAACAAAAGTGCCAAGGATGCTAGGGACAAACTAGAAAATGATTATGGCATCAAGTTGAAGTATTATAAGGCATGGGCAGGTATGAAGCTAGCTCTTCAGCACATACATGGTAAATATGAGGAAAGTTTTCAATTGTTGGTGAACTAGAAAGCACAAATGGAACTTAGTTCACCAGGAAGCATTGTAGAAATAGAGGTAGAAGGGAATAAAAAACAGAGGTTCAAAAGGATTTTTGTAGCCTTAAAACCTTATGTAGATGGTTTTTTGGCAGGATGCAGACTTGGTAAATACATCGAGTGGTTGGTTTCAACTACTGTTGTAGATGGGCACAACTGGTTTTATCATTTGGCTAATGCCATTTTTGACTCAGAAACAGAGGACAATTGGAAATGGTTTATGCAGCAGTTGCATAATGCTATAGGATAGCCTTAGTGATCTGTACAGATGCTTGTAAAGGGTTAGAAAGTGCAGTGGGAGCAGTGTTCCCACAAGCTGAGTATAGAGAATGCATAAGGCACCTGTATTCAAATTTCATGAAGTACTACTAGGAAGATGTGTTCACCGATCACTTATACCCAACAGCAAGAAGCTACAAGAGGGACTGTTCAAGTGGCACATGCAAAAAAATATATGATGTTGCACCAGATGCCATAGAATTCCTAGAGCAGCATCACAAATTCACAATAGACTGTGGTATAGATGTGGGTTTTCAAAGAAGAGTAAATGTGACTACTTGACCAACAATGTATTTGAGAGCTTTAATGCTCAAATCAGACACATGAAAGGACCGTTGTTGCATGAATTGGTTGATGGCCTAAGAGAGCTCATCATGGAGAAGAGGTTTTTGAGGAGGAAGATTGCTAGGGAAATGCATGATGGTATACTCCCTAATGTCATGAAGGAGTTGAATGCTATCAGCAACAATCTCAAAGTGGTCAAGGTATCAAGTAGTGATGAAGACATTGCCGATGTGACACTTCTGGAAAACTAGAACAATTACAGGAGACACATAGTTGATCTCCAACATCATTCATGTTCATGCAGAGAGTGGCAGCTCACAGGCAAGCCCTGCAAGCATGCCTACGTCCCGTGTTCTTATGGATTGCATTGCTATGAGATGAGATATGGGATCTGTCTAGATGTTAGATCCCTGCCCCTCATTATATAGTCTGAAGGGACAAGGTTATAAGTAAACTAACCAAATTGGTACAATAACCGTGCGGTGCACGTCGACCAGAGCTATGCGCCGCACGCCTTCGTCTTCAGGGCTGGGCCAGCTTTGATGGTGCGAGACATGTAGTGTCATGCGGGTATACGTCTAACAACCCTAAAAATCCACACAATCTAAAAATCCCAACCAATTAAAATTTTTCATTTATTTATTGTGAAAACCCATTTTTCTTGTGCAAGCATATAGGTTTCATTATGAAATTGGTAAATAAAGGAGTGTAGTTTGCATTTTAATTCCATTCACATAGAATAATAACTTATGCATCACATTTGGGATTTATTGCAATTTATGTTTGTATTTACTCAATATTTAAAATGGGCAATATATGTATATATACACTAAATTGAAAATAGAAAAGGAGAAAGAGAGTTAGGCCAGCCATTCGGCCAGCCGGATCGCTAAGCCAGCCCAAGCCAGCCCGACCCTCCTCTCCTCATCTCACCGCGCGCGGCCCACGTCGCGGCTCGGCAGCGCACGCGCACGACCGGCACACACGCGCTCGCGCTCGCGCTCGCTGCCAACCCGGCCCCGCCTGTCAGCCGCTCTCGCCCCCCCACTGTTCTTCTTCCTCACGAAGGTGACGCGCCTGCCGGGGGTGTCACGCGAATGGCGTGACCCCGGTCCCACAGCCGACAGCATGGCAGAGCCCTGACCCCGCTGTCCCCCTCCTGTCCCCTCCTTTCTTGGCCGCCAAGCGAGCCCGCGTGCACCCTGAAGCCCTAGCGTCGAGCGGCCGAAGCCCTCTGATCTACCGAGATCAATCGCGGCCGTCCGCCATGGGAACCTACCAAGCTCGCCTATAAATTGGAGCACCCCGAAGCCCTACCCTCATTTTCCCTCGCCGCCACCGCAGCACAGACCGGCACACCGCACCAAACCGAGAGAGAGAGCGTAGGAGAAGGGCGGAGCAGAGGAGGAGAAGCTGCCGGAGCGCCGCCGCCGCGGAGCACGCCGGAGCCGGACACGGAGGAGAAGCCCGAGCTGCGGACGAGGAGCGGCACGGCACTGCGATCGCTCTGCACGGCTCCGACTCGCCACTGCACCGCCATCCTAGCTTCACCGACACCACGGTGAGCCACCGCACGCCATGTCCGAACCTTGCCCTGCTTTTGCCATGGCGTTCCACCCTCGGAACGCGCAGGCACGAGCCCTTACCGGCTCGGGAAGATCACCTGCACCATGCACTCATTCGACCGGCCGAAACCCCCGGACTACAAGCTTGCTAGACCGAGAACGCAGCACGACGCGTTCTCGGCGGAGCGCGCTCACCACCGACGCGTTCCGACGCCGAATCATCCGTTCCGAGTAATCCGACTAGCACCCGTATAGGTTAGAGCGTCGTGGAGCACCGCCACGACCCCCTCGAGCTAGCTACGCGGATCTAAGTGCTAGAGGAAGCCTGAATCGCCTTGGCCGCGTGCGCCGCGACCTTACCGGAGCGCCGCCGCGAGCCGTCGCCAAAAGAAGGTCATGCCGTGGCTAAAGTTCGCCACCAGAGTGTTGTATGCCTCTCTGGCCTCACCAATTTGACAAGACCGCATTCGATTGAACCAATACTTGGTCGTAGCCGCGATGCCGCCTTCCGCCGTCGTCGGCGACACGCCGCCGCCACAACCGAGCACCTTGGAAAGCTCGGTAGCCAAAATTGGTAGTTGGTATACCATCGCCATAGACCCTGGACGCGTATACACCTCGTAGAAGACCTCCTTAGCCCCGCCGGAACCTCACCGTCGCGACGACATCGCCGCCGACAGGTTCCGCCTCGCCTAAATCCGTTCCGAGTACCCCCGGTCGCCTCGCGCTGCGGAGAAAGGCCGCCGAGGTTCGCCAAGTCTGCCTCGGCACCGCTGCTAGATAGCCGAGCCCCGAATCACGACTGTCGCCTTGGCTACGTGCGCCTCCACCTCGTCGGAGAACCGCCGTATGCCGAGGGAGAGAAGGAGGCCATACCACGACTCTAATCCGCCACCATCTGGTCGGACGACTGCCTGAGCACGCCAATTGGGGAAAGCCGAGCCCTGTCTTGCCGAAATATGGCCATCGCCGCCCTGTCATGGTCCGCCGCACCGGAGAGACACCGCCGCCTTGAACAGACGCCCTGGAACCCTGCTAGCACCGAATCTCCGATTCGCCCGAGCCTCCCCAGGAGAGCTCGGGAGAGCAGCACCCTCGGCGCACCAAATCTCCGATTCGCCCGAGACTCCCCAGGAGAGCTCGGGAGAGCAGCACCCTCGGCGCACCAAATCTCCGATTCGCCCGAGCCTCCCCAGGAGAGCTCGGGAGAGCAGCACCCTCGGCGCACCAAATCTCCGATTCGCCCGAGCCTCCCCAGGAGAGCTCGGGAGAGCGGCACCCTCGGGCGCCCAAATTTCCGATTCGCCCGAGCCTCACCGGGAGAGCTCGGGAGAGCGGCACCCTCGGGCGCCCAAATTTCCGATTCGCCCGAGCCTCACCGGGAGAGCTCGGGAGAGCAGCCCCTTCGGCGCCCACATTTCCGATTCGCCCGAGCCTCCGCGGGAGACCTCGGGAGAGCGGCACCCTCGGGCGCACCGAATCTCCGATTCGCCCGAGCCCTCCGCGGGAGACCTCGGGAGAGCGGCACCCTCGGCGCCCCGAATCTCCGATTCGCCCGAGCCCTGCCGAGCTAAACCGAACTACGCCGAGCACCGCCAAGCTACCCCCGACCACCGCCGAACTATGCCGAGCTCCGCCGAGATACCCCCAACCACAGCCGAGCTACCACTGACCACCGCCGAGCCACGCCGAGCTACGCCAACTCCGGCAACTCTCTGGGAACCAGCATCGAACACCTGGTGGGCGACCATCGGGTCTGTGTTCTGTTGAGGCACCACTTGCCGCACTACTGGACCCGCGCGCCACGTGGACCAATCCCAAGCTGCCCCTATTAACCAACCAGTTTTCCCATTTTCAGAAAATAGGATAATCTTCGGAAATTCATAACTTATTCATACGATGTCCAAAAATTGCGCACCATATATCAAAATTCTCAGAAAAATGAGATCTACAATCTAAGACTGTGTTTTTGTGCATTTGGCTCTTTATTTTATTGGATTTTTCTGAAATACTCTATAGGAGTCGCTGACGCGACTATTTCGTGTTCGATTTCAGAGCCGGAGGAGGATCTGACTAAGGAAGACGACCACGAGTACTTTCAGGAGCTAGGAGACGACTACGAAGGTGCCACGTCCCACCAAATCCTTAGATCCTATTACGCATTGCAAATGACATTGTTGCTATTGCTTTATGATTATGTATGGATTGGTTGCATGGTAGTATATTTGAATTCCCTGCCTTGATAAGACTTTACCCTGCTATCCGCTGTTAGGTTAGCTGCTGCTTAATTTACTGTTACTCTTCCACTACTTTCTACTTGCTATATGCTATGTGGTGGAATTGGGATGGTGTATAACTGATTATAACCACTGGTAGAGAGTGCTGCGTGCGTCTTGGGTGCGTGGTAAGGGTTGATGTCGACCAAGTGGGATGTGAGACAAGCCCATGGGGCAAGTCGTGCCGGGGGTGCAACCTGGGCATCCCCAAAGTGAGATACCTGTGGCGGGTAAAGTTGTTGAGGAGGTTCCGGGTGGGATAGCCTTGGTGGTTTGAAACCCGTGGACGGAGGTGCTGTGATAGCACGGGGAGAGTATCCCCTAAGTGGAGATGCCTGCTTGGTCACAACCTAGGATCTGACTAGTGACCGGAAACATCTGGATTCCCTTGCTACTCGCTCGCTTCTGATGGGCGGGAGACGGCTGGACTACTTGGTAGGGCGGTACCACTACTGCTAGGTTGAAAGGTGATAAGGGTGGGCGGTGACGGATGGAGAGATTCCCGTACCGTCCTAGATGCGCAGTACCACTGGTTGGGCCCGGTGCTGCGTCTCCCAGTCTCAGCATGACGGTGTTGGATCCGGAATATCCCAGGGCTGAGTGGTAGGGTGGCATCGACCTAGGCAAGCAAGCACCCGGAATTCTGCCTAGATGATTGTACAGCATCGATGATGGCTAATCTTGTGAGTAGTGAAACCTCTGCAGAGTGTATGGTTGATCGATCGATACATAAGTCAACTCGTTGGCTATGGACCTTTCCTAATGTTTCTGCAACCACTATTAGATGAGAGCATATTCTTTTCTCCCCCTGGATAACATTGTTCCGGCAGTGTACCCGTTGTGGTAGTGTGCCGCTGAGATAGGCCCGAGAGGGAGTTGGGCCTGTCGAATGAGAGTGAGGTGTGGGTATGTGAGGTGTGGTGATGGGAAAAGGGATAATGGTGTTAACTGGTGATAAAGCTTGACTAAATAAACATTGATTACAGCTGCATAGGAAAACCTCAGCCTATAGGTCTGCTTGTATAGCCTTGCATCCACTTTCCACAAAGCAAATGCTGCATAGGTGGGCTCCGTGGCCAGTACAAATCGTACTGATAAATTTGCTGTCAGGTGACGAGAATGAGTACGACTTCGAGGGAGATGATGACGAGGAATAGGGTCACGTGCTACACTCAAGTTGGCCGTGAAGGATGAATCGCTTCCGCATCTTCTAAAGCTTCTCTGAATGTTGATTCCGCCAGTGTGGCGATGTAATAAATATTTATGTAAGACTTAATTATCGTTGTATGGATCCTGGTGTTAACTGAGATATGGGTAATTTCATGGATTGTCCCAAGCAATCTGTTGAATTACAATTCGAGCCTGTGGATTTCCCTTCGTGGAAATCGAGGTCGTTTCAGTTGGTATCAGAGCCATACTTGACTGTAGGATGAGACCCATAGAGAATGGACGTTAGAATAGGAAGCCAGACTCTCTTTCGGTTATATTACCGACCTTGCATTCACTTTTTATGCAATGGCTTATCTAATACAAGGACCTGCTAATCCGTTTCTTGAAAAATTCACAGATGACCAGCCTTGGACCACCACTTCGTCCACAGCACGACGGCACTATTGAGATCCCGATCAAATGGCTATTGACCTTATGCACCAGTAGCTTATGGGACCCTGCGTAGCCCTTAGACTAGTGATACCATGAGTTGTCCTGTCATTGGCTATCTGCGCATAGCACGATCTTCTTAACAGCTAGGAACATCCTTTATATAATAATAACCATGTGACGAGTGACATTTGGATCTTAAGCTTCTTATGGTTCTCTATGCTTCTTTGGTTGAGTGTAGGATAGCATGAAAAATGTTTTAATTCATTTAAATCGTTGAAAACATCTAACTTCTACTTAAACCACTATAAGATTATTACAGCACGAAAGCATAACATACCTGTAACCCCGAGAGCAAACCCCATCCTAACTAGCTCGCCCTTAGGAACCTTCAGAAGCATTCACATATGTAGGGGAGTGATAATCACAATCGAGGGACTTGACTTTCGAGCTGACCTAACCCTACTACCCTCCAATAGCTTAGATGTCATTTTAGGCATGGACTGGCTAACCAAACACCGGGGAGTGATATCTTGTTCACCTAGATATGTTCAGGTAACCCACCCTTGGGGAACAGCTGTCCGATGTGTACCCCAAACCGAGAGAGTCCAAGCCCTCCTATGTGCCCTGGAGACTAAAGCAGATAAGACAGAGCTGACATTCAGAGATGTGCCAGTAGTCTGTGAGTTCAATGATGTATTTCCAGAGGAATTGCCAGGAATGCCACCAGATAGAGATGTGGAGTTTGTTATAGAGCTGATGCCAGGGACTGCACCGATTGCCAAAAGACCCTACAAAATGTCGGCTGATGAGTTGAAGGAACTCAAGAAGCAGCTGGGAGAATTACTGGAGAAGGGTTTCATTAGGCCTAGTGCTTCGCCCTGGGGATCTCCCGTTTTGTTTGTCAAGAAGAAGGATGGCACGATGAGGATGTGCATTGACTACCGGAATCTGAATGCGGTTACAGTCAAGAATAAGTACCCATTGCCCCGCATCGATGATCTGTTAGATCAATTGAGCAAGGCCAAGTACTTCTCAAAGATTGATCTCCGATCAGGATATCATCAGATGAAGATCAGGGAAGAAGATATCCCGAAGACTGCATTTGTCACTAGATATGGACAGTATGAGTGCACAGTAGTCTCATTTGGACTCACTAATGCTCCAGCATACTTCATGAACATGATGAACAAGATCTTCATGAATGAGCTAGACAAGTTTGTAGTGGTATTCATTAATGATATATTGGTTTATTCAGCCTCAAAAGAGGAACATGAACATCATCTGAGGACCGTATTGGAGAGGTTGTCTCGCAACCAGCTATACGCCAAATTCTCCAAGTGCGAATTCTGGCTTGAGGAAGTTGCTTTCCTTGGACACGTACTGTCAGGAGAAGGAGTCGCAGTAGACCCAGCCAAAATTGAAGCTGTGAAAGAGTGGGAACAACCCTGTAATGTGTCAGAAATCAGAAGCTTTTTGGGACTTGCAGGATACTATCGCAGATTTATTGAAAATTTCTCCAAGATTGCAAGACCCATGACCAACTTGCTGAAGAAAGAGAACAAGTTTATATGGACTCCTGAATGCGAGAAGAGTTTTCAGACCTTGAAGGAGAAGCTCACTACTACACCTGTACTAGCCCTGCCCGATATTCACAAGGATTTTGTTGTATATTGTGATGCCTCTCGGCAAGGTTTGGGCTGTGTACTAATGCAAGAAGGAAGAGTGATAGCTTATGCCTCAAGACAGTTGAAGGAACATGAGCAGCGATACCCGACTCATGACCTAGAACTTGCAGCCGTGGTACACGCACTCAAGATTTGGAGACACTATCTGATGAGCAACAAGTGTGACATATACACCGACCACAAGAGCCTGAAGTACTTCTTCACACAGGAAGATCTGAATATGAGGCAGCGCAGATGGCTAGAACTCATCAAGGACTATGATCTTGAGATCCATTACCACCCAGGGAAGGCTAACATAGTCGCTGATGCACTTAGCCGCAAAAGCTACTGCCATACCCTCATCACCAAGTCTATGCCGTCTAAGCTCAGGAGAGAGTTTGACGCGTTCCAGCTCGAGGTAATCTCCTATGGCACGCTAAATGAGCTTCGCGTCGAGTACAATCTCACCTCACGAATCCGTGAAGCGCAAAAGAACTGTCCTGAGATAGACTATATCCGTGGTTTGATGAAGCTGGGAAGAGGCCCCGAATACCGAGAAGATGAGCAGGGAACTGTATGGTACAAAGATAGAATCTGTGTACCAACGGATTCAGCGATACGAGAAGAGATTCTGTCAGAAGGGCATGACTCCAAATATTGCATTCACCCAGGGTCAGCCAAGATGTACCATGATCTAAGGAAACACTTCTGGTGGGAGAATATGAAGGCAGACATTGCAGGGCATGTAGCCCGATGTGACACTTGCAGCAGAATCAAGGCCGAACATCAACGACCAGCCGGCCTACTACAACCCCTCGCAATTCCAGAATGGAAATGGGAATGCATTTCGATGGATTTTATCGTTGGGTTACCCCGCACCGAGAAGAAACACGATTCAATTTGGGTGATAGTCGACCGTTTGACCAAAGTCGCTCACTTCATTCCCATCAGCATTGGCTACGATGCCGAACGGCTGGCGGATTTATACATAACCCACATTCTGAGACTACACGGGGCACCCACAAGCATAATATCTGATCGAGGCTCACAATTCACGTCTCGATTCTGGCAAGCCTTGCACAAATCCATCGGAACCAAGCTGGACTATAGCACGGCTTATCACCCACAAACTGACGGTCAAACAGAAAGAGTGAACCAAATTCTCGAAGATATGCTCCGAGCTTGTGTGATAAAATACAAGACCAGTTGGGAAAGCTGCTTACCCCACGCTGAATTCTCGTACAACAACAGCTATCAAACAAGCCTCAAGATGTCACCGTTTGAGGCATTGTATGGGAAACCCTGCAGGACCCCACTAATGTGGTCAGAACCCGGAGAGAGAGCCTTCTTTGGCCCTGCTAAGATTGTAGAAGCAGAGGAAGGCGTAGCCCAGGTCAGAGAAAATTTGAGAATTGCACAGAGTAGGCAAAAGAGCTATGCAGATAGGAGACGTAGAGAGCTTGAGTTCAAGGTTGGGGATTATGTCTACCTCAAGGTATCTCCACTTCGTGGCACTGTCAGATTCCACGTGAAGGGGAAATTGGCACCAAGATATGTTGGGCCATACAAGATCTGTAAAAGGGTTGGAAAGCTTGCTTACAAGCTGGAACTACCGGAGGAATTATCTGGAGTACACCCCGTGTTCCATGTCTCGCAATTAAGGAAGTGTTTGAAGCTTCCCGAGAAGCAAGTTCCTACGGATGCATTAGACCTGCAAGACACACTTGAATACAAGGAACATCCGATCAAGATCTTGGCACGGGATACCAAAGAGACGCGAAACAAAACCATTCCGATGTGCAAGGTACAGTGGAGCAATCACACTGAAAGGGAAGCTACGTGGGAGAAAGAATCGGACTTGCGGATTATGTTTCCTTACCTCTTCGATGGGTACGTTATCTCTGAATCTCGAGGTCGAGATCCTAATGAGGGGGGAGGACTGTAACAACCCTAAAAATCCACACAATCTAAAAATCCTAACCAATTAAAATTTTTCATTTATTTATTGTGAAAACCCATTTTTCTTGTGCAAGCATATAGGTTTCATTATGAAATTGGTAAATAAAGGAGTGTAGTTTGCATTTTAATTCCATTCACATAGAATAATAACTTATGCATCACATTTGGGATTTATTGCAATTTATGTTTGTATTTACTCAATATTTAAAATGGGCAATATATGTATATATACACTAAATTGAAAATAGAAAAGGAGAAAGAGAGTTAGGCCAGCCATTCGGCCAGCCGGATCGCTAAGCCAGCCCAAGCCAGCCCGACCCTCCTCTCCTCATCTCACCGCGCGCAGCCCACGTCGCGGCTCGGCAGCGCACGCGCACGACCGGCACACACGCGCTCGCGCTCGCGCTCGCTGCCAACCCGGCCCCGCCTGTCAGCCGCTCTCGCCCCCCCACTGTTCTTCTTCCTCACTGAAGGCGACGCGCCTGCCGGGGGTGTCACGCGAATGGCGTGACCCCGGTCCCACAGCCGACAGCATGGCAGAGCCCTGACCCCGCTGTCCCCCTCCTGTCCCCTCCTTTCTTGGCCGCCAAGCGAGCCCGCGTGCACCCTGAAGCCCTAGCGTCGAGCGGCCGAAGCCCTCTGATCTACCGAGATCAATCGCGGCCGTCCGCCATGGGAACCTACCAAGCTCGCCTATAAATTGGAGCACCCCGAAGCCCTACCCTCATTTTCCCTCGCCGCCACCGCAGCACAGACCGGCACACCGCACCAAACCGAGAGAGAGAGCGTAGGAGAAGGGCGGAGCAGAGGAGGAGAAGCTGCCGGAGCGCCGCCGCCGCGGAGCACGCCGGAGCCGGACACGGAGGAGAAGCCCGAGCTGCGGACGAGGAGTGGCACGGCACTGCGATCGCTCTGCACGGCTCCGACTCGCCACTGCACCGCCATCCTAGCTTCACCGACACCACGGTGAGCCACCGCACGCCATGTCCGAACCTTGCCCTGCTTTTGCCATGGCGTTCCACCCTCGGAACGCGCAGGCACGAGCCCTTACCGGCTCGGGAAGATCACCTGCACCATGCACTCATTCGACCGGCCGAAACCCCCGGACTACAAGCTTGCTAGACCGAGAACGCAGCACGACGCGTTCTCAGCGGAGCGCGCTCACCACCGACGCGTTCCGACGCCGAATCATCCGTTCCGAGCAATCCGACTAGCACCCGTATAGGTTAGAGCGTCGTGGAGCACCGCCACGACCCCCTCGAGCTAGCTACGCGGATCTAAGCGCTAGAGGAAGCCTGAATCGCCTTGGCCGCGTGCGCCGCGACCTTACCAGAGCGCCGCCGCGAGCCGTCGCCAAAAGAAGGTCATGCCGTGGCTAAAGTTCGCCACCAGAGTGTTGTATGCCTCTCTGGCCTCACCAATTTGACAAGACCGCATTCGATTGAACCAATACTTGGTCATAGCCGCGATGCCGCCTTCCGCCGTCGTCGGCGACACGCCGCCGCCACAACCGAGCACCTTGGAAAGCTCGGTAGCCAAAATTGGTAGTTGGTATACCATCGCCATAGACCCTGGACGCGTATACACCTCCTAGAAGACCTCCTTAGCCCCGCCGGAACCTCACCGTCGCGACGACATCGCCGCCGACAGGTTCCGCCTCGCCTAAATCCGTTCCGAGTACCCCCGGTCGCCTCGCGCTGCGGAGAAAGGCCGCCGAGGTTCGCCAAGTCTGCCTCGGCACCGCCGCTAGATAGCCGAGCCCCGAATCACGACTGTCGCCTTGGCTACGTGCGCCTCCACCTCGTCGGAGAACCGCCGTATGCCGAGGGAGAGAAGGAGGCCATACCACGACTCTAATCCGCCACCATCTGGTCGGACGACTGCCTGAGCACGCCAATTGGGGAAAGCCGAGCCCTGTCTTGCCGAAATATGGCCATCGCCGCCCTGTCATGGTCCGCCGCACCGGAGAGACACCGCCGCCTTGAACAGACGCCCTGGAACCCTGCTAGCACCGAATCTCCGATTCGCCCGAGCCTCCCCACGAGAGCTCGGGAGAGCAGCACCCTCGGCGCACCAAATCTCCGATTCGCCCGAGACTCCCCAGGAGAGCTCGGGAGAGCAGCACCCTCGGCGCACCAAATCTCCGATTCGCCCGAGCCTCCCCAGGAGAGCTCGGGAGAGCAGCACCCTCGGCGCACCAAATCTCCGATTCGCCCGAGCCTCCCCAGGAGAGCTCGGGAGAGCGGCACCCTCGGGCGCCCAAATTTCCGATTCGCCCGAGCCTCACCGGGAGAGCTCGGGAGAGCGGCACCCTCGGGCGCCCAAATTTCCGATTCGCCCGAGCCTCACCGGGAGAGCTCGGGAGAGCAGCCCCTTCGGCGCCCACATTTCCGATTCGCCCGAGCCTCCGCGGGAGACCTCGGGAGAGCGGCACCCTCGGGCGCACCGAATCTCCGATTCGCCCGAGCCCTCCGCGGGAGACCTCGGGAGAGCGGCACCCTCGGCGCCCCGAATCTCCGATTCGCCCGAGCCCCGCCGAGCTAAACCGAACTACGCCGAGCACCGCCAAGCTACCCCCGACCACCGCCGAACTATGCCGAGCTCCGCCGAGATACCCCCAACCACAGCCGAGCTACCACTGACCACCGCCGAGCCACGCCGAGCTACGCCAACTCCGGCAACTCTCTGGGAACCAGCATCGAACACCTGGTGGGCGACCATCGGGTCTGTGTTCTGTTGAGGCACCACTTGCCGCACTACTGGACCCGCGCGCCACGTGGACCAATCCCAAGCTGCCCCTATTAACCAACCAGTTTTCCCATTTTCAGAAAATAGGATAATCTTCGGAAATTCATAACTTATTCATACGATGTCCAAAAATTGCGCACCATATATCAAAATTCTCAGAAAAATGAGATCTATAATCTAAGACTGTGTTTTTGTGCATTTGGCTCTTTATTTTATTGGATTTTTCTGAAATACTCTATAGGAGTCGCTGACGCGACTATTTCGTGTTCGATTTCAGAGCCGGAGGAGGATCTGACTAAGGAAGACGACCACGAGTACTTTCAGGAGCTAGGAGACGACTACGAAGGTGCCACGTCCCACCAAATCCTTAGATCCTATTACGCATTGCAAATGACATTGTTGCTATTGCTTTATGATTATGTATGGATTGGTTGCATGGTAGTATATTTGAATTCCCTGCCTTGATAAGACTTTACCCTGCTATCCGCTGTTAGGTTAGCTGCTGCTTAATTTACTGTTACTCTTCCACTACTTTCTACTTGCTATATGCTATGTGGTGGAATTGGGACGGTGTATAACTGATTATAACCACTGGGAGAGAGTGCTGCGTGCGTCTTGGGTGCGTGGTAAGGGTTGATGTCGACCAAGTGGGATGTGAGACAAGCCCATGGGGCAAGTCGTGCCGGGGGTGCAACCTGGGCATCCCCAAAGTGAGATACCTGTGGCGGGTAAAGTTGTTGAGGAGGTTCCGGGTGGGATAGCCTTGGTGGTTTGAAACCCGTGGACGGAGGTGCTGTGATAGCACGGGGAGAGTATCCCCTAAGTGGAGATGCCTGCTTGGTCACAACCTACGATCTGACTAGTGACCGGAAACATCTAGATTCCCTTGCTACTCGCTCGCTTCTGATGGGCGGGAGACGGCTGGACTACTTGGTAGGGCGGTACCACTACTGCTAGGTTGAAAGGTGATAAGGGTGGGCGGTGACGGATGGAGAGATTCCCGTACCGTCCTAGATGCGCAGTACCACTGGTTGGGCCCGGTGCTGCGTCTCCCAGTCTCAGCATGACGGTGTTGGATCCGGAATATCCCAGGGCTGAGTGGTAGGGTGGCATCGACCTAGGCAAGCAAGCACCCTGGAATTCTGCCTAGATGATTGTACAGCATCGATGATGGCTAATCTTGTGAGTAGTGAAACCTCTATGGTTGATCGATCGATACATAAGTCAACTCGTTGGCTATGGACCTTTCCTAATGTTTCTGCAACCACTATTAGATGAGAGCATATTCTTTTCTCCCCCTGGATAACATTGTTCCGGCAGTGTACCCGTTGTGGTAGTGTGCCGCTGAGATAGGCCCGAGAGGGAGTTGGGCCTGTCGAATGAGAGTGAGGTGTGGGTATGTGAGGTGTGGTGATGGGAAAAGGGATAATGGTGTTAACTGGTGATAAAACTTGACTAAATAAACATTGATTACAGCTGCATAGGAAAACCTCAGCCTATAGGTCTGCTTATATAGCCTTGCATCCACTTTCCACAAAGCAAATGCTGCATAGGTGGGCTCCGTGGCCAGTACAAATCGTACTGATAAATTTGCTGTCAGGTGACGAGAATGAGTACGACTTCGAGGGAGATGATGACGAGGAATAGGGTCACGTGCTACACTCAAGTTGGCCGTGAAGGATGAATCGTTTCCGCATCTTCTAAAGCTTCTCTGAATGTTGATTCCGCCAGTGTGGCGATGTAATAAATGTTTATGTAAGACTTAATTATCGTTGTATGGATCCTGGTGTCAACTGAGATATGGGTAATTTCATGGATTGTCCCAAGCAATCTGTTGAATTATAATTCGAGCCTGTGGATTTCCCTTCATGGAAATCGAGGTCGTTTCAATACGGGTCTATACCCCCACAGCTAGTCCGCGAGCACCTTGCATTCATCGGGAGATGCAGGTGAAGTATAAGGAGCTCAGAAAAATTTTTAAAAGAGCTTCTTTTGGGTGAAGTGTAGCTACTTAGACTCCGTTTGATGATGCAGTCAATAAGGAGTGTAGCCATGTAGAAAGCACTACATTCACCGTCAGGTGAAGTGTAGCCACTAAGTCCCCGAGCCTGATAGTAGGTGACGTAGTCACGTGGTGTTAGGTCCAAGAAAAATAATTTAAAATCCTCAAAGTCCTCGAGCATGGCAAAACGCTGACGAAGTCCTCGAGCACAGCGAGGTGCATATCAAGACCCCCGATAGTGCTGCCCAAGATCAGCACCCTGATCCAAATAGCATGGAGTGACCTGATAACTCGGCGATGAGCCCCCAGCGTGATTGGAGGTGGTGTCTGAGCGCGCAAGGACGGCGAGGAGCGGCGACGAATCCCCAGCCCGGTCGGAGGCATAGTCCGAGTAGCGAGAGGATGAGCGGCGACGAGTCCCCAGTGTGGTCGGAGACAGAGTCCGAGCAGCGCGAGGACGGCGACGAGTGGCGACGAGTCCCAAGCGTGGTCGGAGACGGTGTCCGAGCTACGAGAGAACGGCGAGGAGCGGCGACGAGCCCCAAACATGGTCGGAGACGGTGTCTGAGCAGCATGAGGATAGCGAGGAGCGGCGACGAGTCCTCAGCGTGGTCGGAGACGGTGTCCGAGCAGCGCGAGGATGGCGAGGAGCGGCGAAGAGTCCCTAACGTGGTCGAAGACAGAATCCGAGCAGCGCGAGGACAGGGAGGAGTGGCGGCAAGTACCCATCGTGGTCGGAGACACAGTCTGAGCAGCACGAGAATGGTGAAGAGCGACGACGAGTCCCCAGCATGGTCGAAGACAGAGTCCGAGTAGCGCAAGGATAGCGAGGAGCGGCGACGAGTCCCCAGTGTGGTCGGAGACGGTGTTCGAGCTGCACGAGGACAGCGAGGAGCGGCGACGAGTCCCCAGCGTGGTCGGAAACGGTGTTCGAGCTGCACGAGGACAGCGAGGAGCGGCGACGAGTCCCCAGCGTGGTCAGGGATGGCGAGGAGCGACGACGAGTTCGGCGACGAGTCCCCAGCGTGGTCGGACGCGGGGTCTGAGCAGGGCGAGGATGACGAGGCGCGGCGACGAGTTCCAATGTGGTCAGAGATGATTTCCGAGCAACGCAAGGACGGCGAACGAGTCCCCAGCGCGGTCGGAGACGGTGTTCAAGCAGCGCGAGGACGGCGAGGAGCGGCGACGAGTCCCTAGCCTGGTCGGAGAGGTAGTCGGAGCAGTGTGAGGACGACGAGGAGCGGCGACGAGTCCCCAGCGTGGTCGGAGACAGTCCGAGGAGCGCGAGGACGGCGAGAAGTGGCGATGAGTCCCCATCGTGGTCGGAGACACAGTCCGAGCAGTGCGAGGACGGCGAGGAGCGGCGACGAGTCCCCAGCGTGGTCGAAGACAGAGTCCGAGCAGCGTGAGGATGGCGAGGAGCGGCGACGAGTCCCTAGCCTGGTCGGACGCGTAGTCCGACCAGCGCGAGGACGGCGAGGAGTGGCGACGAATCCCCAGCGTGGTCCGAGACGGTGTCCGAGCAGCGCGAGGACGGCGAGGAGCGGCGATGAATGTCCGGCGAAGAGTTCCTGCAAACGAATTATGTACAATGGGTAGTATATGATGTTGATTTTTGGCGAAGAAAGTGGAGAGACAATAAGCATGTCATCGGCGGAGATAATCTTGGTGACGATATCCAGATTCCAACATTATAGAATGCACGATAATATTATCCATTTCTTGCTCATGTTAGGTCATGTAATTTCCCTTGATAGTTGACCTATTATGTTTAAGCACTTGGTCCCCGCCGTGTGATTCAGAGGTTTCGATGACGTGACCAAGTCTTATGGGGTGTCGACAGGCTTCACGGATTAAGATGTGTGCTATCAAGGTACTTTACCAACCGTTAAGAGAAGAAAGCAGAGAGATCCTTAGTATCTCGTCGGTGGAGAAAAAGTCTTCTGTGAGTGCCCGAGCGTGATCGCCTTGGAGAGGTCAGCGGCGAGTGCCCGAACGTGGTCAGGGCTTATGTAAAAAACATTCGGAGATATATAAAAGTCGAAAAATATATAGAAAAATATTAAAAATATGACTTAACTTGATTGACGTCGGACGAAGTGGTCGGCGTGTCAAGGAGCCGCTTGACGTAGCTCGCGTGATGTTTTTCTTAGATCAAAGCTATTACCCCGGCTTTATTGAAAGCTTAATAACGCCCAAGATCCGACGGCTGGGGATAGCAGCTTACAAAGAAGCGCAGCAACAAAACAGGTTTACAAAACAGAATACCGAGCTCACAGCGTTTCAAACCAGACCGGCAAACAGATCGCGAACTCTAGGCTACCAGACTAACATTCTTTTGCAGACGAGAAACCAGCCAGCTCCACTCCGTCTAACACACTACACCTTTACTTCTTCAGCTTTGGGCTTCAGCTTAGCCTTGAGAAGCGGCTTCCACACCTTTACAGTCACCAGCATCTTGAAAATAATTGCCTTTGGCAAATTCACAACTCTTGTTGAAGATCAAGTCATTCCTCGTCTTCCATATTGTCCAGAGCGCCCCTGCACAAATGAAAAGCGCAGTTTTCTTGATTACACCTCTACAATCTTCAACAATTTCCTTGAAGAACTCAGAACCGCTGGTAGGTGATTTTAACCACCCCAGCTTCTCTCTCAGAAAAGCCCATAAGTAAACTGCAATAGGGCATCGGAATAGAATATGGTTCGAAGTTTCAGGACAGTCACAAACTTCACAATTCGGTGTGCCTGACCAATTTTTCTTTTTCAGCTGAACTCTAGACTGAATTCTATCATGTGCGGCCATCCAGATAACCCTGACTTCTCCAGCCCCCAAGATACACACTCTCTTTCATCAGATAAGGCAACTGGATCTAGCAACTCTAGCAGCTCAACCCATTCTGATCTCAAATTACCAGTTAATTGTCTTCTAAACAGCATGTCCCAGCTTCCATTACAATAAGCATCAGCCACACTTATATCAGGGTCCACTGCTATTTGAAAAAGTTTGTGAAACTGAATTTTTAAGGCGCAGTTACCCAACCAGACATCTTTCCAGAACCTAGTTCTCTTACCATTGTTCACCTTAATGACTCTGCCATATTGATACCACTCTCTCAAGTCTAGTAATGATCTCCAAAACTGGGAACCCTTTTTGCTCCTGATTTGAAAAATACTTTTGTCTCCCAGATATTTTTTCCTAATTATCTCACAGCATAAGCTATTATCCCCTCTCTCCAATTTATCAATCCATTTAGCTATAAGGCATTTATTCATAGCTCTAACATTGGTAAACCCCAAACCTCCAAAATCTTTGGGCCTATCCAAAGCTGACCATTTAACCATATGATATTTCCTCTTCTTGTTAGTACCCTGCCAAAAGAATCTGGACCTAACTGTGTCAATTTTCTGATAATTTCCTTCATACAGCATATACACACCCATGGTGTACATTGGTATGCTAGACAGGCATGACTCCAAAAGAGTGGACTTCCCACCAGAAGATAAGTACTCACATTGCCAAGTCCCCAACCTTCTTTCAATTTTGTCATTGACATATCTGAACTGCTCTTTAGAAATCTTGTAACAACTCACAGGCAGGCCTAGGTACTTTAAAGGAAAAGCACCCTCTTTACATCCCAACATATTCATCACCTCTTTTTTTCTGATTCATTCAAGCCCACCATGAAGACCTCACTCTTATCAAAATTAATTTTTTGACAGAGCTTCATAGTAGGAAAGAATTAATCTAATATTCTGCAGATTGTCTTGAGAATTTTGCAACAATATAATTGTGTCATCTGCATATTGAAGATGAGTTAGCCCTCCTTCCACCAGGTTAGGAATTAGACCTCGAATCAAACCTGCTTCCTTAGCTCTAGAAAGCATTGCAGACAGGGCATCTGCAACTAAGTTGAACAGCAAAGGAGAAAGAGGATCTCCTTGTCTCAACCCCTTAAAACTTCTAAAAAATTCTCCCCTTTCTCCATTTATATCAATACAAATTCTACCACCTCTAATTGCAGCATTGACCCAGTCAATCCATAAACTGGGAAGCCCTTTCCTTTGCAAAACCTCTTCCAAGAAGGTCCAGCTTACCTTATCATAAGCTTTTTTAAAATCTAATTTCAAAATAATACCAGCTGATTTGTTAACTCTCAGATCATGCAACACTTCCTGAAGAATCACCACCCCCTCCAAAATATTTCTGCCAGGGATAAAGGCTGTCTGCACAGGGCTTATTACCTTTGGAATGATTTCTGTTAATCTCACTGTTCGAACTTTGGTAATAACCTTGAAAATAACATTCAAAAGTACAGATTGGTCTAAATTGTTTTATAGAGGTGGTTGGTTTTACTTTCGGCAACAAAATAATAACTTCATAATTGAGCCTCCATAAATCGAGCTCTCTTCTATGAAGCAGATCAAGCATCTCTAGTAAAGTACCACTGATATGAGACCAAAATGTTCTAAAAAATTCTATGGAGAAACCATCTGATCCAGGAGTAGTGTTGTTTCTGATTACTTTCATGGCCTTGTTCAGCTCCTCCAAGGAAAAATCTCTTAACAGACAGTTTTTATCTTCTTGGTTTAATTGTGCCTCCTCTGGCCACATGCTCAACTCTAAATGCATATCAACTGATGGTTCCCTACCAAAAAGATTCTTATAAAAGTCAGTAATATGTTTTCTCAATTGATCAACATCTTCTATGGTTTCCTCTCCATGTTTTAGATTAGAAATTTTCAGCTTTCTTTTTCTGCCGTTGGCACATTTGTGGAAATAACCTGTGTTACAGTCCCCTTCTAGAATCCATCTCTGACCACCTTTCCTCTGCCATTTCAGCTCCTCATCAGACAGAATTTCCTGAAATTTCAGCTCCAAGTAATATCTCTGTTCCCATTCGGCCTGAGATAAAATTCTACTATCACTAGCTTCATCTAACCTGGCAATATTTCTCAAGATTTCCTGTTTAATCTTTCTTTGATGACTATCATAATTCTGACCCCAGCCTTTAATTGCTCTCCGCATTTTACTCGAGACAATGTGCCAATGGTCAAGAGGATCACTCTTCCATCTTGCAGGCCATTTCTGCTCCACCCAGTCGGCAAAACCTTCCTGCTTAGACCACTGATTATTATATCTGAAATAATGATGATCACCAACTACTAAACCACCAGTACCCACTATTAGAGGACTATGATTAGAGCCCAATCTTGGAGCAGTCAACACTGATAAAAGATTAAATCTATCTTCAAGCTCATTTGAAACCAGAACTCTATCAAGTACACACATAATGGGTGGATTTTGCTTGTTAGTCCATGTATATTTACTTCCATTTCTCTGTACTTCTCTCAAAGCTGTGGTATTTATCATGTCATTAAAAGCTTCCATAAATGAAATATTGACATTACCTGAAGATTTTTCATCAATCTTCCTTACCATATTAAAATCACCTCCAATCATAACAGGTAACTCTAAGGATAGAATCTTTTCTTGTATCTCTGCTAGGAAATCCAATTTCTTGTCATCATGGGCAGGGCCATAAATGTTCATTAGCACCCATTTAAAATTATCATCAGTGTCTACCACTGTAAAACTCTGATAAAATTCCCCATTCTCCTCACTAACCACTTGTAAAATTTGTTGGTCCACTCCCAACAGTAAACCTCCAGATCTCCCATTACAAGGAAGACAGTTCCAATGTATATCTCGACTACCTGCAAATCTCTCTAAATCTCTTTGTTTAAATTCACTTTTGATAGTTTCCTGTAGACAAATGCCATCAAAAGAGTACTTAGCAATTAACTCTAATAAAAGTTTCCTCCTGCCTGCATTGCCCAAACCTCTGATATTCCAGAATAGAAATTTCATCCCTGATCAATTCCTAATAAATTATTCTCCACAGTGCTATCATTTTGCACAATCACCTGGGCTTCCACATTATCTCTAATTGGAGAAATATCTCTAACATTATTATCTGGCACGACCACCTCATTATTGGCAGTCAGCTGAATTTTTTGTTTCATTTTTTGAATGGCCTGAATAGCTTCATCTCTGGCCTGGATCAAAGATATGTTTGCCACTCTTTGATTTACCTCTTGACCCAGTTCAATACCACATACTGTAGCTACATTTGCAACAGGGGAGTTCAATAAATTATGAGAATTAGAAGAAGAGATCATTATACCTTTAGTCTTGGTAGAAGGTGACCCATTCACATTGTCTTCAGTTGCTTTTTTCTCCATAGCTCTATCTAGCACATTTTTGTCCTTATCCTGAATTCTAGTGCTGAACCTTACCTCTTGAGAACTCTGCACTGCTTGAGTATGTACAACTCTAACATCCTCCCCTTTTTCCTTAAGCATTTCAGTCAATGTGACATTAGCAGTTTCCTCATTCCCTTCCAGACAAAACCCAGATCAGCTAGATCATTTTCTTGCTCAGAAAGCACACCTGTCATCAGCTGCTCATTAGCCCCAACTGAGTGACCAGTATTTACTCCTTCCAACACAACCTCCTGATTAACACTGCCTTGTACTGACTTATCAAGATCCCCTGGACTCTGAGATTTCCATGCAAGTTCTTGTATCTCCTTAATTAGATCAGGCATAATATATTCAACTAACTGTTTCCCATGATGTGATCTTCCTCCATCTGGCTTTTCTTGATTTTTTTTGTGTTAGGACCCTGTTTATCTAAGTCTTTTGGAGGTGATTTCCCAAATTCTAACCAACCTTGACTCTCTTTGGATTCAGGATCTTCTTCATCTGTGATATCATCATCATCCTGTTCCATATCATCATCAGGTTTCGATGGAGGATATTTAACAATTTTGTCTGAATAGTACCAGTGGATTTTCCTCCCTTTTTATTGATGAATACCTCTGATGAGTCACCTATTTTGTAAGGATCTTTGCAAGAAACTCTAACCCACACACCTTTCCACTGTAAAGAAGGTAAGTGAACTTCCTCAGGATCACCAACTAGCTTTGCTAACTCAAGAACAGCAAACTCAGATCTGGCATCAGGAGGAATACCCACAGCTTTGACCCAAACAGATTGTAGGTTCTGGAAAATTTCAGGATCCAAGTCTGTCTCCTCCACCACAGCCAAAATATCAGCAGCAGTGATAAATTTTATCTTTCCCATCTTACTGAGTAGTTGCATAACAGCTTTTGAAGGCATTGTGGCAACAAATTCACTCCCAAAAATTCTTCTCACATCCCAATTCCATTCAGAATCAATGAGGTATTGTAATTCAATTTTAACTCTAAGCTTAGTACCTCTACCTTCCAAGACTGAGATCAGAGCTCTAATAGGCTTTTCACTATCTTGCTTCCCTTCTCCTTTCATTTCTGGTAGGTTAAGAGAATAAAAAAGTTGACCAGGTAAACCCATAGCACACAACTGAATACCTTTGCTTGCCTTCACAACAGTACATTGAGCAGATTTGTGACCTGATTCTCTGCAGCTGTAACAAAAAGGAGGATTCTAGCATTTTGACCAATGATGGCCCTCTAGATTACAATTGAAGCATTTCATAATTGTCCCAGATGAAGAACCATATGACCCCCAGGCTGAAGAAACTGCTGAGGACCACCACGCTTACACTCTTCCAGCTTATGCCTTAGATCTTCCTCTGTCATTTGTCTAACATCTCTCTCCCCCAGGCTTGATAATCTCTTTGATCCCAGCCACGAGTAGGCTGCCTCTGATACTGCTGGAATCTATCCTCTTGAACTTCCCTCTTGCCCTGATCTTCGCTGCCCCACTGGTTGCCCTGCCAATCTTGATTGTTCCAACCCTTACCCTGGAAATTGCGACCATGTCTATCCGAGTCTGAGAAATTACCTCTAAAACCTCTACCATCACGAGCCCCTCCAGCGAAGCTGCTTCCAATTCCACGATCAATTCGAGGTCTGTCGACGAGATATCGTCGGCGGTCTACCGAGGGGTATGCCCAAGGTAGTAGATTGATCGGTGAAGGTGCGCCTGAGACGAGCAAGAGTTGCGCAGTAAGCGCGAGACAAATGATTTAGACAGGTTCAGGCCGCCGTGAGGCGTAATACCCTACGTCCTGTGTGTTGCTGTATTGTATTGCTAGTAGATGAGATGTGAGTTGAGTTGGGGGATCTAGCTCTGCCCCTCCTTATATAGTCTAAAGGGACAAGGTTGCAAGTAAACTATCCAAGTTGGTACAATAACCGTGCGGTGCAGTGCCTTGCGCCGTACGCCTTCGTCTTCTGGACCGGGCCAGCTTGATGGTGCGGCCCATGTCTTGTCTTGTGGTACAGGGAGTTTATATCCCTATAGCTAGTCCCCGAGCACTTTGCATTCGTCGGGAGGTGCAGATCTTTAGAGTTGCTTGACCAGACGGATGTAAGGAGCTCAGAAAAAATTTGAAAAGAGCTTTCTCTTTGGTGAGTGTATCCACTTTTGGTTCTCCAGAACCAATACCTTCACTGTTAGGTGAAGTGTATCCACTTAGTCCCCGAGCCTGATAGTAGGTGACGTAGTCATGTGGTGTCAGGGTCAAAGTCTTTATTCTTGCTGATCATGTGAAATGTCGACGAAGTCACCGAACACAGCAAGTGATCAGGAAACATCTTCCGAGCAGGCGAGAAGTCGGCGAAGTCCCCGAGCACATCATAGTACGCGGGACAGGTCTTCTCATCAGGCGAAGTGTTGACGAAGTCTCCGAGCACGGCAAGTGATCGGGAAAAAAATCTTCCGAGCAGGCGAGGCGATGACATAGTCCCCGAGCACAGCAAGTGATCGGAAAAAATCTTCCGAGCAGGCGATGACGAAGTTCCCGAGCACAGCAAGTGATTGGGAAAAATCATCCGAGTAGGCGATGACGAAGTCCCCGAGCACAGCAAGTGATCGGGAAACTCTTCCGAACAGGCGAGGTGATGACGCAGTCCCCGAGCATAGCAAGTGATCGGGAAAGATCTTCCGAGCAGGCGATGACGAAGTCTCCGAGCACAGCAAGTGATCGGGAAAGTCTTCCGATCAGGCGAGGTGCATATCAAGACCCCCGATGTGCTGCCCAAGATCAGTACCCTGATTCGAACAGCATGGAGCAACTTGATAGCTCGGCGACAAGTCCCCAGCGTGGTCAGAGGCGGTGTCCGAGCAGCGCGAGGACGGCGAGAAGCGACGACGAGTCCCTAGCGTAGTCGGAGGCGGTGTCCGAGCAGCGCGAGGATGGCGAGAATTGGCGACGAGTCCCCAGCGTGGTCGAAAACGGTGTCCAAGCAGCGTGAGGACTGGCGAGAAGCGACGAGAGCTCGGCAGTGAGTTCCTGCAAAATAAATATGTACAGTGGGTAGTACATGATGTAGGTTTTGGAGCGGATCTCAATATTATAGAATGCATGATAAGATTATCCGTTTCTTACTCTTGTCAGGTCACGTAATTTCCCCTGGTAGTTGGCCTATTACGTTTAAGCACCTGACCCGGCGTCTGGTTCAGAGGTTTCTTAACATGACCATGTTTGTGTGACGGCTTACGGGGCGTAGACAGGTTTCACGGATTAAGGCCTGTGCTACCAAGGTACATTAAGCAACCCTTAAGAGAAGAAAACGGAGAGATACTTAGTATCTCATCGGCGGAGAAAATCTTCTGAGTGCCCGAGCGTTGTTGGGGCTTATGGAGAAATCGTCGGTGAGTGCCCGAGCTTTGTCGGGGTTTGTGGAGAGGTCGGCGGCGAAGAACCATGAAAATAATTTCCGGAGATATATGGAGATCGAAGAATATGTAAAAGAATATTAAAAATATGACTTAACTTGATTGATGTCGGGCAGAGCAGCCGGTAAGTTGCCATGAAACTCAGACGCTCCAATGGCTCACCGAGCAGGTCAGATGATGGAAGCGTTTGATCTCGGCGATCGATGCCCGATATTCATGGTGTGTACTTGCTTACGTAGTCACGCATGCACCTTGCTCGTGCATGGCCTTGCTTCATGTCCAGGAGCCACGTAGGATAGAGTATCACCGTCGAAAACAAGAGTTGCCAGAGTTAGCATCTTCAAGATCAATAAAATATCTTATATATGAATTATATATATGGATGTAGATCTTATGATATTTAATGAGAAAAATAAACAGCACTTAGCTTTGCATGGCCGTGTAGATTGAACATGACTTGCAGGTCTCTTGGTCGATCGGCAAGAGTCCGATTGGATCTGGTCGGGCTTGTTTGCCTGGTTACCGTGCGTAGATCTTCTTGTTCTACCGCGTAGTGGATGCACAAAACGAAAAGCTGAAGTAGCAGATCGATCCTTAAATTCGACATCGAGTCTCGTCAGGTTGTTAGTGGACGCCGTCGTAGCAGATCGAGTTGCCACAGACAGCGTTGTTGATGAAGGACGTCCGCCGCAAGAAGCCGAGTCGCCGCGGTTGACGTTGATGAAGAAAAAATCCATCTTGTTCGCCATGGGATCAGGAAGCACACCCCTACCTGGCGCGCCAACTGTCGACGAGATATCATCGGCGGTCTACCGAGGGATATGCCCAAGGTAGTAGATTGATCGGTGAAGGTGCGCCTGAGACGAGCAAGGAGTTGTGCAGTAAGCGCGAGACAAACGATTTAGACAGGTTCAGGCTGCCGTGAGGCGTAATACCCTATGTCCTGTGTGTTGCTGTATTGTATTGCTAGTAGATGAGATGAGAGTTGAGTTGGGGAATCTATCCCTGCCCCTCCTTATATAGTCTAAAGGGACAAGGTTACAAGTAAAATATCCAAGTTGGTACAAATACCGTGCGGTGCAGTGCCTTGCGCCGCACGTCTTCGTCTTCTGGGCCGGACCAGCTTGATGGTGCGGCCTATGTCTTGTCTTGTGGTATAGGAGGTTTATATCCCACAAGGTCCACCCTGGAAAGTTCTATCACCGCGCTCATCATACTTATCTCCCTCCCTGGAATCCCTCGACAAAGCACCTTTCCTCTCCATTCTGCTCTTGACTACTTCGACAAACGCTCTCCCATCAACAGTCTTCTCCCTCACACGCTGCAGAAATTTAGCACTAGGACCATATCGCTCGATCTCCTCACTCGTAGCTGGAAATCGCTCAGGGGTTGGGTCCCAAACCCTAGCCGCCGGCACCCACACCGAAGCAGATGACTTAGGCTTGGACCTTGGCTTTTTTGGCTTCGGTGGGTGGTATGAATGTGCAAATAGGCCTGTCAGAGATGGGCCTTCCAACACCGGCCCAGTTACCATTTTGCCATCCCCTGCCTTGACCAGGATCGAGTTCTGAATCCCGCTCCCCTGAGCCTCTGCTCTCTGTTCCACCTCCAATGGTGGTTTTAGATGCCTCAAAATTTGTTCTGTGGATTTTGTTGGTTCCTCCATGTAAGATTCATCTCGTGCTTTAGTCTCCCAAACAAATTGCAATGGAAGGCTACCAATCAAAATCGACTTGTCATTCAGAACTGCAACTGGAGGTTGGTTCAAGTGTCTGAGCTTTTCCTGGACAATCGAATCAGCAGGTCGTGAATGCTTGGGAAGACCAAAAACAGCTTTAGCACTGCCACACCCCGGTTTGAGGGGAGGAAAATGATCAGTATTCAGCCAATCTTCCAAATTAATCTCTAAACCACCAAAAGGATCTCGACTTGAGCTTGCAGGAGACTGCGACTCACTATGAACAACATCTCACCTTGGGGTCAGAGATTTCAGTCGCATTCTGTCTAATCTATCAGCAGTTTTTCCATTGCTCCTGGAATTCTCCTCAGACCACGAATTAAGATCTCTATCACTTGCAATCGAGAACTGAGGAGTCGCGAGTGTGAGTCTTCGATTCCCCATCCCAACTCAGAAAAACACAGCTCGAAACAAAACGCGGATCAATCAAATCAGCTCCGCAACCCGACCAGAATCTCCTACTTTTGGGCCAGTACTACCTGCGGGATCACCGCCGATGATCACCGGGGACGAAGACCTGACGAGTCACCTCGCGTTCGCCACTCTGCCCTCGTAACGGTTCGCTCTGTATCAGATCAGCAGCTCTCGCGCGATTGTTCGACGTGACTTGCTCTCGTCGAGATCGGCGTAGAGTGTTTGACGACGAGACACCGAACAGACTTGCTGACAACAAATATTATGTACATTCATAAAGAAATCTAAAAATGAATATATAATAAAGACTTCCTCTTATCAAGGCCGCCGTAGAGTGTTGACGACAAGACGCGCAACAGATTTGTTGCCAACAAATATCACGTAGATTCGTGAAGAAATCTAAAAATAAATATATAATAAAATATGTTAATTAAGAGAAATAAAATATAAGTTCCCTTTGATTGAAGTCAGATCGAAGTTGGGGTTGACTCCTCCTCGCTTGTTTGGTCGTGTAGAAGCCGTAGATGGAAGCCCAAACGAGAATTTCTATAATTAGCTTGTATGTCGCCATGCTGATCCGTACGTACGCTCAGTTGATCACTTAGATATACATGGTATGCACTTGCGTACGTAGCCTCTCATGCAAGCATCAACATCTTAGATTTGATTATTTAATTAACAACATGCATAGTGCATGATAAACTTTCCTATTTATCTGGCGGTTGGCTCCGGTATCTTCGGTGGCGGCGATAGCCACGGAGGCGACGAGGTAGATTGCTGGTTTTTCTCTGGTGACGTGGATCTTCACGAAAGGTGTCCGCTGCACAAAACTGAATATAAGAATTCCATCTGGTTCTTTGCCGCCGATGTGGTCGACGATGACGAAAAGAAAAACCATTTTGCCCATCATGGATTCAGAGTGCACACCCTTTACCTGGCGTGCCACTGTTAACGAGAAATCGCCGATAGTCCATCGAGCATAGGACACACGATTTATACAGGTTCAGGCCACCACGAGACGTAATACTTACGTACTGTGTTTTCTTATTGTATTGCTATGAGATGAAATATGAGATCTGTCTAGATGTTGGATCCCTACCCCTCATTATATAGTCTGAAGAGACAAGTTTACAAGTAAACTAGCCAAGTTAGTATAATAACCGTGCGGTGTACGCCGACCAGAGCCGTGCGCCACGGTTGGGCCAGCTTTGATGGTGCGGTCCATTTAGTGTCATACGGGTATACGGGTCTATACCCCACACTATGCCAGATAGAACATAGTGCCTGTGGTGGATCTTGTGTTCAAAATATTTCCACCCTTGCTAGGAATAGGAAGACCACCAGGTAGACCAAGAGTACAAAGAATTAGGGCTGCATTGAAGCTAAAGCCAACAAGAAAAAGGTGAAGTGCAAAAGGTGTGGTGACTTCGGACACTTTGCCAAGACTTGCAAATTTGCTGAGGTTGACTCCGATGGAAAAATTGGGGGTAGATCACAGAATAAGGCACAAGTGAAATATAAATCAGAGCAACTATTCATCATTTCAACAGAGGATGAACTAAACATTTGTAACATTTATGAGAATGGAATAAATATTTGTGGTCTTTTTTAGCATATTTGATTTTTTAATGCAAGAATTGCATGAATAAATATGCTAAAAAAATAAAAATGCATGAAAATAAATATTGAATGCAGATACAAGTCACCTCAGGTGTGGGGGTCCTCCCCCAAGATAGCCTTTGGGCTGCTCTTTATTTGATTCCGAGATGGCGAAATTTTGTTTCTTTTCATAGGTTAGTTTATAGATAATACTCAAAATCTTTTTGTGGTATTTTAGTTCAATGATCAATTTTGATCAAAGTGGACCAAATAATCTAACTACCATGCTTAAATTAAACAGCTCATGGTAGAATGACTGCTAAAACATCATCCTCCAAACTAAAACATACATAAAAGGAAAAAGTATATATTTTATTTTTCCCAGGTCTATACTTGGCAAGTTTTAGTTCAATAATCAAATGGAATATTCGATCAAGTGAGCTAGATATCCTAAGCACTATGTGTTGGTATAAATTAATGTGCCACCTGATTAGCCTACAGATCACTTGAACACTTCATCTCTATCTCTTAGAAATAACTAGGTTGTCATGCTCAGTATGATTCTAAAAGATCATGAACTTCTTCTAATAAGTGACCAAAATAATTATGTTATATCTGCAAGCACATAAATAAAATATACATCATTGTACCATTTTACCTAAAAGTATTCCGGGTTGTTGATTTATATTTTAGCACTGGGAAGGGTTTGTCAATAAAGGTGTTGCAGATAGATAGTTGTCATATCCACATGCAAATATGAAGATAACCATGCATGATCTACTTACTCAAAACATGGGTTATGTCACAATAATAATAATGATATGTATGCATAATGATCAATCAATAGATAATAATGTAATCACTTAGAACACTTCCTAACTAGGCACTAGTATGGATTAGGTAGAACCATAAGAATATTCCTAAGTCATTCTAACTATACTACTAAAGACATATTAGATTGATCCAATTATACTAGCAATCATGGACAACGATACTTTATACTCATACTTAGGGGAATATTACTAAGGAAGATCAAGATCATAGCCAGCCTCCTATAGTAATAATAACTTCCTACTCCCCCTATATTCGAGGTGTGGACTACAAAGGACTCAACGGGATTGTCACATCCGCGATATACCACAGAACTTAGAATATAAGGCGTATTTGCAGACAAACCACATCCAAACACCATGCTTACATGCTGTTGGTCACGCATCCATGACGTCAATGAATGAGAGCTATACAAACCTATGTATGAATATGAATGCATCCTAACTATGCAAAGTATACAATCTAGATAAGCAATGAATAACATAATTAAGAACATAATCAATAGTAGAACAATGTCAATCAACTTTATCTAAAGCACTCAAAAGAGGTATTAGATACAAGAGAGCTTACAATGGCTACGGAAAGTCTCGCTCTAGACAAGATCTGGAATTCAAGTAGAACTTGTATCCTTCTACTCCTAAACCTATGTTGCTATGCTCTAGATGGTGAATGTCGATGCGGGACCGACCAGGATACCTGCCAGCTGCCTCTTACCAGACCAAATCAATGAGTACGACCCAGAGTCAGACAACCTTGGTAAACTCAGATAGAAACTCTCTCTTGTAATATTAGAGTAGGACACGTCTAGCCAAATCCTATCAGTATTAGACAAAGTTTTTAGCCCCTTGAAACTATAAAAGCGGGCCAAGAGCGCCTGCCAAAGGGCAACTAGACACAGATTATTCTGTACTCCAACCCTCCAGATAATACAATCCAACGCAAAGGCTCACGCCGACTGGACGTAAGGCTATTACTCGATCACGAGGGCCTGAACCAGTATAAATCGTTTGTCTTCGCATTCACCGCCGAGTTCCAGATTTCACCGAAGCCTGAACTAAACTGTCCTGGGCACCCCTGAGGTAGGCTATCGGTCATAAAACACCAATAGCTGGCGCGCCAGGTAGGGGCTTTCGGTGAGTTCATCATCAAGAAGTCGGCGGACCTCACCAACATGGAAGCTGCATCCAAGACAATTCTTGTTTTCGGCTTATGGGTCTGCGAAATCGACAACAGAGGCAGGATCCAGGGTCGTCTACAAGAGGGGAAAACCGAAGGAAGCTTAAACAACTTGATGGACATAGACGAACAAAATGTGTAAAATCCAGAAATTTTCAATCTAGTCAACAGCGTTGACAATCTAAGCATCCACAATGGTGGAGGAAGAACCCACTACAAGAAGTCAGCGAGTTCTTTCCCGTTTGGTCTCGACAACTCAGCCAAGACAATCCAGAAGCTCATAACAGCTCGACAAGATTTCAGCGTACCACTGAGAGGGGCACAAGAAGGTTTGATGGTGACGGTTACGCCTCAAGGTTGTACTATTCACTGGCTAGAAGAAGAATACAATCCCATCATGAGATTACCATATCAAGAAGGGATAGAACTCAGCAAGTCTGACAAATCTGAAGAAGAACACGTTCAAGAAGTATTAACAATCCGACGACCAAGATCACCACTCCAACTACCATAAGCGCCAGACATCAACTCATCTAACGAAACCGAGTCAGGAATATCTGCTGACGAGCTAAGCAGAGAAGAAGAAACTGAAGAACAAAAAAGAACGCGGGAAAGAAGGTAACTAAAACAAGGAAGACGGAAGAGAGCAATACAAAGAAAAGAAGCATGGATGAAGTTCGAGAAAGAACTCGAAGACTATAAGAGAAAGAAAGCAGAGAGAGAAATAGAAGAAAGAGCAGAAAAGGAGAAGAACCAAGGAACAATAAGTGCCAAAATCCAAGAGCTAATCGAAGAACTCGGAGCAACTCCAGGCCTCGACGAAGAACATAGAAGACTCAAAGAAGCCCTTCAGACTGCTCAAAGATGGAAGAACAAATCAAATAGTCCACCAAAAAACGGAGGGCCAAACACAAGGAAACCAGTGCTCGAAAGACTAGGGCACACCGAGAGCATCAACCAGACTGAAGAAAGAACTCGGGATAACCACAAGAGAACAAAGAAAGCAAGGCCACAGGCTTCAACAACCCGACGCAGTCCATCCCCACAATCAAGATACAGAGAAGGGAAGGGAGAAATAGAACACGCAGGAACTCGGACAATAGGGGAAACCAGGCAAACAGCCTAGTTACCGCACAAATTCAAACCATCAAATCACTCAAAGTATGATGGAAAGATATAACCTAAGCAATGGCTAAGAATATACTCCTAGTCAATAGAACTAGCAGGAGGAGACGATGACATCAAGACTCTCTTCTTTCCAATGGCATTAGAAGCTATGCCACTGCAGTGGTTCGATAAACTCAGACCAAGATCGATAAGAAACTGGAAAGACTTGCAGAGAGCATTTTGTGAGAACTTTGCAGGTATTATAACACATCCAATTACGCAAGCCGTGTTGAAAGGACTTAAGCAGAGACACGGAGAAAGCCTAAGAGAATTTTACCAACGATTTGGGGAATTAAGAGCTCAAGTACACGACATCACAGAAAGAAAAGTAATAGAAGCCTTTTCATATGGAATTCTAGCAAGATGGCAGTTCCATGACTTCTGCAAAGAAAACCCACGGACGAATGAAGAATTCAAGAACTAGGTTGAAAGGATGATAGTAGCAGAAGAAAAAACGAGGGAAAGGTTCCCTAACCGATGAGACAACCCGGATAAAAGACATAACAACCCAGACAGGAGGCATGACAACCCGGATATCAGGCACCACAACACGGATTACAAACGACATAACTATGATGACTGATACAACAGAAAACGAGGACCGGATAACATGATAGCTATGGCTGACAAGAGCAAGAAAGCAAATAGACCAAAGAGATATGATGACGCTTTAACACCCTAAAAATCACATTTTGAAAAATAGAATTAAAATGGTTAATTATTTTCATTTGTTCTCTTGCTCAAATAGGAGAAATGATTTTCTTTTAAATATTAAATGGGAGAAAATAAACTTTTTAATTAATTGTTGCATTCATGCTGGTGCATTTTGTTCATGCTTGTGTGCAGGCTAGGTTGCTTAAAAAAGCTTTTCAAAATTTAAATTCAAACTTGTGCAAAATTGTGAAAACAGAAAAAGAAAAAACACTTTCTTTTTCCTCCCCCTCCCTTTCTCCTTTTTGGCCCAGAGCCGCTGCCGTCCCAGCTCTCCCCCCCCTCTCTGCACACCCCGTGCCTGCGAAGTGAGCCGTCGGCCCAGTGCCGCCGCAGCGCTGCTGCCTCTCTCCCTCCGGCTGACAGCCCAGGCCCGTCGGTCAGTGACCAGCGCCCCTTCCCCTACCTCCAGCCGAGGAGGCGTGCCGCCGCCGCCTGTCCTCCCGAAACGTCCGCCGTGATGGCCTTGATGGCCACCCAGCCACCCAATCCGGGCAGTAGAAACCGCCCGTGACCTTTGGTCGCCCTCGCCCAGGCCTATAAAGGCGAGCCCGAGGCACCGAGCCCCTCCTTTCCGTCCGCCTCCTCTACTCGCCATTGCCGCCATGCAAGAGCTCGCCGCCGGCCGTTCTTGTCGCACTGCTGCATCGTTTCGCCGACCGGGGTAAGTGCCGTGCTCATCCGAGCCCTTCCCCGTGCTCCTTTCGCCTGTTTTCACATTGCCGCAAGCTCACCGGAGCCGCCGCTTCTTTGCAGGTCATCGCCGCCGCCGTCCCTCGCCACGGTGAGCCTCTCCGGCAAGGCCGAGCCCTCTGTTGGGTTCGCCGTGACCCCCTCGTCATCCCCGACCCTTTCCCTTGCGTTTTGGCGGCCCCCATCTCCGTTCTGTGCACGCGCCGCCGAACTCCGAGAGCTCCGGCCATGGCGCTGCCACGTCCCGATCGCCCGGAGGCCGTCCCGGCCCGGCCTTTGAGCCCGTTGTCACCCCCGCAGCATGGCCGTGCCTTCCCCGTCAACAACCGGGCACCGCTGCACCGCTCCGTCGCTTGCCGGCGAGCACCACCGCGCCGCCCATGGCGTGCCACCGCACGGCCGCCGCCCCGATGGCCGTGCCCCCACTCACCCCGCGCGCTCGGTTCATGGTGGACCGAGGTAGCTGCGCCACGCACCCGGTCCACAGCCGCCGTGGACCATGCCAACCGTGAGCCGCCACGTGGCGCTTGGTCGGCAGCTGGCCGACAGCCCTAGCTGTTTCACAGTTTGGCCCCTCGTTTTTTCGGGAATTAGCCAACGGTCCAGCGCAGTTCATTTTAATTAGATTTAAGCCCTGTTTTTATCAGCTTAAACCCTATTTTCTCTGGTTCTCTAATTCAAGTACTAGAGCCTATTTTTATTCAATCTAACCCATCTGTTTTAGGTATAATTGCGATAGCAGCGTCGGTTTGAATTAAAAGGACTTTAAAATAATATTTTATTTACAGTTTAGCCCCTGGACAATGGTTTTGCTCATATCTTTCTCATTTTAACTCCGTTTTCAGTGATCCGCATATCCCTGTGATCGTAGCGACGTGTAGAATAGTTTTATATTTTTATTTCTATCTTTTGATGCATGGTGTAATGTTTATAATAGTATTTTATATGTTTCTATGCATGTAATGACTGGTATGATGCTTGATTGCTGATGTTCGTGGTATTAGAAGGCGAGTTCTTCGAGGAGAGCGATTGTGAGCAGTTCCAGGACCAAGTGGATTTTCAAGGCAAGTGTATATATGGTTTCCTTATTACCTATTGTTGACTGTTACTAACGCTATCAAAAGAGTGTAGCCAAATCTATCCTTCAGCACGGAGTGGTAACGATACTTCTCAACGCAATCACGAGGGTTGTCAATCCCTGTGCTCAAAGTATGTGGTTGTTGACACTTCTAAAGTTGCTACTAGGAATAAAGTTATATCTAGCAATTGCGCCAAAAATGCTATGGGCAGCTCTATAGGATAGGCGATGGGATTCTGCAAGCGCACAGAACTATTTTGTAGCACTTTACCTGGGAGTACCAGGTGTCGAATTTATATTTTCCCAAAGGAAGGCTGGGTTTGTGATTCCTAGGATCTGATAGTCAATGATCTAGATATGGATAAATAGGATAACAACCTTAGTGAGGATAAATCAATGAAGTATAACTAAGGTGGAAAACACACTAGGATAAATTGAAGTAGCTCTGGAGTTTATGGGAGAACTCTAACTCAGTAAAAGATAAATTGTTTGTTATACCAAAGAGTCTGCTATACCAGGGACACGCAAAGTCCTAAACTCGCTGGGGTTCGACTGATTAGGCACCGTACGTCTACAAGCCCTACACTGATAAAACCAGACCGAACGTGGTGGAATCTAGAGGATTCTAGGGCTGTCACCACCTAGAACCTACCACTACTATCCGTGGGTCTAGCCGCACTCAAGGGTAAGATTATGGCCTAAGCACCGCGCTTAATCTATAAAACTTACTACTCTAACTCAGGCCTAAGAATTAGAGTTACTCTAACCAAGCAATGAGCAAGTATACAGCTTCTTAAAGTATAACAATAAATAAATAAAGAAGGGGATCTTTATTACCAATAAGAGTGAAGAATACTACAGAAGAGGTCGCCGACAAGCCCGGCTCCTCTACAGACTTTCTTCTTCTCCCGACTTCTCTCTCACTACTCTACTCTTCTCTAGCTAGCACTATTCCTATGAGTAGAGCTTCGCTAGAGAGAGAGAGAGGAACTACTTCTAACTCTGAGCTGAATCTCTAGTGATTCTCTAGTGGTTCTCTAGTGGTTCTCCTTTTACAAGTGTGGAAACTGGTCCTATTTATAGTGTAGGAGAGCTCCAAGGGTACTTATAGGGGTCCTGGAGGTCGGTGGCACGAAGAGGCAGGGCGAGCGCCCTCCTAGTGGGGCAGGCGCCCCCTTGGATGCACTGCCTTGCATCCAATGGCCCTCCTTCCTCCTCTATGGCCGTTGCAAGGTCAGTTGGTGCCCTGATTTGGCGGTTTGCAACCCCCAGGAGGATGACATGTGGGTCCTTCGATCCATGGCACTTTATTTAATCACCATTGGATGAAAACCGACTTCATTTGATGGCTTGGATGACTCCTGGGGGCCTTTCCTCGGATTGTGGACATGGCACCCAGTTTGGACAGGGCGGGCGCCCTGTTGGTAGGGCCACCAGATCCTCGTGACTTGTTTCTGAGCCGTTGATATTGAATCAACGTGCCATAGGCCATTTGGGAGGATGGCACACGGGTCCGTGAGGTGGCAGAGTGCAATTGGCACTTTTCATAGGGTGGGCGCCCTATGTGGTAGGGTGGGCGCCCCCCTCTGACTCCCACGTGGCAGCTGAGGTGCCAAGCTGTCTTGGTTTGCTTTATTTTTGTTTGTTTTCAACATTTTTCCTGCATATATAATATTTCTCCAAGGACATGTAGAACTAGGTGGGTTTCAAAGTGAGTTCTTTTCTTTTCATGTGGTTTTACCTTGATTATGGGTGAATTGTTGACGGTAAAATAGGGTGTTAGCGACCGTCAACACCTATTGAATATATCATCACACCTATTGAATATATCATCACCATAATCATGTGCATTTATCCAACTTGATGAACCATAGGATTTACCTAGTATACTTTTGTACGTTGTACCTTGTTATACCTATGGGGGATTTTGCATTAAGCTGTGTAGTGCTTCGCTCAACCAAGGTTAATATTGATGTTGATTAACTACTTTATGCTACTTGATAAAATACGCTTTTTAACAACATGGTTATGAGACTGGAGCTGTGAACCCTTTTTAAGCTCTAGTCACCTCCGCTCGGACTTTTACTTAAAGCGGCCACCTAGGATTTTCCCGTACAACTGTAAGGATCACATGGCTCTGATGTTAGATGAGTAACTAGATCAACTCTAGCTTGTTAGTAGTTACCGAAAGGCACTAGAGGGGGTCTAGGTTCAAGAATGGTTCCGACCCTGTCAAGATGTGTGCTGGGCTGCGGTCACATGGTGTGCCATTCTTGAAGGGGGCATCCATTTGCCTTGCTGAAACCTGCGTCTACTAACTATTAGAGTGACTAGTGAAAGGCTTCAGCGGACTCCCTGTCCGCTCACCTTGGCAGTGTTATGGCGGTAGCTCCCCCGGGCAATCGGGAATTCACGACTCATGAGTAAAGTTGTACAAGCTCTGTAGAGTTAACTCCATCTAATATATCAGCCGCTCTCATGGTCATGAGCGGCCTGGATCCTTTTTGCTTAGTCTGTTGTCTAGAGGATTTTGGAGAAAAGTCAACTTGATTATTTGATAATCACTTTGGGTTAAGGGATCCTCTTTAATTTAGATAAACAGGTTAGTATTAAAAGTTAAGCAACTAAAACTTGACTGTAGCTAAGCTAAATACAGCCTTTTGAGCCTTGTGTCCCTATTATATACTTGCTGAGCGTGGTAAGCTGACGCTTGTCGTTGTTTACCAAATCATCAAAAATCCCGGATGGGTACCAGATGATGATGAGTTTGTGGAGTTTTCGGAGGACATCCAGGATCCCTGAAGATGGTGTGCCCCCAGTTGGTATCCCTGTTGGCATGAGAGCTTTCCCATGATGTATCCGCTGTAATAAAAGCCGTTGGCTATGATGTGAATACTCTGTGATGTAATAAGTTAAATACTCGTTGTTCGTGCATAATGATGTACCATTTGTGGTATATATTGTTTTGGACTTCCTGGGTCCACATATACTCCCGTTCGGATTTCTTCGTAAATCCAGGTACTACAAATTGGTATCAAAGCCGAACTAACTGTAGGGCGCCTTCTTTAGGTAGAACTGCACGCCCCTCTAGGATTATTTACAAAACTTTTTATGCTTTTGTTAATTTACTACAAATTTTCTGGTACCATACCTTTACTTTCTACAAAAAACTCTGATCTAATTCATATATAAAAAGCAGGTCGATGGCGCGCACGAAGAAGACTGCCTGCAAGAGTTCCAGAGGCCGTGCTCCCACTCTTACCGAGTACCTTTGCCCGTTCGAGCCACAGCAGGACCAGTGGAGCAGGCCACAACTGGGGACCCGAGTGATGACTCGGGAGACTCCAGCGACGACGACTCCTCCAACGCCGACAACCGTTCTCGCTCTAACGATGACCAGGGTGGGGACGAGCGTGACGAGGCCCAGGGTGGAGGTGGCGACGACCCGTCACCTGAGGACCCTGTCGAGGACGAGGAGCCACGCCTTGGCTGGACCTGCCTAACGTACACCGCCCCGGATAGAGACGAGTTCAACCATCCGAAGCTCCTTCAGTTGGTGCAGAGGCAGTACGCCACCTTCAACGTCTCGGTGGAGTAACGCAGCAGGAGGTTCACCCACCCCGAGCACACTGAGTACTGTATGACCAAGGTCTTCGTGAAGACCTGGTGCAACGAGCAGAGGGCGTGGAGGATCCGCACTTCTACTCGTGCGCTGGCTGCTACCTACACTCGGGAGTTTGGTGTGGAGGACGTGGCGAGGCAGGCTCTCTACACCACCGTGAGCTTGTCTTCCCGACCATCCAGGAGGACGACGACCGCTACTTCCCTCGCCATCGTCTTTCGGAGCCTGGTTGCAGGAGGGTCTCGCTGCAGGACGGAGAGGGCGGCCGACTCGCTGCCACTGTACCTCTCGTGGCTGCCCTCAACGGTGTGCTGGACCGTGCCATGCTTGATCAGAAGTCGCTGAGGATCGAGTTGGAGAGGCTGTAGGACCGGGTGGATGACCTGGAGTGCCAGTTGCAGGGGGGTCAGCCCGATGCCATCGCTCCCTCCATGGCGTATGACCCTGCTATCGTCGCCCCGCAAGAGGCATCACCTAGGCTGCACCTGCACCCGCACGATGTTTGATCCATAGGAGTTCTTCACCCCTGCTTCAGACATGCAAGTACCACATGATGTTTGGTCGAGTCCTTGAGTCCTTTTAATTTCGAATCTATGAACAATTGTCTTAATAATGTGGTTGCATGCTTGTTATGATGCACCTTGGGTGATTTGGATCTTTGCATGATTGTGATGAGTGTGGGACTTGTCCACGTCCATCATGTTAATACTTTGCTAGTTGCTATTAAATAAATAAGTGGGTGGGGTTTTGTCTCTCAATCTGAGTTCCTTTTGAGTAGTCAGTGTTATTTGGATTATGCCCTGCAATCTACAGATCCTTTGGTCATGAGAATTTTATGGATCAAGCTAGAGTTCAGTCTCTATCATTTGCAAGTGGTTTCACGCTCATACACCGTTTGAAAATTATAGCTGCTGCAATTTGAGAATAATGTGCTAAAAACAGATTCGACCAGTACTGCTTGTGAGCTTTTTTGCATATTATAATTTCCGAATCTGTAAAAGTGGTCTACAGTAAAGTTGTGGGAAATTTTGTAACGAATCCAACGATATGCCTTGTGTGATCAGATGATAAACAGAGAGAAAATTATGACTGTTTTACTGCACTGCTGGAAATGTACCTCGCCTGAAAATTCCAGCACTAGTCATTGTACCTATGTAATCAAATACATATCACAAATTCTCTATTACCTTGATCCTCTACAAGCATAATTGATACTTGGAAGTAAGAAAACTCATACGATACTTGTATATGTCACAGATGGTGGATACCAGGAGTGGAAACACGGGTGGCAGGAATCCACCACCACCCCCGCCTGTGTCGATGGAGCAACTGATGGCCATGTAGACGCAACTCATGCAGCAGATGGCGCAGGCCATGCAGAACGCTTAGAACAATCCCCCGCAGCAAGCTCCCCAACAAGTTCGTGACAAGCGAGGGGAATTTCTGAAGGGCCATCCACCTACTTTCAGCAGCTCACCGGACCCACTCGAAGCCGACGACTGGCTCCGTGCGGTGGAGCGACAGCTTGGCATTGCCTAGTGCAACAACCGTGAAAAAGTCCTATTGCTTCAGGACAACTACAGGGAGCCGCCCTTGATTGGTGGGAGGCATTTCAGGATGGTCATGCCAACGCTGATCAAATCTCTTGGCAAGAATTCCGTAACAGTTTTTGCTCGCACCATGTATCGGCTGGTATTATGCGGCTCAAGAGGAAGGAGTTCCTCTCTCTCAAGATGGGCAGTATGTCGGTGAGCGAATATAGAGACAAGTTTATTCAACTTTCTCGTTATGCCCCACATGATGTGGAGGATGACCAAGACAAACAAGAACTCTTCATGGAAGGGTTAAATGATAGCTTGCAGTATCAGTTGCTCTCGCATACATTTGAGAGTTTTTAGAAACTTGTTGACAAGGCACTCATGATTGAAAGCAAAAGGCGTGATATGGAGGTGAAGAAGTGTAAGCTTCAAGAAAGGAAGTCTGGCAGCAAAAGCCGTGCTCGCTATAACCAGCCCTAGGGCAATCAGCAGAGGTACCAGGTTCAGCACTCTGGGACCAACTGCTCTCAGTTTCAGTCTAGAAACACTTCGCAGCAATCGCAGTACCATGCTCAAGGTTCCCGTCCGAATCAAGCCGGAAACACACCTGTGAAGTCCAACACCCCCAATGCCTACAACTCTGCTAATAATAACAAATGCTATGTGTGTGGAGAACCGGGTCACATTTCCAACAACTGCCCGAAGAGGGCAAACCAGGGCCCTTTGACTGCTCCCAATAACCAGAAGCTGGGTGTTCATACCCCAAGTAAGCAGGGCCAGCAGAGGAATGCTCAAGGCAGGGTGAATCATGTGACTTCTGAGTCAGCGCAGGAGGCTTCAGATGTGGTCATCGGTGCATTCTCCTTTAACTCCTACCCCACCTCAGTTTTAATTGATTCAGGAGCATCGCATTCTTTTATCTGCTCATTTTGTCAAGAAACATGCTATGCTTATGCAACCAATGAAGAGCAATATGTTGGTTAACTCACCCGGGGGTAATATGAGGCCAACTCTTTTGTGTCCTAATGTTAAGCTCAGTATAAGGGGGGTAGAGTTCACAGCAGGGCTAGTGGTTTTGAATTCCACGAGAATAGATGTGATCCTTGGAATGAACTGGTTGATGGCACACGATGCAGTAATCCAATGTGCCACCAAAACTATTTTATTGAGCATAGAGGCAGGTGAGAGGTTAGATGACTGCCAGTTGAATCATATGGAAGATATTGCTATTGAGGATATTCATGTTGTGAATGAATTCCCTGACGTGTTTCTCGACGAATTTCCAGGTATGCCACCTGAACGAGATGTTGAATTTATAATAGAACTTTTACCTGGCACTGCACCGATAGCAAAAAGGCCATATAGAATGGGAGTAAATGAATTAGAAGAATTAAAGAAACAATTGAAGGAGTTACAGGATAAAAGGTTACATACGTCCTAGTTCCTCACCTTAGGGAGCTCCTGTTTTATTTGTGGAAAAGAAAGATGGTTCGCAAAGGATGTGTATAGATTATAGATCTTTGAATGAAGTGACAATTAAGAATAAGTACCCGTTGCCAAGAATCGATGATTTGTTTGATCAACTGAAAGGTTCTTGTGTATTTTCTAAGATTGAGGTCTGGTTACCATCAATTGAGAATTCGTGCATCTGACATTCCAAAGACTGCCTTTACAACACGATATGGGCCGTATGAATTCACAGTGATGTCATTCAGGTTGACGAACGCCCTGCATACTTTATGTACTTGATGAACAATGTTTTTATGGAATACCTTGACAAATTTGTAGTGGTATTCATAGATGACATTTTGGTATACTCAAAGAATGAAAAAGAGCATGAGGAACACTTGAGGATGGTGCTATAGAAGCTCAGAGATCACCAACTATATGCAAAACTGAGCAAGTGTGAGTTTTGGTTAAAGAAAGTGTCATTCCTTGGTCATATCATCTCAAATGGTGGAGTGGCAGTAGACCCAAAAAAGGTGAAGGATGTGTTAAGTTGGAACCCTCCCAAGAATGTTAGTGAGATACAAAGCTTTCTGGGTATGGCAGGGTATTACCGAAGATTCATTGAGGGATTTTCAAAGTTAGCAAAGCTAATGACCGCTCTGCTTGAAAAAGATGCCAAGTTTATTTGGTCTAATAAATGTCAAGCAAGCTTTGAAGAGTTAAAGAAGAGATTGACCACTGCCTCGGTACTGGTACTACCGAATCTCACCAAGAGTTTTTCTATATATTGTGATGCATCAAGACAAGGCCTAGGCTGTGTCCTTATGGAAGATGGAAGGGTAGTTACTTATGCCTCGAGATAGTTGAGAAAACATGAGTTGAACTATCCAACCCATGACTTAGAGTTGGCAGCAGTTTTTCACGCACTAAAAATATGGAGGCATTATTTGATTGGGCATAAGTGTGAAATCTATACCGACCATAAAAGCCTGAAATACATATTCACTCAGTCAGATCTGAATTTGAGGCAATGCAGGTGGCTAGAATTGATTGAAGATTATGACCTTGAGGTACACTATCACCCTAGGAAAGCAAACATGGTAGCTGATGCTCTTAGTCGAAAGAGCTATCTGAATATGGCATGTATCTCGCAAATGCCAAAAGAGTTAAGCGAAGAGTTTGCTCACTTGAACCTTGCAATAGTGGCTAACACCGTGGAACTTATGGTGGAACCTATGCTCGAGAAAGAAATCCGTAAAGGACAATTGGAAGATGAGGATATAAAGGATATTGCCAAACGTATAGTAATTGGCAAAGCACCGGGATTTAGACTGGATGATCAAGGAACAGTTTTTTTGTGAAGAGAATCTATGTACCTGACTCAAAGGAAATCAAAGAGATGATTCTGAATGAGGCACATAACTCAGCATATTCCATACATCCGGGAAGTACAAAAATGTGTCTTGATCTCAAGGAAAAATATTGGTGGTATGGTTTGAAAAGAGACATGGCAGAGTATGTAGCCATATGTGATACGTGCCAAAGAGTTAAGGCAGAACATCAGAGGCCAGCTGGACTGCTGCAACCTATGAAAATTCTAGAATGGAAATGGGAAGAAGTGGGAATGGACTTTATAGTGGGTCTACCTCGTACCCAACGAGGATATGATTCGATATGGGTAATCGTGGATCGACTAACAAAGGTTGCGCATTTTCTCCCTATTAAGACAACATATTCAGGGGCAAGACTAGCTGAACTGTATATGGAAAGGATTGTTTGCCTGCATGGGGTACCCAAAAAGATAGTGTAAGATAGAGGTACTCAGTTTACGTCTAAATTCTGGGAAAAGCTTCATGGCTCCTTGGGCACTAAATTGACCTTCAGTTCTACTTACCATCCGCAAACTGATGGACAGACAGAACGGACTAATCAAATTTTGGAAGACATGTTGCGAGCATGTGCATTGCAATATGGGGTTAGTTGCCGTATGCAGAATTTTCGTATAATAATAGCCATCAGAAAAATTTGAAGATGTCACCCTTCGAAGCATTGTATGGCAGGAAGTGCAGGACACCTTTGTTCCAGAATCAAATAGGTGAGACCCAAGTATTTGGTGCCGAAGTATTGAGGCAGGCAGAAGAACAAGTTCAAACAATCCGCTAGAATCTTAGGGTTGCACAATCAAGGCAGAAAAGCTATGCAGACACAAGAAGAAGGGATTTGGAATTTAAAATTGGAGACATTGTTTCTCTCAAGGTGTCACCCATGAGAGACATTAAGTGGTTTCATGCAAAAGGAAAATTGTCACCACGGTATGTAGGACCGATTAAAATTCTGTCGAGAATAGGAGAAGTGGCTTATCAGCTTGAACTGCCGGAAAGTTTGTCAGGGGTGCACGATGTTTTCCATGTGTCACAATTGAAAAAGTGTTTGCGTGTACCCAAGAAGGAATTCCCTTGGAAGAACTAAAATTGAAAGAAAATCTCACTTATATACAATATCCTATTAGAATCTTGGAAACGGCAGAAAGAATTACTCGAAGTAAGATCATCAAGATGTGTAAAGTTCAGTGGAACCGTCACTCAGAGGATGAGGCCACATGAGAAAGAGAAGAAGATCTCAGGACAGCTTATCCTCAGCTCTTTGAGTCTGGCAAAACTCGAGGGTGAGATTCATTTTAAGGGGGTAGGTTTGTAACACCCTAAAAATCATATTTTGAAAAATAGAATTAAAATGGTTAATTATTTGCATTTGTTCTCTTGCTCAAATAGGAGAAATGATTTTATTTTAAATATTAAATGGGAGAAAATAAACTTTTTAATTAGTTGTTGCATTCATGCTGGTGCATTTTATTCATGCTTTTGTGTAGGCTAGGTTGCTTGAAAAACCTTTTCAAAATTCAAATTCAAACTTGTGCAAAATTGTGAAAACAGAAAAAGAAAAAACATTTTCTTTTCCTCCCCATCTCTTTCTCCTTTTTGGCCCAGAGCCACTGCCGGCCCAGCTCTCCCTCCCCTCTCTGTGCGCGCCCCGCACCTCCGAAGTGGGTCATCGGCCTAGTGCCGCCGTAGCGCTGCTGCCTCTGTCCCTCCCGCGGACAGCCCAGGCCTGCCGGTCAGTGACCAGCGCCCCTTCCCCTACCTCCAGCCGAGGAGGCATGCCGCCGCCACCTCTCCTCCTAAAACGGCCGCCGTGGTGGCCTTGATGGCCACCCAGCCGCCCACTCCGGGCAGTAGAAACCGCCCGTGAACTTTGGCCGCCCTCCCCAGGCCTATAAAGGCGAGCCCGAGGCCCCGAGCCCTCCTTTCCGTCCGCCTCCTCTGCTCGCCATTGCCGTCGTGCGAGAGCTCGCCGCCGGCCGTTCTTGTCACACTGCTACATCGTTTCGCTGACTGGGGTAAGCGCTGTGCTTATCCGAGCCCTTCCCCGTGCTCCTTCCACCTGTTTTCGCGTTGACGCAAGCTCACCGGAGTCGCCGCTTCTTTGCAGGTCAACGCCGCCGCCGTTCCTCGCCACGGTGAGCCTCTCCGGCAGGCCGAAACCTCTGTTGGGTTTGCCGTGACCCCCTCGTCATCCCTGACCCTTTCTCTTGCATTTTGGTGGCCCCCATCTCCGTTCTGTGCACGCGCCGCCGAGCTCCGAGAGCTCCGGCCATGGCGCCGCCGTGTCCCGATCGCCCGGAGGCCGTCCCGGCCCGGCCTTCGAGCCCGACGTCACCCCCGCAGCATGGCCGTGCCTTCCCCATCAACAACCGGGCACCGCTGCACCCCTCCGCCGCTCGCCGGCGAGCACCGCCGCGCCACCCATGGTGCGCCACCGCATGGCCGCACCCCCACTCACCCCGCGCGCTCGGTCCATGGTGGACCGAGGTAGCCGCGCCACGCACCGGGTCCACAGCTGCCGTGGACCCTGCCAACAGCGAGCCGCCGCGTGGCGCTCGTTCAGCAGCCGGCTGACAGCCCTGGCCGTTTCACAGTTTGGCCCCTCGGTTTTTTGGGAATTAACCCGCGGTCCAGCGCAGTTCAATTTTAATTAGATTTAAGCCCTGTTTTTAATCAGCTTAAACCCTGTTTTCTCCGGTTCTCTTATTCAAGTACCAGAGCCTATTTTTATTCAATCTAACCCCTTTGTTTTAGGTATAATTGCGATAGCAGCGTCGGTTTGAATTAAATGGACTTCAAAATAATATTTTATTTAAAATTTAGCCCCTGGAAAATGGTTTTGCTCATATCTTTCTCATTTTAACTCCGTTTTCAGGGATCCGCATTGATCGTAGCGATGTGTAGAATAGTTTTATCTATTTATTTCTATCTTTTGATGCATGGTGTAATGTTTCTAATAGTATTTTATATGTTTCTATGCATGTAATGACTAGTATGATGCTTGATTGGTGATGTTCCTGGTATTAGAAGGCGAGTTCTACGAGGAGAGCGATTGTGAGCAGTTCCCAAGACCCAGTGGATTTTCAAGGCAAGTGTATATATGGTTTCCTTGTTACCTATTGAATATATTGTTAACACTTGTTAACGTCTAATTGTTATTCTCAATTATCCCTGCATTATACAAGAATACCTATTAGAATAGGGTTAGTACTAATAATTTCCATGAGTATTGGTGAATTGTATATTTTTCAGGGAATTATCCAGAAAAGCTTAAAAGAAGGATTAAAGTGCTTAATTATCACGAAACTTAAATACAAAGGCAACATACGTCATCGACAAGGTAGAAGCATCTAGAAGACACCTGAAGCAACCGGGACCCCACCACCTGACAGGTGGGGCTGACCGGCACCAAGAGGGGCCGGGCGGCGCCCCCCTAGGGTTTCTGGTCGCCGTCTTCTGGAGTCTTTCACAACCTCCTATGAGGAGTCATCTTAGCCCTATGTTAAGTCGGTTTGATCCAACGGTACACATTCATCCCACTGGGCTATAAATAAAGGGCCAGACCCCCTGGAAGAAGCTAGATCAAGTGCCAAAGAGCCTGAAGCATTAGATAGATATCCATTATATCTAGGCTAGCAATCAAGAGAGAGATTAGAGAGATAGAGTAGAGGAGTAGAGATTCGGAGGATTCCCGGCCTGTCAGAGCTTCTTCATAGCTGTATTCGTCTGGATTTAGCTCCCTCGCTCGGAGCTGCGTTCTGAGGCACTTTTGTATTCAACATTCTAATTCACGTAAGCAATTGTTCTTATTTCTTCTTAAGTTTGCAACTTATGTTGATTGCTTTGATCTTGGTAGCTCCTAGATTGAAATAGTAGTTTGTAGTGTAGATGTGGTGTCTAGGCTATGATTACTTGTGAATGTCACCTGATTGGCCGGATAGTGGTAGTTCGCGTAGGTGACAGCTATGTTGATTCTTCTATAGTCCACTTCCCATTGATAGGATCGATAGGTGTATAAGTACTTAGTAGGAGAGAACTCTGATTTCTCTCTTATTCAGGTTACTACCCAGTTAGAACGGTATTATTCAAAGCATACCAGTTGTTGGAACTAGATAGTCACTAGCTATTCCTTATTCTCAATATTTTCTAGATTTATTGTGCCATTGTGTTAAGAATCAATAAACTTAGTCAGTATCACCTACTGTTGTTGGCATTTCTTAACGTCGTTACAAAAGATAGACTAAAAGTCCATCCCCAGCAACGGCGCCAGAAATGCTTGTTGGCATTTCTTAACGTCGTTACAAAAGATAGACTAAAAGTCCATCCCCGGCAACGGCGCTAGAAATGCTTGTTGGCGTTTCTTAGCATTACTACTAAAGATAGACTAAAGGTCCGTCCTTAATAATAATACTTAGAAACATAAGTTGACATTCCCAACCACCATTACTTCAGAAAGGTAATCCTTGGCCCTTAGTGGCGCCGGCCTAGGTAATGCAGTCTGGTAATAGCAGTTAGAAGTGCCGGATTGGCCTTCCTAACCTTCATTACTTACGATATGGAAAACTGTGGCACGACGCTGTGGGGTGCAACAAGAATTACAATCCTTAAGTAACGGTACTTAGGTACGCCAATCGATAGCTCAGTAAGGAATAAGATTACTCTGTAAGCGCACAGAACTATCATTGTAGCATTTCAACCCGTGAATATTCAAGGGTGTCGTATTTATAATTTCCCGCAGGAGGGCAATATGCATCAAGCGTGGTGTAAACATGATCACTTATTGAGTGCAATGGTAGGCATAGAGTAAACAGGAATAAGACATGATTTCAAGATAGTGGACACACATATGGATCAACCTCAAGGATAAAAGTAAAATAAAGAATAAATGAATATATCTAACTAAGCAGGCATTGGTCATATATAATTATGCAAAGAACTGTTAGCAAATCATCTAATTAGTAGTTCTAGTATCAGGACTAAGTCTGTGGTGATAGGGAGATCCCCGCAGCTGGTCTGCCAGCTGATAGAGACTTTACGAACTCCTACTCAATATCCGAACGTGGAGGAATGCTAGGGATGGACAGGCCTGTCACCACCTGTCCACCTACCCCTCTACCCGTGGGATACCGACATATCCGCCGATCTCCGCATACCCAAGCTCCGTGCTTGCATACTTGGAAACAACTCCTAACCCCCGCAGACCCCAACCCTTCGGATTGACAGGCTAGGTTAAGAGCAACCATGACAGCACGAGGAACCATCACCTCATTCCTAGTTCTTCCTCTATTCATACTAATTCGATGAACAATGAAGAACGATGATGAACAAGTCAAGAACATGATACATAAACTATGTTCTAGCTCATGTACTATGCTCATAGCAAGATCATAAATAGACTCTAGTTCATATGCATAATTATATAAGTATGATAAGAACTTGCTCATGGAAGAAGACCGAATTGTATTCATACCAAGATGATCCTTTTCTTCCAAGGAGACAAGCTCTCCTTGATAGCTCTTGCCTTGCTCACAAACTACTAATACTACTCTAAAGATACAAGTGAGAAGTGTGAGGTAGATGACTCTAAAATGATGTGTGTGTTGAAGGGGATGGAGCACCATCTATTTATAGTGGAACTATGATGGTTTGGCGCATCTAAACTTGGAAGGAGGTGAAACCGCCATCAGCACCGCCTCCGAAGATGGGCCCGAGAGGCCCCACCTGGGGGGCGGTCGCCCCCGGGGGCGATTGGTCCCTGGGGAGCACCATCTGGCCACCGCCTTTGGGTGGTCGGTTGCTCCCTGGGCCTGGGCCTCTCCCGTGGTTGCGGATGGATCCAATTACGCTTTGAAGGTGGGCTTCTTTAGTATTCTTTGTTTGCGCATTTGTCGGATTCGTCATTTGACTTTGCGCTTTCTCCATGTTGATGCCTATTTCCACTTGTTATGCCATAAAACCTGTAAAACATGAATGCTAGGGGTACAAGTGGAACTTGTTAGTAGTAAAGGCATATGTGCAAGAATATGATTGTTAATCCTCTTTTTAGTCTAAGTTGGTGGTATAAAATTTATCCATAAGGACAACCAACAAGACCCCCAAGCTTAACCTTTGCTCGTCCCGAGCAAATAGCCATGGCATGGTTGTTGATCAGGAGTTGCTACAATGCCGATATAATTCATAAGTGTCATACCTATAACATAGCATTCATTCGTAATTTAAATAAGTTGGCATTGTATCCACTCTTTACCTTGCTTTCTTATGGGGCTTGTAGTTTCTCCAATTTCTTGGGCTGTTGCAAGATAGAATGGTTATGATAGACTCACCAATCATTCATTCTTCGATAGACCTTTTATCTGGAGGTTTTATGAATTTTTTGCAAAATAAACCAAGTTCCTCAAATGATTCTCTCAATCCCTCAATGTGTATGGTTTACCTTACCAAAGGCGTTGTGGTGTTGCCTTTTCATCCTACTACTAAGGCTGAGAGTGGAGTTTTGGGTAGGTACGAAGGTAGGCGTACTTACATTACTTATATTGCTGAGTCAAAGACCGGACCATAAGGAGATACAAGTCATATACCTTCATTGAGATGTGCAAGTGTGTGGAATATGAGTATGGTGAAAACCTATCTCTAATCTTTTTGGCACTCCATGCATCATGACTCTCTTTTTATTGGATGGAATAAAACTCTTGGGAGAAATATGGTCTATAGAAATATCATCCTCTTTTTCTCCTTTTTTTTTCTTGAACGGGTATTTGGATTTTCTTTCCCGTTTGTTTTCTCATGCCCTTTGGTTTTTTTTAGCATAGCCCATATTTTGATTTGACATATGAAAACTTTTGGATGGAGAGACGTCATGATGGCGAACAAGGAGTGGAAAGTTTTTGTATGCACGGCTCTCAAAGTGAGGGTCGGCATTTTTATTTGGTGGATGAAAGGTGCATGTTGTGCGTAACTCTCCGGATGAGAGTCAGCTTTATTTGGTGGGTGTACGTGAATCTCAGTCCTGAGTGTCTGACCATAATCTCACTAGGTCTCAGCATTTTGACTCAACTCAAAGTTCCATAAGTAGCATATGACTAAGTTTTTGTAAAAGTAGAGCATGTCATATGGCCTTGGTAGGTATTTCATAATCATTGGGGAACTTTTGATTTTTGAATTTTTGAAAAGAAATCTCCGGATGTAAAGTTTCTCTTAGAACAAAGTCATAGCAAAGTCTATTTCTACCATCTCATATCTTGCAACAACTTAGAAAAGGATCTTGCAATTGCAACCCACAAGATTTCAAGTTCTCAGAATGAGATTTTCTTAGCCAACAAACTTAAATCTTAAGGAATACTAAGTTATAACTTAGGCACAAACGAATTATAGACAGAGCAACTATTCATCATTTCAATAGAAGAGAAACTAACATATGTTAGCACATATGGGAGTGGAATATTTTATTTATTATTTTTATTATATATATATATATTTTTAATAAAAAAATAAAATTGCAGAATTTAAAAGTGCAAGAAATTGAAAGATAAATGTTACCTCTTGTGGGGTCTCCTCCCCCAAGCTAGTTCAAGGCCTAGGTCCCGGGAATTGTTTCATGGACCGAAGGTAGGCCATCTGTGCCTCGTGCTGCCGCCGGTTCGCATCTTCGAGGTTCATGAACTGCTGCTGGTACTGCTCATGCCATTAGGTAGAAGTCTGGATGTGAGCATTGAGCATACCTTGGATTTGTCTATTTTGCAGTTCTAGTCCTCCCATGCGTGTGTTGAGGACTTCTAGTGTGACTGGCTGTGGGCGTATCGGAGGTGACATGCCTTCAGAATCTAGAGAATGCTCGTGCTCGGGCTGCCTTGATCCCCCTGCCTCCTGCGAGTGTCGCCACCCTGACCCTTCAGCCGCATAATGATGAGGAACATGTCCCATACCATATCCATACCCGGGGGTGAACCCAGGTGTAGATATGACCGGGACCATTCCATCCTTGGTATCGTGGTAGGCATGGCCGGGTGTGGTGTAGGCTGCACAGGCTGCGCAGGCTCTTCCTCCTGTACTTCTCTCCTCCGTGATTTCCTGCGAGAAACAGAACTCCTGCGTGCTTCTTCCTTTTCAACAAGGTCGAAGGTGAGAGATAGGGATTTATATAAAGCGAGATCCAGGTTAGGTAACGGAATCTTGTTTATATATCTCGGATAATAAAATACCAGGTTTGTTCCCGAGTCATCACGTTTTATGGTATGAGTTTGAGTAAAATAATACTCATTGATCATAATGCGCGGAATGGAGAGATAAACAATAGTGTTAGCACCATGAGGATCAACACTAGTAGCAAGACTGTGATGAGTGAAGTGCACATAATTGGTGTGGAAGTTTTAAAAGAATTTAACCAGTGCTTAACAATATCATAGACATGAGCGACTTTAATCTTTTTAAGCACGGCATAAAGCAAGTTCAACTCAATATCATAAGCATGGTGAGTGTCCTCTCTAGGAAAGAAAGAATTAGCAATCCATTTATACATAAGCCTTAGAGAAGGATGGTGGATGGTGTTGATGTTGGGTTGGAATTTCTCAATCACATTCTGTCCGGTTATCAAGTGCCAAAAAGTATCCCGAAAGAGTAAAACCCAAATCAACAGAGCATCGCTCATGAAAACCCAAGTGTGTAGTAAAATCTTTCCAGTAAAGGCTATGTTCTTTCCCAAAGCAGCGAAAGGTAATACCATAGTCAACAACTTGTAAAGTACCCAAGATTTGGATGGTCAAGAGACGAGATCCAAGTTCGTGCACGGGGGCAACTTGGCTCCAACCAACATTTTCGAAAATGGTATTAAATTCGACATTCATACCTGTCTGCTGGAGAAAGTGTGGGTCAAAGGCCGGTGTATGAAGGAATTCGCGTCCCTTGAGGAGGTTGTATGCTTGCATCTCCCACTCGCTCTCCAAGTCGATGAAGGGAGCGTTGGCCTCGTCGATGGCGTGACCTCTTGGCGCCTCCTCTTCTTCATGCAGCGGGCTCTCCTCACGTGTGGGAGGGCCTTGGCTAGATTCCCCACGAGAGCGACGGCCTTTCCGGAACATGCCGGAAATCGGACCTCCAATCCCACTCATGGTGAGCTTGGCACAAGAACTTGACTTGTGATGGGAGTGGAAGAAGTTTGTGCAGGATTTCCTTGCACTTGAACTTTGTGGAAAAATGCTTGGAGAATGGTGGAGCAAGAGAGTGATGGAGGGAGTGAAAAATGCGAGAATGAGAGGGGTGAGGAGCTCCACCCGAATGCTCTGGTATTTATATGCTTGATCGTGGGCGAAGGAGTGTTGTATGCAACGGTTAGTAGCCGTTGGCAAAAGGCTGCGCCGCAGAGCCGTTGGGCAGGGGGCGGTCGCCCCTGGGACTGGCCGGTCCCCTGACAGGGCCGGTTAGGTCCAGCCTTTTTGAAGTTCGCTCTAACGGCTATCTCCAGTATGTAGCCGGTTACGAATGACTCCCATTCGAAATTTTGCTCCAGTTTATTAATTTTTCACAAGTTTTATTTGAAACTTTTTGATTTTCAAAAATTATTTAAAAATAATATTTAGTTTCAACAAAATTTATTCTTTCAGAAAATTATTTTTATTGATTTTTGTGGAGAAGAATTTATTTTGGAATAAAATTTTATAAATCTAGGAAGAGGGAATAATTTCTTTTAATGCAAGAAAATAATTTTATGAAATATATATATTTATTACATAAATGTGTATATAAATATTCATTTATTATTATTTTTTTTCAAAAGGATAAGGTACAATACCTGATTGAGGGCACCTCCCCCAAGCTTGAATGTTGGTGTGGGCCCCTTCAGATAATTATTATGCATATATATATGTATGTAGGTATATATATATATATTATTTTTTATTTTGATAACTACCGATGACCTTCGGCAAGGGCTCAACGTTTATAGTCTGTTGGCCAGACTTTCCTTCCTTTATTGATCTGTAGCTGCATGAACAAACTCGGGAGAAGTCTCGGGTTGCCCCGGGATTTTTCTCGCATTGTTGACAGGAATAGAAGCAGCTATTTGTGCCATTTGTGTTCCTATCATTTTGTTAAAACTTGCTTGATTTTGAATAGAAGAAGACAAAGTTTCAAGCTTGGCATTTATATTTTCAAACATTTTATCGTTGAAAGATAGCTTTTTGGTCAAATTTTCATTGATTTTAGTTTGTCCTAAAACGAGATCTTTTAAGGAAGGTTGGTTTGAATTGTAATTTGAATTGAAATTATTACCTTACGGGCGGTGTTGGTTGTTTCACCCGTTATTACCTTGCTGAGGTTGGTGAAACCCATTGTCGACATATGAAGCTTCTTCTTGGGTTTCGAGACAGTTATTCCCTGAGTGGCCAACGTTCCCACAGACTTCACACGTCATATGTGAGTCCATGGTCTGGACGGTGCTCATGGTAGGGTTGGTAGCACGATCGTCCAGCTTTTGCATCAACAAGTCTAATTTTGCGGCAAGCAAGTCCGTCTCCTTCACGATATGCGAGCCTTTTTGTGTTTTTCTTCCTTCCCCCAACTCTGATTGGCCACCATCTTCTCAGTGAGTGCAGTTGCATCCGCGATGGTGAGAGAGAGGAATGCACCTCCAGCTGCGGCATCTACGTGCCCCTTTGACATGGCCGTGAGACCTTCATAAAAGTTTTGGAGCACGACTCAATCTTCCATTCCATGATGAGGGTAGGCTCGGATGTACTCTTGAAGCCTTTCCCATGCTTCGGGGATAGATTCAAGGGAAGATTGCTGGAAGTTTGAGATCTTTCCCCTTAGAGCGCTGGTCTTGCTCATGGGGAAGAACTTGGTGAGTAATGTTGCGGAACACTTGTCCCACGTGTTGACGGCTTCCTTATTTTGATAGAACCATTGTTTTGCTTTCCCCGTGAGGGAGAAAGGAAACAAGCGGAGCCTGATACTGTCTTGTGCGACGTCTTTGATGATAATGGTGTCGCACAGCTCAAGGAAGTGTTGCAAATGAGCGTTTGCATCCTCGCTTGGCAAGCCACAGAATTGGCTTGCCTGCACCATCGAGATAAGGCCTGTACGGATCTCGAAATTTCCATTTCCGGCGTTGATAGCGGGCCCAACGGGCATGTTGGCAATAGCGGCGATGGAGTAGTCACAGAGTGTCTTGGCCATGACGGTAGTAGCGGATGGTACGGGAATGAATGATTCATCTGCCGATGGAGTAGCAGAAGAAGAAACGGTACGAGACCTTTTCTTCCTTAGGAGTGCTTCCGGATTGCTGATGAAATTGTTCGGCAGAGCAAAACCGCTCATACACTATCCTATTTTCATTCCAATAAAAAGAGGAAGAAAACAGCGAAGTTAGCCTGTTTAAACTATGTCTACCAATGCTTATTTTGTAATCAATATTTATGCCAGCTTAGATGTTTTTGCCCTCCTCAGCAACGGCGCCAGAAATTCTTGTTGGCATATCTTAACATCGTTACAAAAGATAGACTAAAAGTTCATCCCCGGCAACGGCGCCAAAAATGCTTGTTGGCATTTTTTAACGTCGTTACAAAAGATAGACTAAAAGTCCATCCCCGGCAATGGCGTTAGAAATGCTTGTTGGCGTTTATTAGCATTACTACTAAAGATAGACTAAAGGTCCGTCCTTAATAATAATACTTAGAAACATAAGTTGACATTCCCAACCACTATTACTTCAGAAAGGTACTCCTTGGCCCTTAGTGGCGCCGGCCTAGGTAATGCAGTCTGGTAATAACAGTTAAAAGTGCCGGATTGGCCTTCCTAACCTTCATTACTTACGATATGCAAAACTGTGGCACGGCGCCGTGGGGTGCAACAAGAATTACAATCCTTAAGTAACGGTACTTAGGTACACCAATCGATAGCTCAGTAAGGAATAAGATTACTCTGTAAGCGCACAGAACTATCATTGTAGCATTTCAACCCGTGAATATTCAAGGGTGTCGTATTTATAATTTCCCACAGGAGGGCAATATGCATCAAGCGTGGTGTAAACATGATCGCTTATTGAGTGCAATGGTAGGCATAGAGTAAACAGGAATAAGACATGATTTCAAGATAGTGGACACACATATGGATCAACCTCAAGGATAAAAGGAAAATAAAGAATAAAAAAATATATCTAACTGAGCAGGCATTGGTCATATATAATTATGCAAAGAACTGTTAGCAAATCATCTAATTAGTAGTTCTAGTATCAGGACTAAGTCTGGGGTGATAGGGAGATCCCCGCAGCTGGTCTGCCAGCCGATAGAGACTTTACGAACTCCTACTCAATATCCGAACGTGGGGGAATGCTAGGGATGGACAGGGCTGTCACCACCTGTCCACCTACCCCTCTGCCCATGGGATACCGACATATCCGTCGATCTCCGCATACCCAAGCTCCGTGCTTGCATACTTGGAAACAACTCCTAACCCCCACGGACCCCAACCCTTCGGATTGACAGGCTAGGTTAAGAGCAACCATGACAGCACGACGAACCATCACCTCATTCCTAGTTCTTCCTCTATTCATACTAATTCGATGAACAATGAAGAACGATGATGAACAAGTCAAGAACATGATACATAAACTATGTTCTAGCTCATGTACTATGCTCATAGCAAGATCATAAATAGACTCTAGTTCATATGCATAATCATATAAGTATGATAAGAACTTGCTCATGGAAGAAGACCGAATTGTATTCATACCAAGATGATCCTTTTCTTCCAAGGAGACAAGCTCTCCTTGATAGCTCTTGCCTTGCTCAGAAACTACTAATACTACTCTAAAGATACAAGTGAGAAGTGTGAGGTAGATGACTCCAAAATGATGTGTGTGTTGAAGGGGATGGAGCACCATCTATTTATAGTGGAACTATGACGGTTTGGCGCATCTAAACTTGGAAGGAGGTGAAACCGCCATCAGCACCGCCTCCGAAGATGGGCCCGACAGGCCCCACCTGGGGGGCGGTCGCCCCCGGGGCCGGTCGGTCCCTGGGGAGCACCATCTGGCCACCGCCTTCGGGTGGTCGGTTGCTCCCTGGGCCTGGGCCTCTCCCGTGGTTGCGGATGGATCCAATTACGCTTTGAAGGTGGGCTTCTTTAGTATTCTTTGTTTGCGCATTTGTCGGATTCGTCATCTGACTTTGCGCTTTCTCCATGTTGATGCGTATTTCCACTTGTTATGCCATAAAACCTGTAAAACATGAATGCTAGGGGTACAAGTGGAACTTGTTAGTAGTGAAGGCATATGTGCTAGAATATGATTGTTAATCCTCTTTTTAGTCTAAGTTGTTGGTATAAAATTTATCCATAAGGACCACCAACAACTGTTCCTTTGGGTTCGATATTAGACCAGGATAGTCTGGGTGAAGTGCTACATCAGTATTATATCTGTGCGCTTGCGGATAATTTGATAATAATAATATTTAATAGAGTACAGTTAATTTATATCAACAAGCATTTGTAGTGCCGTTGCCGGGGAATGGTTTGCTGATTTTGAATTTAGTTTATCTTAATCTTGTATTATACTTTTATCTTTTACCTTTTTAAATATGGAACCTGTTGACACCAGAAGTGGCAAACGGATAAACCGCAAGCGTATGGTAGTCAATGTAGCCTTTACCGGGAGTATTTTAGGTATCGTATTTTCCGCAGGGAACGTGAAGTGAACTAACTAGGATCAAGGTCGTCCTATGACACATGGGTATATGATTGAGGGTAGAGAGGCTTCCTGTGGTTATGAAACTAGTCAGGTAAGGCAGATACAAAGGTTGTTCACTTTGGGTCACTAAGCCGTTCAACAACAGAAAGGGATGAGAAGGGTGCTAAACCGCCTAGCACAAGAAGACCTACGTTTTAATAACTTGCCCAAACATGGTGGATTCAAAGCCTAGATAGGGCTGTCAACACCTACTAGGTACCACAACAAACCGTTGAACAAGCCGCAATCACAGGTAAGCGATAGCTTAGACACCACGTCTACACTATATCTTACTACTCTAATCCGGATCCCGATGAAATTGATTAGAGTACCGGGTTAAGGGCGGTGAACCAATGAAGAACTTAAGTAAATACTTTACTTGAACTAAGAATCAAATACCATAAAAGAAACTCAGATGCTTACTTACTAGGAAAGTCGCATCCGTCGAGGTACAGCTTGGAGGAGACTCCCGACAGCTCCGGGGCTTCCTCCAGACTCTCCTCACTCTCTCCCTATGATGGATACTACTACTAAAGGGAAAGAGGAATGAATAGCTTTGGTAGCTCCCTTGGTGCCTTGAGAGTGAGAGGGTACCCCTCTATTTATAGTGGAGGTGGAGTCGGGGCTACTCCAACGCCATGTCAGCGATCCAGGTGCTTCTCCAACATAGCCCTTGATTGAAACTGACCTTGAACCGACTTTAATCAAGGGTGTGGATCGAGGGTCATGCATGCCTCCATGCGTAGAGTCAGTGGGTGAAATCTGAGCCTGATTGGCCACCAAAAGGGGTTCGGCCGACCCCTCTTTGATAGGTGGGACCAACCCCTTGAGTGTGGGACCTCTTGTTGTGTCGATTGGTGAAAACAGGATGGCTGGTGGGCTCCATAAGGGGGTCGGCCAAGCCCCCTATGATGAGTGGGTCCATCCTCCTTCCTTGTGGGCCCTCTCCACCTCCTTTAGAGCGGGTATGAAGTGGTGGGACCCCTTGATCACTTCGGATGATGGAGATGTAGGTTCATCGATCCATGGGACTTCATTTGCCACCGTTGAGAGGAAACACACTTGTGATCCAAGGGTGGAAATGGACTCTTGGGTGTGTGTCATGGATCATGGTCTACCAGCAAGGCCCTGGTATGCTCAAGTAGGGGTTGGCCGACCCCTACCTTGTGCCCATCTTTTGCACATTGTCTCCAGAAGCTATGATATTGATGATTGTGAAGTTAGTTTGTCATTTGGCCATACTTGGTTCGTTTCCCAACCTACATATGGAGCTTCTGGACATTCAAAAGTACATGTTCTGAGTACCTGCAACCAAATAATGACAAGTACATGTGGAACCAAGTTATTTGTACCTAAGTCACTATGTGTTTGGTGGTTTCCTTCCAGAAAGATTGTCTTGTTGAGTGTTTTGATGTGGTAAAAGCATGGTTCAACTACCGTCAACAAGATCCCCCACACTTAAGTCTTTGCTCGTCCTCGAGCAAAGGTTAGAGAGAATGATAAAATATGATCATGACATTTTCAAGGTATTAGCAAAAACAAAGTTTCATTCATGACACATCTCATACAGGTGGGTTATGTGGTACTGTCTAGCATATATCCTTCAGATGTTGAAAAATGGAACAGTTCTCAAAGCAAAGTCATCTTCCAATTTTCATATCCTTAGTGCGTAGAATTTTTGACAATGGTTTTAAAAGAGGGCACATAGTTCATTCTTACTCCTCATATAGTACTCTTAAGTCACTCAGTGAGTATATGATTCCTCACCAAGGCATAGCATAAGATTGCCTTCTTTTGTTTCATCCTACATCTATCAGGCTTATGTGGGGCTCAAGTAGGGATAAACAAGATAGCATACTTGCATTGCATATATTGTAAAGTCAAAACAAGGATCCAAGGAGAAGACTGTCATAGTCCTAGATCAAGATGTGCAAGTGTGTGAAAAATGGTGAAATGTAGTGCTCCTCTATTTGATAAGATCCCTCTCTATTTTATTTGGGACACGGCTAGCATTTTTCTTTTTCTCTTTTTATAAGCCTCCATGTGCTCTTTTTTTTTCAAAGCAATGGACCTTCATGTGCGCACATTTTTTTTGCAAAGCCTGCATACTTAGAGAGATATTCTAAAACTTTAAAACATGGAGCATCTATATGGTGGAAATGGATGACATGATTTTGCGTACTTCCAGTGTAGAAGTAGCATGTGTATATGTGTCGTGTACGTGATCTTGATCTTGAGACTATGACTTAATTCTCAACAAGGGTCTACAGGGTTTGACCAAACTCAAGACAAGTGCAAGTAGCATCTATAGAAGGGTTTTGAACATGGCATGAACATATATGGCTTTGGTAGGAACTTTCTCACTATTGAGGACTAAGTGACACTATGGTTTTATGACATTTTCAAAAATAAATCTCTAGGCACATTGAATAGAAAATGTATGAATCATGAGCCAAGAACTATATCACATTTGTCAACAACTTAGTCAATATGATACTCCTATCAAGATATGTATCCCACAAGTATAAGCATATGCAAGAATTAGACTTTGTGACGCTTTTACCCTTTAAATGTCATAAATCATGTCACTTTTTATTTTAGTCCAAGTGTGATGTTGGTTTAGTTTAGTTTTACATGCTAACACAGATTCAAAGCGTTTCAACTCATTTCACATGTAGCAAAAAGAGAGGAAGGGGAGATTCAAACCGATGTTTTTTTAGTAGAGGAGAGTTGAGCGCCTTGGTCACAAATGGGTAGTTTGGGGTCGCAAGAGCCCCCCACACTTCGTTGAAGCTGTACCTGGCTTTTTATTCATAGAAAACAAAGGTGAAAGCACAAAGGACTCTTCTGGCGTGAGGCACCAGAGAGTCCAAATTTATTTAAATGAAACAAGGCATAGATCAATTTTGGAAGGGAAAACAACAAGCTAAGGAGGAACGTTGGACATTTGATCATGAACTAGATCTGTTGATCTTCTTTTAAGTTAGATCATTGAAAGGTTTGAATTCAATCATGTCTATTTCTTCATCTACTTTATCAGGTTCAAGGAAAACTTTTAAACGTTGGCCATTTACCTTAAAGATCTTACCTTCACCATCTTGATGTGTGATTGCTCCATGAGGTGAGGTATCGATGACTTGAAATGGCCCTTCCTATTTGCTTCTAAGCTTTCCATGTCCAAATAGTTTTACTCTTGTGTTGAACATGAGCACCTTGTCTCCTGGCTTGAACTCCTTTTTCTTTATCCTCTTGTCATGCCATCTCTTTGTTCTCTCCTTGTAGATATTGGCATTGTGGTATGCTTTCTCCCTCCATTCTTCTAACTCTGAGATTTGCATCTTTCTATGTTTTCCTGCAGCTTGTAGGTCCATATTCCATTTCTTTAAGGCCCAATGTGCTCTAAATTCCAACTCGACTGGGCACATGTCTTTCCATATACGAGTTGGTATGGTGACATGCCAATGGGTGTCTTGCATGTTGTCCTGTATGCCCATAGTGCATCAGGTAGCTTGTCCCTCCATCTTTTTCCCATCTCATTAACTGTCTTTTGCAGAATGTTCTTGATTTGTTTGTTGGATGTTTCTGCTTGGCCACTTGTTTGTGGATGGTATGGAGTTGCAACATTGTGTCGGATGCCTTGCTCTTCTAGGAAGCGCCGGAAGCTCCCCTCTATGAAGTGAGATCCCCCATCACTTATCACCAACCTTGGGGTTCCAAACCTTGGAAGGATGGTCTCTTCAAACATTCTTCTTGAGCTCTTGGCATCAGCAGCCTTGCATGGCATTGCTTCTACCCATTTGGACACATAGTTCACAGCTACCAGGATGTACTCACAGCCACGGGATTTGGGAAAAGGTCCCATGTAGTCAATGCCCTATACATCAAAGAGTTCCACTTGAAGGTTATTTGTCAGTGGCATTGCATCTCAGGCATTGATGTTCCCATGCTTTTGGCACCTCACATATCTCTTGATGAAGTCTTTGTATCTTCATACATGGTTGGCCAAAAGAAGCCACTTTGCCAAATCTTTGCATGGGTTCTGAAAGTGCCATAGTGTCCTCCATATGGTGCGGCATGACACCTTTCTATGATCTTAATTGATTCCACTTCAGGGACACATTTCTTCAATAAACCATCATTGCAAACTCTGTAGAGGTATGGTTCATCCCACAGGTGTACTCGACTTTCTTGGATGAGCTTTTCTTGTTTGCTCCTGGTGGAACATGTCCTGCAACAATAAAATTCACAATATTCGCGTACCAGGGGCTGGAGTCCGTGATCTTGAGGAGTGTGTCGTCCCTGAGATAGTCATTGATCGGTAGGTCCTATGCATCTTGGAATTGCATTCTAGACAAGTGATCAGCTACAGGATTTTCTACTCCTTTTCTATCTTTTATTTCCAAATCAAATTCTTGGAGTAGTAAGATCCATCTTATTAGGCGTGGTTTAGCATCTTTCTTAGTGAGCAAGTATTTCAAAGCAGCATGATCGGTATAGATAATTACTTTTGCTCCAACTAAGTAAGATCTAAACTTGTCAATAGCAAAAACAACAGCTAGTAGATCTTTTTCAGTTGTTGCATAATTAAGTTGAGGTCCTGCTAAAGTTTTGCTAGCATACGAAATCGCATGATGCTTTTTATTATTTGTTTGGCCAAGAATGGCACCAACAGCATAATCACTTGCATCACACATTATTTCAAAGGGAAGCGTCCAATCAGGGGGTTGGATGATTGGGGCAGAGACAAGTGCTTTCTTGAGAAAATAAAAAGCATTTAAGAACTTATCATTGAAATCAAAGGGTGCATCTTTAACAAGCAGGTTTGTTAATGGGCGAGCAATTTGAGAAAAGTCTTTTATGAAGCGCCTATAAAAACCAGCATGCCTAAGAAAACTTCTAAAACCCTTGACATTTGTGGGAGGTGGGGCTCTATAACTTCTATCTTAGCTCTATCCACCTCAATCCCACGCTCGGACACTCTATGTCCTAGCACTATGCCTTCTCGAACCATGAAATGACATTTTTCCCAGTTCAAGACTAAGTGTTTTTCCTCTCATCTTTGTAAGACCTTGTCCAGATTATGAAGCCAATCATCGAAGGATGTTCCATAGACCGAGAAATCGTCCATGAACACTTCCATGATTTCTTCGATCATATCGGAGAAGATGGACATCATGCACCTTTGAAAAGAGGTAGGAGCATTGCATAGGCAAAAAGACATGCGCCTGTATGCATATGTTCCATAGGGGCATGTGAAGGTGGTCTTACTTTGGTCATCGGGATGGATGGGGATTTGATGATAACCCGAATAGCCATCAAGGAAACAAAAGAAAGAGTGCTTTGCCAACCGTTCCAACATTTCATCAATGAAGGGTAATGAGACGTGATCTTTTTTCGTAGCCTTGTTGAGTTTTCGGTAATCTATGCACATCCTCCATCCTATGACGGTTCTTGTAACACCTGGTTTTCCGAAGAATACCAAGCGTTAACTATATGTGTGCCCAGGATGTCCACAGAACACATATAGTGTCAAATATGGTAAATACCATAAGCAATGCTTAAATACATAGCGAAACATATTTACATTAAGACTTATAAATATATGAAAGCACAACGGAAACTAGTCTTCATCTTCTATCTTCGGGGCACCATACTCCACAGGGACGGTTGACTGGGGGAGCACTCGCCTACTACTCATGGAACTCCTTTGGAAACTCCTCACTTTATCCACCATCTGGTACCCATCCGGGATTTTTATTGGTGAAACCACAAGCGTCAGCTCACCATGCTCAGCAAGTATAACATGAGGGGATGCAAGGCTCAAAAAGCTGACACGGCTGAACTGCGGTAAGCACTTTTAGTTGGTCATATTTTACTTATTAAGAGTCTATGTAACTAAGTTATGCGTAGCACCCCAGTGAGATTATAATAATTATCATCAATATCATTTCATCATCGTCTAGCCATCCATAAAATCATCTGTCTCGAAAAGGATCCAGGCCGCTCGTGTCCGTGAGCACGGCTGATATATCAGTTTGATCAAACTCTGCAGAGTGTGTACACTTTCACCATGAGTCGTGAATTCCCATATGCCCCGAGGCGGCCAACCTCTTATCACTTCCAAGGTGAGCAGGCAGGGAACCACTACGAAGCCTTTCACTAGTCACTCTAACAAGTTAGTAGACGCAAGGTTTCGGCAAGGCGAATGGAGGCCCCCTTCAAGAATGGCACACCATGTGACCGCAGCCCAGCACACATCTTGACAGGCTCGGAACCCATTCTTGAACCTAGACCCCCCTCTAGCGCCTTTCGGTAACTACTAACAAGATAGAGAAGATCTAGTTACTCATCTAAGACCAGAGCCATGTGATTCTCATGGTTGTACGGTAAATCCTGGGTGGCCGCTTTAAGATTCAGATGCATACGGAGGGCAGACTAGAGCGACCAAAAAGGCCCAATGCTCTAGCCCTCTTCTGTCCATGTTGCTTAAAAGCATCTTCCATCCATAGTTGCATAATCATTAATCAATATTATAGATCATTATTGTTGGTGATAGCAACTAAGCCAATCTACCCATATGCAATAACCCATAGGTAACAAGGATATAAGATATCAATAGTTCTAGGTAAAATCCTTATAGGTTTATCATATTAGACACATGCATATGAAAATGTGATTAAATGGTTATTAGGCAACAAGAAAACTCATGTTACACTTGCCTCCAAATGTTTTCCAGGCACTCCAATTTCTTCACGATCATCCTTGCATAGCTCCACTTCTAACGATCGGAACAACCAGCACAAGCTTCACATTCAAACCTAGAAACAATACACCAAGCATTATAACAATAAATTACAAAGGTTTTGAAAACGTATGGCTTGTTCTATAATCGTGTGAGCGCAAAAACTAAACAAAACAAGAACCACAATTAAGTGATGTGAGAGTTGAAAGGTATAGGTGGAAAAGATTGGATTGGATGAGCAAAGTGGAATTTGGACTCGAACATATTTAACGTGACAAAAAGGATTGAATATGTATTAGGTTTTAAGCACAAGGTTTGGCTTTGTAGAGCATGATATGTCATGGTGTGTGGTAGAGAAACTGGAATAGACGGCATTGGAGAATAATATTGAATTGATATACATCATGTGGCATTCTCCTAGGGATATATGATAATTAGTGATATGATGTTTCCATCACTAAGCTGGAGTGACATATCAAGGTTGATAGTAAGGATAGATGTTTATTTATGGTGAGGATGTAGTTTATGAGACTTGATAAAACATGACTTGAAAAGGAGAAATATGTTTAGTGGTCACAAGATCATGGTGGAGTGATGTGGTTTGATAGGATTAACTAAAATATAGCTCATGGTTCTGCCTGTATGATTTAAATGATGACCAAAATATAGAGAATATGCATGCAACATGTAAGGGCATGTCACATGAAGAGGGCATGTCAATCAGAGATGCACTAAGGAATAAACAAATTTGCAAATTGGTGGTATGCTAATGGGAACCATTGGATGACATGGATTGCATAATGATAACATGATATGATATTGATAACAAGATTTATCGCTGGTTATAGAACATAACATGACAAATATGGTGGTGGTGGTTTGGACGGGTAGATCATGTTAAGCGCATGGAGACCATGGATTTAAGGTGGGAAGAGAGGTTACACAGATGGCTTATGTTCTGAATATTCCTTAGAGATATGAGGGAATGATTTTGGATAAGTGAATAGGTTACTTTGGAACATGTCATGACCAACAAATGCACTGAGGTGGATGCTAGATCAACGGAAAACAAGGTTATGTCGATTTGTGCATCGGTTAAGCGTAACCGGTGGAGGACAGCGGGAAATATGATGATAGATTGCATGGTTATAACAAATACAAATGGAAATATATTTTGTGGGATTTCTAGGTACTGCAGGAGGGAGGTTATGGCAAAAGGAGGTGACGTTTTGACCATCCGTTGGTAGGAGAACATGATTGCAAGATGCGACTATGTGGTTGTTTGGCATGGCAAGGGCAGCGACATGACAATGATTATAACTCAAGCGTCATTATTCATATGATGAAGCTGACTTGCAGGGATGTGTGTAGGTATATCATACACACAACGGTCAAAGGTGCTGATCACCGGAGTGGTCAATCAACGGGAACGCTCGTGCCAACCCGCTGTGGTGCGGCTGCGGGACAGCAGGACAGCAGGACAGTGACCACAAGATAGGAGCATATATCTTTCATACTTTATCATATAGCCATGAAACTTTTCAGAGGTGTGTGCAACTATATAAAGGATAACATATCCAAATGGTTGATCAAGAGGTTCAATGGATCAACGGGAACGCCACTGACAAAAATAGGGTCATTTCTGTTTGGACAGCAGGAGCGGCAGACAATTCGGTCTCTATATCTCAGCCATCATGGATTGGATAGCTGAACCAACTTGTGGGATCATATGCAGGGATGCCATGAACATGTAGTTTAAAGGGATTGATGATTTGGTCAGCGGATTAGCGGGGAACGTCGAAAGCACTCAGAGATGCCAATCTGTCCAGACAGCAGGGACAGCGGCACGGTGATGACCATATCTCTAAATTCTCAACTCCTATGAAGAAACCATTTTGCAGGGACGTGTTCAAGGATATGAACTACAATTTCACCAAAGGGTTTGATGATTTGATCAAAGGAACAGCGAGGAACGCCGCTGCCCAAAAACAGCAGCGTTGCTGGCCGCCAGGACAGCAAGACATACAACATGTATATTTCATCGGGAATCAACCAAACATCAACAAGGGTACTTGATATTCAGAGAACACTATAAAAACATTATGGGGGACATGATTTAGGGTTCTCACCATGGGTATTGGTGGGGTGGAGCGGGGAAACTCATCAACGATTGCCGGTGATGATAACGCGGTTCAACGGTGCATCCTTCTCGCGATGCGGTTGATCGGGGCGACATCCATGGTGGTAGAAGCAACCACCACGTCATGGTGAGCAGGGAGGTTGATGTTGAACTCCTCCAAATCCTTGTTGGGTGCTTGGGAAGGAAATCAAGGTGTTTAGATGGGTTGCAATCGCCGAAATACTTCGTTTCCATGGACGGGATGGAGAGGAAATTTAGGGATTGGTTGAGGCAGCCATGGGGGAGAATGAGGAAGAGGAGGGGCATCTCACCTCTGTTCTTGACGTGGGAACTGAAGGGGGAGGCGTGAGGGGGCTGTGGGGGAGTTATACTTGAAGGGGAAAGGGTGGGAGACCAAAGGGTTGGAAGGCAAAGGGTCTTGTCTTGATATTTTCTTGACTTGGTTGATATTTTTGTGCAAGATGGAGAGGACATCAGGTGGGTGACGTGGGAGAGGTGATAGGAAGAGGTAGAGGGCTGGTTGGACTCTATGTTGAACCACAAAAGAGAGGAGGGTGGTTGAGCTTTGACCCGCGGCGAAAGATAACTCAAAGTTTTAACTGGATTCGGTTCGAAGCGATGTCGGAGGACGCAATGAGTTGGGTTGACCCATTAGCAATAGAAATAAAGATGGGGAATATGGTTTACTAATGGGATAGATTTAGGTGCTTGTATGAAAACAAGAATACAATATGGAATGATAGTGTTGAGCTCGGCTCGCTAAATTCGTAGAGACACGATAAGGTTTCGGGAAATTTAGCGTTCCAAAATGGTGAGACCATGACCGTATGGTTTTCAAGGATGGTTCAAAAATATGTTTGGGTTTGACCAAGAGGATAATGAGTGGAGGAGAAAGAGTCCATGTATATATTGCCCAAAGGTCAGGAAACGAGAAGAAAGATGGAACTGAGATTAACAGGGGTACATAATATGTGATTGATTTCACTTGAACAAAGTGATGGTAGAGTTGCATATGGGATACAATGATTGATCATTAAGCATATGTTTTGATATTTGAACAAGAGTCAATTAAAAAGGATTGGAATCTCAAATATAAGGAAAAAGGGATAAAGAGAGAACATATTAGGATATGACTAAATAGAGCTTTAAAGAATAGGTGTTAGGGTGATGGCAAGATGAACATTTGAAGAGCCATCACGGTTTTTGGAATAAGGATCAAGGTATATGGTTCCAAGGATTTAATCATGAATGGGAACTTGATCAAAGATTTGAGAAATTTGATTCCAATTAAACCCTATGCGTGTTTGAAAACTTTTGAAATCATTTTTCATACAAAACACTATGCAAAGGCATGAATGCAACAAACCTTTAAGTTGTTCACAAAATGTTTGAAAACTCACATTTTCCATTATCCAGAATGTCAACAACTTAAGCTATGTTGGAATTTTTAGAAAATGGTAAAAATCATTTGTTTTGTTTTAAGTGTTTTCTAGTCACATCCCAAAACAGAAATTTTGGGGTGTGACAGTTCTGTTGACGGTGGATAACGTCAACTTTTATTAGAACTTTAGACACCAAAGGATACATGAATACATACTAGTCTAGGGTTTTAAGTGACAGTTTCCACGAGTTTTGCATGTTCTGTATTTTCCAGGGGCTATTCCAGAAAAGCATAAAAGAAGGGTTAAAGAGCATGATTACCACGTAACTTAACCGCCAAGGAAACATCATCACGAGAACACTAGAAGCATCTGGAACACACCCGAGGCACCGGGACCCGAGACCCCCTAGGGTGGGGCCGGCCGGCGCCCCCCTGCTAGGGTTTCGGCCCAGCTTCTGGAGTCTTCTTCCGCCGCCTTTGTGGAGTCATCTCAGCCCTTGATTCAAGTCGGTTTGATCCTACGGCGCACGTGCATCTCACCGGGCTATAAATAAAGGGGCAGACCCCCGTGGAGGCATCAACCCATCATTAATTCAAGGCATTAAGTCCTCAAGCCATCAAGAGCCTCCTAATTTATCAAGAGCCTCCTAGTTTATAGTTCTAGCCTAGTTAGATTAGAGAGTAGAGGAGTTCTAGTTCTTCGGCGGATCTAGAGCCCCGGCGTCTGTCTGGAGCACGGAGTTCGGTATAATTCTAGTTCTTTCTCTATTATTGTATTTTTCATTATGATTAAGGAAACATTGTTCTTAATAGTTCATATGTTCTTGATTACAATAGTCTTTGTCTACTTTGATTATATGTCTAGTATAGTTGGTTTGATCTTATTGAATTCATGTAATTGTTCTTATAGCGTTTATTCATGCGTACGATGGATAGATGATGAACAATATGTAGACGTGGTGTCTAGGTATTTTGTTTATCTGCGAGTGCAACCTGATGTGCTGGGTCGTGTGGTAGATTGCGTAGGTGATAGCTGCGTTGAGTCCTCTGTAGTCCACCCCCATATGTAGGCCAGCAGGCATGGTCGCGAAGTTGGGTGATGACTCTGTTTCACACCTTTCCTAGATGATGCCCTTTGCATGTGATCATGATATAGGATTAGTCTAACAATGATTGCTAGATGAAATTGCACTAATTAGAGTTATTCATTGATGTAGTTATAGGATTACCTTTGATATTAATTCCTTAGTTTATCCATTGGCTAGCTATTACTATGACTAGAGAAGTGCTCTGATGATTATCTTTTATTTATGATTCTTGATCATACATATCACCTTTATCTTTATTTACCTTGTGACCTCTGCCTGTTGTGAGTAGAGTAAATGACATCGGTAATGTCACTTATCCATTGTATACCATCACTATCAATATAATAGACTAAAGTTTGTCCTAATCCTTCCCAGTGGTATAAATATAAATCGACAATCTGGTAGAACTCCCTAGGTAAAATGCTACAATGGTATAATTATCTGTCCGCTTGTAGAATTGATCTTAGTTTATATTATTTATATTTATTTCTACCTAGTCACATAGATTAATATATAAAACCTTTATTTATTCTTAACTTTATTAATTGGGGATGACAACCTAGTTCTTGCATAAGAATGTTGGTAATAGAAAAGTGGCTAGTTGCTAATGACAGGTTTATTAATTACCATTCATCTTCTAATCTCGCCTCTCGCATTAAAAGTTATATAGTTATATTTGGCGACGTTAGTAGATGTCAACAAGCATTTTTGGCGCCGTAGCCGGGGAAGGCACATTAAACTTAGGAAATATTGATAGCATATGTATACATAATGGACAAGATTGTATTACCGATTGATCTCTAACTCAAACAGGTACACCCTTGTTTTTTTATCATTTGCTTAGCTTATGCAGGGTGATGAATGAATGGTTTTTCTCTTCCAAATAATTATATTGACGATCCAGAGAAACTCCTGAGAAGAAAGAAGTTTGTAGAGGCGAGGGAAGTTCCCGAATCACTATCAAAAACACCCATCGTTTCTGGAGTTAGTTTATCAAAGGAGCCAGCTCTGATATTGGAAGAAGAACACTTAGGAGAAGATTTATCTCCTGTGTTTGAAGACATAGCTGAGAAGACACTACGCGAGTTCTCTGCCCCAACAACAGAAAACATCCGGACTGGACCAGCAGTCAACACGGGGAAGAATGGATTCGAGCTCAAGCCTGCCCTTATCACCATGGTTCAAGCCAGCCAGTTTTGTGGAAAAGCTCATGAAGATGCAAGTGCACACTTACAACACATTCTAGAGATTTGCAGCACCTTCACGATTGGAGGAGTACCAAGAGATGCTATTTTACTCCGTCTTTTCCCATTTTCACTTTTGGAGAAAGCCAAGCAGTGGTTCTACGCCAACAAAGACAAGAACACTACATGGGACCGATGCTCAACTGCTTTCCTAGCAAAGTTCTTTCCTACAGGCAAGACGAATGCTCTGCGTGGGAAAATCTCAGGTTTTCAACAGCAACATGACGAATCATTCACTGAAGCATGGGAGAGATTCCAAGATTACATTGAAGACTATCCTCATCATGGGATAGAGGATTGGCTACTATTGCAGACCCTCTACCACGGGCTTATCTCAAGCACCCGTGAGTCCATAGATGCTGCAGCTAGAGGAGCTTTCCTGTCACTTAAGCTTCCAGAAGCTCAAGCACTTGTTGAGAAGATGGCCTCAAATTCAAGCTGTAATGAAGAACGTACTCAACCTCGCAAGAGAGGAGGAGGCATCCATCATCTAAAGGAGACTGACATGGTCACTGCCAAGCTAGACCTCATCATGAAGAAGCTCGACATAGAGAAGAAGGAAGTCATGCATATCAATGATTCTCGCATGACCTATGAAGAATGTGGAGATTACGGGCATTCAGCTGTCAACTGCCCTACGTTGCAAGAGGATGTGAACTTCATCAACAACAATACCTACTATCGTCCTCAGCAAAATCAAGGATGGAATCAGCAACCTCGGCAAGGTAATTACCAAGGTAACAACCAAGGTAATAATTACAATAATTACAATCTTCCACCTTTAAGAGATTTAGTTGCTGGTCAATTTAAATTGTTAGATCAAATGCCTAGAAAGGTAGACTTGAATGATAAAGCTTTAGAAAATATAAATACTAGAATGGATACCTTGGCTTCTGCTATAAAGAATCAGCACAGCTTTAGTAAAATGTTAGAATCACAATTAGCTCAGTTAGCTGCTGCTGTCCCTCCATTTGAGAAAGGTAAGATTCCGGGCCAGCCAGAGGATTTAGAAACTACTAACCTTGTTGATATTCACAATGCAACACAATACCAAATTGAGCTTGCAGATATACAGTGGATAGATCACTCACTACCTAAGAAGATGGGAGACCCTGGAAGACCTGTGATTCCTATCTCCATAGGATGTCACAACTTTCCAGAGGCTATCTGCGATTTCGGCGCAAGTGTCAACATAATTTCCAAGGTAATCTATCAGAGAATTTTAGGTGAACCTTTGTTGTACACAGATATGCGTTTGCAGCTTGCAGATCAATCCATTTGCTACCCCGAGGGAGTACTAGCTGAAGCTGTTATCAGAGTGGGGCAATCATATGTCCCAATTGACTTTGTGATCATGGATACTGGAGGAGATGAGAAGGCACCCATTATCTTGGGACGACCATTCTTGTGCACAGCCAAAGCCATCATCTATGGGGAACACGCCAAGATTGTCCTCTCCATCAAGGACAAGAAGGAGAGATTCTCATTCAAGAACCGCATCCTCAAGAATCCAGCAGTCCCGAAGCAATTCCATCAACAAGAAGAGCAACAACAACAACCAGCACCCAAGAAGAAGAACAATAGAAAATGGAGGAAGAACAAGCCCCTGCATGTACCTGAAGGAACCGCTCAGCTAATCAATGCCATAAACACAGAAAATGATCATATGCTCCCAAAACCATTTCCAACAAAGAATGGTGACCCAGGTGTACCAATCATTGAATGCATAATCAGAGACATCACTTTTCCCGACACCATCCGCGACACTGGATCAGGCATCAACGTAATGTCCAAAAAGGTATATGATGAATTATTTGATAATTTACCATTATACCTAATATATATTCAGTTGCAGATGGTAGACCAATCACTGAGATTCCCTGAAGGCGTAGTCAAGAATGTAATGGTAAGAATTCAAAATAAATATATACCCGCAGATTTTCTTGTTCTTGATATGCAGGGAGACGAGGAATCGCCTATTCTTTTGGGAAGACCGTTCCTCTACACCGCCAATGCTATCATCTACATCGGGTCTGGACAGATCCACTTTAACCTACCCACTGGAAAGGTACGCTGTCAATTTAAAACACATCTTAACCATGAGCAGATCAGGAAGCAACGCAACAGAAGGAAACGCGAAGCCCGCCGTCAGGCTGCCTAGCCTCACTATGGATGGGAGGAGTTCCCTGGTAGGATTGTGAAGTATGAAGACTGCTACAAGGAGCAAGAAGCCGTACAAGCACCACGCTGGAGTGAGTGGGAAGTGGAAGCTGAGAGGATGGACCAGATTGCTAAGGCAGAGAAAGAAGAGATCCAGGCACAAGTGGAAGAATGGATAAAGAGAGATGAAGAATCAAGAGAAGCTTACAAGGAAGAGCTGGAGCTAGAAAAGAGAGAAGCAGAAGAGACAGAAAAGAGATGGAAGGAGAAGGAAGAAGCACCTGCTACACCACCGCAAAATGGGGAATTGACTGAGGTAACCTCAGAAAATGAACCTACCGAGTAAGTACTCTCCTCTATCTAAGTCCTGTCGGTAGACTTTAAATTCCGTACCCTAGCCATAAGGTTAGAATGGTAGTTATCTACTTAATCTAGCATTCATTAGTAATTTTGCTTAGCACATTTATTAGTACAATCATTCTTGCATAAAAATATTAAACCAACAAAAATATTTACTGCTTTATTTATTGCATCATAAAAGCCAAGCCCCATGTAAATACACCTATGGTAACCCTGTAGGCATATTTACTCTGGTGGCATAAAAAAATAAAATAAAAATGATGGTAGCAGTATTTATAGTTGCTTTGTTGCATTATAAAAATCCTAAGCCCCATGGAAATAAAAATTCCCTGTGGTGGCATAAAAATTATTATTAGCATGCATATATATTTGATTTCTACATAAGAAAATTGGAAAATCCTAAAAAGAGAAACTGTTAGAATCCTACTAAAATTTATTAAAATCAACCCAAAGAATAATCAAAGTGCTCATTGGCTGACCGCTAACCCCTTGATAAATTCGAGCCTCGATTTTTGGTTTTCTTGTTGGAGTATAACTATGCTGAAATAATATTACGACTAAGGAGAGAGTCTATTAGTGGCAATCATCAGGACTGCTGCTAACCAACTCGCTCTGAAGATCATTCAAGCACCAAGTATTGCAAACATCAAGCTTGGGGGAGGAGCATCCCCTAGTTACCTGGTAACTTTACCTATGCGCTTATTGAGTCTATTTTTACAAATACGAAATACCAAAAATATGTGAACACATGAAGGTTCACCATAGTATCATAGGAAAATCTAAAAAAATACCAAAAATATGTGGGCACATGAAGGTCCACACTCTTAGAGAAGTTTCCTAATTGGTTAAATTAGCTTAAGCTTCTGCTAGAAATATAAAATCAATTACTTACCATGGAGTGGTATTAAACATAACCCCTCTCCATAAGATTTGGTATTTTTATTGGCAATTGAGTTTCATAGGACAACACAAGATCAAGGAGCTAGTCAACCTGACTCCCTTACACTGCCGATATACTGCCTAGAAGGATCACTCAATTTGCAACATCAAAGACCCTGTCGAACATCAAGCTTGGGGGAGGGCACACTCCAATTAAAATCCAGCTAAGTATAAATTTCCTATCTTATTATCATTATTACTATATTGCATTTTCCTGTGAGTTAGCTAGTAAGATAAAATTTGAAAACCAAATAAATATCTATCTATATTAGAGTTTGTTTAGAGTCGGTCTCGGCTAGAGTTAATAAAAAATGATAACATTAAAATTTTGTCTTGGAGATGATGAATAGTTGCTTTGTCACAATACTTTTTAAATGCCTAGTTGTCAAACTTAAATTCTCTTGAGTTTTAGATATTGCTGTTTTAATTTAAGAATTTACTCTGAACCTAAAACTTATGGAGGCATATGTTTAAGCCAAGTCTAGGTAATTGTTTGATATGATTCATGAAAGTTGAGCTACTATTTATCTTATTCCTAGCATTACTAAGTTTTGGAGATTTATTTTTGAAAACTTAAAATTTACATGATGAGCTCTTGTATGATAAAATGTGAATTCCTACCAAAGTCATATATTACACATATAGATAGGAAAACCTTTTTATGCTACTTGCTTTACATTGAGTTTAGTCAAACTTTGTTGTATACCATATGAGAGTCTGGTCATGCTTTTAAAAATAAGATCACATATACACTTCAGCACATATGCATTATTCCTTCCCTAGGAGTAATCGCAACCTTTTCCACTTTCGTCAATGTTCATCATGAAAATGTTCTCTCCTACACTAGGAGTGAACACCAAAAATATATAAACCCCATAGGACAGCCTTGATATAATTGCTCTAAGTTCTTATTATTATTATCTCTCCAGTTATTCATATTCAAAGGATACATGTGGCTATGCAAAAATATAAAAAGGGGAGTAAAAGATGGACAAGTGTCCCAGCATTAAAACAATGGGTACTAGATGCCCGCCTCCCGAAAAAAAGAGAGATAGAAAGAATGAAGATAGCCCATGTGTTCCTCCAAGTTACAAAGGAGAGTGAATCATTTTCAAAGAGCAAAAGTAGAATTAGGAACAGCCAAAATACCACATATACACATATCCACCATATTCCATACACATGCACATCTTGGTTTGATTGTATGCCTCGATTCTCTGTGGATCCATTGTTTGACTTTACAACATATGAATTGCAAGTATGTTTAAACCTTGTTATTGCCACTCCTATGAACTCCACTATAATCCTTAGTTATAGGAAGGCATAATATTAATTCCTTAAGTGAGATCCACAAATACCATATATACTGAGAGACTTGAGGGTGTCATACAATTAAAGCTCTGAGTTTTATTTTGAAAACTTGCAAAACTCCAGGATATTGGTACTGTGAAGAATTTGCTACATAGTGCAAGACTTGATTGTTCTTTCCTTCAATTACTCAAGACTAAGGTAAGAACTGTAAAGCCCCATAGTGAAAGGTAAAATGAGTAAGTTTAAAAGTTAGAGCAGTGTTGTCTAATCCAGAGGAGAATCTATGTTTGAAGCATGTGTACTTGGGAATTATGAAAACATTATAGTAACTCCTGATCCAATTACATTAGTAATTAGGCTTAGCTCGTCTGCCAAGGGACTGGCAAACAGGTAAGCTTGGGTGTGTTATTGACGGTGGATAACGTCAACTTTTATTAGAACTTTAGACAGCAAAGGATACATGAATACACACTAGTCTAGAGTTTTAACTGACAGTTTCCACGAGTTTTGCATGTTCTGTATTTTCCAGGGGCTATTCCAGAAAAGCATAAAAGAAGGGTTAAAGAGCATGATTACTGTTGGCGGTCCTTAGCAACTAAAATACAACATCATTTTAATACTAAAACAAATAGAAGGTAGGGCTTTTATCAAATCTTTCCACGAGTTTTGTTGTGTATATAACATGCAGGATTGACACGTGGAAATGAGTAAAATCCACAAGAAAGCGCACTTCCAGGAAACGTATTCAGAGAAGGTGCAAACCAAGAAAAGAAGAATGCCCATCTTAAACAATGAACTAGATCCATCCGTAACCACAGGAGAGGCCCAGGCCCAGGGAGAAACCGACCACCCGAAGGCGGTGGCCAGCAGGCCCAGCCGGGGGCACCGACCACCCCCGGGTGCGGACGCCCCCCAGGTGGAGCCTCCCGGGCCCAGTCTTCGGAGGCGGTGCTCAAGGCGGTTTCCCAAGGGCGGTTTCACCTCCTTCCAATCCTGGAGATGCCCAAACCGCCCTACACTAGCTATAAATAGATGGTGCTCCTTCATCATTCACACACACCAACATTTGGAGCACTACACCTCACATTTCATACTTGTTCTCTAGTTTAGTAGTAGTAGAGCAAGGCAAAGCTATCAAGGAGAGCTTGTCTCCTTGGAGGAATCAAGAACATCTTGGTACGAATATAATTCAGTTCTCCTCTATGAGCATGTTCTCTTCTTATGTTTATAGCAATGCATCTGAATTAGAGTATAATCCTGTTCATATTATGATCATAACATATGAACTAGTTCATAGTCTATGTGTTATGTCCTTGATATGTTCATCAAAGTTCTTCATCGTTCGTCAAATTAGTAGGAATAGAGGAAGAACTATGGATGGGATAATAGTTCGCTGTGCTGTCAAGGTTGCTCCTAGCCGAGCCTGTCAATCCGAAGGGTTGGCGTCCCGAGAGGTTAGGAGTTGTTTCCAATTACGCGAGCATGGTGTTCCGGTATGCGGAGATCAGTGAATATGTCGGTACCCCATGGGCAGAGGGGTAGGTGGGCAGGTGGTGACAGCCCTGTCCATCCCTAGCACTCCCCCACGTTCGGGTATTGAATAGGAGTTCAGAAACTCTCTATCGGCTGGCAGACCAGCTGCGGGGATCTCCCTATCATCTCAGACTTAGTCCTAATTCTAGTGTCGCTAGTTAGATGTAAATGCTATTCTTTGCATAGCTGTAAACCACCAATGCCTGCTCAGTTAGTTGTATTCTTTTATTCTTTATTTTCCCCTTTTTATCCTTGAGGTTGCTCCGATGTGTGTGTCCACTATCTTATAAACTTGATTTAACCTTTGCTTATGCTATGCCTACCTATGCATTCAATAAGTGATCAAGTTTATACCAAAAGCTAGATGAAATTCATCATGCCCTCCTACGGAAAATTATAAATACGACACCCTTGAATACTCATGGGTTGAAATGCTACAATGATAGTTCTGTGCGCTTGTAGAGTAATCTTATTTCTTACTGAGCTATCGATTGGCGTACCTAAGTACCATTACTTAAGGATTGTAATTCTTGTGCACCCCATGGCGCCATGTCACAGTTTTGCATATTGTAAGTAATGATGGTTAGGAAAGCCAATTCGGCACTTCTAACTGCTATTACCAGACTGCATTACCTAGGCTGGCGCCTTTAAGGGCCAAGGGTTACCTTTCTAAAGTAATGGTGGTTGGGGATGTCAACTTTTGTTTTTAGTATTATTATTAAGGGTGGACTTATAGTCTATCTTTAGTAGTGATGCTAAGAAATGCCAACAAGTATTTCTAACGCCGTTGCCGGGGATGGACCTTTAGTCTATCTTTTGTAACGTCATTAAGAAATGCTAACAAGCATTTCTAGAGCCGTTGCCAGGGAGGGCAAAAAGAAAATATAAACATCTAGCTTTGGCATAAACTTTGATTACAAAATAAGCATTGGTAGCCATAGCTTGTGCAGACTAACTTTGCTGTTTTTTCCTCTTTTTATTGGAATGAAAACAGGATAGTGTATGAGCGGTTTCAATCTGCCGAAAAACTTCATTAAAAATCCAGAGGCACTCCTAAGGAAGAGAAGGCCTCGTACCATCTCTTCTTCTGCTACTCAGCTGGCAAACGAACCGGTCACTTCCGCACCATCCGCTACTACCATCATGGCCAAGTCACTCCGCGAGTATTCCACCCCCGCTATTGCCAATGTGCCCGTTGGGCCCGCTGTCAATGTCAGGAACGTAAACTTTGAGCTCCGCACTGGCCTACTCACGATGGTGCAGGCGAACCAGTTCTATGGTTTGCCAAGTGAGGACGCAAACGCACACCTGCAAAACTTCCTTGAGCTGTGCAAGACCATCATCATTAAAGATGTCGCACAAGACAGCATCAGGCTCCGCTTGTTTCCCTTCTCCCTCTCGGGGAAGGCAAAGCAATGATTCTACCAAGCCAAGGAAGCAGTCAACACGTGGGACAAATGTTCTGTGGCGTTCCTCGCGAAGTTTTTTCCCCATGAGCAAAACAAATGTTCTACGGGGGAAGATATCTAACTTCCAGCAAACATCACTCGAGTCCATTCCTGAGGCTTGGGAAAGGCTCCAGGAGTACATCCGGGCCTGTCCCCACCACGGGATGGAAGAATGGCTCGTGCTCCAGAATTTCTACGAAGGCCTCACGACCATGGCTAAAGGGCACATAGATGCCGCCGCTGGAGGCGCGTTCCTTTCCCTCATCATCGAGAATGCCACGGCATTGATTGAGAAGATGGTGGCCAACCAAAGCTAGGGAGAAGAACGCAAAACACAAAAAGGCATGCACACCGTGAAGGAGACGGATCTGCTTGCCACAAAAATAGAGTTACTAATGAAGAAACTTGAGGGACGTGCCACCGATCCTACCACCGGCACCGTCTAGGCCATGGACTCACACATGACGTGTGAAGTCTGTGGAGATGTTGGCCACTCGAGGAACAACTGTCCCGAAACCCATGATGAAGCTTCATACGTTAACAACGGGTTTCGCCAACATCAACATCCAGGTAATGGGTGAAACAGCTAGAATCGCCCCTAAGGTAATTCTTCTAATTTTAATTCAAATTTCAATTCCTCCCTACCTTCATTAAAAGATCTTATTATAGGACAAGCTAAAATAAATGAAAACCTTACAAACAAGCTTTCTCTCAATGATAAAATGTTTGAAACTATAAATACTAAGCTTGATAGCCTGTCCTTATCTGTTAAAAATTAAGTAAGTTTTAATAAAAGAATAGAAACTCAGATCGCCCAGCTTGCCTCTGCTGCTAAATCTGCCATACAACCGAATAGGACTGTTGAAAATATAAACGCGGTGACCACGAGAGGGGGTAAGACCACTCATGATCCACCACATCCTAACCATAGAACAGGCAAGGCACCCAGACAGCAAGAGGAAGTACTAGTAGAATCGGAACCAAAAGAAGAATCCGCGGAAGAAGAGTCGACACCGGAAGGCTATGTGGACACCACAATTCTACCTTTCCCCACAAGAATAAGGAGGTAGAGATTCAGCCTTAGCTCTTGAAAAATCTATCAAAAATCTCAAAAAAGTTAAAGAAAAAGCCGGAGCCAAAAGAAAAGGCGGCTCCTAAAAGAAATATAAATAAGGAGTAGAAAAACAAAATGGCTCCTAATAAGAAGGAAGAAATCCCCAAGCCTTCACAAAAGAAGTCGGTGTGGAAACCCAAAGCAAAAGTCAAAAATACTACCACACCGTCCAAAACCACCCAGAAGGTATGGAGGCCCAAGCAGGTGCAACCGTCTACTTCTCCCAAGACGGATGTACCATCATCAAGCAAGAAATGAAGGGAGAAAAGTCCTGCTCAACGGACTTAAAAAGCTGAGCCCTTGCCGAACGTAAATCAGTAAGTTATCTTTAATTTTTACTTTAAATAAAAATTTAACAAATCTTTCAATAAATGCCTAAGTAATCTCTTTATTCTAAAAATAATAATAATAATAAATAAATAAATATTTATATATTTTAAACTTTTATAATAAATATATGCATGCCTTGATGCTAGTATTGCATTTATGTTTTGACTAAAATGACCCTATGATTCTTTCCTTTCATAAACATGAATCCTTGAGATCATAGGAATATTCCTTCATAAATACATGATAGTGTGATCTTAAAACATATTTTCATAAGTATTAATCATTTCCCACACTCAATTACACACACTATCACTCTGATTCACTGCGCATTAAACTTGATCGTAATCAAGATAGGGATCTACACAGTCAGCATGGCACCTAGCCAAAAAGCAAGGGCTGGCTGGTGGACCCAGGGGACCGACTGCCCCCAGGACCGGCCGCCCCCCTAGCTGGCCCAATCTGTGCCAAACTTTTTTGTATCCCTCTGTGATCCCTCCAGCATCACGTTTATGGTTACGATCAAGTTACTTCCTTGCTAGAAACCTCGATAGCACCTATTTAAACCCCTTTAGGTCTCTCTTTTCCTCACACCAACTTTACCCTTCTCCCTTTTTCAAAGCTTGCTAAGCTCTCCCATCTCGAAGTGCCGACCATGTCTAGCTACGCCCTCTCGCTGATCAACACTCCAAAGGCCATTGCGAACCTAGACATAGCACCTTACCAAGAGAGTCCATTAGTAAGGGAAGAAGCTCGTGTTGTGAAGGAGAAGCCTTTAGCGATCTTGCCAGCACGCTCTCTTGCACCGGAAGGTGACGCCAAGAAGAAGACCGCTTCTACCCATCCTACCAGTCTTCTAGGCCTCAAGAGGAAGACCCCTAGCGGTGGTGGGACTAGCATGCGTCCTAGTGAAAAGTTGGCTAGCAAGCCTACACTTTCGGCCAAAAAGGCAGCATCCGCTAGCACCTTTCCTAGAATTAGGAGGCATTTACCACAGCCATCCATCAAGCGTCGTGCAGGACAGTACGGAAGCAGTGACGATGAAGACGACTCCAGTATCATCAATGACCTCATAGCCAAACATGCTAGCTTACGTACTTTTCTTAGGACTTTAGAAGACGACATAGAGACCAAGAACACAGGGATTAGGAACCTTAGCGATGACGTTAATAGTTTCCGCTTCAAGATCAATCTTAATCTAAGGAAAGTCGCTAAAGCCCTAAGTGTTGATCATCATCTTGAGTATCTTTAGAATGCACCTACTGCACGAATAATTAGGCACTTCTCTTTTTCACGATCATTTACTGTCAATGTGAATGTGCCTATTCAAGTTTATCAAAGAAATAAAGTTTTTATGTTGAGCACTTGTTTTCGCCACATATATATATTGTGACTAACCAAGACAGGAAAGAAAACAAGTGTGGGGGAGGGGGACTCTCCAAGACAATTGCACAATAACAAAAGTCAAAATTCGGTTTGTGCAACTTTTTTCCTCTCTCATTCTGAAAAGTTTTAAGATAAAAATTTAAAATGATGTCCCCATCATACTCCATCAAAACTTGTCTTCCTACATTCGAGATATTTGCATACTTTTTATTCCCTGCTAAACTTCCAACAGATTTATGAACACTGTTAGGGACCCCATTTCTAAGTAATTGACGGATGAGATATAGTAGGATGACATGATGCTTGCTCATTCTTGCAAAGTACTTGGGATTTATCTTACAAAAACAAAAACTTAATAGCATGCTCCTTGAATGATTGATAAATACATACCAAGGCCATATATGATTCTATTTGATGAAACCTTCTACATATGCCACTTATTTTGTGTTGAGTTTGGTCAAATTTCTGACCGCTGTTGAGAGATGTTTCATACTCCCAAGATCAGAATTCACTTGCACCCACCAAATAAAGCCAATTCTCACCCTGAGAGTTGTGCAAAACATGCACTTCATCCATCCACCAAATAAAAAAGGTGTCGGTTCTCATCCTAAGAACCGTGCATTTTTCCTACAAAATTTTACTCCATTCATCTACCATCATGATATCTCCTTATTTAGTTTTTCATATGCCAATAAAAGATATGGGGCTATGTAAAAAAAATATATAAAAGATCATGCCAAGGGGCATAAGAAAATAACGGGAAATAAAAAGTTTAAATACCCGTTCAATATATATATAATATATATAAAGATCTTATAGCCCATACCTTCCTAAGTGTTACCCAAGGAGAATCATGATGCATGGAGTACCAAAAAGATTTAGAACTAGGTTTCTACCATCATACTCTCCACACACATGCACATTCTGATATAGTAGTATGGCACACTCCCTCCGGTATGGTCTGGGGTTTGACTTGACAACATATGCAGGGTAAGTGTGCCTCATCATTTCTCATTCCTACCTAAAACTCCAGATAAGCCTTTTTAGAGGTAGGATGATCAAAGTGAAGGCATCACCTTTTCATGCATTGGTGAGGAACCACTTACAAAATGAGTGACTTGAGAGAATCATTCAAGGAACACAAGCTATCTTTATATTTTCAAAATCTTACAAAAACCCAAGTCTCTACGCAAGGACAAGAGTGAGAGGATTTAATTCCAAGCTATTCCATTTTTCAATTACTAAAGGTGATTTGGTAGATACTTTGAAGTTCATAAATCCAGGTGAAGCTTAGAATATCCTGTATGCAGACTCTATTGACAAGGAAGACAAACCCATTTTGTCCTTAGCACCTTACTCGAGGACGAGCAAAGGACCAAGTGTGGGGGAGTTGTTGGCGGTCCTTAGCAACTAAAATACAACATCATTTTAATACTAAAACAAATAGAAGGTAGGGCTTTTATTTAACCTTTTACACGAGTTTTGTTGTGTATATAACTTGCAGGATTGACACGTGGAAATGAGTAAATTCCACAAGAAAGCGCACTTCCAGGAAACGTATTCAGAGAAGGCACAAACCAAGAAAAGAAGAAAGCCCATCTTAAACAATGAACTAGATCCATCTGTAACCACAGGAGAGGCCCAGGCCTAGGGAGAAACCGACCACCCGAAGGCAGTGGCCAGCGGGCCTAGCCGGGGACTGACCGCCCCCATGTGCGGCCGCGCCCCAGGTGGAGCCTCCCGGGCCCAGTCTTCGGAGGCGGTGCTCAAGGCGGTTTTCCAAGGGCGGTTTCACCTCCTTCCAATCCTAGAGACGCCCAAACCGCCCTACTCTAGCTATAAATAGATGGTGCTCCTTCATCATTCACACACACCAACATTTGGAGCACGACACCTCACATTTCATACTTGTTCTCTAGGTTAGTAGTAGTAGAGCAAGGCAAAGCTATCAAGGAGAGCTTGTCTCCTTGGAGGAATCAAGAACATCTTGGTATGAATATAATTCAGTTCTCCTCTATGAGCAAGTTCTCATCTTATGTTTATAGCAATGCATCTGAAATAGAGTATAATCCTGTTCATATTGTGATCATAACATATGAACTAGTTCATAGTCTATGTGTTATGTTCTTGATATGTTCATCAAAGTTCTTCATCGTTCATCAAATTAGAAGGAATAGAGGAAGAACTATGGATGGGATCATAGTTCGCTGTGCTGTCATGGTTGCTCCTAGCCGAGCCTGTCAATCCGAAGGGTTGGGGTCCCGGAGGTTAGGAGTTGTTTCCAATTACGCGAGCATGGTGTTCGGGTATGCGGAGATCAGCGAATATGTCAGTACCCCACGGGCAGAGGGGTAGGTGGGCAGGTGGTGACAGCCCTGTCCATCCCTAGCACTCCCCCACGTTCGGGTATTGAGTAGGAGTTCGAAAAGTCTCTATCGGCTGGCAGACCAGCTGCGGTGATCTCCCTATCATCCCAGACTTAGTCCTAATTTTAGTCTTGCTAGTTAGATGTAAATGCTATTCTTTGCATAGCTGTATACGACCAATGCCTGCTCAGTTAGTTGTATTCTTTTATTCTTTATTTCCCCTTTTTATCCTTGAGGATGCTCCGATGTGTTTGTCCACTATCTTATAAACTTGATTTAACCCCTGCTTATGCTATGCCTACCTATGCATTCAATAAGTGATCATGTTTGTACCAAAAGCTAGATGAAATTCATCATGCCCTCCTATGGGAAATTATAAATACGACACCTTTGAGTACTCACGGGTTGAAATGCTACAATGATAGTTCTGTGCGCTTGCAAAGTAATCTTATTTCTTACTGAGCTATCGATTGGCGTACCTAAGTACCATTACTTAAGGATTGTAATTCTTGTGCACCCCACGGCGCCGTGTCACAGTTTTGCATATCATAAGTAATGACGGTTAGGAAGGTCAATCCGGCACTTCTAACTGCTATTACCCGACTGCATTACCTAGGCCGGCGCCTTTAAGGGCCAAGGGTTACCTTTCTGAAGAAATGGTGGTTGGGGATGTCAACTTTCGTTTTTAGTATTATTATTAAGGGCGGACTTATAGTCTATCTTTAGTAGTGATGCTAAGAAACGCCAACAAGCATTTCTAACGCTGTTGCCGGGGATGGACCTTTAGTCTATCTTTTTTAACGATGTTAAGAAATACCAACAATTACCACGTAACTTAACTGCCAAGGAAACATCATCACGAGAACACTAGAAGCATCTGCAACACACCCGAGGCACCGGGACCCGAGACCCCCAGGGTGGGGCCAGCCGGCGCCAGGGTGGGGCCGGCCGACGCCCCCCTGCTAGGGTTTCGGCCCAACTTCTGGAGTCTTCTTCCGCCGCCTTTGTGGAGTCATCTCAGCCCTTGATTCAAGTTGGTTTGATCCTACAGCGCACGTGCATCTCACCGGGCTATAAATAAAGGGGTAGACCCCCCTGGAGGCGTCAACCCATCATTCATTCAAGGCATCAAGTCCTCAAGCCATCAAGAGCCTCCTAGTTGATCAAGAGCCTCCTAGTTCATAGTTCTAGCCTAGTTAGATTAGAGAGTAGAGGAGTTCTAGTTCTTCGGTGGATCCGGAGCCCCGGCGTCTGTCTGGAGCACGGAGTTCGGTATAATTCTAGTTCTTTATCTATTATTGTATTCTTCATTATGATTAAGGCAAACATTGTTCTTAATAGTTCATATGTTCTTGATTACAATAGTCTTTGTCTACTTTGATTATATGTCTAGTATAGTTGGTTTGATCTTATTGAATTCATGTAAATGCTCTTATAGCGTTCATTCATGCGTACGATGGATATATGATGAACAATATGTAGACGTGGTGTCTAGGTATTTTGTTTATCTGCGAGTGCAACCTGATGTGCTGGGTCAGTGTGGTAGATTGCGTAGGTGATAGCTGCGTTGAGTCCTCTGTAGTCCACCCCCCATATGTAGGCCAGCAGGCACGGTCGCGAAGTTGGGTGATGACTCTGTTTCACACCTTTCCTAGATGATGCCCTTTGCATGTGATCATGATATAGGATTAGTCTAATAATGATTGCTAGATGTAATCGCACTAATTAGACTTATTCATTGATGTAGTTATAAGATTACCTTTGATATTAATTCCTTAGTTTATCCATTGGCTAGCTATTACTATGACTAGAGAAGTGCTCTGATGATTATCTTTTATTTATGATGCTTGATCATACTTATCACCTTTACCTTTATTTACCTTGTGACCTCTGCCTGTTATGAGTAGAGTAAATGACATCGGTAATGTCACTTATCCATTGTATACCACCACTATCAATATAATAGATTAAAGTTTATCCTAGTCCTTTCCAGTGGTATAAATATAAATCGACAACCTGGTAGAACTCCCTAGGTAAAATGCTACAATGGTATAATTATTTGTCCGCTTGCAGAATTGATCTGAGTTTATATTATTTATATTTATTTCTGCCTAGTCACATAGATTAATATATAAAACCTTTATTTATTCTTAGCATTATTAATTAGGGATGACAACCTAGTTCATGCATAAGAATGTTGGTAATAGAAAAGTGGCTAGTTGCTAATGACAGGTTAATTAATTACCATTCATCTTCTAATCTCGCCTCTCGCATTAAAAGTTATATAGTTATATTTGGCGACGTTAGTAGATGTCAACAAGCATTTTTGGTGACGTTGCCGTGGAAGGCACATTAAACTTAGGAAATATTGATAGCATATGTATACATAATGGATAACATTGTATTACCGATTGATCTCTAATTCAAACAGGTACACCGTTGTTTTTTTATCATTTGCTTATCTTATGCAGGGTGATGAATGAATGGTTTTTCTCTTCCAAATATTTATATTGACGATCCAGAGAAACTCCTGAGAAGAAAGGAGTTTGTAGAGACGAGGGAAGATCCCGAATCACTATAAAAAACACCCATTATTTCACGAGCTAGTTTATCAAAGGAGGCAGCTCTAATATTGGAAGAAGAACACTTAGGAGAAGATTTATCTCCTGTGTTTGAAGACATGGCTGAGAAGACACTGCGCGAGTTCTCTGCCCCAACAACAGAAAACATCCGGACTGGACCAGCAGTCAACACGGGGGAGAATGGATTCGAGCTCAAGCCTGCTCTTATCACCATGGTTCAAGCTAGCCAGTTTTGTGGAAAAGCTCATGAAGATGCAAGTGCACACTTACAACACTTTCTAGAGATTTGTAGCACCTTCACGATTAGAGGAGTACCAAGAGATACTATTTTACTCCGTCTTTTCCCATTTTCACTTTTGGGGAAAGCCAGGCAGCGGTTCTACGCCAACAAAGACAAGAACACTACATGGGACCGATGCTCAACTGCTTTCCTAGCAAAGTTCTTTCCTACAGGCAAGACGAATGTTCTGCGTGGAAAAATCTAAAGTTTTCAATAGCAACACGATGAATCATTCACTGAAGCATGGGAGAGATTCCAAGATTACATTGAAGACTGTCCTCATCATGGGATAGAGGATTGGCTACTATTGCAGACCTTCTACCACGGGCTTATCTCAAGCACCCGTGAGTCCATAGATGCTGCAGCTGGAGGAGCTTTCCTGTCACTTAAGCTTTCAGAAGCTCAAGCACTTGTTGAGAAGATGGCCTCAAATTCAAGCTGTAATGAAGAACGGACTCAACCTCACAAGAGAGGAGGAGGCATCCATCATCGAAAGGAGACTGACATGGTCACTGCCAAGCTAGACCTCGTCATGAAGAAGCTCGACATAGAGAAGAAGAAAGGCATGCATATCAATGATTCTCGCATGACCTATGAAGAATGTGGAGATTATGGGCATTCAGCTGTCAACTGCCCTATGTTGCAAGAGGATGTGAACTTCATCAACAACAACACCTACTGTTGTCCTCAGCAAAATCAAGGATAGATCTAGCCAAACAAAGGATGGAATCAGCAACCTCGACAAGGTAATTACCAAGGTAACAACCAAGGTAATAATTACAATAATTACAATCTTCCGCCTTTAAGACATTTAGTTGCTGGTCAATCTAAATTGTTAGATTAAATGTCTAGAAAGGAAGCATCGAATGATAAAGCTTTAGAAAATATAAATACAAGAATGGATACCTTTGCTTCTGCTATAAAGAATCAGCACGGCTTTAATAAAATGTTAGAATCACAATTAGCTCAGTTAGCTGCTGCTGTCCCTCCATTTGAAAAAGGTAAGATTCCGGGCCAGCCGGAGGATTAGGAACTGCTAACCTTGTTGATATTCACAATGCAACATAATACCAAATTGAGCCTGCAGATATACAGTGGATAGATCACTCACTACCTGAGAAGATGGGAGACCCTGGAAGACCTGTGATTCATATCTCCATAGGATGTCACAACTTTCCAGAGGCTATCTGCGATTTCGGCGCAAGTGTCAACATAATGCCCAAGGTAATCTATGAGAGAATTTTAGGTGATGCTTTGTTGTACACAGATATGCGTTTGCAGCTTACAGATTAATCCATTTGCTACCCCGAGGGAGTACTAGAAGAAGCTATTATCAGAGTGGGGCAATCATATGGCCCAATTGACTTTGTGATCATGGATACCGAAGGAGATGAGAAGGCACCCATTATCTTGGGACGACCATTCTTGTGCATAACCAAAGCCATCATCTATGCGGAACACGCAAAGATTGTCCTCTCCATCAAGGACAAGAAGGAGAGATTCTCATTCAAGAACCGCATCCTAAAGAATCCAGCAGTCTCGAAGCAATTCTAGCAACAAGAGGAGCAACAACAACAACCAGCACCCAAAAAGAAGAACAATAGAAGATGCAGGAAAAACAGGCCCCAGCATGTACCTGGAGGAACCGCTGAGCTAATCAATGCCATAAACAAAGAAAATAATCATATGCTCCCAAAACCATTTCCATCAAAGAAATGTGACCCAGGTGTACCAATCATTGAATGCACAATTAGAGACATCACTTTTCCCGACACCATCTGCGACACTGGATCTGGCGTCAACGTAATGTCCAAAAAGGTATATGACGAATTATTTGATGATTTACCATTATACCCAACATATATTTAGTTGCAGATGGCAGACCAATCACTGAGATTCCCTGAAGGCGTAGTCAAGATTGTAATGGTGAGAATTCAAAATAAATATATGCCCGCAGATTTTCTAGTTCTTGATATGCAGGGAGACGAGGAATCGCCTATTCTTTTGGGAAGACCGTTCCTCTACACCGCCAATGCTATCATCTACATCGGGTCTGGACAGATCCACTTCAACCTACCCACTGGAAAGGTACGCTGTCAATTTAAAACATATCTTAATCATGAGCAGATCAGGAAGCAACGCAACAGAAGGAAACGCCAAGCCCGCCGTAAGGCTGCCCAGCCTCACTGTGGATGGGAGGAGTTCCCTGGTAGGATTGTGAAGTATGAAGACTGCTACAAGGAGCAAGAAGAAGCCGTACAAGCACCACGCTGGAGTGAGTGGGAAGCGGAAGCTGAGAGGATGGACCAGATTGCTATGGCAGAGAAAGAAGAGATCCAGGCACAAGTGGAAGAATGGATAAAGAGAGATGAAGAATCAAGAGAAGCTTACAAGGACGATCTGGAGCTAGAAAAGAGAGAAGGAGAAGAGACAAAAAAGAGATGGAAGGAGAAGGAAGAAGCACCTGCTACACCACCGCAAAATGGGGAATTGACTGAGGTTACCTCAGACAATGAACCTACCGAGTAAGTACTCTCCTCTATCTAAGTCTTGTCGGTAGACTTTAAATTCCGTACCCTAGCCATAAGGTTAGAATGGTAGTTATCTAATTAATCTAGCATTCATTAGTAATTTTGCTTAGCACATTTATTAGTACAATCATTCTTGCATAAAAATATTAAACCAACAAAAATATTTACTGCTTTATTTACTGCATCATAAAAGCCAAGCCCCATGTAAATGCACTTATGGTAACCCTGTAGGCATATTTATTGTGGTGGCATAAAAAAATAAAAAATAAAAATGATGGTAGTAGTATTTATAGTTGCTTTGTTGCATTATATAAATCCTAGGCCCCATAGAAATAAAAATTCCCTATGGTGGCATAAAAATTATTATTAGCATGATACATATTTCATTTCTACATAAGAAAATTGGAAAATCCTAAAAAGAGAAACTGTTAGAATCCTACTAAAATTGATTAAAATCAACTCAAAGAATAATCAAAGTGCTCATTGGCTGACCGCTAACCCCTTGATAAATTCGAGTCTCGAGTTTAGGTTTTCTTGTTGGAGTATAACTATGCAGGAATAATATTATGACTAAGGAGAGAGTCTATTAGTGGCAATCATCAGGACTGCTGCTAACCAACTCGCTCTGAAGATCATTCAAGCACCAAGTATTGCAAACATCAAGTTTGGGGAAGGAGCATCCCCTAGTTACCTGGTAATTTTACTTATGCGCTTATTGAGTCTATTTTTACAAATACAAAACACCAAAAATATGTGAACACATGAAGGTTCACCATAGTATCATAGGAAAATCTAAAAAAATACCAAAAATATGTGGGCACATGAAGGTCCACACTCTTAGAGAAGTTTCCTAATTGGGTAAAGAAGCTTAAGCTTCTGCTGAATCAATTACATACCATGGAGTTGTATTAGACCTAACCTGTCTCTATAAGATTTGGTATTTTTATTGGCAATTGAGTTTCATAGGACAACACAAGATCAAGGAGTTAGTCAACCTGACTCCCTTACATTGTCGAGACACTGCTCAGAAGGATCACTCAATTTGCAACATCAAAGACCCTGTCGAATGTCAAGCTTGGAGGAGGGCGCACTCAATTAAAATCCAGCTAAGTATAAATTTCCTATCTTATTATCATTATTAATATATTGCTTTTTCCCGTGAGTTAGCTAGTAAGATAAAATTTGAAAACCAAATAAATATCTATCTATATATTAGAGTTTGTTTAGAGTCGGTCTAGGCTAGAGTTAATAAAAAATGATGAACATTAAAATTTTGTCTTGGAGATGATGAATAGTTGATCTGTCACAATACTTTTCAAATGCCTAGTTGTCAAACTTAAATTCTCCTGAGTTTTAGATATTGTTGTTTTAATTTAAGAATTTACTATGAACCTGAAACTTGTGGAGCCATATGTTTAAGCTAAGTCTAGGTAATTGCTTGATATGATTCATGAAAGTTGAGCTGCTATTTATCTTATTCCTAGCATTACTAAGTTCTGGAGATTTATTTTTAAAAACTTAAAATTTACATGATGAGCTCTTGTATGATAAAATATGAATTCCTACCAAAGCCATATATTATACATCTAGATAGGGAAACCTTTTATGCTACTTGCTTTACATTGAGTTTAGTCAACCTTTATTGTATGCCATATGAGAGTCTTGTCATGCTTTTAAAACCAAGATCACGTACACACTTCAGCACATATGCATTATTCCTTCCCTGGGAGTAATCGCAACCATTTCCACTTTCATCAATGTTCATCATGAAAATGTTCTCTCCTACACTAGGAGTGAACACCAAAAATATATAAACCCCGTGGGACAGCCTTGATATAATTACTCTAAGTTCTTATTATTATTATCTCTCCATTTATTCATATTCAAAGGATACATATAGCTATGCAAAAATATAAAAAGGGGAGTAAAAGGTGGACAAGTGTCCCAGCATTAAAACAATGGGTTCTAGATGCCCGCCTCCCGAAAAAAAAGAGAGATAGAAAGAATGAAGATAGCCCATGTGTTCCTCCAAGTTACAAAGGAGAGTGAATCATTTTCAAAGAGCAAAAGTAGAATTTGGAATAGCCACTAAATACCACATATACACATATCCACCATATTCCATACACATGCACATCTTGGTTTGATTGTATGCCTCGATTATCTGTGGATCCATTGTTTGACTTTACAACATATGAATTGCAAGTATGTTTAAACCTTGTTATTGCCACTCCTATGAACTCCACTACAATCCTTAGTTATAGGAAGGCATAACATTAATTCCTTAAGTGAGATCCACAAATACCATATATACTGAGAGACTTGAGGGTGTCATACAATTAAAGCTCTGAGTTTTATTTTGAAAACTTGCAATACTCCGGCATATTGGTACTGTGAAGAATTTGCTACATAGTGCAAGACTTGATTGTTCTTTCCTTCAATTACTCAAGACTAAGGTAAGAACTGTAAAGCCCCATAGTCAAAGGTAAAATGAGTAAGTTTAAAAGTTAGAGCAGTGTTGTCTAATCCGGAGGAGAATCTATGTTTGAAGCATGTGTACTTGGGAAGTATGAAAACATTATAGCAACTCCTGATCCAATTACATTAGTAATTGGGCTTAGTTCGTTTGCTAAGGGACTGGCAAACAGGTAAGCTTGGGGGTGTTGTTGACGGTGGATAACGTCAACTTTTACTAGAACTTTAGACACCAAAGGATACATGAATACACACTAGTCTAGGGTTTTAACTGACAGTTTTCACGAGTTTTGCATGTTCTGTATTTTCCAGGGGCTATTCCAGAAAAGCATAAAAGAAGGGTTAAAGTGCATGATTACCACGTAAATTAACCGCCAAGGAAACATCATCACGAGAACACTAGAAGCATCTGGAACACACCCGAGGCACCGGGACCCAAGACCCCCCTGGGTGGGGCCGGCCGGTGCCCCCCTACTAGGGTTTCGGCCCAGCTTATGGAGTCTTCTTCCGCCGCCTTTGTGGAGTCATCTCAGCCCTTGATTCAAGTCGGTTTGATCCTACGGCACACGTGCATCTCACCGGGCTATAAATAAAGGGGCAGACCCCCCTGGAGGCATCAACCCATCATTCATTCAAGGCATCAAGTCCTCAAGCCATCAAGAGCCTCCTAGTTCATCAAGAGCCTCCAAGTTCATAGTTCTAGCCTAGTTAGATTAGAGAGTAGAGGAGTTCTAGTTCTTCGGCAGATCTAGAGCCCCAGCGTCTGTCTGGAGCACAGAGTTCAGTATAATTCTAGTTCTTTCTCTATTATTGTATTCTTCATTATGATTAGGGAAGCATTGTTCTTAATAGTTCAAATGTTCTTGATTACAATAGTCTTTGTCTACTTTGATTATATGTCGAGTATAGTTGGTTTGATCATATTGAATTCATGTAATTGCTCGTATAGTGTTTATTCATGCGTACGATGGATAGATGATGAACGATATGTAGACGTGGTGTCTAGATATTTTGTTTATCTGCGAGTGCAACCTGATGTGCCTGGTCGTGTGGTAGATCGTGTAGATGACAGCTACGTTGAGTCTTCTGTAGTCCACCCCCTGTATGTAGGCCTGCAGGCATGGTCGCGAAGTTGGGTGATGACTCTGTTTCACACCTTTCCTAGATGATGCCCTTTGCATGTGATCATGATATAGGATTAGTCTAACAATGATTGCTAGATATAATTGCACTAATTAGAGTTATTCATTGATGTAGTTATAGGATTACCTTTGATATTAATTCCTTAGTTTATCCATTGGTTAGCTATTACTATAACTAGAGAAGTGCTCTGATGATTGTCTTTTATTTATGATGATCGATCATACTTATCATCTTTATCTTTATTTACCTTGTGACCTCTGCCTGTTATGAGTAGAGTAAATGACATCGGTAATGTCACTTATCCATTGTATACCATCACTATCCATATAATAGATTAAAGTTTATCCTAGTCCTTCCCAGTGGTATAAATATAAATCGACAACCTGGTAGAAGTCCCTAGGTAAAATGTTACAATGGTATAATTATCTGTCCGGTTACAGAATTGATCTTAGTTTATATTATTTATATTTATTTCTGCCTAGTCACATAGATTAATATATAAAACCTTTATTTATTCTTAGCATTATTAATTAGGGATGACAAACTAGTTCTTGCATAAGAATGTTGGTAATAGAAAAGTGGCTAGTTGCTAATGACAAGTTATTTAATTACCATTCATCTTCTAATCTCGCCACTCGCATTAAAAGTTATATAGTTATATTTGGCGACGTTAGTAGATGTCAACAAGTATTTTTGGCGCCGTTGCCGGGGAAGGCACATTAAACTTAGGAAATATTGATAGCATATGTATACGTAATGGATAAGATTGTATTACCGATTGATCTCTAACTCAAACAGGTACACCATTGTTTTTTATCATTTGCTTATCTTATGCAGGGTGATGAATGAATGGTTTTTCTCTTCCAAATAATTGTATTGACGATCCAGAGAAACTCCTGAGAAGAAAGAAGTTTGTAGACACGAGGGGAGATCCCGAATCACTATCAAAAACACCCATCGTTTCTCGAGCTAGTTTATCAAAGGAGCCAGCTCTAATATTAAAAAAAGAACACTTAGGAGAAGATTTATCTCCAGTGTTTGAAGACATGGCTGAGAAGACACTGTGTGAGTTCTCTGCCCCAACAACAGAAAACATTCGGACTGGACCAGCAGTCAACACGGGGGAGAATGGATTCGAGCTCAAGCCTGCTCTTATCACCATGGTTCAAGCCAGCCAGTTTTTTAGAAAAGCTCATGAAAGATGTAAGTGCACACTTACAACACTTTCTAGAGATTTGCAGCACCTTCACGATTAGAGGAGTACCAAGAGATGCTATTTTACTCCGTCTTTTCCCATTTTCACTTTTGGGGAGAGCCAAGCAGTGGTTCTACGCCAACAAAGACAAGAACACTACATGGGACCGATGCTCAACTGCTTTCCTAGCAAAGTTCTTTCCTACAGGCAAGACGAATGCTCTGCGTGGGAAAATCTCAAGTTTTCAACAGTAACATGACGAATCATTCACTGAAGCATGGGAGAGATTCCTAGATTACATTGAAGACTGTCCTCATCATGGGATAGAGGATTGGCTACTATTGCAGACCTTCTACCACGGGCTTATCTCAAGCACCCGTGAGTCCATAGATGCTGTAGCTGGAGGAGCTTTCCTGTCACTTAAGCTTCCAGAAGCTCAAGCACCTGTTGAGAAGATGGCCTCAAATTCAAGCCATAATGAAGAACGTACTCAACCTCGCAAGAGAGGAGGAGGCATCCATCATCTAAAGGAGATTGACATGGTCACGGCCAAGCTAGACCTCATCATGAAGAAGCTCGACATAGAGAAGAAGGAAGCCATGCATATCAATGATTCTCACATGACCTGTGAAGAATGTGGAGATTACGGGCATTCAGCTGTCAACTGCCCTACGTTTCACGAGGATGTGAACTTCATCAACAACAACACCTACTATCGTCCTCTGCAAAATCAAGGATGGAACCAGCCAAACCAAGGATGGAATCAGCAACCTCGACAAGGTAATTACCAAGGTAACAACCAAGGTAATAATTACAATAATTACAATTTTCTGCCTTTAAGAGGTTTAGTTGCTGGTCAATCTAAATTGTTAGATCAAATGTCTAGAAAGGTAGCCTCGAATGATAAAGCTTTAGAAAATATAAATACTAGAAGGGATACCTTTGCTTCTGCTATAAAGAATCACCACAGCTTTAATAAAATGTTAGAATCATAATTAGCTCGGTTAGCTGCTGCTGTCCCTCCATTTGAGAAAGGTAAGATTCCGGGCCAGCCGGAGGATTTAGAAACTGCTAACCTTGTTGATATTCACAATGCAACACAATACCAAATTGAGCCTGCAGACATAAAGTGGATAGATCACTCACTACCTGAGAAGATAGGAGACCCTGGAAGACCTGTGATTCCTATCTCCATAGGATGTCACAACTTTCCAGAGGCTATCTGCGATTTCGGTGTAAGTGTCAACATAATGCCCAAGGTAATCTCTGAGAGAATTTTAGGTGATCCTTTGTTGTACGCAGTTATGCGTTTGCAGCTTGCAGATCAATCTATTTGCTACCCCGAGGGAGTACTAGAAGAAGCTGTTATCAGAGTGGGGCAATCATATGTCCCAATTGACTTTGTGATCATGGATACCGGAGGAGATGAGAAGGCACCCATTATCTTGGGACGACCATTCTTGTGCACAACCAAAGCCATCATCTATGCGGAACACGCCAAGATTGTTCTCTCCATCAAGGACAAGAAGGAGAGATTCTCATTCAAGAACCGCATCCTCAAGAATCCAGCAGTCCCGAAGCAATTCCATCAACAAGAAGAGCAACAACAACAACCAGCACCCAAAAAGAAGAACAATAGAAGATGGAGGAAGAACAAGCCCCAGCATGTACTTGAAGGAACCGCTGAGCTAATCAATGCCATAAACACAGAAAATGATCATATGCTCCCAAAACCATTTCCAACAAAGAAAGGTGACCCCGGTGTACCAATCATTGAATGCACAATCAGAGACATCACTTTTCCCGACACCATCTGCGACACTGGATCAGGTGTCAACGTAATGTCCTAAAAGGTATATGATGAATTATTTGATGATTTACCATTATACCCAACATATATTCAGTTGCAGATGGCAGACCAATCAATGAGATTCCCTGAAGGTGTAGTCAAGAATGTAATGGTAAGAATTCAAAATAAATATATACCCGCAGATTTTCTAGTTCTGAGACGAGGAATCGCCTATTCTTTTGGGAAGACCTTCCTCTACACCGCCAATGCTATCATCTACATCGGGTCTGGACAGATCCACTTCAACCTACCCACTAGAAAGGTACGCTGTCAATTTAAAACACATCTCAACCATGAGCAGATCAGGAAGCAACGCGACAGAAGGAAAGGCCAAGCATGCCATAAGGCTGCCTAGCCTCATTGTGGATGGGAGGAGTTCCCTGGTAGGACTGCTACAAGGAGCAAGAAGAAGCCGTACAAGCACCACGCTGGAGTGAGTGGGAAGCGGAAGCTGAGAGGATGGACCAGATTGCTATGGCAGAGAAAGAAGAGATCTAGGCATAAGTGGAAGAATGGATAAAGAGAGATGAAGAATCAAGAGAAGCTTACAAGGAAGAGCTAGAGCTAGAAAAGAGAGAAGGAGAAGAGACAGAAAAGAGATGGAAGGAGAAGAGGAAGGATCTGCTACACCACCGCAAAATGGGGAATTGACTGAGGTAACCTCAGACAATGAACCTACCGAGTAAGTACTCTCCTCTATCTAAGTCCTGCCGGTAGACTTTAAATTCCATACCCTAGCCATAAGGTTAGAATGGTAGTTATCTAATTAATCTAGCATTCATTAGTAATTTTGCTTAGCACATTTATTAGTACAATCATTCTGCATTAAAATATTAAACCAACAAAAATATTTACTGTTTTATTTATTGCATCATCAAAGCCAAGCCCCATGTAAATACACCTATGGTAACCCTGTAGGCATATTTACTGTGGTGGTATAAAAATAAAATAAAATAAAAATGATGGTAGTAGTATTTATAGTTGCTTTGTTGCATTATAAAAATCCTAAGCCCCATGGAAATAAAAATTCCCTGTGGTGGCATAAAAATTATTATTAGCATGCATACATATTTGATTTCTACATAAGAAAATTGAAAAATCCTAAAAGAGAAACTGTTAGAATCCTGCTAAAATTTATTAAAATCAACTCAAAAAATAATCAAAGTGCTCATTGGCTGACTGCTAACCCCTTGATAAGTTCAAGCCTCGAGTTTTGGTTTTCTTGTTGGAGTATAACTATGCAGGAATAATATTATGACTAAGGAGAGAGTCTATTAGTGGCAATCATCAGGACAGCTGCTAACCAACTCGCTCTAAAGATCATTCAAGCGCCAAGTATTGCAAACATCAAGCTTGGGGGAGGAGCATCCCCTAGTTTCCTGGTAACTTTACCTATGCGCTTATTGAGTCTATTTTTACAAACACAAAATACTAAAAATATGTGAACACATGAAGGTTCACCATAGTACCATAGGAAAATCTAAAAAAATACCAAAAATATGTGGGCACATGAAGGTCCACACTCTTAGAGAAGTTTCCTAATTGGGTGAAGAAGCTTAAGCTTCTGCTGGAAATATAAAATCAATTACTTACCATGGAGTGGTATTAAACCTAACCTGTCTCCATAAGATTTGGTATTTTTATTAGCAATTGAGTTTCATAGGACAACACAAGATCAAGGAGCTAGTCAACCTGACTCCCTTACACTGCCGATACACTGCTCAGAAGGATCACTCAATTTGTAACATCAAAGACCCTGTCGAACGTCAAGCTTGGGGAGGGCGCACTTCAATTAAAATCCAGCTAAGTATAAATTTCCTATCTTATTATCATTATTACTATATTGCTTTTTCCCGTGAGTTAGCTAGTAAGATAAAATTTGAAAACCAAATAAATATCTATCTATATATTAGAGTTTGTCTAGAGTCGGTCTAGGCTAGAGTTAATCAAAAATGATGAACATTAAAATTTTGTCTTGGAGATGATGAATAGTTGATCTGTCACAATACTTTTCAAATGCCTAGTTGTCAAACTTAAATTCTTCTGAGTTTCAGATATTGCTGTTTTAATTTAAGAATTTACTATGAACCTAAAACTTGTGGAGGCATATGTTTAAGCTAAGTCTAGGTAATTGCTTGATATGATTCATGAAAGTTGAGCTGCTATTTATCTTATTCCTAGCATTACCAAGTTCTGGAGATTTATTTTTGAAAACTTAAAATTTACATGATGAGCTCTTGTATGATAAAATGTGAATTCCTACCAAAGCCATATATTATACATCTAGATAGGGAAACCTTTTTATGCTACTTGCTTTACATTGAGTTTAGTCAACCTTTATTGTATACCATATGAGAGTCTTGTCATGCTTTTAAAACCAAGATCACGTACACGCTTCAGCACATATGCATTATTCCTTCCCTGGGAGTAATCGCAACCATTTCCACTTTCATCAATGTTCATCATGAAAATGTTCTCTCCTACACTAGGAGTGAACACCAAAAATATATAAACCCCATGGGACAGCCTTGATATAATTACTCTAAGTTATTATTATTATCTCTCCAATTATTCATATTCCAAGGATACATATGGCTATGCAAAAATATAAAAAGGGGAGTAAAAGGTGGACAAGTGTCCCAGCATTAAAACAATGGGTTCTAGATGCCCGCCTCCCGAAAAAAAAGAGAGATAGAAAGAATGAAGATAGCCCATGTGTTCCTCCAAGTTACAAAGGAGAGTGAATCATTTTCAAAGAGTAAAAGTAGAATTTGGAACAGCCACTAAATACCACATATACACCTATCCACCATATTCCATACACATGCACATCTTGGTTTGATTGTATGCCTCGATTATCTGTGGATCCATTGTTTGACTTTACAACATATGAATTGCAAGTATGTTTAAACCTTGTTATTGCCGCTCCTATTAACTCCACTATAATCCTTAGTTATAGGAAGGCATAACATTAATTCCTTAAGTGAGATCCACAAATACCATATATACTGAGAGACTTGAGGGTGTCATACAATTAAAGCTCTGAGTTTTATTTTGAAAACATGAAAAACTCCGGGATATTGGTACTGTGAAGAATTTGCTACATAGTGCAAGACTTGATTGTTCTTTCCTTCAATTACTCAAGACTAAGGTAAGAACTGTAAAGCCCCATAGTCAAAGGTAAAATGAGTAAGTTTAAAAGTTAGAGCAGTGTTGTCTAATCCGGAGGAGAATCTATGTTTGAAGCATGTGTACTTAAGAAGTATGAAAACATTGTAGCAACTCTTGATCCAATTACATTAGTAATTAGGCTTAGTTCGTTTGCCATGGGACCGGCAAACAGGTAAGCTTGGGGGTGTTGTTGACGGTGGATAACGTCAACTTTTATTAGAACTTTAGACACCAAAGGATACATGAATACACACTAGTCTAGGGTTTTAACTGACAGTTTTCACGAGTTTTGCATGTTCTGTATTTTCCAGGGGTTATTCTAGGAAAGCATAAAAGAAGGGTTAAAGAGCATGATTATTACGTAACTTAACCGCAAAGGAAACATCATCACGAGAACACTAGAAGCATCTGGAACACACCCGAGGCACCGGGACCCGAGGCCCCCAGGGTGGGGCCGGCCGACGCCCCCCTGCTAGGGTTTCGGCCTAGCTTCTAGAGTCTTCTTCCACCACCTTCGTGGAGTCATGTCGGCCCTTGATTCAAGTCGGTTTGATCCTACGGCGCACGTGCATCTCACCGGGCTATAAATAAAGGGGCAGACCCCCCTGGAGGCATCAACCCATCATTCATTCAAGGCATCAAGTCCTCAAGCCATCAAGAGCCTCCTAGTTCATTAAGAGCCTTCTAGTTCATGGTTCTAGCCTAGTTAGATTAGAGAGTAGAGGAGTTCTAGTTCTTCGGCGGATCTGGAGCCCCGACGTCTGTCTGGAGCACGGAGTTCGGTATAATTCTAGTTCTTTCTCTATTATTGTATTCTTCATTATGATTAGGGAAACATTGTTCTTAATCGTTCATATGTTCTTGATTACAATAGTCTTTGTCTACTTTGATTATATGTCTAGTATAGTTGGTTTGATCTTACTGAATTCATGTAATTGCTCGTATAGCGTTTATTCATGCGTACGATGGATAGATGATGAACAATATGTAGACGTGGTGTCTAGTATTTTGTTTATCAGTGAGTGCACCCTGATGTGCCGGGTCGTGTGGTAGATCGCGTAGGTGACAGCTGCGTTGAGTCCTCTCTAGTCCACCCCCCGTATGTAGGCCAGCAAGCACGGTCGCGAAGTTGGGTGATGACTCTGTTTCACACCTTTCCTAGATGATGCCCTTTGCATATGATCATGATATAGGATTAGTCTAACAATGATTGCTAGATGTAATTGCACTAATTAGAGTTATTCATTGACTAGAGAAGTGCTATGATGATTATCTTTTATTTTTGATGCTTGATCATACTTATCACCTTTATCTTTATTTACCTTGTGACCTCTGCCTGTTATGAGTAGAGTAAATGACATCGGTAATGTCACTTATCCATTGTATACCATCACTATCAATATAATAGATTAAAGTTTATCCTAGTCCTTCCCAGTGGTATAAATATAAATCGACAATCTGGTAGAACTCCCTAGATAAAATGCTACAATGGTATAATTATCTGTCCGCTTGCAGAATTGATCTTAGTTTGTATTGTTTATATTTATTTCTGCCTAGTCACATAGATTAATATATAAAACATTTATTTATTCTTATCATTATTAATTAGGGATGACAACCTAGTTCTTGCATAAGAATGTTGGTAATAGAAAAGTGGCTAGTTGCTAATGACAAGTTAATTAATTATCATTCATCTTCTAATCTCGCCTCTCGCATTAAAAGTTATATAGTTATATTTGGTGACATTTGTAGATGTCAACAGGTTCGTTGAGGGATCAACTCGTTTTTCTCATTCTTCACAACCGTCATGCCTCCCTTCTTAGGCACAACTTGCACGGGGCTAACCCACTCACTATTAGAAACAGGGTAGATTATGCCTGCGTGCAAGAGTGTCAAGACCTCTTTCTTAACTACCTCTCTCATCGCATTATTTAGCCTCCGTTGAGGCTCCCTAGAAGGTGTAGCATCTTGCTCAATTGGGATGCGATGGGTGCAAAGAGTGGGACTAATTCCCTTAAGATCTTGAAGAGAGTAGCCTAAGACAGATCGGCGTTTTTCTAAAATGGTGATGAGTTTGGAGGCTTCCTCCTCAGAAAGTTGGTCATTAATGATTACTGGAGTCTCTCTATCACCACTAAGGAAGGCATACTTATGTCCAGAAGGAAAGGGCTTAAGTTCTATAGAGGTCTTAGATAGGGGTTCAGATTTATCCAAGTCTAGGGGTTCTTCTAATTTGGCCTCTTCTTGGATGAAATCCTTAGCATCTTCTTCTAGATTAGGATGAGAAAGTTCTAGAAGTGATGCAGCCATTACTTCCTCTATTGGGTCAGACTCGGGATGCAATTCTGCCTTAGAATTTGTAGATTGAGTTAAGGGGATAGAAAGATTCATGCTTTTCCCGAGGTTGACGTCTAGGCTCCCTGAATACTGGCTTTCTTCTAGAAGCTTTTCAAGGGGATGCCCGATCAATAGATCAAAATCTGAAATCTCAAAGATATAGAAGTTCAAGAGAATCGTGATTTCGTTGATTGTTATTGGGACCATGCGTGCAATCCCATGACTCTTTATGACTTCTCCAGATGGAATTTTTAGAAGCTTGTCAGTTGGAGTTAGAGGTTCATCGCCATCAAAGAGAGCATATGCGAGAGAATCAGACATGATGCTCACGCCGACGGTGGGATTGTAAAGGAAGTCTAATGCAACGTCTTTCATGAAACAACGAACGGTTGTGGAGGGAGAAATGATCCGAATTACTTCGGATGAAGTTTTAGCCTCCTTAAGCCATTCGTTGCTCATGACAGATGTTAGCTTCTTGACTGTATCCTTGAGATGGTTAGGAGAATGAAGGTTTGGAGTAGAACGTGGAAAAGATCTCCTTTGCATCGGGAAATATGAGGTGTTTCCAAAATCAGAATTGGCGAAAAGATTATCCTCGATTTCAGAAAGGAGTTCCAAAGGTTGAATGTCTTCTTCCTTTGGAGGGTTTGTGGTGTTTGCGGTTCAGGATCGATAGCTACATCTTGGGATTGGATTGGCAGTGGTTTGTCTATCAAAACTTCCTCTTCTTGGTTGAGAGATGTTTCCTCTTCTTCCTCAGGGAGTTCATCATGAATGCCAGTGTAAGGGGTATTTTCAAGGATTTTGTCAAGAATGGCTCTTGCTTCACTAGCAGACAAATGAAGGAAAGCTCCTCTAGAGGATGTGTCAAGGAATTGTTCAGAATCCTTGCTAAGACCCATGTAGAAATGTTGTAAAAGCATTGGGTCGGGTATAGCAAGGTCAGGGCCTGAAGCGACAAGATCTAAGAAACGGCCCCATGATACACCTAGAGGTTCCTTCTCCTTTTGCTTGAACGTTAGGACCTTCATTCGAAGATGGACAACTCGAGAGATAGGAAAGAAGGCCAGACAGAATTTGGTTTGAAGGGTTTCCCACTCTCCATGTACACTATCTACGTGACGAGCATACCAATGTTTAGCATCTCCCTTCAAAGAGAATGGGAATAGCTTCCATTTTAAGGTATCTCATGTCATGCCTTGTATATGAAGGCATGAGCACAATTGTTTAAATTCACATAGATGAGTATACGGACTCTCATCTTCGCTCCCAGAAAAGGGATTTGCCCGAACCATTGCTATAAAGCCAGGGCGAAGCCCATAGCGAATAGCCAAAATGGCTTTGGACGATTTAGGTGGCTCCAAACTAGTTCCCTTTGCAGCACCATATTGAAAATGAGGTCCTATGTTAACAACAGCTACCGTTCCCTAGCAAAGGCGCCAGAAAGCTTGTTGACACCAGAAGTGGCAAACGGATATACCGCAAGCGTACGGTAGTCAATGTAGCCTTCACCGGGAGTATTCCATGTATCGTATTTTCCACAGGGAACGTGAAGTGAACTAACTAGGATCAAGGTCATCCTATGACACAAGGGTAAATGATTGAGGGTAGAGAGGCTTCCTATGGTTATGAAACTAGTCAGGTAAGACAGATACAAAGGTTGTTCACTTTGGGTCACTAAGCCGTTCAACAACAGAAAGGGATGAGAAGGGTGTTAAACCGCCTAGCACAAGAAGACCTACGTTTTAATAACTTGCCCAAACGTGGTGGATTCAAAGCCTAGATAGGGATGTCACCACCTACTAGGTACCACAATAAACCATTGAACAAGCCGCAATCACAGGCAAGCGATAGCTTAGACACCACGTCTACACTATATCTTACTATTCTAATCTGGACCCCGATGAAATTGATCAGAGTACCGGGTTAAGGGAGGTGAACCAATGAACAACTTAAGTAAATACTTTACTTGAACTAAGAATCAAATACCATAAAAGAAACTCAGATGCTTACTTACTAGGAAAGTCGCATCCGTCGAGGTACAGCTTGGAGGAGACTCTCGACAGCTCCGGGGCTTCCTCCATACTCTCCTCACTCTCTCCCTATGATGGATACTACTACTACTAGAGGGAAAGTGGAATGAATAGCTTTGGTAGCTCCCTTGGTGCCTTGAGAGTGAGGGGGTACCCCTCTATTTATAGTGGAGGTGGAGTAGGGGCTACTCCAACGCCACGTCAGCGATCCAGGTGCTTGTCCATCATAGCCCTTGATTGAAACCGACCTTGAACCAACTTTAATCAAGGGTGTGGATCGAGGGTCATGCATGCCTCCATGCGTAGAGTTGGTGGGTGAAATCTGAGCCAGATTGGCCACCAAATGGGGTTCGGCCGACCCCTCTTTGACAGGTGGGACCAACCCCTTGAGTGTGGGACCTCTTGTTGTGTCGATTGTTGAAAATAGGATGGCTGGTGGGCTCCATAAGGGGGTCGGCCGACCCCCCTATGATGAGTAGGTCCATCCTCCTTCCTTGTGGGCCCTCTCCACCTCCTTTAGAGTGGGTATAAAGTGGTGGGACCCTTTGATCACTTCGGATGATGGAGATGTAGGTTCATCGATCCATGGGACTTCATTTGCCACCGTTGAGAGGAAACACACTTGTGATCCAAGGGTGGAAATGGACTCTTGGGAGTGTGTCATGGATCATGGTCTAGCAGCAAGGCCCTGGTATGCTCAAGTAGGGGTCGGCCGACCCCTACCTTGTGCCCATATTTTGCATATTGTCTCCAGAAGCTATGATATTGATGATGTGAAGTTAGTTTGTCATTTGGCCATACTTGGTTCATTTCCCAACCTACATATGGAGCTTCTGGACATTCAAAAGTGCATGTTCTGAGTGCCTGCAACCAAATAATGACAAGTACATGTGAAACCAAGTTATTTGTACCTAAGTCACTATGTGTTTGGTGGTTTCCTTCCAGAAAGAATATCTTGTTGATCGTGGTAAAAGCATGGTACAACTACCGTCAACAGAACCCATATCCCAACTTTTATATCAATATGGAGCACCATCAGGATCTTATCTCTAGCCAAAAGAATCATCTAAACCTATTACATCATCTGGCTATGAGCTACGCCCGGGATTAATTAAGTTAGTTCAGGAACACATTTTTTCTGGTAGTTCTAACAAAAACCCTATTCCCATTTAACTGATTTTGAGCAGACATGTGCATGTCTACATATTAAGGGCTTGGCGGATGAAACTTTAAAATGGAAACTTTTTTCGTTTTCGTTAACAGGAAAAGCAAAGAAATGGTATAATCGCCATGTTGGGGTAGTCAAGGAGATTGGGAAGTATTGCGTGCTAATTTTTGTCTTAAATTTTTCCCTATCAAGAAAGTCGCTAAACTTCGTTTTGAAATTATAGGATTTAAACAATTAGATAACGAATCATTAGGCAAGGCTTGGGAACGCTTTGATGGATTTGTAAATTCTGGACCTAATCTTGCTTTGCCAGAACCTATGCTTTTGCAACATTTCTTTTTAGACCTTAATGATAAAAATAAAAGATACCTTAACTTGGCCGCGGGTGGAGCATTTATGCATATTACTGCTACACATGCCAAAACCATTCTTACTAATATCTTAAATGATCTTCCTAAAAAAAAGGAGAGTTGTTAGAAGATGAACTTTTGTTACCTAAATCTAAACTTTTGTCTAATTTATCTCAACCTTTAGCTAAATTAGAACCTGAACTATCTAATGAGAAGGAGATAACTCCAATTTCTGATTTCATGCTTGAATTTGAGGATGAACTTTTTGATGATTATAGAAATATCTCATGTTATCATAAAATTATGAAACCTCAAGAATCTATGAATTTTAAAAATTTAAATTTTTCACATCCTGCTGATTTAAATTTTTTTAGAGAAATAACAAGAGAATTGATTTTTGTTATGAGTAATGAGTAGTTGATAGAATCTAAACTTTCAAATGATATAATTCGTTTAAATTCTCCTGCCATTACTATTAAATGTCAAATTGATGCATATTCTTTTGATGCCTTTTATAACCCAGTAGTAGGTGTCAATATCATGTCTCTTACATTTGCTGAAAAATTCTTGAAAGATATGCCATTAATTCCAACAAATAAATTATTGAAAAGTCGTTTGGGACATATTATTCCTAGTTTAGGAGTTTTATGTGCTCTTCCTATTGTGATTAATGAATTCTGAATTTTGCTGAATTTTTATATCTTTGATGTTTGGGATTTTGATGTAATGATTGGATTACCAATAGGAAAACTTATGCGAGAAGGTTGTACGGGCAATTTAGATATTAAACTTGGGAAAGGATTTAATCTCTCTGTGCCTATAACGCATGCATTAAAAGTTAAGGCAGAGCCACTTCCTGAGTTAGATCCAATAGAAGAGGTTAAGGCTGTGTCATTTGAAAAATTTATTGAACCTGATTTAAAAGATGATACCCAGTTCTTCATTAATGAAGAGGAGGAGGATCCTATTGATCCTGAACATCTGGATGAATTACTAGAGCCACTTAAGTCTCCTATTGAGCTTAAACAACTACCTTCTGGTCTTAAATATATTTTTCTGAATAATGATCAAAATTCTCCTGTGATTATAAGTGATAAACTTTCTGATGAAGAATCTTTTAGACTAATAACTATCTTAGAAAAACATCTTGCTGCTTTTGGTTATTCACTCCAAGACCTTAAGAGGATTAGCCCTGTTTTATGCACCCATGTATTCCAACCAATCCGGAAATTACACCTTCTAGAGAGCCCCAGCGTAGGCTTCATAATACGATGAGGAAAATTGTTAAGAAAGAGGTCTTAAAACTTTTGCATGCTAGGATTATTTATCCTGTGTCGCATAGTGAGTGGGTAAGCCCTATTCAAGCTGTACCTAAAAAGGGTGGAATGACTGTAGATCAAAATGATAAAAATGAATTAATACCCCAGAGAACTGTCACTGGATGGCGAATGTGTATAGATTATAGAAAACCTAATAAAGCAACAAAGAAAGATCATTTTCCGCTACCCTTTATTGATGAGATTTTAGAGCGTTTAGCAAATAATTCTTTCTTTTGTTTCCTTGATGGTTATTCTGGATATCACCAAATTCCTATCCACCCTGATGATCAAAGCAAAACCACTTTTACATGTCCTTATGGAACTTATGCCTATCGTAGAATGTCTTTTGGATTATGTAATGCACCTGCTTCTTTTCAAAGATGTACGATGTCTACATTTTCTGAAACGATAGAAGAAATCATGGAAGTTTTTATGGATGATTTTTCAGTTTATGGAAAAACTTTTGATGATTGTCTAGAAAATCTAGATAAGGTTTTGCAAAGATGTGAAGAAAAGCACTTAGTCCTTAATTAGGAAAAATGTAATTTTATGGTTAGAGAAGGAATAGTGATAGGACATCTAGTGTCTGAAAGAGGTATAGAGGTAGACAAGGCAAAAATTAAAGTAATTGAACAACTACCTCCACCTATTAATTGTTGGTATAAATTAACTGCACTCTATTAAATAAGGTTGTATTCAGACTATCCGCAAGCGCACAGATATAATACCGCTGTCACATTTCACTCGGAGGTTTTAAATATCGTATCCACAAGGAACAGTAGGTGATAATGACCAAGCCGATGAACTTAACCCTACAACTAGGCTAGAAAATATCAAGAAAGAGAAAATAGCTAATGATTATCTAGTTCCAACAACCGGTAAGCTTTGAATAATATCGTTCTAACTGGGCAGTGAAATGAATAAGAGTGGAAATCAGAGTTCCCTCCTACCAAACACTTATACACCTATCCATCCTATCAACGGGAAGTGGGCTACAAAGGACTCAACGCAGCTGTCACCTACGTGATCTACCACTATTCGGCCAATCAGGGGACATTCACAATTAAACCTAGCCTAGGCACCACGCCTACACTACGAAATACTACTTCAATCAAGCAATTACCATGATCAAAGTACTCAATATGAGTTGCAAACTTAAGAACAAATAAGAACAAATGCTTACTTGAATTAGAAGTTGAATACAGAAGTACCTCAGAACGCAGCTCCGGGCGAGGAAGCTGAATCCAGAAGAATACAACTACAAAGAAGCGCCGACAGGTCGGAACTCCTCCAGAACTCTACCCCTCTACTCTATCTCTCTACTTCTCTAGACAAGACTAATCTAGAAGAACTAGTCTCTCCTACTTGCTACATCTAACCCTAACTGGAGATATTGAATTGAAGCTCAGGAATAGGGATTCCTCCAGGGGGTTTGCCCTCTTTATTTATAGCCCGGTGGGATGAATACGCGCCGTTGGATCAAACCGACTTGAAAAAAGGGCCGAGATGCATCGTGGGAGGTGGTGGAAGAAGACTCCAAAAGGCGGGGACCAAAACCCTAGGGGGGCGCCGGCCGGACACACCCTAGGGCTAGCCGGCCCCACTTTGTGGGGTCTCAGGCCCCGGTTGCTTGGGTGTGTTCCAGACTCTTTCAGGATCTTCGTGATGATGTTTCCTTAGCGGTTAAGTTTCATGTCTTTTATGCTCTTTAACCCTTCTTTTATGCTTTTCTGGAATAGTCCCTGGAAAATACAGAACATGCAAAACTCGTGGAAATTGTCAGTTAAAACCCTAGACTAGTGGGTATTCATGTGTCCTTTCATGTCTAAAGTTCTAATAAAAGTCGACGTTATCCACCGTCAACAACACCCCCAATCTTACCTGTTTGCCAGTCCCTTGGCAAACAAACTAAGCCTAATTTACCAAAGTATTTGGATCAGGAGTTGCTACAATGCTTTATGCCTTCCAAGTATACATGCTTTCAAACAGAAATTCTCCTCCGGATTAGACAAAACTGGTCTAACTTCTAAACTTACCCATTTTACCTTTAACTATGGAGCTTTTTAGCTTTTGCATAAGTCTTGAGCAATCGAAAGACAGAACAATCAAGTCAAGCACTGTCTCAAATTCTTCACAGTACCAATATTCCGGAGCTTCGCAAGTTTTCGAAATAAAACCCAGAGCTTAATTGTATGACACCCTCAAGTCTCTTAATATATGTGGTATTTATGAATCTCACTGAGGCATTAATGATGTTATGCCTTCCTACAACTAACGATTATAGTGGAGCTTATAGGAGTGGCAATAACAAGGATGAGCATTCTTGCAGTTCATATATTGTAAAGTCAAACAATGGATCCACAAAGAGTCAAGTCATACAATCAAATCAAGATGTGCATGCGTATGGAATATGGTGGATAGGTGTATATAAGGTGGCTAATCCTAATTCTACTTTTGCTCTTTAAAAATAGATCTCTCTCTTGGAATTTAGAACTTTTCGGGAAAACATGGGCTATCTTTATTTTCTTTTTCTTTTCTTTATCTCTCTCTTTTTTTTCAGGGAGGCAGGGCATCTCAGTACCCATTGTTTTAATTGCTGGGACACTTGTCCATCTTTTACTCCCTTTTCTTTTTTCTTTTTTTTCAATACTTTTGCATAGCCACATGCATCCTTTGAATATAACTAATTAGAGAGATAATGATAAGAACTTAGTGCAATTAAACAGGGGCTGTCCAATAGGGTATATTTTTGGGTGTTTACTCCCAGAGTAGGAGTAATGCATATGTGGATGGAGTGTGTAAGTGATCTTGATTTTAAAAGCATGACAAGACTCTCATAAGGTATACAACAAAGGTTGACTAAACTCAATGCAAAGCAAGCAGCATAAATGTGCAAAGGTTTTCCTATCTCTAAATGTATCATATATGGCTTTGGTAGGAACTCACACTTTGTCATACAAGAGCTCATCATGTAAGATTTTAAATTTAAAATAAATCTCCAGAACTTAGTAATGCTAGGAATAAGATAAATAGCAACTCAAACCTTCATGTATCATATCAATCAATCACCTAGACTTAGCTCAAGCATATGCCTCCACAAGTTTCAGGTTTAGAGTAAATTCTTAAGTCAAAACAGTAGTATCCAAAACTCGGGAGAATTTAAGGTTGAAAACTAGGCACTTAGAAGGAATTACGGCAGAGCAACTATTCATCATCTCTAAGATAAAATTTTAATGTTCTCTAGTTTTTATTTGACTCTAACCTAGACTGACTATAGACACACTCTAAGACCACTCTAATATATAGCTAAGTTTTTATTTGGTTTTCAAATTTTATCATACTAGCTAACTCACGCGAAAAAAGCGATATGGTTCAATAATAATAAGGTGGGAAACTTATACTTAGCTGGATTTCAAATGGAGGGTGCCCTCCCCCAAGCTGGATGTTTGACAGGGTTTTTTCAAATTGAGTGATCCTTCTGAGAGCAAGTGTATCAGCAATGTAAGGGCGTCAGGTTGACTAGCTCTTTGATCTTGTATTTTCCTGTGAAACTCAATTTCCAACAAAAATACCAAATCTCATGGAGAGGGGTTAGGTTTAGTACCACTCCATGGTAAGTGATTTATTTTATATTTCTAGCAGAAGTTTCCTAATTGGGTGGACCTTCATGTGCCCACATATTTTTGTTTTTTTTCTAAAAAGTATGGACCTTCATGTGCCCACATATTTTTGGTATTTTTAGATATTCCTATGACACTATTGTGAACGTTCATTGCTCACATATGTTTGGTATTTTATGACTTTATAAAACAGACTCGATAATCGCATAGGTATAGTTACCTGATAACTAGGGGATGCTCCTCCCCCAAGCTAGATGTTTGCAATACTTGGTATTGATGATCTTTTAGAGTAAGCTTGTCAGCAACAGTCTTAGTGGGCTCCACTGATGGACTCACTCCTCAGTCATAGTGTCATTCCTGTAGAATTATACTCCAACAAGAAAACCAAAACTCGAGGCTCGAATTTAATAAGAGGTTAGCGATCAGCCAATAAGCAATTGATTATTCTTTTGAGTTGATTTTAAATTAATAGGTTCTAGCAGGATTCTCTTTTTAGGATTTTCTGATTTTCTTATGCAGAAAAGTAAATATGTATGCATGATGTATATTTTGTTTTTATGCCACCACTGAGAATATTTATTCTCATGGGGCTTGGGATTTTCGTAATGCAAGAAAGTAAATACAGATGCTATATTTTTATGCCACCACAGTAAATACTCCTTCAGGGTTCCATAAGTTTATTCACGTGGGGCTTTAATACTTTGTGATGCAGTAAATAAGACAATAAAGAATTTTCTTTTTCTTTTGATATGCATAAAGATGAATATGATAATTGAAATTACTAATTTAAATTATGAATACTAATTAATTAGATAACTACCTTGTTACCTTATGGCAAGGGTGCGGAATTTAAAGTCTACCGAAAGGACTTTTTCTTCCACTCTTGTGTATCTCTCCGTCTTAGAGATAGAGGTCTTGATGGTTGCACCTGTGGTGATGGTGATGTCACTTTTGTTCTTTGCTTGGCCAGCAGGTTGAAGTAGAGCATTAATAGTTGGATCTGGCAGTATCATGCTCAGTGTGCATGTTCATAGAGCTTCCACTCGTGGAATTTTGGGAATTAACAAACTTTGCTCGAAGTGTTGTCCTGTTTGCAAAACCAAGGTAGAGATCAAGTGCATGGGTTCTGCTGGTGGAAAAACACCAACAGAACCGAATCAGTCTCTTTATTTTCTCTATCCTTAGGCACATTGAACAAGACAAAATTGGTGTTGTATAATTTGTTTACTTATGACATGAGTGGTAAGATCAGAAGATTAAGCATTTATGTTGCATTTAAGTTCATATGGTAGAAAAGATTTAAATTGCTTAACCAATGGAAGGGTTGTCTATCTCTACATAATATATAAATTTTCACATGAGTATGACTATCATCTTCCAAAGATAGAATACAATGTTTAGCACATTTGGTTAAGACTGAGATCAAAAGAATGATGCCATGAACAATCTTAAAGGACAAAGCATTTTCAGTTAATTAAGTTAATCCATTAAAACTGTAATTCTAGCATATTTGCATCTTCATTTATGTGCATACCAAGATCAAGAGGAGAATAGTGACCACTTACCTTAAGATATTACCTTCATTATTGGAGCGTGATGGCACTAAGTAATGAAGGGTAGATGACTTGCTGTGGTTCTTTCTTCTCTTGTATCTTGAGTTGTTCATGAGCATCTTGTCTCCTTTTGTTGCTTATCCTCTTTGCCATCTTTTGCTTCTTTGATCTTATGACACCTTGTCACTCCATTCATTATTATGCCTGTAACAGATTAGTGGACAACACATACCCGAAGGAATGTACAATTTTAGAACATAGGTTGTTTGTCCAGAATTTTATCATGTTCCATCTATGCTACTAAGAAGATAGAGTTGATATTACGTTAGCATAGATCATGTTCTAAACCGGCATGGCTTGAGTTCAAGTAACTTGCAGCAGAAGATAAAGTGAATAAGTTATTAATACTCACAGTTCTTCCATCCATAATGAATGAGTTGTGTCTTCCTCTACAAAGTTATTGAAGTTTAGCATGTGCCCTGTCTCATCTCTGATTCGAATTCACCTCATGACTTATCCAGATTAATTTTGAAAGTTTTCTGCAGGGGTTAGTCCAACAAAATATCCAATGTTTACTACAGTAATTTCTAGTTCAATAACCAAACCAAACTCCATGTTTAATTCTAGTTAAGGAAGGCTATTTAACCTGAGCACCACGCTCAATTTAAAAGCCTTTGAAAATATCTATACGATCGTACGTAGTATTTCCAAACCAAAACTTACTATGGCAGATAAAGGTGAAATGAAAGCACTTATAGAGATTTATTCATTTAGAGACGAAAAGGCGAACAATCGAACATGGATTAGAAAGGTAGAGACAACCAATATTAGCAACATAAGATTTTCTAAGTAAGTCCATTCCCCCAAGCTGGAATTTTGCAAAGCAAAGTTAAGCTTGGATGGATATAATTCAATATTGCATGATGATTGGTTGGACATACCTTGCATTGTCACTCTTCTACTTCAAACCTGAAATGGTTAGTGACAAAAATACCCGAGGGAATATTTTCATAATTATAATTCTATGCTCAATTCATAAGGGCATTATAATAAAATTAAAGGTGCAAGCTTAATTCATTTTTTCAAGAGTGGTTATTTTAGGACACAAAGTTATTATTGGGAAACCTTCTAATTATTGTGCTTTTAAGTTCATGGGGTGGTTTCCTCTAGAACACCAGTCTTTGTGCACCTATCTCGAGATTACAACGAGATCTATAATATTTATGATAAACATATGCATCTACAACCACCCTTTCAATAAATTTATGAACAGGTAGAGTGAGAGGGTTGAAGATGTCGCGTGTGATAATGTTAGAGAGACCAATTGATTCAGGAGATTTCTCATATGAGCATGGATTCGATGAGGTGTTAATGAAATAATTCCCATGCTCATTGATGTGATCTCCCTTTTTAAACTCGAAGGGTGTTTCTTCATGGATATCTATAGGCAACAACTTTGTCTCTATTATTTCATGTCTACGACATTCATTGGATGTTTTATTTTTTAGGATTTCCCATGGATTGGTGTCTCTAAGTTTGGTCTCGTCTAAGGCTTTCTCTAAACTTGGATGAGTTATGTTTAATATAGAAATTGATTTAAGCTCGCCATTTGAATCTAGACCAAGTTTAGATGCTAGCACTAAGGCTTCGTCCTCTTCCATCCATTCTTTGACAATAGCGTATGTGTTTTTAGTATGTTCTATGCATTCCGGCCATTATCATCGCTCTTCTTGGTCATTCCTATAGTCTTCATAACTCCTATACTTTGGATGTCTTAATGGGTCTCTAGGGTCATTATGAGACTTAGGAGAGAGAGAGCAGAAGAAGGATCATCGGGGTCAAGGATGGGTTTAGAGATGGGTTCAGATGAGACATTTAATGTGGGCATAGAAAGGGAGAAGATTGAATTAATTTCTAAGTGGCTTGGCTCTCCTTCTATGGCATCACTAGACATGCCATCCTTGAATTCTTCCCAATGTCTTTCAGTGGGGAAAGGAAGTTGATGACACTTTTTCCAAGATGCTCTTCTAAGAAGATCTAATTTACATTGATTTATGAGCATCTTAGCTAATCGAAAGTCTAAATCATCAAAGTGGGGTTTCGATGGTTTATGATTGACAGCTAAATCTTGGGATTGGAGTGGTTGTGTTTTAGCTACCAAAACTTTCTCTGCTTGTTCGGGGTGTGATTTCTTCTCTTCCTCGGGGAGCTCAGAATTCACTTGAGCAACCTTGTTGATCATAGCTCTTACTTTACTTATAGGCAAATAAGAAAAGGCTCCTCCAGAGGATAAATCAAGGGATTTCCTAGAATTCTTGGTAAGACCCAAATAAAAATATTGAATAAGTACGGGGTCCGAGAAACCAAGGTCAGGGCCAGATGTAACAAGTTCATTAAAACGATCCCATGCTGTACTAAGAGATTCTTGTTCTAGTTGCCTAAAAGTTAGAACCTGTTTTCGAAGGTTAACAACTCTATGGTTGGGAAAGAAATATAAACAAAATTCAGAGCATAAAGTTTCCCAATCCCCTTGCATACTTCCTACGGTTCGATTATACCAACGTTTAGCTCTTCCGATCAAATAGAACAGAAAAAGCTTCCATCTCAAGGTCTTATCAGACATGCCAGCAATGTGCAAGCATACACAGGTCTGCTTGAATTCTCGTAGGTGTAAGTATGAGTTTTCGTTAACTTCTCCCAAGAAGGGTTTATCCCGAATCATATTAATTAGACATGGGCACAGCTCATAGCCAGGTGTTATGATAGGCTCTACAGACTTTGGGGGCCCGAAGCTTTTGCGCATGCCAAATGGATAGATAGGCATGGAATTTAAAGCATCCATAAGGATGAACATAAAATGATGAAAATGTAGGGATAAAATAGAAAAGATAAAAGTATAATACAAGATTAAGCTAAACTCAGTCAAAATCAGCAAACCGTTCCCTGGCAACAGCGCCAGAAATGCTTGTTTCTATAAATTAACTGCACTCTATTAAATAAGATTGTATTCAGATTATCCGCAAGCGCACAGATATAATACCGCTGCCACATTTCACCCGGAGGTTTTAAATATCGTATCCACAAGGAACAGTAGGTGATAATGACCAAGCCGATGAACTTAACCCTACAACTAGGCTAGATAATATCAAGAAAGAGGAAATAGCTAATGATTATCTAGTTCCAACAACCGGTAAGCTTTGAATAATATCATTCTAACTGGGCAGTGAAATGAATAAGAGTGGAAATCAGAGTTCCCTCCTACCAAACATTTACACCTATCGATCCTATCAACGGGAAGTGGACTACAGAGGACTCAACGCAGCTGTCACCTACGCGATCTACCACTATCCGGCCAATCAGGGGACATTCACAAGTAAACCTAGCCTAGGCACCACGCCTACACTACGAAATACTACTTCAATCAAGCAATTACCAAGATCAAAGTACTCAATATGAGTTGCAAACTTAAGAATAAATAAGAACAAATGCTTACTTGAATTAGAAGTTGAATACAAAAGTACCTCAGAATGCAGCTCCGAGTGAGGAAGCTGAATCCAAAAGAATACAGCTACGAAGAAGCGCCGACAGGCCGAAACTCCTTCAGAAATCTACTCCTCTACTCTATCTCTCTACTTCTCTAGACAAGACTAGATCTAGAAGAACTAGTCTCTTCTAATTGCTACATCTAACCCTAACTGGAGATATTAAATTGAAGCTCAGGAATAGGGATTCCTTTAGGGGGGTCTGCCCCTTTATTTATAGCCTGGTGGGATGAATACGCGCCGTTGGATCAAACCGACTTGAAACAAGGGCCGAGATGCATCGTGGGAGGCGGTGGAAGAAGACTCCAGAAGGCGGGGGCCGAAACCCTAGGGGGGCACCGGTCAGCCCCACCCTAGGGCTGGCCGGCCCCACTTTGTGGGGTCTCGGGTCCCTGTTGCTCGGGTGTGTTTCAGACTCTTCCAGGGTCTCCGTGATGATGTTTCCTTGGCGGTTAAGTTTCGTGTCTTTTATGCTCTTTAACCCTTCTTTTATGCTTTTCTGGAATAGTCCCTGGAAAATACGGAACATACAAAATTCATGGAAATTGTCAGTTAAAACCCTAGACTAGTGTGTATTCATGTGTCCTTTCGTGTCTAAGGTTCTAATAAAAGTTGACGTTATCCACCGTCAACATTAATATAAAAGGAATCCGAAGTCTTCTTGGTCATTGTGGTTTTTATCGTAAATTTATAAAAGACTTTTCACATATTGCTAGACCACTGATTAATTTATTAGCTTAGGATGTTCCTTTTGAATTTGATGATGCATGTTTAAAATCTTTTAATATTCTTAAAGAAGCACTTACATTGGCACCAATCGTTCAACCCCCTGATTGGTCTTTGCCTTTTGAAATTATGTGTGATGCTAGTGATTATGCTGTTGGGGCCGTATTATGACAAACAAAGGATAAGAAGCATCATGTAATTGCTTATGCTAGTAAAACTATGACAGGAGCACAACTAAATTATGCAACAACTGAAAAAGAGCTCCTACCTGTTGTTTTTGCTATTGATAAATTCAGATCTTACTTAGTAGGAGCAAAAGTAATTGTCTATTCTGACCATGCTTCTTTAAAATATTTGCTCACTAAGAAAGATGCTAAACCTCATTTGATAAGATGGATTCTGTTACTTCAAGAATTTGACTTAGAAATAAAAGATAGAAAAGGAATAGAAAATCCAGTTGCTGATCACTTGTCTAGAATGCAATTTGAGAAACCTCAGGAACTACCCATTAATGACTCATTAAGAGATGACATATTGTTTAAAGTGACCAAGTCAGACCCTTGGTATGTGAATATTGTCAACTTTATGGTTGTAGGTTATGTACCACCAGGGAAAAATAAAAAGAAGCTCATTTATAAAAGTCGTCTCCACATATGGGATCCACCATACCTCTTCAGAATTTGCTCAGATGGGTCACTTAGAAGATGTATACTAGTAGAAGAAGGCAAGCAGATCATTGAGAAATGCCATGCATCACCATATGGAGGTCATTATGGGGCATTCTGCACTCATGCTAAGATCTAGCAGAGTGGGTTCTTTTGGCCAACTATGTATGAAGATACCAAATGTTTTGTCCAGAGATGTGGATCATGTCAGAGGCACAGAAATATGAATGCAAGAGATGCTATGCCACTCACCAATAATCTCCAGATCGAGCTCTTTGATGTCTGGGGAATTGATTACATGGGACCATTTGTGAAATCAAGAAATTATGAATACGTTCTGGTGGCAGTTGACTATGTATCCAAGTGAGTAGAAGTTATGCCATGCATGAATGTTGATTCCAAACATTCAAAGAAGATGTTTGAAGAGATTATATTTCCAAGGTTTGGGACACTAAGGATGGTCATTAGTGACGGAGGAACACATTTCACTAATAAGAAGTTTCACCGATACTTGCAAGCTCATGGAATCCGTCATAATGTTGCTACTCCATACCATCCTCAGACAAGTGGCCAGGCAGAAACATTAAACAAACAGATCAAGAATATTCTATAGAAAACAGTAAATGAGAGTACTGCATGGAAGAATCGGTTACCCGAAGCACTTTGGGCATATCGGACCATCTACAAGACACCCTTGGGCATGTCACCCTATCAGCTAGTGTATGGTAAGACCTGTCATTTACCGGTGGAATTAGAGCATAAGGCTTACTAGGCTATTAAGAGATGGAATATGGACTTTGAAGCCGCTGGAGAAAAGAGAAAGATGCAACTATCAGAATTAGAAGAGTGGAGAGAAAAAGCTTATCACAATTCAAAGATTTACAAAGAAAAAACAAAAAGATGGCATGATAAGAGGATCAAGAAGAAGGAGTTTGCACCAGGAGATAAGGTATTACTTTTTAATTCCAGGTTTAAATTATTCGGGCTTGGAAAGTTATGAAGCAAATGGGAAGGACCATTTACGGTTGTGAATTCGTCGGCACATGGAGCGATAACTCTACAAACACACGAAGGTATGTTATTCAAGGTAAATAGTCACCGACTTAAATTAGTTTTAGAACCATTTAATTCAGAGGTTGTTGACGGGCTGGACTTTATCCAATTACCAACTTATTAGTCCCATCATCGTCCGTTACGAAAAACTATTGCGCATCACAACCAACAGGAAGTAGTTAGAGTCTAGAGGCACCACGAGCACGGCCACCCAGAGAGGCCACCATGTGGGGCCGGCTGGCGCCCTAGTGGAGCCGGACGGTGCCCCCCTGCCCCCTCTCGTCCTGTCTCTCGTTTCCTTATCCTTCTGCACCCTTCCTAAGTACATTCCCGTAGGATCCCGTCGCGTGCGGATATTCTTTCGTACGAACCCTATAGAGCCTAGATTTGACCTCATCCTGTCTCCTGTAAACCCATATAAATACGCACCTATATCTCCATCAATTGTATCCCATCAATAGCCTGCTCTCTCCTCCAGAGAAACTCTCTAGTTTAGATCTAGCAGCAATGGCAGACAAAGCGGTCATCGGCGCTGACTTTGACAAGATCCCAAGCGACGACTCGAAGGCTATCGTCCTCGCGCAGCCGAAGCCTCTCGCCATCGTGCCACCGAAGCACATCGCTACGGTGCCTCAGCAATACGAGCAAGTCTACTACGTGCAAGCTCAGCCTGCTCTGCCATCACCACCTGCAAGGCTGCTGCTAGAAGACGGTACCAAAGGAAAACAGATCACTATTCCCCGAGGGACCCCGCTTCTTCCACTTAGGGACAATGAACGACTCCTATCGGTCAAAACCAACAAGAACGGAACACTGGTATGTGCGAAATACACCACTGCTCACCCTGCCATCAATGGAGTTCGCGCTTGTCCAGGCCAAGTCCGCTATACCGATTTCATACCACCTCCGCCTGTTGGCGCGAAATCTGGTTCGCACTCAGCACACCAGCGAAGCCGAAACGGTCCTAGAAGCGCAAAGCGAATGGACCCAGCTAGCTTCGACAATCGGCGTTGATGAGCACCGACAGGTCTCCAAGCGTGCCAGTCAATTTGACCTGCAATTGACAAGGAAAACATGATTGATCTGTAACACAATGTGGAACCACTGATGTATCCCGAGTGGTTCTAGATATCCGGCCCAATGGGCCTTCTTATAAGGCCATCAGGTAAAGAGCCGATATCCGATTGCATGAACCGATAGCATGAGTAAACAGAAACATTCAACCGATTCATAGATAAACGTAAATGAAAGCAAATTGTATTAAACAGATCTAATCCATACACTGCCTTATGCGCCGAGACATATCTTAATCTATCACATCTATTAATTAGGATCAACCGGATCGTTGCAGCTAATTAATACATTTGAATCGATCTTAACATGAATCGGAACACAAGACAATGCATGAATAGATCAGAAGAATACAACGTGCAGCAGGCAGGCACAGGCAGTATCGGCTGAACAGCCGATCTGAAGTATAGGCACCATACAAGCCTATAAAGTAAACGATGCTTTGACTCTTTGACCAATCTACCTAACCCGTCGCTTACGTCAAGGGGATCGACCGGATCGTTACAGCCCGTGAAGTAAGCTAATGATTAGATCTATTAATCAAAGATTCTCCACACAGTTTGCTTTATTACTTGAGTGCGGCCTATACATAATCAATAACTGAACTAACCGGCTAATGATAAACAGATCTACTCGCCTAATATGATAACCAATTGATATTCAATTAAGCAAGATAGATACAAAGATTTAAGCCGATAAGAACAGGTCAAGATTGGGCTGGTTGATGATGCTTAAAATAAATGAACAATAAACAATCATAAGCAACATCGGTAACTTAATGAATCTAACTAACAAGCCAAGTTAATTAGAGCTGATAACTAACCCCCAATTCGATCTAAGCGTGGCTTAGGTTGAACGAGGATCGATAACTATTCGAATTCATTAGCAAACCGCGCGAGCCAGAATCGCACTAGAAAAACATGATAAACACGAGCGTGACGGTACTTACAACAAGCCTGGCGTCCACCGGATGACACCCGACTTGTCGAAGAACTCGCCGGTTCTACGTTACTCCTACTCCTAGGCTTTTGTCCGGGGGCCGGAAAAGAAAGGAACTGTTGTTGTATTGATTGATGTGTTCTTTTACAATTGACCACAGCCCTTTATATTTATAGGGTCTGGCCGGCGGCACAAGAGAAGCCCTTCGTGTAACCCCCTCTTGATTATACAAATATAATAAAATATCCTAATCTATTATATTTGGCCAAGCTGATTAGCCGAATAATCTGGAGACCAGGCAACCATCAGAAACAAATCTTCTAGCTTTCCCTGTCTGCATGAAACAAAGGCCCGTGTCCATTTAATATTCCACCTAGGAACGCTTTCTTCTCAATATCAAACCGGTCTTCTATTTTTCTTCCCTTTCTTGACCAATCCGATGAAGCCAATATTTGCATCAGACCTCCTGGACTCCACCCAATGCGTTACAAAGAAGGACGGTTCCTACACCTTGACGTTGCTGGCACGTAAATATGCGACACCTGAACTCCTCTTTGCTTCTTTCCGCATTGCTCGTGGTCTCATCAGATATTACCCGAAATATTTTTGGCCAAATATGATTGTCCTCCCATATCGTTCGGCACGCCGGTGATATTTCCTGATCTGCCCGCAAATATTGTAGATATATGGGGAAATATCTCTGAACTAAATTTCGGTGTAAACACCACCCAAGAGATAGAGGGCTGCATCAGTATCAGCACTAGAGAAAGTTCTTAAACAACCTCCGTTCTCTCTACGGATTCTCAGTGAGAGGATTGAAGGCCTCCCTAATTCTATTAAAGGCTTAAGAAGACTGATGATATGAGGACTAAAATTATGGGCGACATGACTAAATAGGTAGGAACCAATGTTAAGTTAATTCGCAGTTTCAAGCGCGACAAAGATAAGCTCGAAGAAGAGATTGAGAAACTTAAGAATGAGATCATGGATCTCACAAAGAAAGGGCAGCCTTAAGTTGCCCTAGTTATCTATGTAATAAGGCACAAGTGTGTTAGGTTCAATTATGTAACACCCCAAATTATGCTAATTTTGAAATAGGGCTAAATTGATTTGATTTTGTATTTTTGTGTTCATGAAAATATAGGGAAAATTAAAAAAAATTATTAAGTTAAAATTCAACTAGGGTTTAGCAACATGCTGTGCACTCATGCCCTTGCAGATGATTTATTTTGGTTGAGTGGTCTTTGGCAAAACTAAAAATTATTCAAAAAATTATTTGTAAATGAATTTATGATGTGAGTGAATAAAATTTTAAAATGCGTTTAGTACAACGATCTTCTCTGCGGCATGTCCCTGTCTCTTTCTATAATCAAATTCTATGTTTCTCAACTCCATCCCTTCAATCGAAGTTCATCAGAACCTTTTCTCCCGCTCCAAATCACTCTTTGGTGCTCATCGTTCATCAACTTATCTCTAAAAAACTTTCCGGAATTTTTCTTGGCTTTTCCGTCCCTTTTTCCTATTTTCTTTGGAAAAAATCTAATTTTTAGATGTTCAAAAATACCTTTTCATCAGCTCTAAATACTTTATTTCGGTTCATCATGTTCCAAAATGTCTCCAAGAATATTCCCATAATTTTTGGAGCCATCGGAATAATTTTCGGGGCCCAAATATCAAATCTGGACTTTTCTGTAATTATTTAATTCAGAATATTTAATAATTCTAAAAATAATAAAATATCTTGTTTTTCCACCGTCCTCAAACCCTACAACTATATATATCACCGCGTAGCCCTTGGCGCGCTGATTCCGAAAGTACGGCCCGTTTTCGCAGCCGCCACTCGTAACCTGTTAGATCTAAAGCCAAAGTTTAGAAAAACAAGGTTTCCGGCGTACTCTCCGGCGAGCTTTTTCGGCCATCTCGACCGTCTCTGGCAAAAACCATCATCACCACAAGGTAGCCCTCTTCGTTCCCTACGCTGTGATATATTTCTTTCCTCGAATCCATGTCGGTTTGACCGTTTCCCCGTTTGTTTTTTCTTCTGCCGTGAAGTTTCCGGCGAAATCCACCATGGGAGCACTACTTGTTCTCTGTTTTCCGGCGAACCCCAGCCGCCTCCTCGCTGGCCGCGACCTTCCTGCGTCACTCCGGCCGCATCTCCATCCCTCTGCGCCGCTGCCCGACCACCCCATCGCCCCTTTGGGCCTCCCTGTGCACCGCAGCAGCAACGAGCAGGGCAGCCATCAAGCAGCAGGCGGCATCCTGCTCGGCTCTGTCCAGCAGCCGCCTCCTTCCTGCCTTCCACGTGGGCCAGGGATGGCGCCAAGCCGCTGCCGCCCCGCGGCTTGTCAGCAGGTTGGCCGAGCCCTCCCTCTTACCCCGGCACGAGCAGCTGGCCACCATGTTCTGTACGTACTGCACCAGAGGAAGAAGTCAGATGGAGGTAGAAGAAAAAGTATTTACATGTATGCCATCGTCCGTATTTTCTTCACCGTTTCTCTGTTTTAATTCCGAATTGATTCATTCGAATTGCGTTAGATTCGTATTTTCAAACTCTACCTGGTTATGCCGCCGTGCAGTAAGTTTGACACTTTTAAAATTTTGAATTAATAATATATTAATTATTTTTCTATACCAAATCTTGGGAAAATCATAACTTTCGTATTTTAAATCTGTTTTTCGTGAACTTTATATTGATGCGATCGTAGATACGAGTACAAAGGTTTTATGAACATTTCAAAAATGTTTGAAGAGTTTGAACTAAATGTTATAAATCCATAAAGCCACTGGTTTTCTGTATATAAAATTAATTCAAGCTTGGTCTTTTATTAATAACTGTAATTGATCTTTATTTTGTTTTCTTGATATAATATGATTTTAGTATAAATAATATTCTCTGAAAATCTATTATAATATAAATTTTATAGTTTTCTTTTGTTTCTTTTATAAAAAGCAAATCCTCCGGTAGTTGTATCTTTTCAACCGTAACTCCGATTAGCGTGATCTTCGCGTCTATGTGCTCGTAGCAATACGTAGATTCGTTTTCTAAACCTTTTTAACTTCTATTTTCATTGATTGGTGTATTATTCTAATAGAATATTATACTTGTATGTGATGCATGAATGTATTGGATACTTGTGTGGTGCATTACGATCATGTCTAGTCGGTGAGATTTACGTGGTGATCAAGAATCAATTCATTGAAGTTTTTGGATCAGAGAAAAAGATCTCAAGTCTAAGGCAAGTATAGAATGGGATCTTCCTTGTTACCTATTCACCATAATATCATTTTAATTCATGTTTCATGTGTCTAATTTTGTTACCCGTAAGAATACCCTACTAATTATTTACGTTATACCTTGTACCTATGGGGATTTTATGCATATGGGTAGTATTTTGCTAGTGCTTGAACTAAAGAATTATGAACTGAATGTTGACTAATGGACATATGGAATGAAATATAAAACTTGTTTTTAGCAACATAAACTCAGTGGGCTAGAGCATAGTTTTTGTGATGCTCTAGATTCCCCCCTAAGGACTAATCTGTCAGCAAAAGCTGGGACTTACAGTGCAACCATGAGAGCTACATGGCTCTGGTTTTAGTCAAGTATGAGGATATTTTCTAGCTTGTTAGTAGTTACCAAAAGGCGCTCAAGGAAAGCCTCCGTTGCAGAATGGCTTCTTGTCTCTCGAAGTGTGTATATGCTGCGTGTATTGTACCACTTTGTTAGAGGGCCTCCATTCGCCTAGCTGCTTACACTTGGCGGCTACTAGTCTTTTGAAAGACTTAATAGTGAGACCCTGTTATGCACCTTGATAGTGTAGTGTGGGCCTTGCAAACCCCAACACTTTGGAATCACGACTCATGGTGAAAGTGCACAACCTCTGCAGAGTGTAAAACTGGTATATGAGCCGTGCTCGCGGTCACGAGCGGCCCGAAAAACTCACAGAATATTGGATACTTAAGGGTAGATGGGACATACGGATTGAGATGTGGATGAATTGATGATCAGGGATTGTGAAGAGAAGGATTTAATGATGATGAATATGTGGGTTAATGGGATAAGCATAACTTATTGCTAAATAAATGTTAAAACTTTGACTCACTAAAAGCAAACTGCTGTAAACCAGTGTCTATCCTTTTTGAGCCTCATAAACCCCATGTTATGTTTGTTGAGTACGATATGTGCTCACTCTTGCTATATCAACAATAGTTAGGCTTGTGGTCAACCAGTCAGCTGTGTCCCTGTGGATTTGGCGTCTACACGCGAAGATCGGAGTGTCTTTCTGCTCTTTGCTGCTTAAGGTTATATTCTAATTATTATTACGTTATGTATTTTAGCATTTTCTTTTGATATTACCTTGTATTTGTCGGCTTATGTGTGTGACTGATCTTTGGGCGCACATAAGATTATGCATTCAATTTTATCCTTAAAATTGGGTGTGACAAATTATATTATTAAGTCTTTTGGGTCATATATTTTATTAGGACAAAGCCTAATGAGCTAGGGCAGTCGTTAGCTCAGTCAGTAAAGCGCCTGTCAAGTTATCTACTATTACTAATGAATAAAGTGCCTTATCTTTTATTAATATTAATGTTTTAGTATTTCTTTATCTATTCTACTCTCTATTTTTGGTACGCATGTTGTCTGCACATGTTGCGCAGAAAAGCATACAGGAAAACAAGTGTGGGGGAGGCACATCGCGACCATGGAAATCAATTCGCTCAGAAAAATCACGTAATTCGGAAAACAATAGAACCAGGACCACGCACAGCGAAGTGGGCACCAAGGGGCCACAGAGGCATGCCGCCCGGCGCCCTACCTGGGCCGGCCAGCGCCTCCCTCCTCTGCGTCCTCGCCTCGGCCACGGTCAGGTTTGAGCTCAATACAGTATAATTGCATATATTTCGATTCCCGTTTCGATCCGAATTAAGATTCACATATTAAATCACTTTTAAAGAGTAGAAAAGACTGTTTAATTTATGACTTAAGAATAAATTATATAACACTTTTCTGGGAGTCATGTCACTGTTGGAAACCATTTATAGGGACCTCATGATTACTTAAATTGTTGTGGAATACGAGATAGTAGAATAATGAGAACTCAATGTCTGATGTTTTGTCTTTAAAGATTTTATTTCAAAAATTTAAAATAATTAGCTATACCTCTCCTTTGTGGTAAAGATAATGTCCTACCAGAGCCATATATAGGATAGAAACTTTCTACATATAGTACTTGTCTTTGTGTTGAGTTTGGTCAACCTTTGTAACCCGTTGAAGAAATTTTTCATATTTTCGAATCAGGTGCCACTTCCACATAAGTGTTACTCTAATCCGAAGTAATAGCAAATTATTCCATTGAAAATATTTCTCTCCTACACTGGGAGAAAACACAAAAAATAATCATATAGGATAGCCACCAAATAAATGCTCTATATTTCGTTAAAATCTCACAATTACTAAATCAAAAAGAGGTATGGGCAATGCAAAAGAAAATGGGAGTATAAAAAAATGGACAAGTGTCCAAAGAAATTAAAACAATGGGTACTTAGATGTTCGCCTCCCTAAAAAAAAGGGGGAGAAGAAGAAGAAAGAAGATAAAATATAGCTCATACTCTCTGGATAAACTCAATTGTTTAAAGAGAGATTTATTTTCTCAAGGAGCAAGGTAGAATTAGGTTCCACCATATTCCACCAAATAAAGCTTGATTCGATTATATGCCTCATTTCTCTGTTGATTCATTGTTTGACTTTACAATAAATGCAATGCAAGTATGTTTTCACATTTATACCTACCTGAGATTCACATAAGTTTTTTAGAAATAGGATAAAGAAGGCAATATCATTAACGCCTTGGTAAGGACAAAAATACCAGATATATCAGTGATTCAAGAGTACTACAAAAGGAGAAGGTAAAACTAAGCTTTATTTGCAAAATTAACTTACTCTCCAATTGACTTAACTAAAGGAAGAGAGTGATCTGTTTCAAGCTGTTTTGTTCTTCAACTACTCAAAGATTCATGGTAGACACTTTGAATTCCGCAGTATATGTATGACTAGACTAGTTTTATGTAATATATTCTCAAGTTATGTTTTAAATGTTCCATTCTCTCTCTAAACTTTTATATCTTAAAACCAACCTTTTTCTCGGGACGAGTAAAAGCCTAAGTGTGGGGGTAATTGTTGACACTTGTTAACGTCTAATTTTTATTATCAATTATCCCTGCATTATACATGAATATCTATTAGAATAGGGTTATTACTAATAATTTCCATGAGTTTTGGTGAATTGTATATTTTCCAAGGAATTATCCAGAAAAGCTTAAAAGAGGGATTAAAGTGCTTAATTATCACGAAATTTGAACATGAAGGCAACATACGTCATTGGCAAGGTAGAAGCATCTAGAAGACACCCGAAGCAACCGGGACCCCACCACCTGATAGGTGGGGCCGGCCGACGCCAAGGGAGGGCCGGGCGACGCCCCTAGGGTTTCTGGCTGCTGTCTTCTGGAGTCTTCCACAACCGCCTATGAGGAGTCATCTTAGCCCTATGTTAAGTCGGTTTGATCCAACGGTGCATATTCATCTCACCGGGCTATAAATAAAGGGCCAGACCCCTCCTGGAAGAAGCCAGATCAAGAGCTGAAGAGCCTGAAGCATTAGATAGATATCCATTAGATCTATGCTAGCAATCAATAGAGAGATTGGAGAGATAGAGTAGAGGAGTAGAGATTCGGAGAAGTCCCGGCCTGTCGGAGCTTCATCGTAGCTGTATTCGTCTGGATTCAGCTCCCTCGCCCGGAGCTGCGTTCTGAGGTACTTTTGTATTCAACATTCTAATTCAAGTAAGCAGTTGTTCTTATTTGTTCTGAAGTTTGCAACTCATGTTGAGTGTTTCGATCTTGGTAGCTCCTATATTGAAGTAGTAGTTTGTAGTGTAGACGTGGTGTCTAGGCTATGATTACTTGTGAATGTCCCCTGATTGGCCGGATAGTGATAGTTCGCGTAGGTGACAGCTACGTTGGTTCCTCTATAGTCCACATCCCATTGATAGGATCGATAGGTGTATAAGTACTTGGTAGGAGAGAACTCTGATTTCTGCTCTTATTTAGGTTACTACCCAGTTAGAACGGTATTATTCAAAGCTTACCGGTTGTCGGAACTAGATAGTCACTAGCTATTTCCTTATTCTCAATATTCTCTGGATTGATTGTGCCATTGGGTTAAGAATCAATAAACTTAGTCAGTATCACCTACTGTTCCTTTGGGTTCGATATTAGACCGGGATAGTCTGGGTGAAGTGCTACATCGGTATTATATCTGTGCGCTTGCAGATAATTTGATAATAATAATATTTTATAAAGTACAGTTAATTTATACCATCATATGTCATCACCATAATCATGTGCATTTATCCAACTTGATGAACCATAGGATTTACCTAGTATATTTTTGTACCTTGTACCTTGTTATACCTATGGGGGATTTTGCATTAAGCTATGTACTGCTTCGCTCAACCAAGGTTAATATTGATGTTGATTAACCACTTTATGCAATTTGATAAAATATGATTTTTAACAACATGGTTATGAGACTGGAGCTGTGAACCCTTTTTAAGCTCTAGTCACCTCCGCTCAGACTTTTACTTAAAGCGTCCACCCAAGATTTTCCCGTCACATGGCTCTGATCTTAGATGAGTAACTAGATCAACTCTAGCTTGTTAGTAGTTACCGAAACACGCTAGAGGGGGGTCTAGGTTTAAGAATGGGTTCTGAGCCTGTCAAGATGTGTGCTGTGCTGCAGTCACATGGTGTTCCATTCTTGAAGGGGGTCTCCATTCACCTTGCTGAAACCTTGCGTCTACTAACTTGTTAGAGTGACTAGTGAAAGGCTTCGTAGTGACTCCTTGCCCGCTCACCTTGCCAGTGTTATGGGGGTAGCTCCCCCGGGCAATCGGGAATTCACGACTCATGGGTAAAGTTGTACAAGCTCTACAGAGTTAACTTCATCTGATATATCAGCCGCGCTCACGGTCATGAGCGGCCTGGATCCTTTTTGCTTAGTCTGTCGTCCGGAGGATTTTGGAGAACAGTCAACTTGATTATTTGATAATCACTTTGGGTTAAGGGATCTTCTTTAATTTAGATAAACGGGTTAGTATTAAAAGTTGACTAACTAAAACTTGACTGGAGCTAAGCTAAATACAACCTTTTGAGCCTTGCATCCCCATTATATACTTGCTGAGCGTGGTAAGCTGACGCTTGTCGTTCTTTACCAAATCATAAAAAATCCCGGATGAGTGCCAGATGAAGATGAGTTTGTGGAGTTTCCGGAGGACATCCAAGATCCCTGAAGATGGTGTGCCCCTAGTCGGTGTCCCTATTGGCGTGAGAGCTTTTCCATGACGTACCCGCTGTAATAAAAGCCGTTGGCTATGATGTGAACACTCTTTGATGTAATAAGTTAAATACTCGTTGTTCGTGCATAATGATGTACCATTTGTGGTATATGTGGTTTTGGACTTCCTGGGTCCACATATACTCTCGTTTAGATTTCTTTGTAAATCCGGGTACTACAGATGCAAAAAGAGCAAAGGACATTGAAACAATGCAATGCATCTACCATCCAAACTCAAATCATACAATGGGGAATTGCTATACCTTTTACTATTATATGAAGAGGAACATTAGGAGCACAAAGAAGGAAGATGAAGACAACAGAGATGACGGCAAGTGACACAAAGAAGGTTCCAAGAATCCAAAGGAACAGTAGCTGTCATCTTCTTAGGCGTGCTAGGATCAAGAAGTAAACAAGAAAACAAACTGGCTCTCAAGCAAATAATTGCAGCAGAACCCGCAACGCCTAGATACCTCAACTGGTCTCAATATCTGATACAATTCACAAGAGAATACCAATGGACCAGCATAGGAAATGCATGACACTACCCCCTGGTTTTAAACCCAACAATCGCTGGGTTAACCGTAACCATAGTATTGATAGACGGAGGAGCAGGCCTCAATATAATTTTCTCAGAAACTTTGAAGAAGATGGGCTTAAATCTAACAAGTCTGATAACTCCTACAAGCGTAACATTTTATGGTGTAGTACCTGGAAAAGCAGCACTGCCATTGGGACAAATTACTCTGCCAGTGACATTTGGCAGCCAACAAACTACAGGACTGAGCTGATCAAGTTTGAAGTAGCCGACTTAGAATCATCTTACCATGCTATCTTAGGAAGACCAGCCATTGCTAAATTCATGGCAATCTGGACTTCATGGAGTCCTAACTTTAAGAGGTGATCTGAAGAGAGCCTTCGACTGTGACGTTCAAGCAATTCAAATTGCAGCAAAAGCTCAAGAAGCCATGGGAAAGCAAGAGATTTCAGAAGAAATGCAAAAAATCAATCAAGAAGAACTCGAGATACCAGAAAAGAAACAATCCATATTAACTCCACCCAAGGAAGTAGACATCAAGCACATCGACCTCGCAACAGGAGACCCCACGAAGACCGCCGTCATAAGTGCTCACCTCAGCAAAACATAGGAACTCGCGCTTACCAACTCTCTCCGAGAAAACAAAGATATATTTGCATGGAAACCAGTAGACATGCCTGGTGTCCCGAGAAAGTTGGCTGAGCACAACATCGACGTAGTTAAAGGCACAAAACCGGTGAAGCAAAGATTGAGAAGATTTGCACTAGACAAGAAGGAAGCGATAAAGAAAGAAATCACAAAACTTCTAATAGCTGGATTCATCAAAGAAATCCTACACCCAGATTGGCTGGCTAACCCAGCCCTCGTGCAGAAGAAAGAGACTGGAGAATGGCGCATGTGCGTCGACTACACAGACTTGAATAAACATTGCCCAAAGGACCCTTTCGGGCTCCCACGGATTGACCATATTGTGGATTCAATAGCAGGATCATCATTACTATCCTACTCTGGATATCACCAAATATCTCTAAGAGAAGAAGATCAAAGCAAAACCTCTTTTATTATGCCATTTGGAGCGTACTGCTACAAAACAATGCCGTTTGGACTAAAGAAAGCAGGAGCAACCTACCAGAGGGCAATTCAAACTTGCCTGGATAAGCAGATAGGAGATAATGCGGAAGCTTACGCCGACGACGTTGTGGTCAAGACAAAGAACCCCAGATACACTGATTGAAGATTTGGAGCAAACCTTCAAAAATCTGAAAAAATGGAACTGGAAGCTAAACCCGAAGAAATGCGTGTCCGGGGTACCTTCAAGACAACTACTAGGTTTTCTGGTAAGCAACCGAGGGATCAAAGCCAGCACAAAGCAAAAAAGGGCAATAACAGAGATGAAACCACCTAGCAATGTCAAAGGCGTCCAAAAGCTAACAGGGTGCATGGTAGCCTTAAATAGATTCATATCAAGACTAGGAGAGAGAGAGAGAGGATTACCATTCTTCAAGCTGCTAAAGAAGATAGGAAAATTCGAGTGGACAGAAGAAGCCAACAGGGCATTTGAAGAACTCAAAAACTACCTCATGTCATCTCCAGTACTTACACCTCCAAAGAAACACGAAGATCCCATGTTATATAACAGCGACTAACCAGGTAGTCAGCACAGCCATTATTGTGGAAAGAGAGGAAGAAGAAAAGTCTACAAGGTACAGAGGTCAGTATACTACATCAGTGAAGCCCTATCGGAGTCAAAAACAACATAGCCACACATACAGAAGGTACTCTACGCACTCCTAATTACATCAAGAAAGCTTAGACATTACTTTGAAGAACATAAAGTTACAATAGTAACCGATCTACCACTGGGAGATATACTACGAAACAAGGACACCACAGACCGTATATCAAAATGGGCAGTAGAGCTCGAAGCTTTGAACATAGAGTTCACCCCAAAGAAAGCTATCAAATCACAAGCCTTAACAGACTTCTTTGCAGAATGGAGAAAGATACAACTATGACCAAGTGAGATCATACTTGATCATTGGAAAATGTACTTCGACGGATCTCTAAAGCTTGGAGGAGCTGGAGCAGGAATCCTATTGATATCACCTGAGGGAAGACAACTCAAATACGTCCTTCAGATACTATGGAAAGCAACCAACAATGAAGCAGAATATGAGGCACTCATTCATGGCCTAAAAATAGCTACATCATTGGGAATTAAAAGGCTACTAGTCTATGGGGACTCAGCAGTGGTAATCAACCAAGTAAATGAAGACTGGGACTGCACAAAAGAAAATATGGACGCCTATTGCATGGAAGTGCACAAGTTAGAGAAAAATTTTCAGGGGCTAGAAATCCATCATGTATTAAGAGACCTGAATGTTGCGGCTGATATACTCGAAAGATGGGATCAGATAGAGCAAAAGTACCCTTAGGAGTATTTGTAGAAGAACTTTCTGCTCCATCAATAAAACAACTCGAACAGCCACAAGAAAGGAAAGAAGAACTCGGAAAAGATTCAGACGAAAATCCAAGGGACATCGAATTTTTGGCAATACAACAAGAAAGCTTAGCATCCCAAAATTGGAGACAGGCTTTCATCGATTACTTAAAAGAACACAAGCTACCAGAAGAAAAAGACAGAGCAACTCAAATCATAAGAAGAAGTCAGAACTACATGCTTGCAGGAGACAAGCTATACAAAAGAGCAGCATCATCAGGAATACTACTCAAATGTGTTACCACCGCAGAAGGGAACGAAATCTTAGAAGAGATACACGCAGGTTGTTGTGGAAATCACGCAGCTTCAAGGACACTAGTTGGAAAACCCTTTCGAACTGGATACTACTGGCCAACAGCACTCAAAGATGGCAGAAGAACTCGTCAGAAAATGCAAATGATGTCAAATGTACGCACAATTTGATATGCATACCACCAGCCTGGCTTTTCTTATGCTGGGGGCTAGATCAAGTGGGGCCACTAAAGAAGGCAAAAGGAGGATTTGAGTACATTTATTTGGCAATTGACAAGTTTACAAAGTGGATAGAATACTAGCCATTGGTCAAATACAGCGCAACCAAAGCTGTGGAATTCATACAAGAAATAATGCACATATTTGGCATGCCAAATAGACTAATCACAGACCTCGGGTCACCCTTTATGACACTCGAGTTCAATAGCTGGGCACAAGACCGCGGAATAAATATTGACTATGCATCAGTCGCTCACCCATAAGCAAACGGACAAGTCAAGAGGGCCAATGGACTCATATTAGCAGGGCTCAAACCAAGGCTATATGAAGAACTCAAAGATTATAGAGCTAAATGAATAGAAGAACTACCAAAGGTGGTATGGGGGCTAAGAACCCAAGTCAGCAAGGCCACCGGGTACTCCACTTTCTTCCTGGTTTACGGGTCTGAAGCAGTCATACCAGCAGATTTAATATGGACATCACCAAAAATAGAGCAATACAACGAAGGAACAAGGAGACTAGAAATCGACAATAGCGAAGAAGTCAGAATAAATGCAACAGTACAGAATGCAAGATACTTACAAGGACTAAGATGATACTATGACAAGGGCACACACCCAAGGAAATTCCAACAAGAAGATCTAATTCTACGGAGAATTCAAAAAGCAGATGGAAGGCATAAACTACTCAGTCCCTGGGAAGGACCATACATAATATCAGAAGTACTCAGACCTGGAACCTACGAGCTCATGGATGAAGATGGCAACATAATCAAGAATACTTGGCATGTCAGCCAACTCAAGAGATTCTATTCTTTGAAAACTCTCAGTCAGAACAGAGATGTAGAAGCTGTTTTTCCGGGTGATAACCCGATGAGAATCAATAAACTATTCATTCTTCACCAAAAAAGAGCCATGATGAATACTTCTGGGTTGATAAAACAATACCAATGAGAGTAAAGGTATTAAAAACCGACTACTCGCCACGAGCTCATTCTGGATCAGGAATTCGATGAGAGTAATAGACTACTCTCCTATAAAGAGCCGTGTCCGGGCTGCAAGGTAGTCTTGATGAGAGTACATAGTACTCGCCCCAGTTACGAGCTCATCCTGGGCTATGACCCAATGAGAGTAATAGACTACGCGCCTTCTCCAACGCCCGTAACTGGGTTTCAGCAAAACCTCCTTAAGAACGAGCTCATTCCGGATCAGGTTTCCGATGAGAGTAATAGACTACTCGACTTCTCCAAGAGTCGTATCCGGGCTGCAACTCAGTCTCGATGAGAGTACATAGCACTCGCCTCAGTTACGAGCTGATCCCGGGCTGGGACCCGACTACTCGCCTTCTCCAAGGGCCGTAACTGGGCTTCAACAAATGAAAACCTCCTGAAGAACGAGCTTATTCCGGATCAGGAATCCGATGAGAGTAATAGACTACTCGACTTCTCCAAGAGCCGTATTCGGGCTGCAAGTCAGTCTTGATGAGAGTACATAGTACTCGCCCCAGTTACGAGCTCATCCTGGGCTTGGACCCAATGACAATAATAGACTACTCGCCTTCTCTAAGGGCCGTAACTGGGTTTCAACAAATGAAAACATCCTGAAGAATGAGCTCATTCCGGATCAGGGATCCGATGTGAGTAATAGACTACTTGACTTCTGCAAGAGCCGTATCCAGGCTGCAAGTTAGTCTCAATGAGAGTACATAGTCCTCGCCCTAGTTACGAGCTCATTCCGGGCTGGGACCCAATGAGAGTAATAGAATACTTGCCTTTTTCAAGGGCCGTACCTAGGATTCAACAAAAGGAAACCTCCCGAAGAACGAGCTCATTCTGGATCGGGGATCTGATGAGAGTAATAGACTACTCAACTACTACAAGAGCTGTATCCGGGCAGCAAGGCAGTCTCGATGAGAGTACATAGTACTCGCCCCCGTTACGAGCTTATTTTTGGGACCCGATGAGAGTAATAGACTACTAGCCTTCTTCAAGAGCTTTAACTGGGTCAAGATCGATGAAGAAGTACCGAAGGAAGGACGACAACACCCTTCAAGACCAAAAACCAAATCCCTTGCAAAAACGAAGCAAGAACTGAAGATGGAAAATCAAATAACACAGAAAGCTCAAAACTACACAAGGGGGAGTATGTTATCACAAAAGTACGACATTTTTACAACCCGCTAAGGGGCATCAGAAGGGCCAGTCACCTCATTAGCTAAGGGGCATCAATCGAGCATGCGCAAGTTCTTCTTTAGCTTGAGATTTTGCCTCTTCAGAATGGCTACGCTCAATATGTAGTGAAGCCTTCAAAGACTCAACCTCAGCAGCCAGCTTATCCCTCAATTGCGTAAGATCTGAAGCAAAATAGCAAACAACTCAGCAGAAAAACATTTAAGGAAAGAACAAGATTGAACCAAAAAGCTACCTGCACAGTTTTTCCGCATCTCATCAAAGCAAAACTACGGAGACGCGTGCTCGACTCAGCAAGATCAGCCTCATCCTTTTCCTAAGAAGAAATCTCGGCAGCAACGGATTCCTTCAAGCTTTGAATCTCTGAAGACAACTTCCCTCCAACCTCAGCAGAACAAACCAAATTGTCCTGATCTCGGGAAAAACCCTACAAGAGGAAAGGAAAATATCAGGGAAAAAATCAAAAGAAACAAAGAAAGAGCAAAAAGAGAAATCACCTTGAGCTTCTCTCCAAAATCCTCCCAACACGCCACCAATTCAGAAATACGGTGGCGAGGGTCAAACTCCAATAAAGCATCTCCTTCAAATCGCCGTCCATGTAAAGAAGTGGAGTCAAAACCTGAAGACCTCCGAAAAGGGATAGTAGTGGGGATAAGAGATTCTTGCTCAGTACCATAATCCCGAGTAGCTTCAGCACTGACAGTCCTCTCAGAGTCTGCAGGCTGAGAAGAACTCGCCCTAATAGAGGCAACTCTTTCAGAAGTAGAAGAGCTCGGCAAAGGACCCAAAGAATAAAGCGGAGAAGATTTGCAAAGAGGAAGGATTAGCAGAGAAACTCAAATAGAAGAACCAAAAGAGAAGGAAAGAACCTTACCCGATCAACTTTTTCCCTAGTTTCCCAGAAAGGGGAGCAACGGGGGAGGTTGAGCAGAAAACAAGTCGGGCACCTTTGACACATTAGGAGAAGGAATGACCATGGAAACTTGATCAACAGAGGTCTTCCTACTGAAAGCAAAATGGTAAATAAGAAAGAACACAGCATAACAGCAGAACAAAGAAGTACAGAAGAGAACGAAGAAAAGGACTCACATCTGATGTATAAGAGGAGTGGTATCCTCTTCATCCTCAGTTTCGTCAAGAGGATGAACAACAGAGTCTAAAATAGCAAAAAAAATAGAAAGTCAAAAACAACTACCCAGATGCAAAGAAAAGGGAAAAGGCTTACCTATGATAATGTCACCTGTGGCAATAGAACTAGCAATCCGAGGCTCCTTAGTAGCAGAAGCAGAGGCCAAAGCAGCAGGCTCAGAAGTACTTTACTACCTCTTACGACCAGATATGGATCCTATGCGGGGAGTATACTCCACATATTCAGCTCCAGAACTCACAGAGAACCTAGGAATGATAATTGCACTCGAGGCAGTACGAGGAATAGAAGCCATACCCAGAGCAGCCACATTCTCCAAAGGAGGAGGATCAACAAAGTTCTGGCCAAGCTCCTAGAAAACAAAAGAAGATACATAGTTAGCCCGAAATTCCAGAAGAACAGAAAGTAATAGTGAAGAGAAGCAAAACTTACAGCTAGGGGAGGATTGTCAGCCGAGTACTCATCAACTAGGACAGGCAAAATGAGCACACCTTTAAGGATCCCCCTCAAACGCTCAAGAACTTGGTCATCAGACAACTTGGAGTTGAGCAAACAACTCGAGTCATCAAGCCCGGTATACTCAAAGCCAAACTTCACCCTCTGCATAAGGAGTTGAACTCGATGACGAACAAAGCTAGCCACAATACCAAAACCTATCAACCCTTGCTGTTTAAGAACCTGGAAGCGATTCAACAAGGGCTGCAGCTTTGCCATATCACTATCAGAAAGAAACTCCTTATCCCATCGAGGATTCCACTCAGGGGCAACATCAGAATGAACAGCTAGGGTAGGAGGAGAGTTGATGGCGTAAAACCAATAGGAGCGCCACTCACGGACATATTCAAGAAGGGTATAATCAAAAAATTTGCTCTTCCGAACTTGGCGGAACTGGACACAGCAACTACCAAGAACAGGGGCTGCACCACCCTGATTGTTAGGCCTCAAGCGGAAGAAGTAGTGGAAAAGGGCAAGAGAGGGAGGAATCCCAAGGAAAACTTCACAGATGTGAGCAAAGATAGATAGATGAAGAACCCCATTTGGAGACAACTGATAAAGAGCAATCCCATAGTAATCAAGAAAACTATGGAAGAAGTCGGAAGAAGGAAGGCAGAGGCCGCACAGAACAAAGTGATAGAAAAGAACAATCACGTCTCCTTGTGCCACAGGAACCCGGTGCTCACCAGGGAGAACCACCAGAGAGTTCTTTCAGATGAATACACCCGTTAGCCTCCAGGGTCTTCAGTTGAGACTCCTTGACCTTGGGCTCAGGCCAAATCTCCTCCGCAACAACTATGACAGAACCGACCAATTTATAAGAGCACAAGTATAGCGATAGCCATTGAACAGCTAAACAACCACACTTGAGCCCATATAAACCCGGTAGTCCGTGAAATCTCGAAGGATTTCAAACCAAACGGTAACATAGCCAAGATCGTACAGGATTCAACAACATACATCCATATTACATAGCTTCAAAGTTCGAAGTACGCAGATAGATATTACATCATAAGTTTCAATCCTTAGCGGAAGCAAAGTAGTTATACAAATCAAGTCTTAGACAAACATACTTATTTAAAATACAGTGCCATTGCTAGGATCAAACCACTAGATAAGGTAACTATTAAACATGAAGACAAAGCTGCCCACACTTCAGTCCTCGTCCACGGCTGGGGTAATACAATTCTTGCAAAAACCATAAAAGATCTGGCCGTCTGCAACAATTTGGGATAAACCCTGAGTACACAATTGTACTCCGCAAGACTTACCCGTCTTACCAAATAAAAGACTCCCAAGAAATATGCAAGGCCTTTCAGGTGGAGTTGGCAGACTCATTTTGCGTAAATAGCTATTTTAGTTGAAGATGTCATATATCATTACTAGCAGGCTTTTAGTAATCATAATTTCTTACTCTTTAACTTAAACCTCATCTAATTCAAGCACTTGATTAATTCTAAGCAAACAATATAATAGAACCATAGCAGTTTGGTATTCACTTGGATAACCATGTTCATGTTCAAACTTATCCATTTCTACCATGAGGGAAGATCAGTCAAGTTTCTCACTATCCAGGAGAGATGGCGATTCGAATCGATTACAAACTAGCTGGTGTCAAATGCCAATCACAAACCCAGACAGAGCTGTACAGAGTCCCTTAGGTCACCATGGTACTATTTGGGTACCAACCGCGGGTCTGGGAGAGCGATATGCTGGGGGACTGACTAGTGGCCAGGAAGCATAGGAATCCACCTGCCCAGGGTCCAATCTAGCTCCCAAAACCCAACGCGGTCCAGCATATACACTGAGCTAACCAATTCCTGGCCCAAATAGAGCTACTCGGCTTCGCGGTCGGAACGACTTATCTGGCCAGCTAAGTGATGGTGTCTTTCAATCTCAACCGATGTCCCACAAGGGTGTTTCCCTATTTCACTTGGCGGTGACTGGCCTACAACCAAGACCTCCATGTCTTGTTGTATCCAAGTCATCCTTCCACCCAAACTCATTGCCTCCCTCAGCTCACATGGTTATTTCACGATAGCAGATTGTAACACCCCTGGTGTTACTTTAAATAAAACAGACCATGTCATCATGAGCATTGCATGGCATTCTTGCTTGGATCATTTTTGTCACACCCAGTTTTAAGAACAAAACCAGACATACACTATATGTGAAATAACAAAATAAAATCTCACATATAGTCACAGATAAAGGAAATATCAAGAGACAAATGCTTAAATAAATAACGTATTAAGTAAATAAAATATAACCTCAGAGTGCAAGCAACGGAAAAACAACTTCGATCGCCGAGTGTAGACTTTACTCCGCAGGAACAAACCGACTGGTTGACCACAAGCCTAATCTTCTCCTGAGGTGTGGGGGAATAGCAAGAGTGAGTCCATGGCGAACTCAACAATTATAGCAACAAGGTAGCATAGATCCCATAAATTCATGATCAATGTAACATAAATAATGTAGAGCATAAAATAGTAAAAATGAGCAAGTCAGCAATCAAAAGTCACCATCTTAAATGTAAGGATTCCAAGGCCGCTCGTGTACTTGAGCAAGGCTAGTATACCAGTTTAATAAACTCTGCGCAGAGGTGTACACTTTCACTGTGAGCCGTGATTCCCATTTGCCAAGGGTCATGACTCCCTATCACCTCACCAAGGAAGTGTGGCAGGGTACACTACGAAGCTTTCCCTAGTCAGTCTAGTATATAGCAACCGCATAAGGTGCCAGTCGACCGCCCGCGTTGGAGCTCACCCTGAAAAGTGGCACAATTTACCGCAGCACTATACACAAGACAAGACCCGAAACCATCACAACACCGCCCTTAGCCCTTTCGGTAAGCCGTTATAAAACTAGAAAGAACAAGGTACTTGACTATGACCAGAGCCAAGTAGCCCTCACAGTTGTACTATCAATCCCGGAGGTTCTTACAGACAAATCCTCAAGATGCTAAAAATGACCCTTTTATCGTTTATTGCTAAAACATTAATCAAGTCACAAGATCATGGTCACAGAAATAAAACCCAAGCTATACTTGCCTTAAACATGCTTTCCCCAAAGCACTTGCTTAGAGAATCTTTACACTTCATCTTCCCTTCTGTAGCTTCTGGTCTCCAGCGTATACGCACGGTTCTCTTCTACTCGTAAACATACAGAACCATAAAGCAAAAGAGACAACTAAGAACAATACATCATTCAATAAACATAGAATTTAAGAAGGTCGTAGAACTAATCTACATGTTGCTATGGTCACACAGACGTGAAGACCACACTAGTTGGAGCTGCAGTTGAAAAGTTAAATCTCCTAGAAGATTTGCTTTTTATAAAAGAAACAAAAGAAAACTATAAAATTTATATGTAAATACATTATAATAAGTTTTTAGAGAATATTATTTATATTAAAATCATATTATATCAAGAAAACAAAATAAACATCAATTAAGGTTATTAATAAAACACCAAGGTTGAATTAATTTTATATACAGAAAACCAGTGGCTTTATGGATTTATAAAATAACATTTAGTTCAAACTCTTTAAATAGTTTTGAAATGTTCATAAAACCTTTGTACTCGTCTCTACGATCGCATCAATATAAAGTTCACGAAAAACATATTTAAAATGTAGAAGTTATGATTTTTCGAAGATTTACTATAGAACAAATATTATTTTAATATTAACTCGAATTTTAAATGTGGGAAAAATTACTGTACAGCCATAACAATATGTAGAATATGAAAATATGATACTAACGTAAGTTGAATGGGTCAAATCGGAGTTAAAACAGAGAAACAGCGAACGAAATATGCAGCAGTAGCAAACTTGTAATTAAGTCGTCTTTAACCTTGGGTCTTCTTCCATCTTGGTGCTGCACGTTCAAAACTCCATCCATGGCTGCGGCTTGTTGCTCCTTTCGCGCAGGGGGAGTAAGGGCTCGTCGGCTGGGGTTGTTGGGTGGCCGGCAGAGGGCGCAGCCCTGGCCTGCAGGGGCACACGCAGGGAGGAGGAAGGGCCTGCTGGCCGGCGGCCATGCCTGCTAGCTGCTGCTCTTCTCTGCTCTGGTACGCGCTCCTTGCTGTTCGGAGGGGTGGCGCAGGGAGTAGCAGGGGCCAAGGGGAGGGGCGGCGCACGCCCGAGAGCACGGCAGCAGCGCGAGGGGCGCTCCTAACGACAGACGGCGCCCATGGTTCGCCTGAAAACGAAGGAACCGAGGTGCTCCAATGGTGAAGTTCGCCGGAAAACACATCGGAAAAGAAAAACGAACGGGAAACTGGTCAAACGGAGATGGATTTGACAAAACAAATATACCAAGACATAGGTGAACGAAGAGGGCTACCTCGTGGTGGTGGTGGTTTTCACCGGAGACTGTCAAGATGGCCGAAAAAGCTCGCCGGAGAGTTCGTCGGAAACCTAGTTTTTCCAAACTTCGGCTTTAGATCTAGGAGGCTACGAATGGCAGCTGCGAAAACGGGCTGTACTTTCGGAATCAGCGCGTCAAGGGCTTTGCGACTATATATATAGTTGTAGGGTTTGAGGTTGGGACAAAATAAGATATTTTTATTATTTTCGGAATTATTAATTATTCCGAATTAAATAATTTCAGAAAAGTCCAGAATTGATATTTGGGCCCCGAAAAAATATTCTGTTGGCTCCTAAAATTAAATGGAACCAATTAGGGACCGTTCGTTGTAGGCCTGCTAAGATCAAGACTTGCAACTAGCCACATACTACGGGAAGCCCTGACTCCAGCAAATCTAGTCCTTGAACCGACAACCACGCACTGGGCGTGGGAGATGGTGAGAGTAGCGTGCACCCTCGTGGCCGAGGGCTGGATTGGAGGAGTGCTGTGCTCTCGGGTAGCGTGGACCGGTTCAGGTTTAGAGGAGCCAGTGGTAGACGGGGTTGGCATATGCAAGCTTGGGTGCTACAGTGTAGATAGGGATCCTCAGCTGGGTATAATCGATTTGAATCGTCATTGCTCCTCGGATAATGGAGACTTGATCCTTTGACCATACACCGAAAAGTGGTTCGGAACTAGGATTAAGAATGGATTAAGGAATGGAAATAGATAACTTATGAATCAATTAAGATTTAGGCATAAGTTTTAATCTGAAATAAAACTTGAAAGTAGTATGCAAGATAGAGAGCTTTTCTGCAAAACCCTTTGATTCTTGCTAAAGCCTCTCCTTGATTCCCCTCAGCCTGCATTCCTGAGTCTCCTCCCCAATTTTTGGTTGGGTAAGTCTTGCGGAGTACCCCTTGTACTCAGGGTTTGTTAACCCCATGTTGCAGGTGAAGTTGCTTCAATAAAGGCGAACATGTTGTGCTGCATGGTAGTCCGAGGAGGAGATCCTCTGCAGTAGATGACATGTTCTTAGCACATCCAGGGGCAGGATGTACATGGTATAGTAACCATTGTTGTATTAATGCCACCTTATTAGGTTAAGTGAGGAAAATTTAAGTTTGTAGTAATTTCATACTATGTTGTGAATCTATGATGTTGTAATTCTTCCGCCTTTTTCTCTGATGTATATTTGTATGAAATGTTGTAATACTGCAATGTCTTCAGAATGGGATCCTGTTCGGAGAATACGGGTTTCATGAAAACCCGACAGGTCCTTTTAAGTTGTTCGAGTCACATGCACGGCTGTCGGAGGTCTTTGAGATAACGGCAGGTGCATGTGGGCCATTGTTGACGGTGGATATACCATGAAAATCCACATTCAAACACCGTCAACAGGCCTCGGATTCAAGGGAGAATAAACATATCATGAACATATTTTATCAATAACTAGTTCCACTTGTACCTTTAGCCTGTGAATGCAGGGAAGATCTAAACAGAGTAGAAATGAATACTTGGAGCTCAATTAAGTGGGTCAGCCGAACCACTTATATGGGCACCAAGGCATCACAATTCAAAAAAGGACTCAAGACATCACGTAGAAGAGAAGAGAGCTCAGGGTGGGCCCATGTGTGGGTCGGCTGACCCCACCATGGGGCCCACCTGGCTCTGGTGACATGGCACAATCCTCGTGACACTCCACCCTGCTCATTTCAACCATTAGATCAACATGTGTTTCCATTCAACGGTGGAGAATCAAAGCACACGGATCAAGGCATGAAACAACATAATCAAGACATAACCAGCATAAGGCGACACTCTATGACTGGTGGGGGCCACACCTAGCGGGGCCCACCTGTCATAGGGGGTCGGCCGACCCCCCTGGTGCTCAGCCAGGTCGGTTGGCCCCCACCACCTTCCTGCATGCCTTCCACATGATGAATTCACCACTACCGTCCATCCTATGGCGGTTTTGAGGCGGTTCATCCAAGGGCCAAGGAGGAAAGGCACATGGATCGTTGACGTGGCGCCTCTCCATCCTCCCCTATAAATAGAGGCTGCCATCACCCTCTTCAAGACACACATGATACACAAGACACAAGAGAAGCTAGAGTTCCACTCTTTAGTAGTAGTATTAGTCTAGTGTGAGAGTTAGAGTCGAGTCGAGCTATGCTCAGGGTCTCCGGAGTCGTCTGCTGGAGAGTCTGGTATAGCTCTTGTACCTTTCCTTCTGTAAGACTTTATCTTTATAAATATATTATCTTTACTTTACTTTACTAAGTCTTTACTTAGTGCTTTATTATTCATTATAGTATTGTTGTGTTTTGTCTTACCTTATAGTTGAGTTATATTAGATAGTGATCCTGTAACCAGCTCACGTGTGTAGTTCATTGCCTGTCATAGGGTGCTTTAGCTGTTTGGTACCCATCTAGAGTAGTGAGAATTAGTGTAAGCGTGGTGCTTAAACTAGATCTTACCCTTGAATGCCGCTTGCCGCACGGATTGTTAGTGGGTGCTAGCAGGTGGTGATAGCCTTGTCTAGTCTTAGTATCCCTCCACGTGTTTTAGGCAAGTTCTTAAAAGGTAGGCTCCCATAAGAGAGTAGGCGCTTCGGGTAGAGGTTATATCCTCTATTGTTTCGCACTACCCCCTACCCACCGGAAGTAAGGTAGCTGTCTTATGTAATTCATCCATTTGATAAGATAGTTCACAAGAGTAAAGTAAGAGTCATAGGAGTCTTATACTCACTCGTTGTCCTCCCACTTTGCTATACTCTACTAGTTATCCTTAGTTATCCTAAAACCTTGTTGTGTCTTGGTGTCATCACCCTTTCCTCTATATATCGATTTACCCCTATCACTAGTTGATACTAAGTTGCTATAAGATTTAAGGATCTCTCTCTTTTATTAATTATTCCAAGCAACCGCTTTCCCTTGGGATAAAATAAATAACGATACCTTGGAATACTCCCGGGTGAAGTGCTACAGTGGTATATTCTATGCGCTTGCGGATTTATCCAATAGACATAGGAAATACCCCTCAGGTCACTTCTAGCGCCATTATCGGAGATAGCCTAACACCCTGTCTCTGGTGGTTGCGCTAAGAAGTGTCAATAGCCATATAACTTAGGAGGTTCTGTCACAGCTGCTATCGGAGCGATCCATTGTCGAGGCTGTTGCAGTATTGCTTTACAAAACTTCAAAAGGTTTTGGAAAGTAATTTCAAAACTATGTTGACAAAAGGATGCTTCTGACTTATCTTATGCCTGCTACAAAAGGTTCATATCCTCTCTCTTTAGGATTTCCCTAGATGTTCCCTTTTGAGAGAGTAGATAGCGTTAGAAGTGTATAATAAAGAGGTAGCATCATCTATATTGCCCTATGTTGCAAAACTGAGTGGCTTTCACTCCTGTAGATAATTTAAATTTAAATAATAAAGGGATATGTATCCGAGTGATCGGTTTTACGTTGGGTCGCTCATTCATCATGTCATTCACTGTTAAATAATATATCCCCCGAGGATTAGTTTGAGTTTGAATAGTTTATCAGCCTTGTTCATGCTAACCATCCATACTTTCCTATGCTGTTCTCATCTGTCTTGAAAATCTAGATTAAGATTTACTTTTGCTATACAGAACGAGGACTCGATCGGGAAACATCCATGGAGAAAGAGCTCCTCAACAAGGCGCCAATACGTCCAATCCATTTCCAGAGTCAGCTCTTGACCTTGCTGTTGCTCAGCTTACGGATGTGAGCGTGAGCAATGCGCGTATTCTTCAAGACTTAGCTCAACACATCATGTCTGATCAGCGAAGTCGTAGTCGATCAGAAGCTACTGATTCTTATATAGAGTTTCTGAGTACACAATCGCAGTGTTCGCCAGAGCCGAAGATCCACTAGAAGCAGTTGACTGGCTTCGCACGATTGAGCAGAAGTTTGGTCTCATTCGTTGCAATGATTCCAGAAGACTATGTTTGCAGCCCAACAACTCCAGGGCCCTGCTGGCGCCAGGTGGGCTGACTACCTTGCTTTGCAGCCAAAAGGACATTAGGTTCCTTGGGGTGAATTCTGTGAGGCGTTTTGGGCACACCATATCCCGAACGGTATCATGCGCACACAACTCGAGGAATTCCTTCAACTGCAACAAGGGAAAGAAGGAGTGATGGACTACCTGCAAAGATTCACTCATCTGTCCCAGTATGCCCCTAAGTATGTCAACAATGATGACAAAAAGATGTTTTGGGTTTGTAAGGGGGCTGAACACTAAGATTCAGAGGATGATAACTGTCAGACCTAATGCCACTTATCATGAAGCAGTCAGCATTGCTATTACTTATGAAGCCAAGAACCGTGTGCACCAGGAGGCTAAGAGAAAGGAAAAGAATATGTTGGCTGAATCATCTCGTAGTATCCGAAAGCGCCAAAGGATCATTCTTCGAGCTATTCCAGGTTCGTCCAATTCTCCATCTCAACCATACATTTCTCAACAGTCGGCAGTGAGGCCTGCTGCTATGCTTCCACCTCCAACACAGCCAAACATCCCTGATGTTTGTCCTAGCCATCCACCAGCCAATATAAATCCTTGTGACAATTGTGGCAAGTCCCAACATCCTACATCTGAATGTCGTTTTCCCAAACAAGTCAATGTTCAACGGTCAGAAGTAACTTCATCTTGCAGATGCCGACAAACTTCCAAGAAAAATAGAGCTGTTCCTAGATTGGGACGAGTCCACTATACTCAGTTAGCCACAATTCCTGAGGGTGAACCTATTTTGATGGGTAGGTTTCCTGTGGCTACACATCCCGCACTCATCTTGTTTGATTTTTGGGCATCTCACATTTTTATAAATAGAGGGTTTGTAATAGAGCATCAATTGCCATTGGAAACTGGAAAAGATACTTTATGTGTCCAATCTCCTGGTGGACGTATGTATACCAATGTGGTGGTAGACCACGTGCCTATAGATCTTGGTGGTCACATCTTTCCCACCAGTATGATAGTTCTAAAGGATCAGGACATAGATGTCATCTTAGGTATGAACTGGATGTATCAGCGAGGAGTGATCATTAATACTTTGCAACGGACTATACAGTTGGATTCACCTCAAGATGGTTCCAAGCTGATAATCCAATTACCAATTCCAATGAGGATAGTTGAAAGAGTTTGTGCAACCTCAGTGAAAGAAGTTCAGGACATTCCTATAGTCTGTGAGTTTCTAGATGTGTTTCCTGAGGATCTACCTGGATTACCTCCTGACTGGGATGTAGAGTTTACTGTCGAGTTGAGGCCGGGAACAGCTCCAATTTCTCGAAGATCCTATAGAATGCCTACCAATAAGTTGGCAGAACTGAAGGTTCAGCTGCAAGAGTTGCTCGATAAAGGTTTCATCCAACCTAGCTCTTCTCCATGGGGTTGTCCTGCTATCTTTGTGAAGAAGGACAAGACTCTGAGATTGTGTGTAGATTACCGTCCGCTGAATGAAGTCACTATTAAGAACAAGTATCCTCTACCTCGGATTGATCTTCTTTTTGATCAACTTGCTGGAGCAAAGGTGTTCTCCAAGATCGATCTTCGATCTGGGTACCATCAGATCAAGATTCGTCCCGAAGACATTCCAAAGACTGCTTTCACTACTCGTTATGGTTTACATGAGTATCTGGTCATGTCTTTTGGGTTGACAAATGCTCCTGCTCATTTCATGTATCTGATGAACTCCGTGTTCATGCCAGAGCTCGATAAGTTTGTGGTCGTGTTCATAGATGACATCCTGATATACTCTAAGAGTGAAGAAGAGCACGCGGAACATCTCCGTGTTGTTCTGACTCGGTTAAGGGAGCATAAGTTGTATGCCAAGTTTAGCAAGTGTGCATTTTGGCTGAAGGAAATTCAATTCCTTGGACATATCTTGTCAGCTGAAGGTGTAGTTGTTGATCCTAGTAAGGTTGAGGAAGTCTTGAATTGGCAACCACCAGCCACTGTGCATCAAGTTTGGAGTTTCCTTGGAATGGCGGGGTACTACCGTCGATTCATCCTTAACTTTTCCAAGATAGCTAAGCCTATCACTGAACTGCTCAAGAATGATGTGAGGTTCAAATGGTCAGCTGAATGTGAAGAAGCTTTCCAAACTTTGAAGAAGCTTTTGGCCACCGCTCTTGTCTTAGCTCAGCCTGACATCGAGAAGCCTTTTGGTGTGCATTGTGATGCTTCAGGTATTGGCATTGGTTGTGTGCTAATGCAAGAAGTTTGGGTCATACGCTTCCCGACAACTCAAGCGACATGAAGAACACTATCCATCTCATGATCTGGAGTTAGCTGCCGTTGTTCATGCTCTGAAAATCTGGCGTCATTATCTATTAGGCAACACTTGTCATATCTATACAGATCACAAGAGTTTGAAGTACATCTCCACTCAGTCAGAGTTGAACATGAGGCAAAGAAGGTGGCTTGAGTTGATAAAGGATTATGATCTGGAAGTGTATTACCATCCTAGTAAGGCAAATGTTGTTGCCGATGCACTTAGCTGCAAGACTCACTGTAATTGTCTGACGGTGAGGCCACTTGACCTTTCCATGTGTTATGAGCTAGAGAAGTTGAACATAAAGATGGTTCAACAAGGTAGTTTGACCCACATCCATATTGAGTCAACTATCCGAGATGAGATTGTGGCTGCACAAAAAGAGAATAAGGGTATTAAGCACATCAAGGAAAAAGTTTTAGCCGGGAAAGCTAACTACTTCCAAATTGATGATGATGGTGTCTTATGGTTCAAGAATCGTCTTGTAGTTCGAAAGGTTCCTGAGTTACGTCGAAAGATCCTTGATGAAGCGCACTTAACAAGATTCTCTATTCATACGGGAAGCAATAAGATGTATCAGGACCTGAAACAGCGATTCTGGTGGACCAAAATGAAGATTGAGATTGCTCAGTATGTTGCTAAATGCGATACTTGTTAGAGGGTAAAGGCTGTGCACATGAAGTCAGCAGGTGAACTCCATCCATTGCCTATTCATGGAGGCAAGTGGGAGGATATCAGTATGGATTTCATAGTGGGTTTGCCCAAGACATCCAGAGGGTTTGATTCAATCTGGGTTATTGTAGATCGTCTCACCAAACAGGCTTACTTTATACCTGTCAAGACCCTCTACCCTGCCTCGACCTATGCAAAACTATACATTAATAACATCATGAAACTTCATGGGGTGCCAAAGACCATTGTGTCTGACAGAGGTACACAATTCGTCTCCAACTTTTGGAAATCTTTTCATGAGTCCATGGGTACCAAGCTCCTGCACAGTACCGCATATCATCCTCAGACTGGGGGTCAAACTGAGAGAGTCAATCAGATTCTTGAGGATATGCTGAGAGCCTCTGTTCTCAATTATTCGGCTACGTGGGATGAAAGTATGTCTTTGATAGAGTTCTCTTATAATAATGGCTATCAAGATAGTATCAAGATAGCACTATTTGAAGCAGTATATGGTCATAGATGTTGAACCCCGTTGAATTGGTTTGAACCCAGGGAACGATGTTTCTTTGGTGTTGACATGGTCAAAGAAGCTGAAGAAAAAGTCCGAATCATTCGGGCTAATATGAAGAGGGCGCAATCTCGCCAAAAGAGTTATGCCGACAAGAGACGTCGACCACTAGCATTCTAAGTGGGAGATCATGTTTATCTAAAAGTCTCACCTATGAAGGGAGTCAACCGTTTCGGAGTTGGAGGAAAGTTAGCACCACGCTACATTGGTCGGTTCCAAATCGTACAGAAGTGTGGACCAATAGCTTATCGGCTGAGGTTGCCAGAGCAGTTATCAGATGTGCATAATGTGTTCCATGTCTCGCAACTCAAAAAGTGCCTTCGAGTGCCCGATCAAGTTGTCAACTTTGAAGGAGTTGAACTTCAATCAGATCTGACCTACGCTGAGTATTCGATCTGAGTTCTGGATCAGCGAGATCGAGTCACTCGGCGAACCACAACCAAGTGGTATAAGATACAGTGGAATCAACATTCAGAAGAAGAAGCCATTTGGGAATCAGAAGATTACCTTCCTGAGTTCTTTGCTACTCTCTAGATGTGGCATGTCCCTTTCAAACCTTGTAATATGTAAACCCCTTACCTATTCTATAGTCAAGTTTGAAATGTGTTGTGTGACACATTTTCTTTTCCATTACTCAACCTAGGGTTTTAACGTTACTTAAATCTTGGGACGAGATTTCTTAAGGGGGAAGGGTTGTAACACCCCTGGTGTTACTTTAACTAAAACAGACCATGTCATCATGAACATTGCATGGCATTCTTGCTTGGATCAACTTAGCCATGCATCAACTAAGAACAAGTTAAATTTCATTGTGTCTTGTGCTTAGAAAAATAGAGTGAATTTGATTTGGATTTAATTTAAACCCTAAATCGGGCTAAAATCCTAGTTTCAAAACTAAGTGGAATTGGGCCTTGGTCCCGAAAGCAAAGTTGTAGCTCTTATTTAGTGGAGCAACTTTGTATACAAAGTTTTTCAAGTTACTATTTGGAAATTTAAATTAAACTTGAATTTCTATCCTCTAATTTGAATTTTATACCCCAATTCAAAAATGATTTGGACTTTGAAGTTGACCCTTAAATAAAAGTTGTAAATATCACTGAATTGAACAACTTTGATGTTTACATATTTTGATCTTATTTAATAAATATTTGAGTTTTGAATTAAACTTGAAAAGGGCTGATTACCCCCTTTTAAATAATTTCAAAAATATTCAAAATTTGAATATGCTTTGAATACCAAAGTTGTGTAGCACAAAATTATGCACATTTCATATATTGGGAATTTTTCCACTTTATACATAAAATCCAAAGTAATTTTGAAAATTCAGATTTATCTCCTGCACTGCTACAGTAATTCGAGGGGAGGGCAGCAGGACACGTTCATGTCTTCGTCACCCTGCGCCGCCCGCCGCTGTTCTTTCGTCGCCTTCGTGCGCGGGCACGCGGCCTGGAGACGTGGCGAGCTCGGCATCGACGTGTCGAAGCTCTGAAGTCGTTTCTCCGCCTATTTAAACGCACCAATGAACTCGCCGTCGTCCTTTTTCGCCGTTCGTTCCACCGCCGACGTCTTTCCTGTCGCCGGCGAAATACGTCGTCCACAGTTTCTCTCCATCCTCTCCACCCTGTAGCTAGGTTCACCACCTCCTTGCCGTTCGTTTGAACCCGTTCTTGCATCCTCTCGTGGCCGGTTTCACCTGCGCAGCTGCTTCTTCTCCGTTGCCGGCCGAGGCGCCGCCGTGATCGAGTTCATGGCGGCCGGGTAGTTTTGGTGAGATTCTCTGAGTTCTCAGTGTCGTTTTGAGTTCACCTTAGCTCCGTCGTCTTGATGCTCGCGTTGGTTTCCTCGGTGAAGCTTTGTCGTGGTCAGAACGAACTCGTGGTCGTCGGAGCACCACCATCGCGAGCACCCGCACGGGACCAGAGCTGCTCCGGCCGTCTCCAGTAAAACCAGCGTGCGCCTAGCGATCAGGTGAGCTCCGTGATGCTCTCGAGGAGGTTGGTTAGGCTCCATGAGGGTTAGGGTGACCGGAACGTCTTGCGCCGGCGTGCAGCACCATGGCCGTCTTCCATGAGCGCGGCTAAGCTCATCGGAGGGGTTAATCCGGCCAACCGAGCACCTAGTGGGGTTCGCGAGAGTGTAGGGATTCCGTTGATGCCCTTGGATACGCCGGAGAGGTCCTCGCCGGCAAGGGGCGCGGCCAACCCGCCGCCGACGCGATCAGTACGAGAGGAGACCGGGAGGTTGAAGGAGAGCTCGTGCTGGGCTGCAGTGGGCCCTTGTGTGCCGGACCAGTAGTGCTGGATCGGGAGGTTTAAGTGTTTTTCATTTTCTGAAAAGTACAAATAATGTTAAGTTTTTGTTATTTTCACAGGAAAATAATTAGAGCTCAAAAAATTATAAAATTAATTCTGTAGTCTCCCTGTGTAGTAATGTATGTATTAAAAATATGAGATAGTCATTTTGAGTACTTTTTGTATCTGATAAAAATGTGCATTTTAATTTATAAATGGCATTTCTATGAATTTTGTAGCTCACAAAATTAGCCCTACAATTATGAAATTTATTGTGTCACTGTTTTAGGCTGTATACTATCTCCACAAATATTTGCAAGTGATTTGGACAAAGTTTAATTATTTCGTAATTTGCACTTAATTTAATTAAATGTTAAAACCCATATTTAAACGTTAATAACTTAGGGTTGTGTGATTTTGGATTGACCGATGACCTTGGATAATGAACATATTGATCCTTGGCACTTTGTTTGCTTGATGGAGTACATAAGTAAAGTGGTAATTAGAAATATTAACAATGGAAATAGAAAAATAATTATGGTTAGTGTTAATTGACTTGGGATGCAACTTTACCGTGAAGGAAAGTTGTACTCAAGATGCTTAATATTAGTAACTTTGTTTTCCATTTTCATCATGTCATCATGCATCATTATTCTATGTATAGTGAACGGGTTTTCAGAAAGATTACTTGGTTGATTTCCGACGGAAAGAATACTCGTCAGGACAAATCAAGCTGGTTTTCTCTGATATTTTCAACGAAGCGACAGACTTGCAACTCAAAGGCAAGCCCCGGTGCATTAGCCCATTCCTTATGTTTTACAAATTTTTATCACCTTGAGTTAAATTGCTGCATTAGGTTGATAGGAGTTGATTGTCACCTACTTGCTGCATTTACTTGCCTTGACTACCATCCTTGAAACCTGATTTAAATGCAAATGTTTATGAAATGCTTAGCCCTGCTTAATTAGTTAAGCTTTTATAAAAATGATATTTTGTGCGCTATGATGGTATAATATGATAATATATGATAATAATCTAGCAGGGCAGTAGACTGGCATTGAAAAAGGAGTCTCAATGTAGTGTCTCTGACTGTCTTTAATGGAACAAATTAGGGACCGTTCGTTGTAGGCCTGTTGAAATCAAGACTTGCAACTAGCCACATACTATGGGAAGCCCTGACTCTGGCAAATCTAGTTCTTGAACCAACAACCACGCACTGGGTGTGGGAGATGGCGAGAGTAGCGTGCACCCTCGTGGCCGAGGGCTGGATTGGAGGAGTGTTGTGCTCTCGGGTAGCGTGGACCAGTTCAGTTTTGGTGGAGCCGTGGTAGACCGGGTTGGCATATACAAGCTTAGGTGCTACATATGCAGTGTGGATAGGGATCCCCAACTGGGTGTAATCGATTTGAATCGTCGTTGCTCCTCGGATAATGGAGACTTGATCCTTCGACCATACACCGAAAAGTGGTTCGGAACTAGGATTAAGAATGGATTAAGGAATGTAAATAGATAACTTGTGAATCAATTTAGATTCAGGCATAAGTTTTAATCTGAAATAAAACTTGAAAGTAGTATTCAAGATAGAGAGCTTTTCTGCAAAACCCTTTGATTCTTGCTAAAGCCTCTCCTTGATTCCCCTCAGCCTGCATTTCTGAGTCTCCTCCCCAATTTTTGGTCGGGTAAGTCCTGCGGAGTACCCCTTGTACTCAGGGTTTGTTAACCCCATGTTGCTGGTGAAGTTGCTTCAATAAAGACGAACATGTCGTGCTGCATGCTAGTCCGTGACATGTGCTTAGCACATCCTAGGGCAGGATGTACATGGTATAGTAACCAATGTTGTATTAATACCACCTCATTAGGTTAAGTGAGGAAAAATTTAAGTTTGTAATAATTTCATACTATGTTGTGAATCTATGATGTTGTAATTTTTCCGCCTTTTTCTCTGATGTATATTTGTATGAAATGTTGTAATACTGCAATGTCTTCACAATGGGATCCTGTTCAGAGAATACGGGTTTCATGAAAACCCGACAGGTCCTTTTAAGTTGTTTGGGTCACATGCACGGCTTTCGGATGTCTTTGGAATAACGGCAGGTGCATGTGGGCCGTATAACTTAGGAGGTTCTGTCACACAAATATAGCCAACCGTGCTTCTCACTTTCTATTTTGGTGACCGGGATCACCATATCTACCGGTTCTAATCCAGGCTAAGCAGAAGATACGATCCTGAACCTATTTAGGTGAAGGATATATATAGTTGTCCAATATAATGCAACTATGTTTTCAAGCAATTCCTACACTTAATGCAACAACCATTATACTCAAGTCAATTCATCTAAAAAACGTAGGAAGTAAGAATGCACCGGGGCTTGCCTTTCAGAAAGATCGAGGGCTGGTGGTCAAGGCACTCGGGCAAGTCAGCGTTGTCCTCGGCTCCTGGTTCGGCAGGTGGGGCCTCCTGAGGGATCTCCTCCTCCGTCGGGTTCACTTTGGTCAGGGTTATCTTGTCCAGCGATCCTGTATGCATGTATATGCGATGAATACAGAGATGCATAAGGTATTCAACATGATGCGTGTGAATGCTCCCATGAAATGCGAATACACATGTATGATTTATTTTCTTTTTACTAATTACGTGCATATTTCTTCTCCGGCAGAGAGAAATCTTTATCCTCATACAACAAAGCAAGACAAGTTCCCATGATCCTATCTTGATTTCCATACAAGTCCGAACATGCATTATAAGAACTCCGAAATGAAGTAGATGAACTACCCTAAATTTATTACTCCATTAACCTTCCCATACATACATGCAATCCTATATTCTAGCAAGTACATTCTCAGGAATGTATCAAGAATTACCACTGCTGCTGGACCATTAAACATGAAAATGATGTTCATTTACCCCAAACAATTGCTTATTTATATGGTCATTTGTTCCACTTATAACTAGACCTACCAGATCAGGTTCTCAGAAAATTCCCAGAAACATACAGTAAACAGAACAGGTTCACAAGGACTCATTGTCCAACTTTCAGATCATTTGGACATACAGACCAGCCTACACAAAAAATAACAAGACAGCAGGCTGAAATTGAGGGGAAAATCGTTACTACAGTGAAAAGTATCAAACCACCGATTTCATATTTTTTTGTTGTTCCATATCACTTGAAAACATCACAGAAAAATAGTCATACCCAGATCACTTATATTTATTTTCTAATGAATTTCCAAGCAATCAAACCCTAAATAGGTCTTGAACAGCAACCCTATTAAGAAATAGAGGAAATACCAAACCAACATTTTTCCCAGATTCTACTCATCCTTGGAGAGCAAACAAAAGTGGAATCACATTTTTAGCATACTCCTAGAATTAGTTATGCATTTCTCAAGTTAAGGGCAGAATTACCAATTAATTTATAACTCACAGAATTATCATGCCAAGGCTAGGGTTTCACATTTTTCATGAACAGTAGATGTCACCAGAAAGCTAACAAGACTGACCTCACTCCATTTGGATCAATATAATTGGAGATACAATTTTTACAATCTTAACACTCATGCTGGAAATAAAACAGAGATCGTTTTTCCTAAATCTAACTGAACCCTAATGGCTATGGATACCCAGCAGTGCACCCAGGTCACAAGCAAAGGCGCCGACAACAGGGCCCTAGGGTCAACCTGACCCCACACGTCATAGGAATAGGGAAGACCGCCACCTTTGACCGGCAAGAACTCATCGCCGGTGAGGTTCCAGGCGGAACCGAGACCATCACCATGCTCTTGGAACCAAGGCGAATCCGATGGACTAGCTAACTAAGCAAGCGGCACCATAGAGGCACCTCGACGCCGGCAATGGCGAGCGGCGGCGCAGGTGACGTTGCACAGACCTGCCCTGACCAACACGACTCAAACCAGCTCTACCACAAGCTTCAAGGCCTCCCCATGGTGCTAGGTTTACGATGAATTGGAAAACAAAACACTGGAGCACCATCAACCTCATCCATGGAGGCTCGGCGGTGGTGCGCTTGTCGGCACGACGGCGTTCCGACCAACACAGGACACCAAACCCTAAACCTATTTTGATAACATGAAATTGAACACCAACTAAGCTAGAGACATGAGTCAAACGGCGAGGAAGAAGGCTATACCCTCCGGGCCACAGCGAACGTCACGGCGGCGGAGCTTGACGGTGAACTGGCGACGGCGAATGGCTCGGGTGGTATGTCTATGGGACGAGGGGCTCAGTGAAGTTGTCAAGGAGGTAGAGGGAGTCAGAGCGGAGCAAATAACACGACGGCACAAGCAACGGCTAGCCAGGGACGACAAACTTCGCTGGCGACACCATGAGTGCTGCTCAGTTTTACTGGAGGAGACAGAGGGAGGAAGAACGACGACGAAGGCGAGAAGGACGGAACGGGATAGGGATCAGGAGGCTTCCAGTGTCGCCTTCGATGGGTTGGAGGGCGGTGGAGCTCGATCGAATCGACACGGCAGCTTGGCGCTGTCCAAGTCCGACGACGACACGTCTACACCCCAACTGCTTGACACATGGCGTCAAAGGAACTCGGTTCAGTTCAGTACACAGGCAGACGACTGAAACTCGATTTTTAATACCAAATATCTCCTAATCTATGGAGTTTCAGGGCAAGGTCTTTTAATATTTGTTAGTAAAGCACTTTGGGCTAGTTTGGTTTGGTTGAAGAGCTACAGATCAATCTGTAACAACCCTAAAAATCCACACAACCTAAAATCCCAACCAATTAAAATTTTTCATTTATTTGTTATGAAAACCCAATTTTCTTGTGCAAGCATATAGGTTTCATTATGAATTTGGTAAATAAAGGAGTATAGCTTGCATTTTAATTCCATTCACATAGAATAATAGCTTATGCATCACAATTGGGATTTATTGCAATTTATGTTTGTATTTACTCAATATTTAAAAAGGGTAATATATGTATATAAATACACTTAAGTGAAAATAGAAAAGGAAAAAGAAAAGAGAAGAGAGGAAGAAAGGAAGCCAGCCTGTCGGCCCAGCTGCGGCCCAACCGAGCAAGCGCGCGCGACCGTTTCACCCACTCCCCCGCAGCTGCTGACCGCCCGGCCCCGCCTGTCAGCTGCTCTCGCTACTGTTCTTCTTCTCACCTCGCAAAAGACGGTGGCCGACAGAGTCACGCAAATGGCGTGACCGACAGCGCCACGCATGGCAGAGCCCTGACCCCGCTGTCCCTCGCCTGTTCCTTGCCTTGCTCGCCAAGAAGCCGCGCGCACTGGGAAACCCTAGCTCGGGAGCACCGATGGTCTCCACGTGCCCCCTTCGCCGCTAATCATCGTCCGCCGCCACGCCATGCCCTGGCCGTCTATAAAAGGAGTCACCCCGAACCCTAGACCTCGTCCCAATCGCCGCCGCCGCGCTGCGGCACAACCACTACACCACACCGCACAATAGAGGGAGAGGGAGAAGGGAGAAGGGCGGAGCAGAGGAGGAGAAGCTGCCGGAGCGCCGCCGCCGCGGAGCACGCCGGAGCCGGACACGGAGGAGAAGCCCGAGCTGCGGACGAGGAGCGGCACGGCACTGCGATCACTCTGCACAGCGTCACCTCGTCACTGCACCGCCATCCTTACCTTACTAGCCCCACGGTGAGCCACCGAGCACCTCATCCAACCTCGCCGTGCTACGGTCATGGCGCTCGGCATCACGAGCGTGTAGGCCGCGGGCTGTTTCCGGCCCCTGAACACTTCGCACAACACGCGCACAAGACCGGCCATCAAACCACTGGACATCGGCTATGGACGTCAGGCCACTTCCGACGGGCATCGCCGTCACATGTGCTCGGAGAACCGCCACCTCGACGGCGTTCCCGCGCACAAGCCGTGAAACCGCTGACGCGACCCGTTAGCGTGACCACCAACTCACCGACCACCTCGGACAAGCTTAGTTGCGGAAGATCGAACCTCCATAGCCCGGGACACCGCGAGGTGCGTTCTCGGGGAAACGTGATCGCCGCCGACACGTTCCGCCTCGCCTAAAATCCGTTCCGAGTACCCCCGATCGCCTCGCGCTGCGGAGAAAGGCCGACGAGGTTCGCCAAGTCTGCCTCGGCACCGCCGCGTAGATAGCCGAGCCCCGAATCATGTCTGTCGCCTTGGCTACGTGCGCCTCCACCTCCTCGGAGAACCGCCGTATGCCGTGGGAGAGAAGGAGGCCCACGACATCATTTCACTAATGACAGCCAACCCTCGGGAGGGCGGCACCCTCGGCGCCCAAAATTCCGATTTGCCCGAGCCTCCCCGGGAGAGCTCGGGAGAGTGGCACCCTCGGCGCACCAAATCTCCGATTCGTCCGAGCCTCCCCGGGAGAGCACGGGAGAGCGGCACTCTCGGCGCACCAAATCTCCGATTCGCCCGACCCTCCCCGGGAGAGCTCAGGAGAGCGGCACCCTCGGCGCCCAAATGTCCGATTCGCCCGAGCCTCCCCGGGAGAGCTCGGGAGAGCGGCACCCTCGGCGCCCCGAATCTCCGATTCGCCCGAGCTACGCCGAGCTACGCCGACGTGGGCGACTCTCTGGGAACCAGCATCGAACACCTGGTGGACGACCATCGGGTCTGTGTTCTGATGAGGCGCCACATGCCGCACTACTGGACCCGCGCGCCACGAGGACCAATCCCGAGCTGCCCCTGATTAATCGACCATTTTCCATTTTCAGAAAATAGGATAATCTTCGGAAATTCATAACTTATTCATACGATGTCCAAAAATTGCGCACCATATATCAAAATTCTCAAAAAAATGAGATCTACAATCTAAGACTATGTTTGTGTGCATTTGGCTCTTTAATTTTATTGGATTTTTCTGAAATACTCTATAGGAGTCGTTGACGCGACTATTTCGTGTTCGATTTCAGAGCCGGAGGAGGATCTGACTAAGGAAGACGACCACGAGTACCTTCAGGAGCTAGGAGACGACTACGAAGGTGCCACGTCCCACCAAATCCTTAGATCCTATTTACGCATTGCAAATGACATTGTTGCTATTGATTTATGAATATGTATGGATTGGTTGCATGGTAGTATATTTGAATTCCCTGCCTTGATAAGACTTTACCCTGCTGTCCGCTGCTAGGTTAGCTGCTGCTTAATTTACTGTTACTCTTCCACTACTTTCTACTTGCTATATGCTATGTGGTGGAATTGGGACGGTGTATAACTGATTATAACCACTGGGAGAGAGTGCTGCGTGCGTCTTGGGTGCGTGGTAAGGGTTGATGTCGACCAAGTGGGATGTGAGACAAGCCCGTGGGGCAAGTCGCGCCGGGGGTGCAACCTGGGCATCCCCAAGCGAGATACCTGTGGCGGGTAAAGTTGTTGAGGAGGTTCCGGGTGGGATAGCCTTGGTGGTTTGAAGCCCGTGGACGGAGGTGCTGTGATGGCACGGGGACAGTATCCCCTAACTGAAGATGCCTGCTTGGTCAAACCTAGGACGGACTAGTTTTAGGTTCATGGGAATCCTTTTCTACTCACTCGCTTCTGATGGGCGTGAGACTGCTGGACTACTTGGTAGGACGGTGCCACTACTGCTAAGGTTGAGAGGTGATAAGGGTGGGCAGGGACGGTCGATGGGTTCCCGTTCCGTTCTAGATGCGCAGTACCACTGGATGGGCCCGGTACTGTGTCTCCCAGTCTCAGCATAACGGTGTAGGATCCGGAATATCCCAGGGCTGAGTGGTAGGGTGGCATCGACCTAGGCAAGCAAGCACCCGGAATTTTGCCTAGGTGTTGCGCAACACCTATGATGGCTAATCTTGTGGATAGTGAAACCTCTGCAGAGTGTACGGTTGATCGATCGATACATATGCCAACCTGTTGGCTATGGACCTTTCCTGTGAAGCTTCTACTAGTGTAGTGAGTGTTCTCTTCTCCCCCTGGATGATATTTTTTCGGCAGTGTACCCGTTGTGGTAGTGTGCCGCTGAGATAGGCCCGAGAGGGAGTTGGGCCTGTCGAATGAGAGCGAGGTGTGGGTAAGTGAGATGTGGTGATGGGAAAAGGGATGATGGTGTTAACTGGAGACAAAACTTGACTAATTAAACATTGATTACAGCTACATAGGAAACCTCAGCCTATAGGTCTGCTTGTATAGCCTTGCATCCACTTTCCACAAAGCAAATGCTGCATAGGTGGGCTCCGTGGCCAGTACAAATCGTACTGATAAATTTGCTGTCAGGTGACGAGAATGAGTACGACTTCGAGGAAGACGATGGCGAGGAATAGGGTCACGTGCTACACTCAAGTTGGCCGTGAAGGATGAAACGTTTCCGCATCCTCTAAAGCTTCTCTGAATGTTGATTCCACCAGTGTGGCGATGTAATAAGTATTTATGTAAGACTTAATTACCGTTGTATGGATCCTGGTGTCAACTGAGATATGGGTAATTTCATGGATTGTCCCAAGCAATCTGTTGAATTATAATTCGGGCCTGTGGATTTCCCTTCACGGAAATCGAGGTCGTTTCAGTTGGTATCAGAGCCATACTTGACTGTAGGACGAGACCCATAGAGATTGGACGTTAGAATAGGAAGCCAGACTCTCTTTCGGTTATATTACCGACATTGCATTCACTTTTTATGCAATGGCTTATCTAATATAAGGACCTGCTAATCCGTTTCTTGATAAATTTGCAGATGACCAGCCTTGGACCACCACTTCGACCACTGCACGATGGCACTATTGAGATCCCGATCAATGGGAGGAACCACGGCGGATTTGCCATGGTGCTACGCCAGGTGTTGGAGGAGCTGGGAGCACCGTCTGACCAGATCCAGTACTTCAGCCGAGGGAAGCTTGTCGAGGTTGAGAGGTTTGAAGGACCTGTCACTACCAGAGTTAAGACATCCGTCAGCCTGACCCTTCCAGGGATGCCGGTTTTTACTGACTACACTGCTGGAGAGACTGTGGAGGACGGAGTACAGTCTGTCTCCCGCAAGGTACTACGCGTAGTTGTGTACACAGCATACGAGTACCTTGAGGGGACCCACTTCCGTCTGCTACCTCAGGCCTTGGAGCTGCACCCTGACCCCATTCAGAGGATTCTGTACACCAGCCAGATCGTTCAGGCCGAGACAGACCCCTGCCTACGCATAGTGGCACACCACCTCCAGGAGCAGGATGAGTTCATCAGCTCATTGGAGCAAAGGAGGCAGCGTGACCGAGCACGCATGGCAGAGGTCAAGGATAGTTTGCAGAAAGGGACTCAGACCCTGGAGAGTTTGAGCAAAGCAGTCACTGACTTGCAGTTGGAGATGCAGCGCCGTGATGAGTTACATCGAGCCGAGATCGCCGACTTGCGAGACAAGATCGGAGATTTTGGGCTACGCAATGACTACCTGAACAGCAGAGTATTGGGATTATAGAGGAGGCTGGACGACAAGGAGAAAGCGCTTACTGAGAGGGAGTAGAGGAGCAGAGACAGAGGAGTCGAGATGAGCACGTTGCGCTCCAGGATCAGGGAGTTGGAGAAGCAGTTGGAGAAAGCCGAGGAGAAGTCCACCCGCAACCAAGGGATTCTGATCGACCGCGTGAAGATGGTGGAGTTCCTAAAGGATAAGCTACAGAGGACAGAGACAGCTTGGAAGCAGTCCGACGCCAGGAGAGCTATTGAGGTCCGGAAGGTACAGAGTTCGCTTCCCCCACTGGAGATGGTGAAGCCCCGGGAGGGAGACTTCCGCGTACCACCCACTACGCTCAACCTGGGAGCGTGTCCGTCTCTAAGGATGCAGGAGATTGAGGCCACCCCAGAGCTAGCTGTAGCTCTCGACTATGTCAAGTGCCTGACCATGACTGATGACGAGATCGAGGCAGAGGACAGCCGCATACCCGACGCCGTACTCGACCTTATGCACCAGTAGCTTATGGGACCCTGCGTGGCCCTTAGACTAGTGATACCATGAGTTGTCCTGTCATTGGCTATCTGCGCATAGCACGATCTTCTTAGCAGCTAGGAACATCCTTTATGTAATAATAACCATGTGATGAGTGACATTTGGATCTTATGCTTCTTATGGTTCTCTATGCTTCTTTGGTTGAGCGTAGGATAGCATGAAAAATGTTTTAATTCATTTAAATCGTTGAAAACATCTAACTCCTACTTAAACCACTGCAAGATTATTACTGCACTGAGCACGTACCTAATAAATTCAGATGTCGATGAGACGTTCCGCGCGTCTGGAGAACCGCCAGCCCTCCCCCGCACCTGCGCCAGGACGCGGGCGTGGTCGCAACCGTGGACGCCCAGCTGGCAGACGTGCTGGAGTTAACCTGGAAGAAGAGCTGCGCCGGGCTGAGGATGCACCGCCGGTGAACGATCCGCCACCACAAGGCGAGAACGTGCCTCCGCCACCGCCACCGCCGCCGCCACCGACGTTGGCGGAAGTGATGGCTCAGCAGACCCAGCTACTGAATGCCATTGCTACTGGGATGAACAGGCACCACGGGCCACCCCAGAATGACTTCCAAAGGAAACTAGAGGGTTTCCTGAAGCTGAGGCCACCTACCTTCGACGGGACCAACAGCGATCCTCTCGCTGCCGACGATTGGCTTAAAGAGATGGAGAAGAAGCTGGACCTGACCACTTGCTCCGACGAGGAGTGTGTTGGGATTGCTAGCCACCAGCTGACCGGTGCTGCACGAGCATGGTGGGACAACTACACCAGCGCTCACGAGGACCCAGCCCGCATTGACTGGGATGAGTTCACCGAGGCTTTCCGTGACCACCACATTCCTGAGGGAGTCATGGAGGCCAAGGAGAACGAGTTTCGCAACATCTCCCAGGGAGCTGACCGGATCCACGAGTACACCACCCGCTTCAACTGTTTGCTCCGCTACGCACCTGCGTCTTGCGTGAGTTCTGAGAAGGAAAAGATGTACTACTACAGGAAGGGACTTCAGACCAAGATCAGGTTGGCTCTGTCAGGGAACAAGAGCTACACTCTGCGTGAGCTGATTGACCGCTGTATTGAGATCGAGAAGGATCGCATGGAAGCACGTCTGGAGTTCGAGGCCCAGAACAAGGGAAAGAAGCGCCGCTCTGAGGGACCTGCCCGCACTGCTCCACCTCAGAGACAGCGAACGGGTGCACCCCCGCCTTTCCGAACTCGCCAGGGACCTTCTTCGGGAATGAGCCGTGGTGGTGGTACCAACAGCAGCAACTATCACCGCCCCGCTCAGACCTACCCTGCGCCGACTCGAGCTGTGCAGAACACACCCGCCCCCGCTACCAACACGCCAAGGACAAACAATTGGAAGGCTCCTGTGACAACCACAGCAGGCAGTGCGCCCTTCACTTGCTTCGGGTGCGGAAAGCCTGGACACCGTGTGGTTGTGTGCCCCGACCTCAACCGTGCACCAGCAGCTACACAGGGCACACCAAACCGGGGATCTGCTGCCCGAGGAAGACTGAACCACATGACCGCTGAGGAAGCTGAAGCTGCACCTGATGCTGTGTACGGTACGTTCCTAGTTCAGGGTAACATGGCTACAGTTCTGTTCGATTCGGGAGCTACATGTTCATACATTTCATCTGCATATGCACGTAAGCATAACATACCTGTAACCCCGAGAGCAAACCCCATCCTAACTAGCTCGCCCTTAGGAACCTTCAGAAGCGTTCACATATGTAGGGGAGTGATAATCACAATTGAGGGACTTGACTTTCGAGCTGACCTAACCCTACTACCCTCCAATAGCTTAGATGTCATCTTAGGCATGGACTGGCTAACCAAACATCGGGGAGTGATATCTTGTTAACATAGATATGTTCAGGTAACCCACCCTTGGGGAAACAGCCGTCCGATGTATACCCCAAACCAGGAGAATACAAGCCCTCCTATGTGCTCTGGAGACTAAGGCAGATAAAATGGAGCTGACATTCAGAGATGTGCCAGTAGTCTGTGAATTCAATGACGTATTTCCAGAGGAGTTGCCAGGAATGCCAGCAGATAGAGATGTGGAGTTTGTTATAGAGCTGATGCCAGGAACTGCACCGATTGCCAAAAGACCCTACCGAATGTCGGCTGATGAGTTGAAGGAACTCAAGAAGCAGCTGGGAGAATTACTGGAGAAGGGCTTCATTAGGCCTAGTGCCTCGCCCTAGGGATCTCCCGTTTTGTTTGTCAAGAAGAAGGATGGCACGATGAGGATGTGCATTGACTACCGGAATCTGAATGCGGTTACAGTCAAGAATAAGTACCCACTGCCCCGCATCGATGATCTGTTAGATCAACTGAGTAAGGCCAAGTACTTCTCAAAGATTGATCTCCGATCAGGGTACCATCAGATGAAGATCAGGGAAGAGGATATCCCGAAGACTGCATTTGTCACTAGATAAGGACAGTATGAGTGCACAGTAGTCTCATTCGGACTCACTAATGCTCCAGCATACTTCATGAACATGATGAACAAGATCTTCATGAATGAGCTAGACAAGTTTGTAGTGGTGTTTATTGATGATATATTGGTTTACTCAGCCACAAAAGAGGAACATGAACATCATCTGAGGACCGTATTGGAGAGGTTGTCTCGCAACCAGCTATACGCCAAATTCTCCAAGTGCGAATTCTGGCTTGAGAAAGTTGCTTTCCTTGGTTACGTACTGTCAGGAGAAGGAGTTGCAGTGGACCCAGCCAAGATTGAAGCTGTGAAAGAGTGGGAACAACCCCATAATGTGTCAGAAATCAGAAGCTTTTTGGGACTTGTAGGATACTATCGCAGATTTATTGAGAACTTCTCCAAGATTGCAAGACCCATGACCAACTTGCTGAAGAAAGAGAACAAGTTTATATGGACTCCTGAATGTGAGAAGAGTTTTCAGACCTTGAAGGAGAAGCTCACTACTACACCTGTACTAGCCCTGCCCGATATTCACAAAGATTTTGTTGTATATTGTGACGCCTCTCGGCAAGGTTTGGGCTGTGTACTAATGCAAGAAGGAAGGGTGATAGCTTATGCCTCAAGACAGTTGAAAGAACATGAGCAGCGATACCCGACTCATGACCTAGAACTTGCAGCCGTGGTACATGCACTCAAGATTTGGAGACACTATCTAATAAGCAACAAGTGTGACATCTACACTAATCACAAGAGCCTGAAGTATTTCTTCACACAAGAAGATCTGAATATGAGGCAGCGCAGATGGCTAGAACTCATTAAGGACTATGATCTTGAGATCCATTACCACCCAGGGAAGGCTAATGTTGTTGCTGATGCACTTAGCCGCAAAAGCTACTGCCATACCCTCATCACCAACTCTATGCCGCCTGAGCTCAGGAGAGAGTTCGACGCGTTCCAGCTCGAGGTAGTCTCCTATGGCATGCTAAATGAGCTTCGCGTCGAGTACAATCTCACCTCACGGATTCGTGAAGCACAAAGGAACTGTCCTGAGATAGACTATATCCATGGTTTGATGAAACTGGGGAGAGGCCCCGAATACCGAGAAGATGAGCAGGGAACTGTATGGTACAAATATAGAATCTGTGTACCGACGGATTCAGCGATACGAGAAGAGATCCTGTCGGAAGGGCATGACTCCAAATATTGCATTCACCCAGGGTCAGCCAAGATGTACCATGATCTAAGGAAGCACTTCTGGTGGGAGAATATGAACACAGACATTGCAGGGCATGTAGCCCGATGTGATACATGCAATAGAATCAAGGCCGAGCATCAGAGACCAGCAGGGTTGCTACAACCAGTTGAGATACCAGAATGGAAGTGGGAATGCATATCCATGGACTTTATAATAGGACTGCCCCGATCCGAGCATGGGTATGATCCTATATGGGTAATAGTGGACCGTCTAACCAAAGTTGCACATTTTATACCGGTCAAAAGGAAGTATAGAGTTGAAAAGCTGGCAGATCTGTATGTATCAAACATTTTGAAGTTACATGGGGTGCCTCTGATTATTATATCTGACCGAGGCTCACAGTTCGTATCACAGTTCTAGAAATCCTTGCACAAGTCCATCGGGACCAAGCTCGACTATAGCACGGCATACCACCCGCAAACGGATGGGCAAACAGAAAGAGTGAACCAGATTCTCGAGGACATGTTACGTGCTTGCGTATTGAGGTACAAGGAAGGATGGGAGAGCTGTCTACCCCACGCCGAGTTCTCATACAACAACGGTTACCAGACGAGCATTAAGATGTCTCCATTTGAAGCGTTGTATGGAAGACCGTGCAGAACCCCGCTAATGTGGTCAGAACCAGGTGAAAGGACATTCTTCGGTCCTGCTAAGATTGTGGAAGCAGAAGAAGGTGTTGCCCAAGTAAGAGAGAATTTGAGGATTGCACAAAGTAGGCAAAAGAGCTATGCAGATAGAAGACGTAGAGAGATTGAGTTCAAGGTTGGGGATTATGTCTACCTCAAGGTATCTCCGCTTCGTGGCACTGTCAGATTCCACGTAAAAGGGAAATTGGCACCAAGATATGTTGGGCCATACAAGATCTGTAAAAGGGTTGGAAAGCTTGCTTACAAGCTGGAACTATTGGAGGAATTATCTGGAGTACACCCCATGTTCCATGTCTCGCAATTAAGAAAGTGTCTGAAGCTTCCCGAGGAGCACGTTCCTACGGATGCATTAGACCTGCAAGACACACTTGAATACAAGGAACATCCGATCAAGATCTTGGCACGGGATACCAAAGAGACGCGAAACAAGACAATTCCAATGTGCAAGGTACATTGGAGCAATCACACCGAAAGGGAAGCTACGTGGAAGAAAGAATCGGACTTGCGGATTATGTTTCCTTACCTCTTCGAAGGGTACGTTATCTCTGAATCTCGAGGTCAAGATCCTAATGAGGGGGGAGGACTGTAACAACCCTAAAAATCCACACAACCTAAAATCCCAACCAATTAAAATTTTTCATTTATTTATTATAAAAACCCATTTTTCTTGTGCAAGCATATAGGTTTCATTATGAATTTGGTAAATAAAGGAGTATAGCTTGCATTTTAATTCCATTCACATAGAATAATAGCTTATGCATCACAATTGGGATTTATTGCAATTTATATTTGTATTTACTCAATATTTAAAAAGGGTAATATATGTATATAAATACACTTAAGTGAAAATAGAAAAGGAAAAAGAAAAGAGAAGAGAGGAAGAAAGGAAGCCAGCCTGTCGGCCCAGCTGCGGCCCAACCGAGCAAGCGCGCGCGTGACCGTTTCACCCACTCCCCCGCAGCCGCTGACCGCCCGGCCCCGCCTGTCAGCCGCTCTCGCTACTGTTCTTCTTCTCACCTCGCGAAAGACGGTGGCCGACAGAGTCACGCAAATGGGGTGACCGACAGCGCCACGCATGGCAGAGCCTTGACCCCGCTGTCCCTCGCCTATTCCCTGCCTTGCTCGCCAAGAAGCCACGCGCACTGGGAAACCCTAGCTCAGGAGCACCGATGGTCTCCACGTGCCCCCTTCGCCGCTAATCATCATCCGCCGCCACGCCATGCCCTGGCCGTCTATAAAAGGAGTCGCCCCGAACCCTAGACCTCGTCCCACTCGCCGCCGCCGCGCTGCGGCACAACCACTACACCACACCGCACAATAGAGGGAGAGGGAGAAGGGAGAAGGGCGGAGCAGAGGAGGAGAAGCTGCCGGAGCGCCGCCGCGGAGCATGCCGGAGCCGGACACGGAGGAGAAGCCCGAGCTGCGGACGAGGAGCGGCACGGCACTGCGATCACTCTGCACAGCGTCACCTCGTCACTGCACCGCCATCCTTACCTCACCAGCCCCACGGTGAGCCACCGAGCACCTCATCCAACCTCGCCGTGCTACGGTCATGGCGCTCGGCATCACGAGCGTGTAGGCCGCGGGCTGTTTCCGGCCCCTGAACACTTCGCACAACACGCGCACAAGACCGGCCATCAAACCACTGGACATCGGCTATGGACGTCAGGCCACTTCCGACGGGCATCGCCGTCACATGTGCTCGGAGCACCGCCACCTCGACGGCGTTCCCGCGCACAAGCCGTGAAACCGCCGACGCGACCCGTTAGCGTGACCACCAACTCACCGACCACCTCGGACAAGCTTAGTTGCGGAAGATCAAACCTGCATAGCCCGGGACACCGTGAGGTGCGTTCTCGGGGAAACGTGATCACCGCCGACACGTTCCGCCTCGCCTAAAATCCGTTCCGAGTACCCCCGATCGCCTCGCGCTGCGGAGAAAGGCCGACGAGGTTCGCCAAGTCTGCCTCGGCACCGCCGCGTAGATAGCCGAGCCCCGAATCATGTCTGTCGCCTTGGCTACGTGCGCCTCCACCTCGTCGGAGAACCGCCGTATGCCGTGGGAGAGAAGGAGGCCCACGACATCATTTCACTAATGACAGCCAACCCTCGGGAGGGCGGCACCCTCGGCGCCCAAAATTCCGATTTGCCCGAGCCTCCCCGGGAGAGCTCGGGAGAGCGGCACCCTCGGCGCACCAAATCTCCGATTCGCCCGAGCCTCCCCGGGAGAGCTCGGGAGAGCGGCACTCTCGGCGCACCAAATCTCCGATTCGCCCGAGCCTCCCTGGGAGAGCTCGGGAGAGCGGCACCCTCGGTGCCCAAATGTCCGATTCGCCCGAGCCTCCCCGGGAGAGCTCGGGAGAGCGGCAACCTCGGCGCCCCGAATCTCTGATTCGCCCGAGCTACGCCGAGCTACGCCGAGCTCCGCCGAGCCCCGCCGAGCAACGCCGACGCCGGCGACCCTCTGGGAACCAGCATCGAACACCTGGTGGACGACCATCGGGTCTGTGTTCTGATGAGGCGCCACATGCCGCACTACAGGACCCGCGCGCCACGTGGACCAATCCCGAGCTGCCCCTGATTAATCGACCATTTTCCATTTTCAGAAAATAGGATAATCTTCGGAAATTCATAACTTATTCATACGATGTCCAAAAATTGCGCACCATATATCAAAATTCTCAGAAAAATGAGATCTACAATCTAAGACTATGTTTGTGTGTATTTGGCTCTTTATTTTATTGGATTTTCTGAAATACTCTATAGGAGTCGCTGACGCGACTATTTCATGTTCGATTTCAGAGCCGGAGGAGGATCTGACTAAGGAAGACGACCACGAGTACCTTCAGGAGCTAGGAGACGACTACGAAGGTGCCACGTCCCACCAAATCCTTAGATCCTATTTACGCATTGCAAATGACATTGTTGCTATTGCTTTATGAATATGTATGGATTGGTTGCATGGTAGTATATTTGAATTCCCTGCCTTGATAAGACTTTACCCTGCTGTCCGCTGCTAGGTTAGCTGCTGCTTAATTTACTGTTACTCTTCCACTACTTTCTACTTGCTATATGCTATGTGGTGGAATTGGGACGGTGTATAACTGATTATAACCACTGGGAGAGAGTGCTGCGTGCGTCTTGGGTGCGTGGTAAGGGTTGATGTCGACCAAGTGGGATGTGAGACAAGCCCGTGGGGCAAGTCGTGCCGGGGGTGCAACCTGGGCATCCCCAAGCGAGATACCTGTGGCGGGTAAAGTTGTTGAGGAGGTTCCGGGTGGGATAGCCTTGGTGGTTTGAAGCCCGTGGACGGAGGTGCTGTGATGGCACGGGGAGAGTATGCCCTAAGTGAAGATGCCTGCTTGGTCAAACCTAGGACGGACTAGTTTCAGGTTCATGGGAATCCTTTTCTACTCACTCGCTTCTGATGGGCGGGAGACGGCTGGACTACTTGGTAGGACGGTGCCACTACTGCTAAGGTTGAGAGGTGATAAGGGTGGGCGGAGACGGTCGATGGGTTCCCGTTCTGTTCTAGATGCGCAGTACCACTGGATGGGCCCGGTACTGTGTCTCCCAGTCTCAGCATAACGGTGTAGGATCCGGAATATCCCAGGGCTGAGTGGTAGGGTGGCATCGACCTAGGCAAGCAAGCACCCGGAATTCTGCCTAGGTGTTGCGCAACACCTATGATGGCTAATCTTGTGGATAGTGAAACCTCTGCAGAGTGTACGGTTGATCGATCGATACATATGCCAACCTGTTGGCTATGGACCTTTCCTGTGAAGCTTGTACTAGTGTAGTGAGTGTTCTCTTCTCCCCCTGGATGATATTTTTCCGGCAGTGTACCCGTTGTGGTAGTGTGCCGCTGAGATAGGCCTGAGAGGGAGTTGGGCCTGTCGAATGAGAGCGAGGTGTGGGTAAGTGAGATGTGGTGATGGGAAAAGGGATGATGGTGTTAACTGGAGATAAAACTTGACTAATTAAACATTGATTACAGCTGCATAGGAAACCTCAGCCTATAGGTCTGCTTGTATAGCCTTGCATCCACTTTCCACAAAGCAAATGCTGCATAGGTGGGCTCCGTGGCCAGTACAAATTGTACTGATAAATTTGCTGTCAGGTGATGAGAATGAGTACGACTTCGAGGAAGACGATGGCGAGGAATAGGGTCACGTGCTACACTCAAGTTGGCCGTGAAGGATGAAACGTTTCCGCATCTTCTAAAGCTTCTCTGAATGTTGATTCCGCCAGTGTGGCGATGTAATAAGTGTTTATGTAAGACTTAATTACCGTTGTATGGATCCTGGTGTCAACTGAGATATGGGTAATTTCATGGATTGTCCCAAGCAATCTGTTGAATTACAATTCGAGCCTGTGGATTTCCCTTCGCGGAAATCGAGGTTGTTTCACAATCAAAGGAGGTACAAGGAAACTATTTTGCCCAAGACTTAATCAATTTTTTAGAGTTAAGAACAAACTTTAATCTGCCTTGTGACACATAATTGAGCAGGTAGAAACCATTTTCATGACTTGGACCCTAAATAACAGTTGTCAAAAATTAAGTTTACTACAAACTTTATTTAAGGTTCAAAGTCATTTAAATAATTTAAATTGCACTTTCAAATTGAATTGTCAAACTCACTCTAAATGACCCTAAGTTGAGTTCCAAAGCAAACCCGAGCTAGAGATCAAATCACTAGATACTTCAAACATGAAAAAGGTTTAGTTTGACCCTCTAAGCTAGAATTGACACTCCAAAAATGTTAAAGATCATTTTTGTTTCATTTCACTATTATAACCCTATATGCACATACACATATATATATAAGAGGTAGTTAATATTGCATAGGAAATTCACTTTACTCATACACATGAAATGATGATATGATGCTCATGACATGAAAATGTAATGCAATGCAAGTAATTTAGCAAGCTTAACACTGGGGTGTTACAGCCCCTTCCCCCTTAAAAGAATATTGTCCTCGAGATTAGGGGTAATACCAGGTTTTGTAGAAAGTAGGGTAGACTTCCTTCAAATAATCTTCTCTTTCCCAAGTAGCATCTTCTTCTCCTAGGTTGTTCCAAACCACTTTGTAGAACTTAATTACCTTGCTACGGGTCACCCTTTCACTGGGGTCAATTACTCGGATAGGTTTCTCTTCGTAGGTCAAGTCTGTTTTCAACTTTATATCTTCAATCCATACTCGTTCTTCGGGGACTCTTAGACACTTCTTGAGCTAAGAAACATGACTTGCATCTCTGGAGGTAGTTGTATTCTATAAGCTACCTTTCCACATTTCCCAATAATCCTATATGGTCCCACATATCTTGGTGCTAGTTTTCGCGTGATACCAAAAAGTTGCACCCCTTTCATCTGTGAAACTTTCAAGTATACATAGTCACCGACACTGTTGACACCTGTTATCATCCAAATTTTATTATCAATTATCCTCGCATTAAACATGAATATCTAGTACAATAGGGTTTGTACTGACAGATTCCACGAGTTTTGGTGAATTGTCTATTTCGCAGGGGATTTTATAGAAAAGCTTAAAAGAAAGATTAAAGAGCATAATTACCACGAAACTTAACCGCCAAGGAAACATCATCACGAGAACACTAGAAGCATCTGGAACAGACCCGAAGCACCGGAGCCCGAAACCCCACAGGGTGGGGCCGACCAGCGCCAGGGTGGGGCCGGCCGGGGTCCCCCTAGGGTTTCCCCCGCGCCACCTTCTAGAGTCTTCTACCACCGCCTTTTAGAAGTCATCTGGGCCCTTGTTTCAAGTCGGTTTGATCCTACGGCATATGTGAATCCCATCGGGCTATAAATAGAGAGGCATACCCCCCTGGAGGAGAGCCAGATCAAGAGATGAAGACCCTGAAGCATTAGATAGATATCCACTAGATCTAGGCTAGCAATCATGAGAGGGATTAGAGAGATAGAGTAGATGAGTAGAGATTCGGTGGAGTCCCGGCTTGTCGGAGCTTCTTCGTAGCTGTGTTCGTCTGGATTCAGCTCCCTCACCCGGAGTTGCGTTCTGAGATACTTTTGTATTCAACATCCTGATTCAAGTAAGCATTTGTTCTTATTCGCTCTTAAGTTTACAACTCTATTTGACTGCTTTGATCTTGGTAGCTCCTTGGTTGAAGTAGTAGTTTGTAGTGTAGACGTGGTGTCTGGACTATAATTACTTGTGAATGTCCCCTGATTAGCCGGATAGTGGTAGATCGCGTAGGTGATAACTGCGTTGAGTCCTCTGTAGTCCACTTCCCGTTGATAGGATCGATAGGTGTATAAGTGTCTGATAGGAGGGAACTCTGATTTTGCCTCTTATTCATGTCACTGCCCGATTAGAACAATATTATTCAAAGTTTACCGGTTGTCGGATCTAGATAATCATTTGTTATCTCCTCATTCTTGATATTCTCTGGATTGATTGTGTTATCGGGTTAAGAGCCAATAGACTTAGTCAGTATCACCTACTGTTCCTTTGGGTTTGATATTAAAATCGGGATTGTCTGGTGAAGTGCTACATCGGTTGTTTTATCTGTGCGCTTGCGGATACCTTGATAATAATAATCTTTGATAGAGTGCAGTTATACCAACAAGCATTTCTGGCGCCGTTGCTGGGGAACGGTTTGCTGATTTTGGCTTAGTCCATCTTAATCTTGTATTATACTTTTATCTTTTATCTTTTACCCTTTTAAAGAATGGAACCTACGTCCCAACTTTTATATCAATATGGAGCACCATCGGGATCGTATCTCCAGCCAAAAAATCATCTTTACCTATCACATCATGTAGCTATAAGTTACGTCTGGGATTAATTAAGTTAGTTCAGGATCACATTTTTTCTGGTAGTTCTAGCGAAAACCCATATTACCATTTAGCTGATTTTGAGTATACATGTTCATGTTTGCACATTGAGGGCATGGCAGATGAAACTTTAAGATGGAAACTCTTTCCGTTTTCATTAACGGGAAAAGCAAAGAAATGGTATAATAGCCATGTTGGGAGTAGTCAAGGAGATTGGGAAGTATTGCGTGCTAATTTTTGTCTTAAATTTTTCCCTATCGAAAAGGTCGCTAAACTTCGTTTTGAAATTATTGGATTTAAACAATTAGATAACGAATCATTAGGCAAGGCTTGGGAACACTTTGATGGATTTATAAATTCTGGACCTAATCTTGCTTTGCCAGAACTTATGCTTTTGCAACATTTCTTTTTAGGCCTTGATGATAAAAATAAAGAATACCTTAATTTGGCCACAGGAGGAGCATTTATGCATATTACTGCTTCACATGCTAAAACTATTCTTACTAATATTTTAATTGATCTTCCTGAAGAAAAAGAAAAGTTGTTAGAAGATGAATTTTTGTCGTTTGATTCTAAACTTTTGTCTGATTCATCTCAACTTTTACCTGAACTATCTAATGAGAAGGAGACAATTCCTATTTCTGATTTTATGTTTGAATTTGAGGATGAACTTTTTGATGATTATGGAAACACCTCACGCTATCATAAAATTATAAAACCACAAGAGTCTATGAATTTTAAAAGTTTTAATATTTCATATCCTGCTGATTTAAAATTCCTTAGAGAGATAACTAGAGAATTAATTTTTGTTATGAGTAATGAGTGGTTGATAGAATCTGAGCTTTGAAATGATATAATTCATTTAAATTCTCCTGCCATTACTATTAAATGTCAAATTGATGCATATCCTTTTGATGCCTTTTATAATCCAACAGTAGGTGTCAATATTATGTCTCTTACATTTGCTGAAAAATTCTTGAAAGATATGCCATTAATTCCTACAAATAAATTATTAAAAAATCGTTCAGGACATATTATTCCTACTTCAAGTGTTTTATGCTCTCTTCCTATTGTGATTAACGAATTCTGAATTTTGCTGAATTTCTATATCTTTGATGTTTGAAATTTTGATGTAATGATTGGGTTACCAATAGGAAAACTTTTGCGAGAAGGTTGTGCGGGCAATTTAGAAATTAAACTTGGGAAGGGATTTAATCTCTCAGTGCCTATAACTCATGCATTAAAAGCTAAGGCAGAGCGACCTCCTGAGTTAGATTCGATAGAAGAAATTAAGGCTGTGTCATTTGAGGAATTTATTGAACCTAATTTAGAGGATGATACTCAGTTCTTCATTAATGAAGAGGAAGAGGATCCGATTGATCCTAAACCTCTGGATGAATTACTAGAGCCACCTAAGCCTTGTATTAAGCTTAAGCAACTACCTTCTAGTCTTAAGTATGTTTTTCTGAATAATGATCAAAATTCTCCTATGATTATTAGTGATAAACTTTCTGATGAAGAGTCTTTTAGATTAATAACTGTCTTAGAAAAACATCGTGCTGCTTTTGGTTATTCACTCCAAGACCTTAAGGGGATTAGTCCTGTTTTATGCACCCATCGTATTCCAAGCAACCCAGGGATTACACCTTCTAGAGAGCCCCAACGTTGGCTTCAAAATGCGATGAGGAAAGTTGTTAAGAAAGAGGTCTTGAAACTTTTGTATGCTGGGATTATTTATCCTGTTCCGCATAGTGAGTGGGTAAGTCCTATTCAAGTTGTACCTAAAAATGGTGGTATGACTGTAGTTAAAAATGATAAAAATCAATTGATACCCCAGAGAACTGTTACAGGATGGTGAATGTGTATAGATTATAGAAAACTCAATAAAGCAACCAAGAAAGATTATTTTCCGCTGCCTTTCATTGATGAGATGTTAGAGCGTTTGGCAAATAATTCTTTTTTTTTCCTTGATGGTTATTATGGATATCACCAAATACCTATCCACCCTGATGATCAAAGCAAAACCACTTTTACATGTCCTTATGGAACTTATGCTTATCGTAGAATGTCTTTTGGATTATGTAATGCGCCTGCTTCTTTTCAAAGATGTATGATGTCTATATTTTCTGAAATGATAGAAGAAATCATGGAAGTTTTTATGGATGATTTTTCAGTGTATGGAAAAACTTTTGATGATTGTTTAGAAAATCTAGATAAGGTTTTGCAGAGATGTGAAGAAAAATTGGGAAAAATGTCATTTTATGGTTAGAGAAGGAATAGTGTTAGGACATTTAGTGTCTGAAAGAGGTATAGAGGTAGATAAGGCAAAAATTGAAGTAATTGAACAACTAACTCCACCTGTTGATATAAAAGGAATCCGAAGTTTTCTTGATCATTGTGGTTTTTATCACAGATTTATAAAAGATTTTTCACATATTGCTAGACCACTGACTAACTTGCTAGATAAGGATGTTCCTTTTGAATTTGATGATGCATGTTTAAAATATTTTAATATTCTTAAAGAAGCACTTACATTAGCTCCAATCATTCAACCCCCTGATTGGTCTTTACCTTTTGAAATTATGTGTGATGTTAGTGATTATGCTGTAGGGGCAGTATTAGGACAAACAAAAGATAAGAAGCATCATGCAATTGCTTATGCTAGTAAAACTATGACAGGAGCACAATTAAATTATGCAACAACTGAAAAAGAACTCCTGGCTGTTGTTTTTGCCATTGATAAATTTAGATCTTACTTAGTAGGAGCAAAAGTAATTGTTTATTCTGATCATGCTGCTTTAAAATATTTGCTCACTAAGAAAGATGCTAAACCTCGTTTGATAAGATGAATTTTGTTACTCCAAGAATTTGACTTAGAAATTAAAGATAGAAGAGGAATAGAAAATCCAGTTAATGATCACTTGTCTAGAATACACTTTGAGAAACCTCAAAAATTACCTATTAATGACTCATTGAGCGATGACATGTTTAAAGTGACCAAGTTAGACCCTTGGTACATGAATATTGTCAACTTTATGGTTGCAGGTTATATACCACCAGGGGAAAATAAAAGAAGCTTATTTATTAAAGTCGTCTCCACATATGGGATCCGCCATACCTCTTCAGAATTTGTTCAGATGGATTACTTAGAAGATGTGTACCAGTAGAAGAGGGCATGCAGATCATTCATAAATGCCACGCATCACCATATGGAGGTCATTATGGAGCATTCTGCACTCATGCTAAAATCTGGCAGAGTGGGTTCTTTTGGCCAACTATGTATGAAAACACCAAAGATTTGGTCCGGAGATGTGGATCATGTCAGAGGCACGGAAATATCAATGCAAGAGATGCTATGCCACTGACCAACAATCTCTAGATTGAGCTTTTTGATGTCTGAGGAATTGATTACATGGGACCATTTGTGAAATGAAGAAATTGTAAATACATTCTGGTGACAGTTGACTATGTATCCAAGTGGGTAGAAGCTATGACATGCATGAATACTGATTCCAAACATTCAAAGAAGATGTTCGAAGAGATTATATTTCCAATGTTTGGAACACCAAGGATGGTCATTATTGACGGAGGGACACACTTCACTGATAAAAAGTTTCACCGATACTTGCAAGCTCATGGCATCCGTCACAATATAGCTTCTCCATACCATCCTCTGACAAGTGGCTAGGCAGAAACATCAAACAAACAGATCAAGAATATTCTACAGAAAACAGTAAATGAAATGGGTACTACATGGAAGGACCGATTACCCGAAGCACTTTGGGCATATCGGACCGCAAACAAGACACCTTTGGGTATGTCACCTTACCAGCTAGTATATGGTAAGACTTGTCATTTACCAGTGGAGTTAGAGCATAAAGCTCACTGTGCTAGTAAGAGATGGAACATGAAAACTTTGAAGCTGCTGGAGAAAAGAGAAAAATGCAATTATTAGAATTAGAAGAATGGAGAGAAAAGGCTTATCACAACTCAAAGATCTATAAAGAAAGAACAAAAAGATGGCATGACAAGAGGATCAAGAAGGAGGAGTTTGCACCAGGAGATAAGGTATTACTTTTTAATTCCAGGTTTAAATTATTTGGGCTTGGAAAACTACGAACCAAATGGGAAGGACCATTCACGGTTGTGAATGCATCACCACATGGAGCGGTAACTCTACAATCACACGAAGGTACATTATTCAAGGTAAATGGTCACCGACTTAAAGTATTTTTAGAACAATTTAATTTAGAAGCTGTTGATGGGCTGGACTTTGTCCAATTACCCACTTTTTAGTCTCGTCATTATCTGTTACGAAAAATTATCGCGCATCGCAACTAACAGGAAGTAGGAAGAGTCTAGAGGCTTCACAAGCTCGGCCGGCCAGGGAAGACACCTGGTGGGGCCGGTCAGCGCCCTAGTGGGGCTGGCGCCCCCCCATCCCCTCTTGTCCCAACTCAAGTTCCCTTTTCTTTGCCTATCTTTCCTAAGTACAATCCCATAGATTCCCGATGCGTACGAATCCTGTAGAATCTAGATTTGATCTTATCCTGTCTCCTGAAAACCATATAAATACGCACCTATACCACCCTTGAATGCCATCCCATCATCATTGCCTTCTTCTCCTTCAAAGAAACTCTCTAGTTTAGATCTAGTAGCAATGGCAAGCAAAGCGGTCGTCGGCGCTGACTCCGGCAAGCTCCAAGGCGACGGCACGAAGGCCATCGCCCTCGCGCAGCCGAAGCCCCTTGCCATCGTCCTGCCGAAGAACCTCGCCGTCGTGCCACCGAAGCATCTTGCTACGGTGCCCCAGCAGTTCGAGCAAGTCTACTACACGCATGCTCAGCCTACTCTGCCATCGCCACCTGAGAGACTGCTGCTAGAAGATGGTACCAAGGGGAGGCAGATTGCTATTCCCCGAGGCACCCCACTTCTTCCACTTAGAGATAATGGGCGACTCCTGTCGGTCAAGACCGACAAGAACAGGACGCTGGTATGTGCGAAGTACACCACTGCTCACCCTGCCATCCAAGGAGTTAATGCACGTCCAGGCCAAATCCGCTACAACGAGTTCATACCACCTCCGCCCAAGAGACAGCGGGCTACATCTACATCAGCACTAGAGAAAGTCTCTAGACAGCCCCAGCTCTCTCTACGCATCCTTAATGAGAAGATGGAACCTCTCTCTAACACCATTAGGGAGAAAGTCTCTAGACAGCCCCAGCTCTCTCTACGTATCCTTAATGAGAAGATGGAACCTCTCTCTAACACCATTAGGGGTATAGAGAGGAATGAAGACTTAAGGAGCAAGATTATGAGCGACATGACTAAGCAGATAGAAGTCATTGTCAAGTTAATGCGCAGTCTCAAGCGCGAAAAAGATTAGCTGAAAGAGGAGATTGGTGAGCTGAAGGAAGAAATTAGGAAGCTCGCAAAGCAGGTGCAGCCTTAAGTTGCCCTCACACAAGTGTGTTAGGTTTGATTATATTATTGAGTGTGCTAGGTTTGATTTATAATATTAAGTGGTTTGATTATATTATTGAGTGTGCTAGGTTTGATTTATAATATTAAGTGTGTTAGGTAAGCCTATTGAGCTAGGGCAGTCGTTAGCTCAGTCAGTTATCAGAGTTAACTAGTATTATTAATGAATAAAGTGCCTTATTCTTTTTATCAATATTAATATTTTAGTTTACTCTACTCTCTATATTTTTGGTACGCATGTTGTCTCCACATATTGCGCAGAAAAGTATGCAGGAAAATAAGTGTGGGGGAGGCACATCACGACTATGGAAATCAATTCGCTCGGGAAAATCACGTAATTCGGAAGATAGTTGAACCAGGACCTCGAGAAGTGGACCTCGTGAAGCCATAGAGGCGCGCTGCTCGGCGCCCTACCTGGGCCGGCCGGCCCCCCTCTGCACCTTCTGCATCCCCTTCTCGGTCATGGTCAGGTTTGATCCGCATACAATATAATTGCATATGTTTTGATTTCTGTTTCAATCCAAATTAAAATTCACATGCTAAACTTACTTTTAAAAGAGAAGAAGAAGATCGTTTAATTCATAGCTTAAGAATAAATTATATAACACTTTTTTAGGAATCATGTTACTATTGGAAACTATTTATAGGGACCCCATGATTGGCTTAAGTCGTTGTGAAACATGATATAGTTGAATAATGAGAACTCAATCCCTGATGTTTTGTCTTTGGAGATTTTATTTTGAAAATTTAAATGATTAGTTATATCTCTCCTTTGTGGTAAAAATATTGTCCTACTAGAGCCATATATAGGATAGAAGCCTGCTACATATAATACTTGTCTTTGTATTGAGTTTGGTCAACCTTTGTAACCCTTTGAAGAAATTTATTTTTGAATCAAGTGCCAATTCCACATAAGCATTACTCTAATCCGGAGTAATAGCGAGTCATTCTATTGAAAATGTTTCTCTCCTACACTCGGAGAAAACACCAAAAATAATTATATAGCATAGTTACCAAATAATTGCTCTATGTTTTGTTAAAGTCTCTCAACTACTAAATTCAAAAGAGGTATGAGCTATGCAAAAGAATAAGGGAGTATAAAAAATGGACAAGTGTCCGAAGAAATTAAAACAATGAGTACTTAGATGCTCGCCTCCCTTGAAAAAAAAGAGAAAGAAAGAGATAGCTCATACCCTCTGAATAAACTCAACTGTATAAAAGAGAGACTCATTTTCTCAAGGAGCAAGGTAGGATTAGGTTCCACCATATTCCACCAAATAAAGCTTGATTTGATTATATGCCTCATTTCTCTGTGGATTCATTGTTTGACTTTACAACAAATACAATGCAAGTATGTTTTCACATTCTACCTACCTGAGATCCACATAAGCTTTTTAGAAGTAGGATAAAGAAGGCAATTTCATTAATGCCTTGGTAAGGATACAAAAATACCAGATATATATATCAGTGATCTGAGAGTACTACAAAAGGAGAAGGTAAAGCTAAGTTTATTAGCAAAATTACATACCCTCCAATTGACTTAACTAAAGGAAGAGAGTGACCTGTTTTCAAGCTATTCTGTTCTTCAACTACTCAAAGATTCATGGTAGACACTTTGAATTCCATAGTACATGCATGACTAGACTAGTTTTATATAATGCACTCTCAAGTTATGTTTTAAATGCTCCATTCTCTCTAAGAATCTTATATCTTAAAACCAACCTTTTTCTCGGGATGAGCAAAAGCCTAAGTGTGGGGGTAATTGTTGACACCTGTTATCATCCAAATTTTATTATCAATTATCCCTGCATTAAACATGAATATCCAGTAGAATAGGGTTATTACTGACAGATTCCACGAGTTTTGGTTAATTTTCCCAGGGGATTTTCTAGAAAAGCTTAAAAGAAGGATTAAAGAGCATAATTACCATGAAACTTAACCGCTAAGGAAACATCATCATGAGAACACTAGAAGCATCTGGAACACACCCGAAACACCGGAGCCCGAAACCCCACAGGGTAGGGCCGGCCGGTGCCCCCCTAGGGTTTCCCCCGCGCCGCCATCTGGAGTCTTCTACCACCGCCTATTAGAAGTCATCTGGGCCCTTGTTTCAAGTCGATTTGATCCTACGGCATACGTGCATCCCATCAGGCTATAAATAGAGAGGCATACCCCCCTGGAGGAGAGCCAGGTCAAGAGATGAAGACCCTAAAGTATTAGATAGATATCCACTAGATCTAAGCTAGCAATCAAGAGAGAGATTAGAGAGATAAAGTAGATGAGTAGAGATTCGGAGGAGTCCCGGCCTGTCGGAGCTTCTTCGTAGCTGTGTTCGTCTGGATTCAGCTCCCTCGCTCGGAGTTGCATTCTAAGGTACTTTTGTATTCAACATCCTGATTCAAATAAGCATTTGTTCTTATTCGCTCTTAAGTTTACAACTCTATTTGAGTGCTTTGATCTTGGTAGCTTCTTGGTTGAAGTAGTAGTTTGTAGTGTAGACGTGGTGTCTGGGCTATAATTACTTGTGAATGTCCCCTAATTGGCCGGATAGTGGTAGATCACGTAGGTAACAGCTGCGTTGAGTCCTCTGTAGTCCACTTCCCGTTGATAGGATCGATAGGTGTATAAGTGTCTGGTAGGAGGGAACTCTGATTTCACCTCTTATTCATGTCACTGCCCGATTAGAACGATATTATTAAAAGTTTACCGGTTGTTGGATCTAGATAATCATTTGTTATCTCCTCATTCTTGATATTCTCTAGATTGATTGTGTTATCGGGTTAAGAGCCAATAGACTTAGTCAGTATCACCTACTATTCCTTTGGGTTCGATATTATAACCGAGATTGTCTGGTGAAGTGCTACATTAGTTGTTTTATCTGTGCGCTTGCGGATACCTTGATAATAATAATCTTTAATAGAGTGCAGTTAATTTATACCAACAGACACGATACTCAATCGGCCGTCTTCTATTGTCAACATAACTCTTTTGACGTGCCTGGGCTGCTGCTATATGTTGCTGAATAATTCTGACTTTTTCTTTGGCTTCTTTAACAAAATCAACACCATAGTACCTTCTTTCTCCTGCTACCACCCAATTCAAAGGTGTCCTACCTTTCCTCCCATACAGTGCTTCAAACGGTGCCATCTTCATGCTATCTTGGTAACTTTTATTTTATGAGAATTCAGCTAATGGCAACCACTTTTCTCAAGAACCCATGGAAGATATAACACAAGCTCTAAGAATATCCTCTAAAATTTGATTAACTCTTTCTGTCTGTCCAGAGGTTTGAGGGTGATAAGCAGTACTTCGGACTAACTTAGTACCCATTTGCTTATGCAAATGCTCCCAGAAACGAGCAGTAAATTGAGGTCCTCTATCGGAAATGATAGTCCTAGGCACTCCATGTAGCCGTAATATCTGAGCATTGTAAATTTTTGCATACTCATGTGGTCGGTAAGTAATCTTAACAGGTATGAAATGAGCAGATTTGGTTAGACGATCTACGATCACCCAAATTGAATCATGTCCTTTTTGAGTTGTAGGAAGACCTACATTAAAATCTATGATAATTGCTTCCCATTTCCATCCTGGAACAGACAAAGGTTGTAGCCAGCCTGCAGGTTTCAGATGGACGGCTTTTACCCGACAACACGTATCACATCTAGCCACATAGGCTGCAATTTCTTTCTTCATCTTTGTCCACCAAAACTGAGGTTTAAGATCATGATACATCTTGCTACTTCCAGGATGAATAGACAAAGGAGAACAATGTGCTTCATCCATGATTTGATTTTGAAGTTCCCGATCTTTTGGTACTACCAAACGATCCTTGAACCACAAAATTCCCTTTTCATCAACACGAAAATATTAAAGCTCTTGTTCTTTCATCTTATGTTTGATATGGAACACTCCGGGATCAGTTTTCTGAGCTTCAATGATCTTACCTTCTAAAGTACAGCTGACAGTGATGTTATGCAACACAACTAGATGTAACAGGTTAAATCCATCTTCTAGCAATGGTTGCACTAACAGATTATGAGACTTGGACTTAGCGCATCGGCAACTACATTGGCTTTTCCTAGATGATAATGTACTTCCAAATCATAATCCTTGATTAACTCTAACCATCTCCGCTGCCTCATATTTAACTCTGGCTGTGTAAAGATATATCGAAGACTCTTATAATCAGTATAAATGTGACATTTATTTCCCATAAGATAATGCCTCCATATCTTCAAAGCATGTACTACTATGGCTAACTCTAAGACATGTGTGGGATAATTCTCTTCATGCTTTCTATGTTGTCTTGAAGCATAAGCAATTACACGGCCTTCTTGCATTAGGACACACCTTGAACCAGTACCTTTACTAGAGGCATCACAAAAGACATCAAAAGGTTTCTCTACATTTGGCTGCGCTAGAACAGGAGCGGTGGTAAGCAAATTCTGTAATGTGTGGAAGGCAGTCTCACAAGCTGGTGTCCATTCAAACTTCTTATCTTTATGCAACAACTTAGTCATAGGGTGAGCTATCTTAGAGAAATCAGGAATGAATTGACGATAATATCCTGCTAACCCTAAGAAACTCCTAACTTCTATGACTGAAGTTGGTGCTTTCCAATCCAACACTTGTTGCACTTTGGAAGGATCTACAGATATTCCTTCATCAGACAGGATATGACCAAGGAATGGCACTTTGTTTAACCAAAATTCGCACTTGCTAAACTTGGCATATAACATATGATCTCTGAGTCTGGTTAGAACTATTCTTAGGTGCTCGGCATGATCTTGTTCATTTTCTAAATATATCATTATATCATCAATAAAAACTACCACGAACTTGTCCAATTCAGGCATAAAGACTGAATCAGGTACATAAAGTATGCAGGAGCATTTGTTAGGCCAAATGACATAACAAGATACTCATACAACCCGTACCTAGTAGAAAAAAGCAGTCTTTGGAATATCCTGAGGACGAATCTTAATTTGATGATATCCTAACCTCAAATCAATCTTTGAGAACACCTTAGCCTTAGACAACTGATCAAACAGTCTATCAATTCGAGGCAAAGGATACTTATTTTTAATGTTCACGACATTCAAGTGTCTATAATCTACACACATCCTCAATGTGTTATCCTTCTTCTTCACAAATAAGGCTGGACAACCCCACGGAGACGAACTAGGATGAATAAAGCCTTTATCCAACAACTCCTTGTTGACACTTCTTAGCGCAATCACCAGAGATAGGGTGTTAGGCTATCTCTGATAACGGCGCCAGAAGTGCTTGGGGGTATTTCTTATGTCTATTGGATAATTCCGCAAGCGCACAGAATATACAGCTGTAGCACTTCACCCGGGAGTATTCCAAAGTATCATTATTTATTTTATCCCAAGGGAAAGCAGTGCTAGGAATGTTAATAAAAGAGAGAACCTTAAGTCAATTGCAAATTAGCAACCAACTAATGATAGGGGGGTAAATCGATATAGAGGAAAGATAATGACACAGAGACAAGACAAGGTTTAGGATAACTAAGGATAACTAGTAGAGTATAGCTAGGTGGGAGGACAACGAGTGAGTTTAGGACTCCTATGACTCTTACTTTACTCCTGTGAACTTAACCTTAACAGATAGATGACTAAACTAGATTGATACCTTACTTCTTGAGTGTAGGGGATAGTCCGAGACAATAGAGGATATAACCTCTACCCGAAGCGGCTATACTCTTATGGGAGCCTACATTTTAAGAACTTGCCTAAAACACGTGGTGGGATACTAAGACTAGACAGGGCTGTCACCACCTACTAGCACCCACAAACAATCCGTGCGACAAGCGGCAATCAAAGGCAAGACTTAGTATAAGCACCACGCTACACTAATTCTCACTACTTTAGTTGTGTACAAAGCAACTAAAGCACCCTATGACTAGGTGATGAAGAGCACACAATAACTGGTTACAGGATCACAATCTAGTATAAGACAACTATAATGCTAAGATAAAACACAACAATACTATAATGAATAGTAAAGTACTAAGTAAAGACTCGGTAAAGTAAAGTAAAGATAATATATTGATAAAGGCAAAGTCTTACAGAAGGAAAGGTACAATAGCTATACCAGACTCTCTAGCAGATGACTCCGGAGACCCTGAGCCTAGCTCGACTCAACTCTAACTCCCACACTAGACTAATACTACTACTAAGGAGTGGAACTTGACTCTTCCTTTCTTCTTGTGTCTCTTGTGTGTTGAAGAGGGCGGTGGCTGCCTCTATTTATAGGGGGAGTGGAGAGGTGCCACGTCAGTGATCCGTGTGCTCCTTGCCTCTCCACCCTTAGATGAACTGCCTCAATACCGCCTCAAGATGGATGACAGTGGCGAATCCAGCACGTGGGAAGCATGCAGGAGGCAGGTGGAGTATGGCGGAGGCCTGGACCCTCCAAGGGGGTAGGTCGACCCCCCTATGACAGGGTGGGCCCACCACCATGGTCCCCACCAGTCATAGAGCATGTCCTTGCACTAGTTCTGTCTTGATTGTGTTGGTTCACTCCTTGATCCTTGTGCTTTGCTTCTCCACCGTTGAATGGAAACACAACTCTGATTGAAAGGTGGAAATGAGCTTAGTGGAATGTCACGAGGATCATACCACGTCACCAGAGCCCTGTGGGCCCCATACATGGGTCGGCCGACCCATGCATGGGCCCACCTTGAGCTCCTGTCTCTTCCATGTGACTTTGTACACCATATCTTGAAGTTTCATGGACTGTTTGGTCTTTTTTGCATCCACAAGCTAAGAGTACAAGTGGAACTAATTATTGATAAAGTATGTTCATGATATGCTTGTTCTTCCTTGAACCCGAGGCACGTTGACAGTGTTAGATTGTGGATTTTTATAGCTTATCCACCTTCAACAAGATCCCCCAAGCTTAACCTTTGCTCGTCCCGAGCAAATAACTCAACTTAGTCTCGGTGGATCACTACAATGTTCATATTTTGTTAGTACCATGTGTACAACAAAATACTTCTATTTTGAATGGAAAAATTGGCTATGAAAACTCACCCATTTTACCTTAATCCTTCATTTTGCTGGCTTTCCCTTGTCTTGGGTAGTTGAGAGATAGAATAGTTTGACTAGAGCACTAATTTTCTAATTCTTTGCACGATTCATACTGGGGTTTTTGTAATGCTTTTCAAAAATAAAACTTAATGTTCCTCATATGGTTCTCTCATGTCGCTCAAATGGTGTATGATTCCTCACTAAGCACAAAGTGAATATTGCCTTCTCTTTGTCATCCTACTTCTAAAATGGCTTATGTGGAGCTTAAGGTAGGAATGAAAGGATATGGCATACTTACTTTGCATGTATTGTAGGGTCAAAGCTTGGATCCAAAGAGAGAAGTGTCATGCCCTTAGATCAAGATGTGCAAGTGTGTGGCAAATATTGGACCATAATTCTCCTCCATTTTGAATTGTATTTCTCTCTAATAATTTCTAGAGACATGGCTATCATTCTTCTTCTTTTATTCATGAGCTTAGACGTGCTCATATTTTCATTTCTGTTCTATGGACCTTTAAATGTCCATCTTTCTTTCTTTTTCTTTTTCTTTCATTTTGCATAGCCTTTTGTCTCTTCTACCATATTGACCAAGAGAGATAATTTATGACTCTAACACATAGAGCATTTATTTGGTGGAAATGAGTGGCATGTTGTTGCGTACTTCCAGTGTAGAAGTAGCATAAATATGTGGTGTGTACGTGATCTTGATCTTGGGAGCATGATAAGCCCCTCAATAAGGGTCAACAAGACTTGACAAAACTCATTACAAAGCAAATAGCTTATGTGAAAGGGCTAAAACATGTGTAGCATATGGCTTGTGGTAGGAATTCATTACCATTGAGGAACAATAAGGTTTTATTGTTTAAAGAAATAAATCTCCAGTAATCATGCATGCTTAGAATAATATTATAGTAGCTCTTGTCTCACTATGTCATATCTCACAACAACTTAGACTTAGTTCTACCACTTGCAACCCACAAAGTTTTCAGATTCATTGATGATTTTAAATGAGCCATGTAATCCATACTCAAAAAAGTACTAAGTTGTAAACTAGGCATTAAAGAAACATGAACAGAGCAACTATTCATCATTTTCATGAGGAAGATTAAACATTCATGAGACATGTGGAAAAATGATTTTTTAAAGTAAAGATAAAGGTATTAAATAATGCAATAAGCTAGGATAGACTACTTACCTTAGTGGGGGAGAGGATCTCCCCCAAGCTTGGCTTTTGCTCATTGTAGTGGCGGATAGTATTGGAACCATCCCGCCCAACGTTGTGCTTTTTCATCTTGTATGGCTTGCAATAATTGGGCATTATGTTGTGCCATGTTTAGTGTTGCATCTTGCTCAACCTGCATTGCGCCCATGTCATCGATGAGTTGATCTACTTCCGTCCTTTCGTTCCGACATCCCCTCACCCGTGTGGACGGATGGGGAGTGCGCACTCTTGGAGTGGGCTGTGGAGGCCTTTCCATGGACCTTGAAATGTTCATGGAACTCGCCTCATTGCCTTCTTCATTTCCCCCTACAGCTTGTGACCTTGCTCGAATTGAGCGGCCTGTGACCTGCTTCTAGTCATCCTGCTTGTACCTGCAACATGTTGGCTTCTTACCTCTCGGTCCAGTTTAATGGTTAGTGTGCGAAGCGCATACAACCGACGTCTCTCACATGGGAGAGGGACCTCAGCTGTATGGCCACGATAAATCATTTTAAGGCCACCTTTTGGACCTCTCTTTAAAACTTGAGCACTTATGAAGAAATCTTCGGTTATAGTATCTAGAGAAGAGGCAATGTATTCAAAGTAATGTGTTCCATTTAACAGATCCATTGTTTCAGCAATGTGAGTGATAAAGGAAGTAAAGAATATAGGTTCTTCTCTATGGAACACACCAAGCCAAAAGCGGGCTAAAAGCTTAGCAGGTGAAACTTTTATTTTATTGGTTATGGAATAAAGCAATCTTAGCTCAACATTGTATAAAACTTGCACATTATAGCCAGGAAAAAGAGTTATAGCCATCCAATAGTGAAGAAAGCGCAGAGTAGGATTATGAATTTCATCAGGATTAGGATTAGAGCAATCATCAGATTCAGATATGGCTTTCCAAAAATCAGCTTTATCAAATCTTCTTGTGGCATTAATTAAATCCAGCTGACAGGTGTTATCAAAACCAAGGGCCATGCTAAAAACTCCCCAAGTCAAATTGTATTCTTTATTAAACATGCGAAAGTGAACATTATCATCTGTGACTTGTAAAGAGCATAGGAATTCTATAGTGAGCTTTTTAATCCCAAGTTCAGGGACTTTCCAAAAGCTTCCCCAACCAATTTTATTAAACACCATATTAAATTCTGCGATAATACCTGTGCTATCCAAAAGGACAGGATCGATGATGCCGGTGTGTTCAAACCCGCGGTGTCGGATGGAGAGATACCTTTGGTACTCTTTTTGGTTCAACGTGAGGACGCTGTCAGGATCAAATGTTCTCTCAGGAGACATGTCTAGCACTTCGTGGCCTTCTCTTGGTGGAGCTTCTCTTCCTTCTTCTTCATGGCGGGGTCATCGGGAGGATCTCCCTACGGCACCCTTGGCCTTCTTGAACGCGGAGGAGAACTTCTTCATCTTCCTGCAGCAATGAGAAAACACAAGAACACACTAGGACAACAAAGATTAGCATTAGCGTTAGTTGTCCCAATGTTAGTAGTCCTTGCGGGTATGGTCACCTCCATAAAACCGTTCTTGTGGGTAGGGAATACTCCACAAACGTGTTCTTGAGAGCAAAGACAAGCTTCTACTACTACAATATTTTTGGGTTTTTGGTTTAAATGGCTAACTACTAAACATGAGAACAGACTTGCTCAACTAGAGAGAAAGAGAGAGATTGTTAGCTCGAGATGATTCAGCTGGTTTGGGTGTGGAATTGAGCACACAATGCAAGGGTATTTATAGGGAGAGAAGGGCTGGTACTGGAGCCACCAATGGTGGGTCGGCCGACCCCCCTCTGGATAGTCCAGCACTGCTCTTCGCTTTAGATAGGGAATCAATTTGAATGACTATTCAGCTTTCCTGGGAGGCACCCAAACATGGGTCGGACGACCCCCTCATATGAGGCTCAGAGCTGCTTTCACCTTTGGACAGAGAATCCAATTGACTACCAACAAAATTTTTCAGAGATGGCTTTAAACATGGGTCGGCCGACCCATGTCTAGTCCCCTTTTCAGCTTTAATCAAAGTGTTTCACTTTGTTCAGCAAAGTAAAGACTAGTGTGGACCAAAAGTGGTGAAAATTTTAGAGATTCCCTTGTCTAGTGTTTGTTGAAAGTGAAAGGTGTATAGCAAAAGTGGGCGCATGCCTTGAAATGATTCCCATGGACCATGCAAGCACTAATGCATGTCTTGGTGACCACTTTGCAAAATTTAGATGGTAGTGGGCGTTGGATTCTCCTTAGGGCATGTGAAAGTTTAAAGAGTGATCATGACCAAGGGTGGTCGACAACGAATAAGAAGGAGATGGTGACCAAAGTTTGGGACAATGATCAGGACACCAGGACAACACTACCAGAGGTGAGTGGACCCCATGGTGGGGTCAGCCGACCCCACCTTGGGTGGTCCTACCACCTCGAGTGTGAGCACTAAAGTTCTACTCAAGTTTTATTTGCTATGATAAATTATTTTGTCGAAATAAATTTTGCACAAATTTAAATATGAAGATGCAATGCAAAAATGCACGAATAGAAATGCAGGAATCAAATATGGGATAAATACTGATTTACCTTACCAGCAAGGGCTCCATGTTTGAGGTCCATCGAGCAGGACCTCTCCTTTTCGGGTTCATTCTTCGGGTGCATCGGTCGGTCCTAGTGACGGGGACCATGATGATTGCACCTCTTTCTTATGTCATTCCTTCTTGGTTGATGCTTGTGACTCAGTGGAGTCATCCTTCTTTACCGCCTCGGCTTTACTTACCAGTTCGGCCTTTCTGGCCTTTGGCAGTTGATTCTTCCGGCGGGGTGCATATTGAGGCTTGTTTTTCCACATGTTCTTCCTTGCCTGTTGCATAGCCTTATAACCATTGAAAGGACATTTTATTCTCTTACCTAGGAGTTAGAAGCGGATCTGGCCGGATCCTACGTAGATGACAGCGTTAACGGTGTGGAGGAACGGCCTTCCAATGATGACGGGGACTTCGTCATCGACTCCCATGTCGAGAATGATGAAGTCGGCAGGAATGTACTCATCTTGAACCTTGACAAGGATGTCTCTTGCCAATCCTTCGCGGAACCGGGTGGATTGATCGGCCATCTGCAATTTGATGAATGTGGGGTACAAGGGTCCCCGTAGCAATTTTTCATACATTACCTTGGTCATGATGTTCACTCCTAATCCAAGGTCATAGAAGGCGTTGTTGAAGATGTGCGGCCCGATCTCGCAGGTGATGGTTGGGTGGCCGGGGTCACTCTTCTTGGCCATGGTGGATCGAGAAGATAACCCGGGTTTGACCTAAGTGGAGGCTTACCAAACCTCGTAGAAACTAAGTGAACACCTTCAACTGGTTCTTCAGGTTTCCCTAGGATCTTACCTTATTCCAAGGATGGGACTGCTGCTGCTATTTGAGCTAATTGTGTTTCTAGCATTTTATTAAAGCTCAATTGATTTTTCATAGCAGTGGCAAAGCTATCCATTTTCTCATTAAGATTTTCAAGAATCTTATCATTAGCCATCATTTTCTTATTGTTGCTATCATTAATTTTAGATTGGACTAAGACAAGATCATTCAGAGAAGGTTGGTTACCATAAGAATTATTGTAATTATTGTTGTAACCATTACCTTGATTACCTTGGTAGAAAGGGCGCGAGTTCCATCCTCCTTGTTGCCGGGGTCGATACCCATTATTGCTGTTGTTGTTGTTGTTGAGCTCACCTCTTCCTTCGTCTCGGGATAGTTGTTGCCCGAATGATCTTCTCCAGCACATACCTCACACCATGGATCAGCTTCAATGGCTCGTGCGGTGGCATGGGTTCGAATGGCCTCTTGTTCCTTTTTGGAACCTTCCTCGATCTTCTTCATCAAGAGGTCCATTTTTGCTGAGAGCATGTCCACCTCATGAAGGGTGTGCATACCCCTCTTCTTGGGCTGGAGACGTTCCTCATTCCATCTTTGGTTGGTCACCATCTTTTCAATGAGGTCCTTAGCATCCTTGACATTGTTTTGCAAAAATGCTCCTCTAGCGGTAGCATCAAGGTGACTACGGGCCAATCCAGTCAGCCCATGATAGAAACCTTGGATTAGAAGCCATTCTTCAATCCCATGATAAGGACAGGCATGAATGTACTCCTGGAGACGTTCCCATGCTTCGGGAATCGTTTGATCAGCTTGCTATTGGAAGCTCGAGATCTTTCCGCGAAGGGCGCTGGTCTTGCCCATCGGGAAGAATTTCCTGAGGAATGCATTGGCACACTTCTACCAAGTGGTGGCTTCACTCTTGTTGGCATAGAACCATTGCTTCGCCTTCCCAAGCAGTGAGAATGGGAACAGGCGAAGATGGATGGAGACTGCCAAGACATTCTTGATGGTGAAGGTACCACACACCTCCAAGAAGTGCTGGAGATGGGCATTGGCATCCTCGTGCGGCTTCCCACAGAACGCGTTGGCTTGCACCATATTGATAAGTCCTGGCTTCATCTCAAAAGTAGCATCCCCAAGTTAAGATGCGGACCGGTGGCGACATTATTAGCCGACGGTGCAGAGTACTTAGAGATGGTCTTTTGGGCCATGACTTCTTTGGTTGATAGTGCAGAACCTCTTTCCTCGCATAGATTCTAGTCTGAGATAAACCTTTGAGGGGGAATTTGACGGCGTCTAGTTCTCCTCAACAATTGCTCAGGATCTTCAATAAAGTTTGACGGCAATTGGAAATTGGTCATGCACTGTCTAGCTTCACGTAACGTGAGACACAGACAGGGGGTAAGCCCCGAACACTAATTGATAACTAATTTGATAATAGACTCCGGATTCAATTTTATTAATATTCCTAGGCTGATGCTTTCCCCGGCAACGGTGCCAGAAATGCTTGTTGACACTTCTTAGCGCAATCACCAGTGTCAGGGTGTTAGTCTATCTCTGATAACGGCGCTAGAAGTGCTTGGGGGTATTTCTTATGTCTATTGGATAATTCCGCAAGCGCACAGAATATACCGCTGTAGCACTTCACCCGGGAGTATTCTAAGGTATCGTTATTTATTTTATCCCAAGGGAAGCGGTGCTAGGAAGGATGTGCGGAGACACCATTTTGCCATAGTCAGGTCAGGGACCTACACTTCCTGTGAGTCGGTTTGTCTCCGAGAATATGGCCCCCACCAAGCTCGCGATATTATATGACTCAGAAAGATCTAACGGTGGCCCAAGAAGCCACTGATCAGGCCGACAGGGTTTGTGATTGGCATGTTTGCCAGCTGGTACAATCAATTCGAATCGCCATCTCTCCTGGTTAGTGAGAAACTGAACAAATCTTCTGGTGAGGTAGAGGCTAACAACTTGAACATATTGATTATGGTAAGATAAGGTTGATATCTGTGGATATCGGAAATCATATGGTTGTATTGTTTGCTATAATATCAAGTGATTGTTTAGTATAGCTGCAAACCTTAGCTTAATAGCTTAACTAAAATCGAAGCTAAACCATATCTAAAATTTATAAGTTGAGGAACTACTGTAGTAATGCTTTTTATGTAAAATGTTGCTATCCTCTGAGCTCCACCAAATAAGCCTGCATATCCTTGATAGTCTTTTTATTTACTTCCTGTCGGGTAAGTCTAGCTGAGTACAATTGAGTACTCAGGGTTTTATTCCCATTGTTGCAGAAGGAGTAGTCTACTATGCTTATTGCAAGAACTGCTTCACCCCTGCAGGCGAAGAAGATTAGACCTAGGGCAAGGTCGTTATCCATCTTTAGCTTTTGTAAGATGCTATGACATGGTCAGCTGGTGGTACTCATATGTGAACTATGTTGTTTCAAAACTATGTTGATTTCCGCTACTATTACATTTATGTAAAAGACTATGTTGTACTCTGATGTTTTAATTCGGTTGTGAACTTATGTATCATGTGATGGGTTGTTGCTGAATTTGTAAGATCCTTGGGGTATGTTCTGTTTAAAATGTTTGAAATCCTTCGAGATTTCCGGACTACCGGGTTTATATTGGCTCAAGTGTGACTTGATTGCTACTAAATTGGCGATCGTCGTACTTGTGCTCGTATAAATTGGTCAGTTCTGTTACAGCTGCTATACTTGAAGCCGTCAGACCAACCTCCACCGAGGCATCTAAAATAAATGACTCAATCCTCAAAATACCTAAAAAGGATGCCTCTGCTTCTTGTGATGATTTGATTTTGTTAAACTCACCCTCTTGCAACCAAGCTTGTTTTGAGAAAGTGCTTGTAGAACTTGCACACAAGAAGTTGCAATGGAGAATGAGATGCTAAAGCAAGAAGTAGCTCGCCTCACCATGGACTTGACTCAAGCTAATGGCAAGGCAAAGCAAACCCAACCTCATCAAGATAACACCATCAAGGGAGTGAAGAAGCTTGATGAGGGACAAACCATGGTTTTTTATGTTTGTCACAAGGAAGGCCACAAGTCCTATGAGTGCAAGGTGAAGAATGGAGGAACAAAGAAGAAAGAGAAAAGCAAAACAGCAAACAAGCAAGCTCTCCAACACCTACACCAACAAAGTTGACAAGAAGGTCACTACACCATACTTGTTGAATAAGAAGAAAAATGAGAAGGTGGTGGCAATCAAGGTCAACAAGCAAGCCAACAAAGGGGCCAAACGCATCTGGGTGCCAAAAGAAATTATTTCTACTATGAAGAGCACCAAGAAGGTTTGGATCACAAGAGGAAAGTGAGTAGTCAAAGTGACTATGGGGAATTTGGAGACGTGGCAAAGCTTGGGTGCATATCATGGGGTGCATCATAATTGATCATGCCATTGCCAAGTGGGTTAGTGAAGACTATGGACCCAAATTCCCCTCCCATGCTAGGTAACTAGATTTAAATTCTTGCATTTTCAATTAGCATCTAGTTCCTTTATGCCTAGGTGTGCATTTGCATATTTGCATTCCTTGTCTTGCATACACTAGGCACATATTTTGGTAGGCTTGCTCGGTTTCTCTTTTAACCCTTGGAGCAAGTTTACATGAGCTTAATTGTTTAGGAGCATGGCACAGCTTCTTTTAAACTTGAGTATTTTATATGTGCCAAAGACCAAGCTGTAGATGAGACTTCCCTACTTGATCTTAAAAGTCTATGTGCATGTCTCCCACAAGTATTCTATGCTTGTATGCACACGTTAAGGGGGAGCTCTTTATACAACTTGAAGTCTTTGAGACTAACAATCTTTTCAAGTTGATTAAGTGTGTAGTCTCATTGTAAAGATAATGGAGTCCCCGGAGACAAGCACCATGTTCTTTAAGGATAAGTCTTTATATATGATTTCAATTCGATATCTTTCTATGCTTTCTCCACGCATTATATAGATTAATCTCCCATACGCTTTAATTAGCAATTTATGCAAATGCCTTGCCTTCCACCATATGTATGCATACATTTTGGGGGAGCTTAATCTATGTAATGTGAGAGTCAAGTCTTGTGATCAATTCCTGTGGGGGTATAGGCCCATATACCCGCATGGCAATACATGGGCCAAGTCATCCGATCAGGCCGGGACTGCCAAGGACGCGTCATCTACATGTTCTCCTAAAGATCATGTATATCCGCCGAAGACTTGTGTTGGCGCTTCTTAGCGACAGCAGAAAAATCCGCAAGCGCACGGAAGTACCGTTGTAGCACTTCACCCCGAAGTATTCAGGGTATCATATTTTTCCAAAGGAACAGCTTATGTTAGAGGTCTTTAGCTAGTTTACCCTAGAAAAAGGTAGAAGGGATAACTTGGGTGGAGAGGATACACTAAGTCTGGAAACACTAAGTGAAGATGACTTTCCCACTACTTGCTTGCTTCAGGGCCACTGACGCAGCTGGTCTACCAGCCGATACAAGTATCAGTGCTATTCTGCGGCCGAACGTGGGGGAGTTCAGATACGAGTGGATAGGGCTATCACCACCTGCCATCTACCCCTCTGCCCGTGGGCATGCGCAACATACGAAGGTAGACTCCGACTTAGACACCACGTCTACGAAGGCGACTACTACTCTAGCGATGGCCAGGAACTTCCGTCTCTATCAGGAGTCCTCTAACTAGAGCACTTGTCCTAAGAACGAGCGACGATCCCACAAATAAGTAGCTTTGTAAAAGTAACTCACTTAATGGATCAAAACTGAAATGTATCACAAACCTCTTACTTCAAGTAGCAAGATGGTTGTAGAGGTACAAGTTGGATGTGAGAGCCGACAGGTCCGGCACTTCGTCCACCCGAGGGTAGAACTGCTTCGACCCCGCTATCACTTCTCAAGCTTCTATCTCTCTCTCTCTAACCCTATACTAGCCTAGCTAGAAGCTACACTAATGGAAAATGGTGGTACTCCCTTCTTCTTCTCTATTGTATCATGTCCTTCTCATGGAGGGGGTGAGGGCCTCATTTTATAGCTCCACAGGTCGGTTTCGGCGTAGATAAATATGGAAGGAGGTCAAACCGCCTTCAGGGAACCGCCATGAGCATTGTCACTGAAACTGGGCCCGGGAAGTGCCATCTGGGGGGCGGCCGCCCCCGGGGGCGGTCGGTCCTTGGGAGGCGGCAACTGGCCACCGCCTTTGGGTGGTCGGTTGCTCCCTGGGCCTGGGCCTCTCCCGTGGTTACGGATGGATCCCGTTTGATGGTTTGATGGGCTTTTCTCTTTTATTCTTGATTTGCGCCTTTTCTGAATATGTTTTCTAGAAGTGTGCTTTTCGGTGATTTTTATGCATTTCCACGTGTTCGACCTGCAAGTCACATGTGCAACAAAACTCATGGAAAGGTTAGATAAAAACCCTACCTTCTATTTATTTTAGCATTAGAATGATGTTATATTTTGGTTGTTAAGGACCGCCAACAACTCCCCCACACTTGGTCCTTTACTCGTCCTCGAGTAAAGTGCTGAGGACCAAATGGATTCATTTTCCTTATTCATAAAGATCTGCATACAGTTTATTCCAAACTTCACCTAGATTTTTGAACTTCAATGTGTCTACCAAATTATCTTGAGTAATTGCAAAATGGGATAGTCTGGATTCAAGTCTGCTTAGTTTGTCCATGCGTAGAAACTTGGGTATTTGCAAGGTTTTGAAAATCATAAGAATAGCTTGTGTTCCTTGAATGATTCTCTCAAATCGCTCATGTATGTAAGTGGTTCCTTACCAAGGCATAAAAATAATGCCTTCACATGGTTATCCTACCTCTAAAAAGGCTTATCTGGAGTTTTAGGAAGGAATGTAAATGATGAGGCACACTTACCCTGCATATGTTGTCGAGTCAAACCTCAGACCGTACCGGAGGGAGTGCGTCATACTCTTAGATCAGAATGTGCATGTGTGTGGAGAATATGAAGGTGGAAACCTAATTCTAAATCTTTTTGATACCCTATGCATCATGATTCTCCTTTTTGAAAAAGACAAGATATGGACTATAGGAACTTCATCACTATTTATATATATATATATATATTTTGAACGGGTATTTGGAATCATCCTTCCCGTTTATTTTCTGATGCCCCTTGGCACAGATTCTCTCTTTTATATAGCATAGCCTCATATCTTTTATTGGCATAAGACATATTTTGAATGAGGAGATATCATGATGGATGAGTAAAGTTTTTGTATCAAGAGTGCGTGTTTGTTTGGATAAAAACAACACTTTTATTTGGTGGAGGTAAACTGCACAACTCCTAGTGTAAGAGTTGGCATATTTTGGTGGGTGTATGTGGATTCTGATCTTGGGAGCATGAAACATCTCTCAACAGCACAAAATTTGACCAAACTCAACACAAAGTAAATGGCATATGTGGAAGGTTTCATCATAAAGAATCATATATGGCCTTGGTAGGTATTTGTTAATCATTCAAGGAACATGCTAATTGAATTTTTGTAAAAATCAATCCCAAGTACTTTGCAAGAACGAGTAAGCATCATGTCATCCGGCTATATCTCATTTGTCAATTACTTAGATAAAAAGGGGTCCCTAAATGGTGTTCATAAATCTTGTAGGAATATTAGCAAGGAATAAAAAGTATGCAAACATTCTGAACACAGGAAGACATGTTTGATGGAGTATGAAGGGGACATCATTCTTTAAATTTTATTTTTTAAAACTTTTTTAATTAGGGAGAGAGGGGAGATGTTTGCACAAACCAAATTTGATTTTTGTTCTTGTGCAGTTTAACTTTGAAGAGTTCTTCCCCCCACACTTGTTTTCTTTCCTGTTTGGTTAGTCACAATATATAGAGAAAACAAGTGTGCAATATATAAAGATAAAAAAAACTTCTTTTCCATTAATAAATCAAATAGGCACATTACATTGAAAGGGGACATGATTGGAAAATAAAAGATCATGAAGAGGAAAAAATGTGTGCCTAATTATTTGTGTAGCAGGAGCGTTCTAAAGATATTTAGAGAATGTGCTCAACTCCTGCTGCTTTAGCGATCCTGCGCAGCTGCTCTCCATAGCCGCGGCGCATCTCATCTAGTTCATCTCTAAGTCCTTTCATGCTAAGATGAGCCTCGGCTATGCGGGCTTGTGCCTTTTCAACATTTAGGCGCGTGCTCTTGATGCACGATGGTTGGGCCTTTGGAAGGCTTTTCATCCTCACTATCGCTAAAGAATCCCTTAGGCTGCCGTCTAATAATTTTCCTAAAGACTATGTGCCTGGCGCCTGAGGTTTCGGCAGAGGGTGTAGGTTTCTTAGAAGGTGTTTCGCCTCTGCGGAAAAGGCCTTTAGCGTACCCTCCATCAGGTTTGCGCACTCCCCTAATGGTGTAAGAATGAATGTCTTTAGTGGGAGACGACACAGAGGGTAAACTGGATGAAGAGGGCATCACGGCAGCATGCTTGCTAAACCCGCTACTACTAGGGGCCTTCCTCTTGAGGCATAAAATGCCGGTAGTTGGTCGGGCAGCAATACTCTTCTTCTTGGCACCTCCTTTAGGTGCACGGGAACGTGCCGTGGACTTCAAGCTTGAAATGTTGCTAACATCATTGGTTGATGGGGGTAGAAAGGCTAGCGGCTTCTCCACTATGGCATGAGCTTCTTCTCTCATAAAAGAGCTCTCTTGATAGGGAACTATGTCTAGGTTGGCAATGGAGCCGGGAGCTTGGATCAGTGAGAGAGCATAGCTAGACATGGTCACGGCTTGCAACTGGAAGAGCTTCGCAACTTTTATGAGAGGAAGAAGAGAATGGTTTGGTGTGAAGAGAGGAGAGGCCTTTGAATTGCTTTTATAGGTTCTACCTAGGTTTCTGTTGAGGAAATGATCTGATCGTAACCAGAGACACGATACTGGAGCAATCACAAATAGGTACGAAAAAGATCGATGATATTTGAGCTGGCTGGGGGGGCGGTCGGTCCCCTAGGTCCACCTGCCAGCCTCTTCCTTTTTCCTACGTGTCTTGCTGATTGAGTACATCTCTATCCCAGTTACGATCAAGTGTGATGCAGAGGATATCAAAGTGATTGAGTGTAAATTTGATATGTGAAAATATCTCAATATTACACTATCATGCATTTATGAGAGAATATACCTATGATCAAAAGGATTTCTTGTAAATGAAAGGAAAGATCATAGGGGCTTTTTTGGGTATTTCATAAATGCAACACTATTGCTCTACATCCATCTATTTATTTATAAAATAGTTAAAGTATAATAAATGTTTATTTATATATATATATTTATTTATTTATTTATTATTATTATATATATATATATTTTTTATAAGTTTTTAATGAACTCTTTAAAGGATATTATGTTTATTTCATCAATGAAATTCAGTTTGGGTTCAAGGAATACCTTGAGACGTTGGCCATTTACCTTATGGATGTTATCGTCATTGTATTTTATTGTGATTGCTCCATGTGACGATATGTTGATGATGGTGTAAGGTCCGTCCCATTTACTTCTGAGCTTGCCTTTCCTGAACAATTTGACTCTTGAATTGAAGAGCAGAACTTTGTCGCCTATCTTGAATTCTTTGTGTTGAATTCTTCAATCATGCCATCTCTTTGTTCGTTCTTTAGTAGAGCTTGGCACTATGATAGGCCTTTTCTCGCCATTCTTTGAGTTCTGCTATTTGTTTCTGCCTATTTTTACTAGCTGACTTGAGATCCATGTTCCAGGTTTTAATTGCCCAGTGAGCTCTATGTTCAAGCTCAACAAGCAAATGGCAACTTTTCCCATAGATCAGCTGATATGGTGACATCCCGATGGGGGTTTTGTAAGCTGTCCTATATGCCCAAAGCGCATCAGGTAGCTTATCTTTCCATCCTCTTCCCATCCTGTTCATTGTTTTCTGAAGGATGTTTTTAATTTGTTTGTTCGAAGTTTCGGCTTGTCCACTGGTTTGGGGGTGATAAGGAGTAGCTATGTTGTGCTTGGCTCCCTATTCTCGCAGGAATGCTCTGAAAGTTTTGTCTATGAAGTGTGAGCCCCCGTCGCTTATCACCATCCTAGGTGTTCCAAAGAGAGGGAAGATCACTTCATGAAACATCTTTCTTGCATGTTTTGCATCCGCTGCTCGACAAGGTAGCGCTTCGACCCACTTCGAGACATAGTGAACTACCACGAGGATGTACTCACAGTCTCCCGACTTTTGGAATGGTCCCATGAAGTCAATGCCGCAGACGTCGAAGACTTCTATTTGGAGGTTGAAATGAAGGGGCATGGCGTTGCGGGAGTTGATATTGCCTTGCAGCTGACATTGTCGACACCTTCGAATGAATTCTTTGGTGTCGTTATACATTGTTGGTCAATAGAATCCGCACTACTAAATTTTGGCTTGTGTGCGGAAAACTCCATAATGGCCCCCGTATGGTGCTGCATGACACCTCTCAATGATTTGTGCACCCTCGGCAGTAGGCACGCATCTTCTCAACAGTCCATCGGCACAAACCCGGTATAGGTAGGGTTCATCCCACAGGTGACGTCTGCTTTCATATTCTAGCTTCTTTCTGGACTCGCCTGGGGGTACATAACCTGAAACCATGTAGTTCACAATATTTGCATACCATGGGTTTGTGTTGGTGACCATGAGGAGCATGTCGTCGCGTACGAAGTCATTGATCTCCTATTCCTGCATGTTAGTGACTTGCATACGCGAAAGATGGTCGGCAACAGTGTTTTGTACTCCTTTTTTATTTTTTATTTCAATATCAAATTCTTGTAATAACAAGATCTAGCGGATCAAACGAGGTTTAGCATCTTTCTTGGTGAGCAGATATTTTAAAGCAGCATGATCCATATAAATAATTATCTTTGCTCCTACCAAGTAAGATCTAAATTTATCAATAGCAAAGACTACTACAAGGAGCTCCTTCTCGGTTGTGGCATAATTAAGCTAAGGTCCTGTTAGAGTCTTGCTAGCGTAGGCGATCGCATGATGCTTCTTATCTTTGGTTTGGCCCAGGACTGCACCAACAGCATAGTCACTAGCATCACACATGATCTCGAAGGGTAGCGTCCAATCCGGAGGTTGGATGCTGGGCGCAGAGATGAGTGCTTTCTTGATGGTTTCAAAAGCTTTTAAACACTCATCCGTGAACTCAAAAGGTACGTCTTTTGCTAACAGGTTAGTCAAGGGTCTGGCGATTTGTGAAAAATCTTTGATAAAACGCCTGTAGAACCCTGCATGGCCTAGAAAGCTTCGGATCCCTTTGATGTTCACAGGAGGAGGTAGTTGCTCAATAACTTCTATTTTTGCCTTATCTACTTCTATTCCCCTTTCGGACACTAAATGTCCAAGAACAATGCCTTCACGGACCATGAAATGGCACTTTTCCCAGTTATGTACCAGGTCCTTCTCTTGGCATCTTTGCAAAACTTTGTCCAAATTCTCGAGGCAATGATCAAAAGTTTTTCCATAGACTGAAAATCATCCATGAAAACTTTCATGATCTCCTCAATCATTTCTGAGAAAATAGACATCATGCAGCGCTGGAATGACGCGGGTGCATTGCAAAGTCTGAATGACATTCTCCTATATGCATACGTTCCATACGGGCATGTAAACGTTGTTTTGCTTTGGTCGTCGGGATGGATCGGGATTTGGTGATAGCCAGAATACCCATCGAGGAAACAAAAGAAAGAATGTTTTGCCAACCGCTCCAACATCTCATCGATGAAGGGCAGTGGGAAATGATCCTTTCGTGTTGCCGCATTGAGTTTTCTATAATCAATGCACATCCTCCATCCCGTGACGGTACGTTGTGGAATGAGCTCGTTTTTAGCATTCTCAACTACCGTCATTCCTCCTTTCTTGGGAACCACTTGGATGGGACTAACCCAGTCACTGTGTGGTACGGGATAAATAATCCCGGCGTGAAGAAGTTTGAGGACTTCCTTCTTCACGACTTCCCTCATCGCATTATTGAGCCTACGCTGTAGTTCGCGTGAAGGAGTGCTGGCAGGGTCAATAGGGATGTGATGGGTACAGAGTGTTGGGCTAATCCCCTTAAGGTCCTGTAATGAATACCCGAAGACCGATCTATATTTTTCTAAAATGGAAATAAGTCTTTTTGTCTCCTTGTCTGAAAGTTTATCGCTAATAATGATGGGAGTGCTTTTGTTGCCATTTAGAAAAACATAACGTAATCCTTCCGGCAACGTTTTTAGCTCAACGGGAGGTGGTGTCAGCACTTCCTCTTTAGGAAGGTCAAAAGTCTCCCTGGTGTCTTCCTCTTCTTCTATAAAGAAGTTAGCATCCTTTTCCAAGGATGACTCAGGGGGTTCAAAGGGGGAAACCGACATAACCTCCTCGGGCAAGGTAGGACAGGGGAGAGGGTCTGCCATCGAGTTTTTAGCTCGATGAAAAGGTATGGAATAATCAATCCTCCCCTGCTTAACATTCAATTCCCCTGTTCTTGTTGCATTGGAGAGAAATTTCTCCAGGGGATGCCCGATCAGCACGCTGAAGTCTACATCGTCAAAGATGTGAAAATCTAAAGTTAAGACAACATCATCGTGCTAAATTTTGACGTTGTGAACCAACCCTTGTCCTAGCTGACAAGTACGCGAGCTGTTTCTCATGGACAGGGTCATAGGAGCAAAATGTCTATCATTCAGATGAGTGTGTGCAAAGGTTGTGGACATCAGATTTGCTCCTACCGTGGGGTTGTACAACATCTCCACCCAATCATCCTGGATTTTGCAACAGATGATTCGCGAAGGAGGGCAAATTTGAATTACTTCAGATGAAGACTCCCTTTCATTTGTCCATTCGTCGCTCATGATAGCCGTCAACTCCCTAATGGATTCCTTTAAAGAATCGAGGCAAGGTTTTGGAGTGACAGGGACATGTGTGCTTTTTCTGTATGCATACTTCGAGACATTCCCATAATCATCGAAGAAGTCGTCATCGAAGTATGGATGGCCTGAAGGTTGGAGACCTTCCTTCGGATCTTCTGGTTCGGGTGAGGATGTCTCTATAGGTATTGACAGTTCAGCCTCGGCCGAAGAGATTTCCTCATGACACAGCTTTGGCTCTACATGGAGGGGTTCTAATGGAGGAGTATTCTCTAGAATGCAATCTAGAAGGGCCTCTCCTTCGGCCGTGGTTTTGTGTGTGAACGACCCTCCTGCGGCTATGTCAAGATGTAGGGCAGATTCCTTGCTAAGTCCTACCCAAAAGTGCTGTAGGAGCACGTGGTTGGGAATAGACAAGTCTGGGTCAGATTTTGTTAAAATTGTAAATCTTTCCCAAGCTGCACGTATGGATTCCTTCTCATCGTGTTCGAAGTTGAGAATCTCTTGACGTAGGGCAGCGATTCGGGATATAGGGAAGAATGCTATACAAAACTTGTTTCACAATTCCTCCCAATCACCAGCTACCTTCCCTACATTGAGGGCGTACCATTGTTTCGCTCTCTCATCAAGCGAGAAAGGAAACAATTTCCACCGCATTGTTTCGTGTGACATGCCAGCAATTGTTAGGCATGCACAGAGCTGCTCAAACTCCCTTAGGTGGTGATATGGATTTTCATAATCTAATCCTGAGAAGGTTTGTTCCCGAACCATGGCTATAAAAGCTGGGCGGAGTTCATAACTCGAAGCTATGATTGGCTTCGCGGATTGTGGAGGTTCAACGAACTCGCCCTTGGTAGCAGAAAGTTTGAAAATGGTGGGTTGCTCCATTGGAACAAAAGAGGTAAAAGAAAAGAAGGGTAAAAACAAAGGATACACGGGCAACTAGGTTCGGAGACTAAAAACGACAACCGTTCCCCGGCAACGGCACCAGAAATGCTTGTTGGCGCTTCTTAGCGACAGCAGAAAAATCCGTAAGCGCACGGAAGTACCGTTGTAGCACTTCACCCGGAAGTATTCAGGGTATCGTATTTTTCCAAAGAAACGGCTTATGTTAGAGGTCTCTAGCTAGTTTACCCTAGAAAAAGGTAGAAGGGATAACTTGGGTGGAGAGGATACACTAAGTTTGGAAACTGTAAGTGAAGATGACTTTCCCACTACTTGCTTGCTTCAGGCCCACTAACGCAGCTGGTCTGGCAGCCGATACCAGTATCAGCGCTATTCCGCGGCCGAACGTGGGGGAGTTCAGATACGAGTGGACAGGGCTGTCACCACCTGCCACCTACCCCTCTGCCCGTGGGCGCGTGCAACATACGAAGGTAGACTCCGACTTAGACACCACGTCTACGAAGGCGACTACTACTCTAGCGATGGCCAGGAACTTCCGTCTCTATCAGGAGTCCTCTAACTAGAGCACCCGTCCTAAGAACAATCGACGATCCCACAAACAAGTAGCTTTATAAAAGTAACTCACTTATTGGATCAAAACTAAAATGTATCACAAACCTCTTACTTCAAGTAGCAAGATGGTTGTAGAGGTACAAGTTGGATGTGAGAGCCAACAGGTCCGGCACTTCATCCACCCGAGGGTAGAACTGCTTCGACCCCACTATCACTTCTCAAGCTTCTATCTCTCTCTCTAACCCTATACTATCCTAGCTAGAAGCTACACTAATGGAAAATGGTGGTACTCCCTTCTTCTTCTCTATTGTATCATGTCCTTCTCATGGAGGGGGTGAGGGCCTCATTTTATAGCTCCACAGGTCGGTTTCGGCATAGATAAATATGGAAGTAGGTGAAACCGCCTTCAGGGAACAGCCATGAGCATTGTCACTGAAACTGGGCCCGGGAAGTACCATCTGGGCGGCGGCCGCCCCTGGGGGCGGTTGCTCCCTGGGCCTGGGCCTCCCCCGTGGTTACGGATGGATCCCGTTTGATGGTTTGATGGGCTTTTCTCTTTTATTCTTGATTTGCACCTTTTCTGAATATGTTTTCTATAAGTGCGCTTTTCGGTGATTTTTATGCATTTCCACGTGTTCGACCTGCAAGTCACATGTGCAACAAAACTCGTGGAAAGGTTAGATAAAAGCCCTATCTTCTATTTATTTTAGCATTAGAATGATGTTATATTTTGGTTGTTAAGGACCGCCAACAACTTGGCAGACAAGGAAATAGCCTTTCTAATATCTAGCCGATTAGTTTCCTTGTTCGGCTAGGATTGTAATCTGATATGTATGGTAAAACCGACTTGTAACCCTGCCCCCAGACTATATAAGGTGGGCAGGGGATCCCCTCAATTCATCTCATCTATTAGCAATACAATACAACAACACACAGGACGTAGGGTATTACGCCTCGCTGCGGCCTGAACCTATATAAATCTCGTGTCTCACTCTTCCAGCGTATTCTTGCTCGTCTCAGGCGCACCTTCACCAATCAATCTACTACCTTGGGCATACCCCTCTGTAGACTATCGCCGGCATTCCATCGACAGTTGGCGCGCCAGGTAGGGGGTGTGCTTCCTGATCCATGGCGAACAAGGTGATTTTTTCAAGCTCCATCGAGCTCCCAACGCCGGGCTAGATCTTCACGGTGGGATCCATCATCGGACTTGGCGGTGAAGGAAAGATCCTGGATGCGGCCCAGATCGCATCTACCCCGACTCCTCCAGCGACCTCCCCCAGGCAGGAAAGCTGCCACGCTACATCCGGAAGACCATCGACAACGACGACCTGATCAGATCCATAGATCAGGTCTCCCAAGGGTTGTCCGATAGTCTCCAGATCTTGGAATCGACTGCAGACCGCTTTCAGCGTCCATCGATGGTGCGATGACCTTCTCCGCTCCGCTAGGACATGACTTTGGCCAGCACCACCACTCCTTGGGGACGCATCGTTGAGATGCGACCTTGAGCAGCCACGGTTCTGAAGGCCTTAGACCACGACCTTCTGAGTGGCTATATGCTGTTCGGTCTGCGGAACGCGGCCTCCAGTCTCACGTATCTACTACGCTCCTCCGACCACACCTTCTCCGATCACGTCGGCACCAGCTCCAGCTTCATCATCGCTGACAACGACTGCTTTGACCCGGACGACGTGGAAGGAGGCGATCTCACTGATCTGCCCCCTCCCACTGGTGGGTTCATCGACAGCCCTGTCCTCGCCATCAGCAACGACAGCGCTCCTCCCCCGAATGAAACTGAAGAGGCCCGAGCAGCCCGCGAAGGGAGAAACGCCCACCGAAGACGGCGTCGCGAGCTACAAGCCGAGGCAAGGAAGGCCACCGTGCGGAACTTAGAGCCAGAATTAGATCTGGTCGGCATGCATCAGGTCTACAAGACCCCAAGTGTAAACGTCGCCGTCACGATAGAGGAGGCCAAAAGACTGGCACCGACACCTGAAGTGGAGCGCCTTATGGCTAATCTCCAGGCAGCCCAAGTCCAGATCAACGAAGAATGCCAGTTACCACCTCCATCGCACTCCACTGCGTTGGCTACCGAGATTATTCACGATGGTGTTGGTCATTCCCGTGGTGGCTGGAGACGTCATCGCCAAGATGGTGACCAAGAGGTGAATCAGTCCGACCTCCGTGAAAAGTTAAAGACCAGGGATCTCCGGGGGCGCATCGAGAATCGGAGGGAAGCTAGGCACTCAGCAGAGACCGAGCGCTGCAAGGAATGTGATGAAGCACACGGCCCTCCGGTCAATGACAAAAATGCTCCTAGACTCCCCTTCACGGCAGAACTCTAGGCGGTACGCTGGCCGCCGAACTTCAAGGTCGTTGGCGTCGAAACCTATGACGACACCGCTGATCCCACCAAATGGCTTACTGTCTACGAGATCGCAGTCAAAGCTGCCGGGAGGAACTCCGATGTTATGGCGAATTACTTGCCTATTATGCTCAACGCATCCGCCAATAATTGGCTGCTGAGCCTGAAGACGAACTCCATCGACACTTGGGACCAGCTGAGGGAGCAGTTCATCAACAACTACAGTGCCACCTGCAAGCAGCCTGGCACAAAGTTTGGTCTTGAGAAGCTCCAGTAGGCATGGCGAGAATCATTGCGGGATTATATTTGGCACTTCTCAGAGACCAGAAACAATATTCCAAGTGTCATGGATGTTGAAGCCATCTCCGCTTTCATACGTGACCTCCGACCGGATGAAGAGCTCCAGAGGAAGCTATACCGCAGCAGACCAAAATCCATCGCCGAGATGCTGCGCATTGCCAACAAGTACGCCAAGGAGAGAGAGGCGGCCCACCACTCCGTTCATAGCCGCCTCCAATTCCCTGACCCCACGAAGACACCGACCGCCGATCTGATTGGCGCCATGATGACCGAGGAGCCCGGCGAGACCACCACCGCGGCGAGCGTGATCGCTGCGACCAACATCGCTCCGATCGACGTCGCCACGACGAACCGGAAGGCTCCAAGGCTGGAGAAAGGCGTCGCCATTACGAAGTCTACAACGCTCCGACCAGCCCCGAAGCACAACTATGAAGAGGCTTACGACAAGCTCCTCGATAGTCTATGCCCCATCCACAAGTTCCACAAGCATACTATGAGAGAATATTATGGCTTCTCTAGGGCGTTCCAAGAAGAAGACAAGAAGAGGGCTCGCATAGAGTCCGAGAGAGACAAGCGCGATGACAATAACGACCAGCCTCTAGGCTTCACTGAAGCTCACCGAACAGTCTCCACGATCATTGGTGGCCGCATAGCCATGGAGTCGAAGATAGAGCAGAAGCTCGTCGCTAGACGTGTCAACTCCGTCGCCAACCATGACGCCTCTGTAACACCCCAGGTGTTAGTCACGAGCTAACCAACGAGTGTGGACCTAATCGAGTTATTTCAATCAATGATCCTAATCACTATTTCATATTCATCTCCATCTACCTTGATCATTGGAGAAGTTGCATGAAGATTTAAATCGGATAGTCACATGAGATGACAAGCCCTCTGCTTGATTGGATTGCAGGACTACGTGAACATGAGCATGCAAAGCCAACCAAACCTTGCAACCTTGCCCAAACAACTCTATTTGAACTCTACAACAAAAGTCATGAAGGACTCATGTTGAGCAAATGCCAAGAAAATACCTTTATTGGCCTAAACATCTACTTTGAGCTCTCTAATTACATTAGTTTGACCAAAGTGAAAATATTATTTTGGAGCAAGATATGAAGTTTGACCCAAAATAAAGGTTTAAGATCTTTTGGAATAGAACAATTGTTATTTTTGGACCAACTCATGATTCAATCTCTAAGTGCCTCAAACAGTGGAATCAAGTTTGGTAAAATCCTGATTTCAGCACTCAAATAATTCTAAGTCCGAAATCAGCCCATATTGCATTGATGTTTCGTGTTCTACAAATTTTATCAAGCAACTTGAGTTGGACCCAAAATAAAAGTTGTCTCAAACTCTTTGGAGCACAACATATCAAAATTTTGGTTTCATCCGAGTTCGTTTGACAAGGTTTGCCACTCGATCTTTGATCGTAATTAAGATGTTGACAACATCAACTTCGGGCTTAATTACACACTAATCCAGTTATCAAACGGCCGAGCAACCTTAACCACTCTTGTAGATCAAGCCGAGGTGAACAACTTTGCCTCTTGCTCCCAGGTCCGAATCTTGACCAAATATGCCGAAAACGGCTCCCAAAGCGCGTCAGAACCACACCCGCCACCTGTTCGGCGAAATGGCGACGTGGCGCCCGAGCTCTATCCGTGCCCCCACCATTGCAGCTCGCTTGAGCTCTTCTCCCTCTCGCTTCTAGAGCACGAAATGGACAGAGGGCTCCCCCATCTCGCCCTCCACCCATTCCTCTCCCAATCGGTCGCTCTCCCACTCTCTCTCTGCCCTCTCCCCCTCGCCGGCGCGAGCGCGCAGAGCGCCACCGCCATGGCCGAGCGGAAGCTCTGCGGGCGCCGTGTGCTCCTCGCCTTCGCGTCTCCCTGTCGTAGGTTTGAGGTCGCCACCGGCTCCGAGAGCATCGGTTCCCTCACCGCCCTTTTGAGCTCCTTCCCCGGCCGTTTTCGTCGCCGTAGCGGCTTCGCTGCCGAGGCCGTCGCCACCGGCCGCCTCCCTGCAGGCCACGGCCAGCCATGGGCGGGTACAGCGCGCCGCGGCCGCCTGCGGCTAGCCAGGGCAGGGCACAGCGTGCCGCCGCCGGCCTGCTGCTGCTGCTGTCGGCCAGGGCAGGGACGAGCCCTCCCTCTCCTCCCCAGCGCCCGACTTCTCCATTCTCTGCTCTGTTCGATCGAGCAAAGGAAGAAGAAGACTCCCTCTCTGTGGATGACAAGTGGGCCCCACGGTTTCTAATGTGCAGCAAAAATTTACAGGATTTGTGTTGTGTTTGAAAATCCATATCTAGCTCTAGGAAACTCCGAAAATTGTGAAACTTGTTTTGTTAGATTCATGATAAAGTGCTTTGCATGCTAGATCTAGAATATATGATATGTTATTTGTGTTGTTGTGTTGTAGAAAATAGTTTTTAAAAAGTGGTTTAGGGAATCAATTAACTTGCTTTTGGCCATAATTGGAGAAATATATGTCCAATAATTGTGATTCCAATTTTGTTAGTCTTCCCATGACATGCACCAACTTATTGATATACAAAACTTGCAGGTTGTTTACTGTTTTATTGGTGCTTCACATTAATCTTGTTAAATAGGAAATAAATGGTTGAATTTCTTGTTATTTTTGTAACTAGAGTTGTATTGCTCCAAATGGCATGAAAATTTAATTGTAGACTCTCTGTATGATGTGTAATGTATGGTTAAAATTTCATGATTTATGGTGCATGTATGACTGAGTTGTTGGTTTATCTTCTTTGGTGCATATTAAGTAGATTTAAATACATTATAAATAATATATTATGGTAAAAATAGAAAATGGTGTTCCACTACCTTTGTATGATATTGTGTTAGCCTGAGAATCAATAATATGGCCATGTTGTTTCAGAAAATGTTGAGTTTCATATTTAACTTGCTCTCCAATGCTTTATTGCATTATGGATTTGTTTATTTTGTAATAATTAACCTGAGCACGTAATATTTGAACCTTGGTCATGAATTGTAATCAACTAACTCTCATAAAAATTTAGGATCCATTTGACATGTTTACCATATGACTTAAATAATTAAATAATAGGCTTTTATGTAATAGTTAATGAAAGTTTAGAGTTAAATGGGCACATGCATGTATTGTTATGATCTTCTTGTTGTGTTTTAACCTGAGCTAAATATTGCACGATCATGTTATGATGGTTGGGGCTGTATCAAAAGCTCATGTGCATATGTATTCTTGGGTGGAAATCAAATAAAGACTTGTTTTGCATATGTGCTGAAATGGCTGCAGGAGCAGTCCCTATTGTTGTGATGTTTTACACATGAAAATAATGTTGCATGTAAATATGTTCTATACGAAAGCTGTAGCTAACTTCATTGTATAGCTTGTCCTAAATTTTCTTGGTCATAGGCCTAATAGTTTAGGAGTTATGGCTTTTGGATGACTGCTGTCAGGTTTTGCCAATTTTCTATCTAGATCTGATTGATTGCATTATTTGACTGAGTTATGTTTTGAATCACTTCTTGGTGATAACAGAGAAGTTGTAGTGCTTTTCCTATAGTTTCTAAATTGTCTAGGATCATCCCTTTTGGTGGTCTAAATCTCTAGTTATGATTGTTTGAGTTGGGAGGACAGAATCTGTCCAAGTCTGGACAGAGCTGTCTTCTTTGTGTTGTTTGACCTTTATATGAATTAAATCATCTGAAGAGGATAATACCAAAGTTGTAGAAAATTTCGATCGCTTTCCAGAAAAGCTTAGATCACCCTGGTTGAATGTATATAGCTTCAGTTATGGTTAAATCTTGTGCTTGCTGTCCTGCTGTCCTTAAACTGCATATGTGAGATTATGATTGCTTTCATGTTGCCTTGCTTGGTGGCATTGTTAGCTCATGGTTCAGTGATGCTAGATTAACATGTCTTGTATTACTTTCTCTTATTCATACATGTGTATTGTGCATCTCATTTAGGTACGATAGATGATGAACACGTGGAGTGAAGGACATGATGATGGAACTAACCACAAGACAGTGTGGTGGACTAATCACGAAGGTGGAAGGACTAATCGAGTGCTTGGATGGGAAATGCTCGTCGAACAAGTGTCATCTAACAAACACTAACTTAGTGCTGAACCCCAGGCAAGCCCCGGAGCATCTCTAAGCCTCCGCCTATCTCTTTTTATAAATGCACCGGTCTTTATTAAATCGTATGTTTGTGCATTTAAGTATAGGAGTTGGTTTGAAACCGTTGCTGCATATCTACCTTGTCTACTATATATGTGAACCTGATACTATTACTAGATAGGTGACCGATCTTATGCTTAGCCCTGCTTAGACCGGTAGAAGTCGGGTGATTTCCTGTCATCTGCGAGAAAGTCGGGTGATTTCCTGTCATCCGCGAGTGTAGGTGGTGACTAACGAGATCCACATGGTTGGCTATATGTGTCACCATGCCACAATGAAATAATGAGAGAATCAAGGCTAGGTAGCGGGGAGCTGCATGACATGGGTCATGTTGACTTCGGTGCTGCTTGCGGCCGACTAGGACTGAGGTCACCAGACATCAGTTGAGATTGAAAGACGTCGTCACATAGCTGGCCGGATAAGTCATTCCGACCGCGAAGCCGAGTATTTCTTTCTGAGCCGGGAATTGGGTATGATAAGGAAGACATATGCTGGAGGTAGGAAGGATGTGCGGAGACACCATCTTACCAAGGGCAGGTCAGGGACCTGATGCATCCTGGAAGTGGGTTTGTCTCTGAGAATATGGGCCCCTCCAAGCCCGCGATACATTATGACTCAGAAAGATTTAACGGTGACCCAAGAAGCAGTGGCTCGGCTGACAGGGTTTGTGATTGGCATATTTGCCAGCTAGTACAATCGATTCGAATCGCCATCTCTCCTGGTTAGTGAGAAACTGAACTGATCTTCTGGTGAGGTAGAGGTTAACAACTTGAACGTGATTATTGGTGAGATGAGGAAGATATCTGTGGATATCAGAAATCGCTATGGTTTATTGATTGCTATAATATCAAGTGATTGCTTAGTATAGCTGCAAACCTTAGCTATAATAGCTGAACTGAAATCGAAGCTGAACAATATCTAAAATTGATAAGTTGAGGAATTATTGTAGCAATGCTTTTTATGCAAATTGTTGCTATCTTCTGAGCTCCACCAAATAAGCTTGCATATCCTTGAGAGTCTTTTTATTTACTTCCTGTCGGGTAAGTCTAGCTGAGTACAATTGAGTACTCAGGGTTTTATTCCCAATGTTGCAGGAGGAATGCTTGGTTGACTAAAGAGTTACTTCTATCCTTCGGGAGAGGAAGACTAGACCTTGGGCAAGGTCATGTTATCTGTCTCATCTATGTTGCTGTGACTGGTCGGTACTTGGCACTGTATTATGAAATTAGGCTTATGTAAAACGATTTCGTTTTCGCTATTGAACTTTTATGTAAAAGTTTATCTTGTACTCTGATGTATTTGAAATATGTGCGAATCTATGTATCATGTGTATGTGTACTGCTGAGTTTCTGCGATCCTTGGGGTATGTACTATGTAAATGTTTGAAATCCTTCGAGATTTCACGGACTACCGGGTTTATATTGGCTCAAGTGTGGCTTGATAGCTGGGAAAACAGCTGTCGCTGTACTTGTGCTCGTATAAATTGGTCGGTTCTGTTACAGTTGGTACCAGAGCAAAAATTCAGCATGTACCATCACATGAGTATTTAAAAATAAAAAGTTTTGAGTTTGCAAAATTAAGTACCAACTTATAGCTATATATAGGTGTTTTAAACAAATGGTTTGAACAAACTAAGTGTGCCAAGGACCAAGTCTTATAGCCCATATTAGGATTATTAGGTGGCTTATTTAAGTACTAATTTGGGGAAATTGCATCATGTTTCTATTTGCGGTTCATTTGGTTTTATCGTGCGGATAATTATGAACTGTCGGTTTCTTATTGCTTCTTATGGGCCAATGTGCCACGTCGAATGAGGTAAGGTGAGATGTGAGTGTACGATCGAACAACCGTCGATCTATGGTGAGTGTTTATGGTTACTGAAGTGAGTACATGTGATTCATATGTGTACTTATGGAAGTATGACGGAGTAATTACTTTCTTAGGGTCGCAAGTGCTCATGGGAGCATTTGCAGCAAAAAGTGCTTCTTATTGCCATGCATACATGTGGGGTTGGGCTGAAATGAATCTTCTGCAGGTACGCTAACCTCGAATGCGTATATGGTAGTTAACGACTAGCTATATACCGAGAGAGTACGTAGGTTATGCCACCGACTTAGAACGTATTTGCCATGTTATATAGGCAACTAAGTGAGAACGAATAGGACGAGCATGCATCATGATTGTTGCATCATGTGATTGTTGCTTGTTGCATAAGTATGCTTCTTCTCACCCTTGTTCTTCGTTGTCTGAATAGCCTTATTAAGTTTACAACTTGTGTTGCCTCTCTTCCTTGTTTGTTTTGAAATCATAAGAGTTTAGCAACCTTTAAGTAGCCTCTATAAGTATTTCTCAACCATAAATCTTGTTAGAAGTTAAACTAATTCTGCCTGTAGGCTTTTCATTTGGTACAATAGACCCACCTGAGTTTTCTCTTAATGCTAGCCTATGGTTGTCATATGTTCTTGTTCAAGATCTATGAAACCATGCCTGCATTTTCTTTCATCTAAAGCCTTATCCAAATCCTATCTGGAGTGTCTCCTCTAGTCCTTCTAGATGTCATGATGATAGCTTGATCTCTATTAAATTAGATCTTATAATCTTTTCTTTGGAAATCAGGTTATGCCCAATCAATCACATCTACAGATGATTTTATCCAATCTGTTCCTTGTTTCCAGCAGTCATCTCCACATCTAGAGAATGTTTAGATTTCATTCAGCAAGGCTTGCCTACATCATGTTCATTGGAGTCTTTGCCCAAATCCTTGATTTGAACCTCTTCTCAGCTTACCCAGAAGTTTCCTTGTAATCTTTTCATTATGGATCATGTTACGGTTTTATCAATTTAATCTCACAAATCATGTATTGAATCTGCCCCAAGATTAAGTTGTTTTCCAAATCTCTCTAAAGGCCTAGCAATGTTGATCATTAAGAGTCTCCTAGTACTAATTAATGGTACACAAGCTCACGCCATTGGATGGTCTGAAGGTTTCTTGATAGATGCGACATGCATGTGGAATTATAGAATCTCATGTTAATTATTCTTGGTAGCTAACCTATAATTCTCTTATGCCATGTTTCTATCTAGACCCTTTCCTTGTTACTCACTTGAAGGAAACCATCTTGTGTGAGTTAAATCTCTCCTTCCCCATTTTCCTTGTATTCTTTCTGTATGAATCATGATGTTTGTCAACTCAACCTATGATTGTTGTATATAGTTGGTTCATGAGACATCTGGTTGTCTATGGTTATCTTCTTCACAAGATGCTTGTCAATCTTTGTCTCATGATTTTCCCTCCTTCTATCTAATCTCTTGTAAATCATGGGTCGGGTAATCTCCATACTAGACACATGGAAACCACGTGGGACTGAAGCAAAGCCTCATGTACTGCTATTTTGGCAACTAATATGTCTTCTAACTCATGTTTTCATTGCCAAATCATGCTCTTGTTGGCTATTAACCCTATAATTGATTGTAGTAGCTTACCTTCCCTCTGTGAAATGTCATCCTTGCACAAATCTATCCTTGCCACGCATGATTTTCTCATTGGTTGTATGTTCATTTATGTTGTTATGATCCGTGATCGATGATACTGCGACGAAACCGAGGACATCATGTGGATCGCAACCACTAGGCTGTGTTGCTCGGCACGTGCGAATATCGAGGTCTCTGGTCATGATACATTGCAGAACTACACCGATGCGTAATATCTCGTATCTCCCAATCTATCTATGTTTCTTAAGATTTCTCGTAGGTCATGTTTGATAGTGGTGTTATGATTATTGACTGATGGTGCCATGACAAAACCGAGAACCTCTTTGTGGGGACGCCCAATAAAGTAGTGCTTCTCGGCACACGTTGGTATCACGACCTCTAATCGTAATCCATTATGAAGTAATACCAATGTGTTGTCTTCCATGGATTTTCCTAAATCTGTCTTTGAAGGTGTCTCTAATTCAAATTGATCTATCCCTATGTTTCTTGATCTATCTTGCAAAGTCTTTACCGACTCGATCCTTCAATGTTCTATCAGAAGGTACTGATGTTTGTCAAGTATATAGCTTCCTTCAGAAGTCACAAAGAGAATGATCTTTGAAGAGCAAGTCACTGACATCAACATTGACATACTACAAGATGTGGTAAACAAAGAATCTGACATGATCTACTAGGGCATATCAACCAGCACCTGCCATTATTGTGGGATCAAAAGAGCACACGAACTTTAAAGTTATCTGCAAAGTATCAGTCAAGCAATAGTTAGCAGGATGTGATATGTTTTCTGATAGGTTATTTGCAAGTCCACTAGCTTCTATCCAAGTTCAATACCTATTTGCATGAAGATCATACGGTCAAAATAAATCTTCTCATGTGTTGCTTCATGTCTGCTGACCGTGATGGTGACCTTGTGCATGTATATCATCTGCAACCATTTGCTACAGAAGCTGAAGATCTAGAGCCTTTTTAGGGACAACTAACTAGTTACCCCAGTGTAACACTCCTGTGTTACGGAACATTTAAAAACTGAGCATGTCATCATGAGCATCGCACAGCATGTATGAAATTTTGTCAATCTTGAAATGCATCAACTAAGAACAAGTTTACTTTTCTCTAAAGGCTTGTGCTCAGGGCAATAGAGTGGCTTTTACTAGCAATTTAATTTTTAAGCCCTAAATCGGACTAAAAATCTAGTTTCCAAACTAAGCAGAATTGGACTTTGGTCCCAAAAGCAAAGTTGTGGCTCTTATTAAATAGAGCAACTTTGGTATTCAAAGTTTTTCAAGTTTTCATTTGGAAATTCAAATTAAACTTGAATTACTATATTCAAATTTGAATTCAAAACTTCAATTCAAAAATTATATGGAATCTGAAGTTGGTCTTTAAACAAAAGTTGTAAAGCTCTCTGAGTGGAACAACTTTGATGTTCATAGATTTTGAACTTGTTCAATAAAAATTTGAGATTTAAACTGAATTGAAAAAGGGCCATTTACCCCCTTTTCTATAATTTCAAAAATATTTAAAATCTGAAAATACTTAAAATACGAAAGTTGTTCAGAATGAAATTCTGTACAATTCTTGTTTTGACCATTTTCCACATTGTTACACAGAATTGAAAGTAATTTGTAAAATTCGAAAACTGGATAACTACTGCTACAGTAACCGGAGAACAGGGAATCGCCACCGTGCTGCCTGCCTGCTTCGGCCACCGCCGCCCTCGGCGCCGCAGCATGCACAGGCACGTAACCAGCAACGTGGCCACGCTCTTCATCGACGTGGCGGCCTCGGAGTTCACCTTTCCTCTTCTAGACACGAAGACGACGTCGCCGTTCTTCTTTTCCCTCTCCTCTGCTCTCCGCCCGCCGTCTCTGTTGTCATCGAAAATCATCGTCGTCACTCGGCCACCACGGTCTCCATCTTGTAGTTAAGTTCGCCACCTCCTTGCCGTTCGTTTGAGTTGGTTCTTGCATCCTTTCGTGGTCGGGTTCGCCGGCGCGGCTGCTTCTTCCTCGTTGCCGGTCGCGGCACCGCCGAGCTCCACCTCGACGTGCCCAGCTCGCACCAGTGAGCTTTGCGCCCATGTGTTACTTGTTTCGAGCCCGCCTCATCACTCTGAAGTTCATGCTTTAGACTATTTCTTGTTTGATGCTTAGGGATCACCGGAACGGGAGCTTTGTCGCCGGAGTTCGCCGCCGAGGCCGCGGACCGCGTCAACTGGTCGCGTCCGAGCTGCTTCCGACCCATCTAGAGCGAGCACGAGGTTCTTGGTGAGGCCCTTAACCTCATAAACCTATGTTTTTAAACCCTACCGGAGCAAATCGATTGGAACGCCGCTCGCCGTCAAGCACGGCGCCTCCAATCCGCCATGAACGCTGCTGTGAGCAACCCGGAACCCTAGTCGGTGATCCGAGACCCTTGGTAGGTGTGCGAAGGTTCAGAGGAGCTCGCAGGAAGGCTCTTCCTCGCCGGAGATGTTCCCGGCGGCAAGCCGCCGTGGCCAGCGCCGCGCGCGCCCCTTCTCTGACTCTGCTCGAGTCGAGGAGAGGGAGGAAGAAGGCAGAAGGCCCCGATTGGGCCTGGCCGGGCCATAGCAGGCCGGCCTGCTTCGGGGCTGGGCCAAGCTGGCCAGAAGCTGGCTCTGTTGGGCTGGGCCCAATCGGGCCGGCCCAATACCCCGGCCACATATACGGAGATGTATTTCCTATTTTTCCTGAATATGAATAGTCTCTGCATTTGTGATTTTTGTGGGAATTAATCTATAGCTCCAAAAATTACGAAATAAATTACATAAGCTCTCTGTGATATGAAGAATTTATGAAAAATATGAAACCTATATTTTGAGCACTTTCTGTAGACTGTAAAAATGCATATTTTAATTAATAAATAGCATTTCTATGATTTTTATAGCTCAAAATATAAATCAAAAAATTATGAAATTAATTGGGTAGCTATTTTGACCAGTGAGCTACCTCTACAAAAATTTGTAGCTCAGTTAGATAAAGTTTTATTATTTATGATTTATTCCTAATTAAATAAATGCATAAAAATGATTTTAGTGTTAATCACTTTAGGATTTTGTGTGATATTTTGGGACTTGTATGAAGACTTAGGATCAGCAAACCCTAATTGATCCTAAGCACTTTCTTTAATGTTGAAAGTCATGCTAGTTGCGGCTTTCTATGACTTAAAAATAATTAATGAATTAATTATGCAACAATAACACTGTTAGATGAGATCTTGATTCCAACTTTACCATGAAGGAAAGTTGTACTCAAGGTTATTAATTTAATACTTGTTTATTGTTAATCATGATATTTGCACCATCATTAAGCATGCATCATTATCACGTATAGTGACCGAAGGCGAGGAAGTAAAAGTCGAGCAAGTCACCGCTGACGAAGCCCCAGGAGTTTCCGGTGGTTTTGATATTTGCGGTTCTGATCCTGATCCGTCCCACGCCGTGCAACAAGGCAAGCCCCGGTGCATTAACCCCTCTTGTGTCTTACAAATCTTTATCACTTTGAGTTAAATTACTGCATTAGGTTGATAGGAGTTGATTGTCACCTACTTGCTGCATTTACCTGCCTTGATATATTATCCGTGAAACCTGATTTAAAGGAAAATGTTTATAAAATGCTTAGCCATGCTTAATAGTTAAGCTTTTATAAAAAAAGATATTTTGTATGCTTTGGGTATACTACTATGAACTATTATAATTGTTTGACAGGGCAGTAGACTCGCATTGAGAAAGGAGTCTCAATGTAGTGTCTCTGACTGTCTATTAAGAAAATGAAATGGAATCCATTAGGGACCATTCGTTGTCGGCCTGATGCATCGAGACTTTGCAACTAGCCACATACTACGGAAAGCCTCTGACTCCGGTCGCTCCTCTTCTTGAACCGACAACCACGCACTGGGAGTGGAGAGATGGCGAGAGTAGCGTGTACCCTCGTGGCCAGGCGTGCCTAGAGAGGAGAGGAGTACTGTACTCTCGGGTGGCGCAGGACCGGTTCAAGTTTTGGAAAAGCCGTGGTAGGCGGGGTTGGTATATGCAAGCTTAAGTGCTACATATGCAGTGTGGATAGGGATCCCCAGCTGGGTACTTAATCGATTCGAATCGTCGTTGCTCCTCGGTCAATGGAGACTTGATCCACTGACTTACAGCGAAGAGTGGTTCGGAACTAGGTAAATGTGGGAAAGGGAGTCGATGACGAGATAACACAATGAATCAATGTAGCTTTGAGATTAATGTTAAGCTGATTTAGAGAGCTTTTCTGCAAAACTCTTTGATTCTTGCTAAAGCCTCTCCTTGATTCCCCTCAGCCTGCATTCCTAAGTCTTCTCCCCAATTTTTAGTCGGGTAAGTCTTGCGGAGTACCCCTTGTACTCAGGGTTTGTTAACCCCATGTTGCAGGCAATCAGCAACCCAAGGTCTGCGTTGGACCTTGCTGTATGACGGTGTTCGAGGAAGTGGTCCAGGAGGATAGTGATAGTGAGTGAGTATTTGATCCCTGGGCAGGGATGTTATGTAATATAAGTGTTGTATAAGCTACTTACCTACTGCCACTACTCATATTTTGGTTTGTAATAATCGTACTTAATGTATAATTAAGAACACGGGTTTGTAATCCTATGTAATATTTTAAGTCTTCCGCTCTTGTACTCCGAGTTGTAAAAATTGTATGAAATGTTGTACTCTGCAATTTCTTCGCAATTAAGATCCTGTTCGGAGGAAACGGGTTTACTCGTAAACCCGGCAGACCCTTTTAGGTTATACGGGTCACCTGCACGGCTGTCGGAGGTCTTTGGGACGACGACAGGTGCATGTGGGCCATATAGCTTAGGAGGTTCTGTCACAGCTGGTACCAGAGCCTTAATTGCAAAGACTTGCAGGGTCTTTTTGCAAAATTTCAAAATGATTTGGATCCATTATTAAATTGTAATTTGGTCCAAATCGCTTATTATCTTGTCTTAATTATTTTAATAAAGGCAAAAACTGATGAGTATTGGCATAGTAGGGAAATAGCATTTATGATATACTAGCCCTATGTTAAAAAGTTTATTATCAAGTCAAATTATTGTTTTGTTTGTGATTGTTTCGTAAGTACGTGCATGCATCATAATTGTTAACTTGATAATAATTACCTTCCTTCTTAAAGGGGTATGGGATCAGTAGAAACCAAACCTATTCTTGCTGACCTGTAATTTTGTTAAGCTAATCCTAACTCACCTTGTTCAGATGGCTCGTACCAAGCGTACCGCTCGTAAGATGGTTGGACCTCAAGGTGTGCCACATCATCAAATCGCACCAAGGGTCACTCCCAACAGCAGTCAAGCCGAGCTGTGGGCAGAGATCGAGAGGCTGCATGAGCATCTTGACAGGGTGTTTGACAACCGCTGCAGGGGCCAAATCGAGATGCGTCAACTGAAGACTCGCCTGCGGGAGGTGATGGCGGAACGTGAGCTTGCGGGACAGCAGGAGGACCGCGCTCTGACTCGAGTTCGCAAGTTAGAGGTTTATGCAAGAGACCTTGAGCGCCAGAATGAGGAGGTGCACGAGGAGATGTACCGACTGTATCATCAGCTGCATCCTCACGGCGCGTCTGATGAAGCGGACCAGGACGAACAGGACGCGGAATCTAGCGAGGGCAGCAATATGCCTGCATCTCCCAGCACTACCTAGGATAGCTTAAACCTTAGGTTGGGTATGTAAAATAAGTAACTAAGCTAGACTAACCACTAAGCTGTGTCGTGCTGAGGGCGCGACAAATTTTGGTATTGTAATCCGTAAAACGCTATGTACTACTAAGCTTTGGAATAAGTATATGTGATTATGGCTTGCTTGTATATACAGATGCCGATGCGTACTCGCGCTTCTGATGAGGCTGGAACCTCTCATGGTGGTGATGAGCTTCCTAACCCGCCACCGATTCCACCAACATTAGCGGATGCTATCGCCGCACTGGCGAATGCTACTGCTCATCTGGTACAGAATCAAAATCAGAATAATCAGGGAAACCGTCGTGGGCATAATTACCGGGACGAAACCACTTATGTGGATTTCACAGATACTCGTCCACCGGTTTTCACCAAAGCTAATGAGCCGTTGGAGGCTGACGATTGGCTCCGCACTATGGAACAAAAGTTTAGTCTTATTCAGTGCACCGACTATCAGAAGCCTCTGTTTGCAGCACAACAGCTTCGGGGAGCTGCCAGCAGCTGGTGGGCGAACTTTGTTGCCGCCCAGCCAGAAGGTCACCGTGTGACATGGGCCAAGTTCCGGGAAGGTTTTCGTGCCCATTATATTCCTGCTAGAGTAATGAAGCTGAAGTTAGACGAGTTTCTAGCACTTCGTCAGAGGGAGGACACCGTGATGCAGTATGTGTCCAAATTCAACCACCTTTCTCAATATGCACCTGATCATGTGAGCACTGATCACAAAAAGAAAGACTGCTTTGAGAGGGGTTTGAACTCAAAAATTCAGAGAGCGTTGACCTCGAATCCAGATGCTACGTATCATCAGGCGGTCAACATAGCAATAGCTTATGAAGCTAAGAATCTTGTTCATCAGGCGGAGAAACGAAAGACGAAGATTGTGTCGACCGGACCTTCTGGTGGTAAGAAGCGCCAGAAGATTGTGTTCCATCCTATTCAACACCAACGTACCCATTATCCACAGCCGCAATATCCACCTCAGCAATAGGTTTACATTCGCCCTGCTGCCGCACCGTAGAATATTAATAAGCCAAATACCACTCAGCCGAACGCCCCTGGTGTTCGTATCCAAGCTCCACCACCAAACTACAATGCTCCATGCTTTAACTGTGGAAAGCCCGGGCATTACTCTCGTGATTGCCCGTTTCTGAGACAGTATAATCAAAATGTTCCGAGGGTTGTTGGTGGTCAACAGCAGCAGCAGCAGAATCAGAACCGTAACAACCAGCAGAACCAGAAGGGTAAGGCTGTGAAGAAAGTTGGACAAGTCCACTATACTCAGGTCAATGAGATCCCGGAAGGAGAACCCGTCATGCTTGGTAGGTTTCCTGTTGCAAACCATCCTGTTGTTATGCTTTTTGATTCTGGTGCATCTCATACTTTTATCAATCGTACATTCGTCATTGAGCATGATATTCCAATTGGGGAAGCTAAGGAAAGTATTATAGTGCAGTCGCCTGGGGGACGACTGAGTACCAAGGAAATGGTATATCAAGTACCTATAGACTTGGGTGGTCATCTTTTCCCCACATCCATGATAGTGTTAAAGGATCAAGATATAGATGTGATCCTAGGTATGAATTGGATGTACCAGAGAGGAGCTATTATTGATACTTTGAATAGAACCATAAAGGTGAACTTACCTAATAGTACTTCTCAACTTCTAATCCAACTTCCAACACCTCAGAGGGCTGTTGAAAGAGTTAATGCCACCTCAGTGAAAGAAGTTCAGGACATTCCGGTAGTTTGTGAGTTTCCAGACGTGTTTCCTGAAGATCTGCCTGGATTACCTCCTGACCGGGATGTAGAGTTTACCATCGAGTTGAAGCCGGGAACAGCTCCAATTTCTCGATGATCTTATAGAATGCCTCCAAATGAGTTGGCAGAACTAAAGATTCAGTTGCAAGAGTTGCTTGATAAGGGATTTATCAGACCAAGCTTTTCTCCTTGGGGTTGTCCTGCTATTTTTGTAAAGAAGAAGGACAAAACTCTAAGGTTATGTGTTGACTATAGACCATTGAATGAAGTCACTATCAAGAACAAGTACCCTCTACCTCGAATTGATCTTCTTTTTGATCAGCTTTCTGGAGCAAAAGTGTTTTCAAAGATTGACCTTCGCTCGGGTTATCATCAAATAAAGATTCGTCCCGAAGATATCCCTAAGACAGCTTTCACTACTCGTTATGGGTTATATGAATATTTGGTCATGTCTTTCGGTCTGACCAATGCACCTGCTCATTTCATGTATCTGATGAATTCTGTGTTCATGCCAGAGTTGGACAAGTTTGTAGTAGTGTTCATAGATGACATCTTGATATATTCAAGGAGTGAGGAGGAGCATGCGGAACATCTTCGCATTGTTCTAACTCGATTAAGGGAGCATAAGTTGTATGCCAAGTTCAGCAAGTGTGCATTTTGGTTGAAGGAAATCCAATTTCTGGGACACATTCTATCAGCTGAAGGCGTAGCTGTCGATCCTAGCAAGGTTGAGGAAATCCTGAATTGGCAACCGCCGACTACAGTTCATCAAGTTAGAAGTTTTCTGGGAATGGCAGGATACTATCGTCGGTTCATCCCCAACTTCTCTAAGATAGCTAAGCCAATCACTGAGTTGCTTAAGAATGATGTGAAGTTCAAATGGTCAGCTGAATGTGAAGAAGCTTTCCAAACTCTAAAGAAACTCTTGACCACTGCTCCTGTCTTAGCTCAGCCTGACATCGAGAAGCCGTTCGATGTGTATTGCGATGCCTCAGGTATTGGTATTGGTTGCGTGCTGATGCAAGAAGGCCGAGTCATTGCATATGCATCTCGTCAGCTGAAGCGACATGAAGAGCACTATCCAACTCATGATTTGGAATTAGCCGCTGTTGTTCACGCTCTAAAGATCTGGCGTCATTATTTGCTGGGCAACACTTGTCATATATACACAGATCACAAGAGTTTGAAGTATATTTTCACTCAATCTGAGTTAAATATGAGGCAAAGAAGATGGCTTGAACTGATAAAAGACTATGATCTGGAAGTGCACTACCATCCGGGTAAGGCAAACGTGGTTGCCGATGCACTTAGTAGAAAGGCTCACTGCCATTGTCTGACAGTGAGGCCGTTAGACCTTTCTTTGTGTTTTGAGCTTGAAAAGTTAAACATTGAAATGGGTCAACGAGGTAGTTTAACCAACCTTAGTATTGAGTCGACTATCCGAGAAGAGATTATTACTGCCCAGAAAAAGAATAAAGGTATTAAACACATCAAGGAAAAAGTTTTAGCTAGAAAAGCCGACTGCTTCCGAATTGATGATGATGGTGTCGTATGGTTCAAGAATCGCCTAGTAGTTCCAAAGGTTCCTGAGTTACGTCGAAAAATCCTTGATGAAGCGCACTTAACAAGGTTTTCTATTCATCCAGCAAGTAATAAGATGTATCAGGACCTGAAACAGAGATTCTGGTGGACCAAAATGAAGATCGAGATTGCCCAATATGTTGCCGAGTGTGACACCTGCCAGAGAGTAAAAGCAGTGCATATGAAATCAGCAGGTGAACTCAACCCACTGCCTATTCCTGGAGGTAAGTGGGAGGACATTAGTATGGATTTTATAGTGGGTTTGCCCAAGACATCCCGAGGGTTTGATTCCATTTGGGTTATTGTAGATCGCCTCACTAAACAAGCCCACTTCCTACCTGTTAAGCTCGCGTACCCCGCGGCAAAGTATGCCAGCTTATACATTAATAACATTATGAAACTTCACGGGGTGCCAAAGACTATTGTATCTGACAGAGGTACACAGTTTGTCTCTAATTTTTGTAAATCTTTTCATGAGTCCTTGGGTACTAAGCTTTTGCACAGTACTGCTTATCATCCTCAGACTGGGGGTCAAACGGAGAGAGTCAATCAGATTCTCGAGGATATGTTGAGAACTTGTGTTCTCAATTATTTGGCTAGTTGGGATGAATGCTTGCCCTTGATAGAATTTTCGTATAATAATAGCTATCAGGAAAGCATCAAGATGGCACCATTCGAAGCGGTATATGGTCGCAGATGTTGAACTCCGTTGAATTGGTTCGAACCTGGGGAACGATGGTTCTTTGGAGTCGACATGGTTAAAGAAGCCGAAGAGAAAGTTCGAATTATTTGAGCTAATATGAAAGCGGCCCAATCTCGCCAAAAGAGTTATGCTGACAAAAGACGTCGACCTCTAACATTCGAAGTAGGAGAATATGTATATCTAAAAGTCTCACCTATGAAGGGAGTTAGTCGTTTTGGAGTTAAGGGAAAGTTATCCCCGCGCTACATTGGCCCGTTCCAAATCGTACAGAGATGTGGACCTGTAGCGTATAAGCTAAAATTATCTGAGCAATTGTCAGAAGTTCACAATGTATTTCATGTATCACAATTGAAGAAATGTCTTCGAGTGCCTGATCGAATCATCGACCTGGAAGGGGTAGAACTTAAGTCAGACTTGACCTATCCAGAGTACCCGATCAGAGTCTTGGATCAAAGAGATCGAGTCACACGAAGGACGACCACCAAGTGGTATAAGGTTCAGTGGAGTCAGCACTCCGAAGAAGAGGCTACCTGGGAATCCGAGGATTTTCTATCTGAAAATTTTCCTGAGTTCTATGCTTCCCTGTAGTCTGATCTATTTCTTCTGTTTTGTAAAATACAACTTCCCCACCTGTTCCATAGTATGAAAAAAAAACTGTGTTTGTGTGAGATATTTTCTTTTCCATTACTTAACCCAGGGTTTTTAGCGTACTAAATCTCGGGACGAGATTTCTTTAAGGAGGAAGGACTGTAACACTCCAGTATTACGGAACATTTAAAAACTGAGCATGTCATCATGAGCATTGCACAGCATGTATGAATTTTTTTCAATCTTGACCTGCATCAACTAAGAACAAGTTTACTTTTCTCTAAAGGCTTGTGCTTAGGGCAATAGAGTGGCTTTTACTAGCAATTTAATTTTTAAGCCCTAAATCGGACTAAAAATCTAGTTTCCAAACTAAGTAGAATTGGACTTTGGTCCCAAAAGCAAAGTTGTGGCTCTTATTAAATAGAGCAACTTTGGTATTCAAAGTTTTTCAAGTTTTCATTTGGAAATTCAAATTAAACTTGAATTACTATATTCAAATTTGAATTCAAAACTTCAATTCAAAAATTATATGGAATCTGAAGTTGGTCTTTAAAAAAAGTTGTAAAGCTCTCTGAGTGGAACAACTTTTATGTTCATAGATTTTGAACTTGTTCAATAAAAATTTGAGATTTAAACTGAATTGAAAAAGGGCCATTTACCCCCTTTTCTATAATTTCAAAAATATTTGAAATCTGAAAATACTTAAAATACGAAAGTTGTTCAGAATGAAATTCTGTACAATTCTTGTTTTGACCATTTTCCACGTTGTTACACATAATTGAAAGTAATTTGTAAAATTCGAAAACTGGATAACTACTGCTACAGTAACCGGAGAACAGGGAATCGCCACCGTGCTGCCTGCCTGCTTCGGCCACCGCCGCCCTCGGCGCCGCAGCATGCACAGGCACGTAACCAGCAACGTGGCCACGCTCTTCATCGACGTGGCGGCCTCGGAGTTCACCTTTCCTCTTCTAGACACGAAGACGACGTCGCCGTTCTTTTTTTCCCTCTCCTCTGCTCTCCGCTCGCCGTCTCTGTTGTCGTCGAAAATCATCGTCGTCACTCGGCCTCCATGGTCTCCATCTTGTAGTTAAGTTCGCCACCTCCTTGCCGTTCGTTTGAGTTGGTTCTTGCATCCTTTCGTGGTCAGGTTCGCCGGCGCGGCTGCTTCTTTCTCGTTGCCGGTCGCGGCACCGCCGAGCTCCACCTCGACGTGCCCAGCTCGCACCAGTGAGCTTTGCACCCATGTGTTACTTGTTTCGAGCCCGCCTCGTCACTCTGAAGTTCATGCTTTAGACTATTTCTTGTTTGATGCTTAGGGATCACCGGAACGGGAGCTTTGTCGCCGGAGTTCGCCGTCGAGGCCGCGGACCGCGTCAACTGGTCGCGTCCGAGCTGCTTTCGACCCATCTAGAGCGAGCACGAGGTTCTTGGTGAGGCCCTTAACCTCATAAACCTATGTTTTTAAACCCTACCGGAGCAAATCGATTGGAACGCCGCTCGCCGTCAAGCACGGCGCCTCCAATCCGCCATGAACGCTACTGCGAGCAACCCGGAACCCTAGTCGGTGATCCGAGACCCTTGGTAGGTGTGCGAAGGTTCAGAGGAGCTCATGGGAAGGCTCTTCCTCGCCGGAGATGTTCCCGGCGGCAAGCCGCCGTGGCCAGCGCCGCGCGCGCCCCTTCTCTGACTCTGCTCGAGTCGAGGATAGGGAGGAAGAAGGCAGAAGGCCCCGATTGGGCCTGGCCAGGCCATAGCAGGCCGGCCTGCTTCGGGGCTGGGCCAAGCTGGCCAGAAGCTGGCTCTGTTGGGCTGGACCCAATCGGGCCGGCCCAATACCCTGGCCACATATACGGAGATGTATTTCCTATTTTTCCTGAATATGAATAGTCTCTGCATTTGTGATTTTTGTGGGAATTAATCTACAGCTCCAAAAATTACGAAATAAATTACATAAGCTCTCTGTGATATGAAGAATTTATGAAAAATATGAAACCTGTATTTTGAGCACTTTCTGTAGACTGTAAAAATGCATATTTTAATTAATAAATAGCATTTCTATGATTTTTATAGCTCAAAATATAAATCCAAAAATTATGAAATTAATTGGGTAGCTATTTTGACCAGTGAGCTACCTCTACAAAAATTTGTAGCTCAGTTAGATAAAGTTTTATTATTTATGATTTATTCCTAATTAAATAAATGCATAAAAATGATTTTAGTGTTAATCACTTTAGGATTTTGTGTGATATTTTGGGACTTGTATGAAGACTTAGGATCAGCAAACCCTAATTGATCCTAAGCACTTTCTTTAATGTTGAAAGTCATGCTAGTTGCGGCTTTCTATGACTTAAAAATAATTAATGAATTAATTATGCAACAATAACACTGTTAGATGAGATCTTGATTCCAACTTTACCATGAAGGAAAGTTGTACTCAAGGTTATTAATTTAATACTTGTTTATTGTTAATCATGATATTTGCACCATCATTAAGCATGCATCATTATCACGTATAGTGACCGAAGGCGAGGAAGTAAAAGTCGAGCAAGTCACCGCTGACGAAGCCCCAGGAGTTTCCGGTGGTTTTGATATTTGCGGTTCTGATCCTGATCCGTCCCACGCCATGCAACAAGGCAAGCCCCGGTGCATTAACCCCTCTTGTGTCTTACAAATCTTTATCACTTGGAGTTAAATTACTGCATTAGGTTGATAGGAGTTGATTGTCACCTACTTGCTGCATTTACCTGCCTTGATATATTATCCGTGAAACCTGATTTAAAGGCAAATGTTTATAAAATGCTTAGCCATGCTTAATAGTTAAGCTTTTATAAAAAAAAGATATTTTGTATGCTTTGGGTATACTACTATGAACTATTATAATTGTTTGACGGGGCAGTAGACTCGCATTGAGAAAGGAGTCTCAATGTAGTGTCTCTGACTGTCTATTAAGAAAACGAAATGGAATCCATTAGGGACCATTCGTTGTCGGCCTGATGGATCGAGACTTTGCAACTAGCCACATACTACGGAAAGCCTCTGACTCCGGTCGCTCCTCTTCTTGAACCGACAACCACGCACTGGGAGTGGAGAGATGGCGAGAGTAGCGTGTACCCTCGTGGCCGGCGTGCCTGGAGAGGAGAGGAGTACTGTACTCTCGGGTGGCGCAGGACCGGTTCAAGTTTTGGAAAAGCCGTGGTAGGCGGGGTTGGTATATGCAAGCTTAAGTGCTACATATGCAGTGTGGATAGGGATCCCCAGCTGGGTACTTAATCGATTCGAATCGTCGTTGCTCCTCGGTCAATGGAGACTTGATCCACTGACTTACAGCGAAGAGTGGTTCGGAACTAGGTAAATGTGGGAAAGGGAGTCGATGACGAGATAACACAATGAATCAATGTAGCTTTGAGATTAATGTTAAGCTGATTTAGAGAGCTTTTCTGCAAAACTCTTTGATTCTTGCTAAAGCCTCTCCTTGATTCCCCTCAGCCTGCATTCCTAAGTCTTCTCCCCAATTTTTAGTCGGGTAAGTCTTGCGGAGTACCCCTTGTACTCAGGGTTTGTTAACCCCATGTTGCAGGCAATCAGCAACCCAAGGTCTGCGTTGGACCTTGCTGTATGACGGTGTTCGAGGAAGTGGTCCAGGAGGATAGTGATAGTGAGTGAGTATTTGATCCCTGGGCAGGGATGTTATGTAATATAAGTGTTGTATAAGCTACTTATGTACTGCCACTACTCATATTTTGGTTTGTAATAATCGTACTTAATGTATAATTAAGAACACGGGTTTGTAATCCTATGTAATATTTTAAGTCTTCCGCTCTTGTACTCCGAGTTGTAAAAATTGTATGAAATGTTGTACTCTGCAATTTCTTCGCAATTAAGATCCTGTTCGGAGGAAACGGGTTTACTCGTAAACCCGGCAGACCCTTTTAGGTTATACGGGTCACCTGCACGGCTGTCGGAGGTCTTTGGGACGACGACAGGTGCATGTGGGCCATATAGCTTGGGAGGTTCTGTCACACCCAGTGTGAAGAATAGTCTGCAGCTAAGCAATGAAGTGTATTTGGTTCTTGTATCAAGAAGGAACAAGACCGGCCGTTATTAGTTTCTACTCGATGAGATGATTGCCTCTGCTGATGAAATGCAGAAGTTTGTTCATTCGCTCTCTCATGTGAGCAATGTATTGCCCAATTGGATTAGTCTGTTTGACATAAAGAAATGGATGCATGAAATTGCTGAATAGATCTCTATCAAGAAGTGTTGTTCCATGCTAACAAGTGTGTTCTAGGGGTATAAATAAGTGTTTGACCATGTTTTTGAAGGCCATGTCCCATAGAACCATGCTATGCAAGAAACCCATAAGCCAAATGGTACTTTTAGTAGCACTCTCACTTCCAAGGCCTTGCTATAATGAAGCCAATTCCATCTTTGTCAATCACTCAGATAGTGTAAACTATGGTTTCAGCCTAGTGAAGAGCTACAAAAGACACCCCAACAGATGAAGTCAATACCATAGTACATCTTGGTGCAATCAGGTGCCCTTTTTGATACTCTATGGTATGAACAACAAAAAGGACATTAAAAAAATTAATTAGTTCCTTATTCTTGATCGGTCAAGGTGTTCTACCCACTCAACTCATGGAAGTGTGAAGTGAAGACAAGTTGAATTTTGTCAAACAACGTATTTCAGATTTCTTTTTGGAAACCCTCTGATCTCGGATTTCTGATGCGAAATAAGAAGGTTTACACATTGTCAAAAGTAGTTCAACAAGTTGGTTTGTTAACTCACGGCTGTACCATGAAGAAAGTTGTACTCAAGTTGTTGGTAGAGGACTGCTTCTCAAAACTTTGTGAGTAAATACTCTACACAACCAACCTCATTAAACCTGCCAATCCGCTTCAATCTTGTTTATTCTCGGCTGCAAATGAGAATACATAAGTTTGGGATTGCTCATCAGTTTTCCTCATGTACAAAAAGGTTTTTGATTCTATGCAGGAATTTGTGATCTGTCTCATCAACCTGCACAATTCATGTCTGCCTAGACTAACCATCGTGCAAATGTGTATGCCAAGTTGCATATTGCACAAACTTTTACTACTGCATGGTGCACCCCAAACCATTGTCTCGGATCATGAACTATAGTTTTCAGCTCATTTTGGAAGCATTTACAAGAATCACCTGACTCGAGTAAATGCCTGCCAGAATCTTGTGCCTTGGAAGAGAATGGAGTGTAACCATATGCATCTGTATGCCTACACTTGTCACTTGATGTCCTCTGTGCCTTTTATCACGGAGTGACAGAAAACTTTGTGTACATAATGAAACTAATCCAGAGTTCGTCCTATCTTTAGCATAGCATACCTTAGGCCAATCAGGAAGAATTGATCAAATCTTGAAATACATATTGAGAGCATATGTGTTTCGTTTTCAAGGATCTTGTTACAAATGGCGACTGCTATCATTGTTTTTCTTACAACAACAGTTATAAAGAGGTTACCTCAGGCTCTACCTAAACGACTGTTGCTACATAGACACGAGGGTTCCCTTATTTAATGGTCATCAAAGCACAGAACCAACATAATCAGCTATCACATTCACTGTTCATTCAACAGCCTTAGATAATTCCGTGTTGCCATAGGGAAAAGAAAACTGCACACATGGAACCTTATGTAGCTTTCCATCAGTCTGCATCTCAGTAAATTGTGTCTACAACCAACAGAAACCTTGCATGTTGTCAATCAATTTTCTCAGCTTCAGTAACTATCTGCCTCGTCCATGATCTCATCCCATATGAAAATAGTGGTGTATGCTATATCCACTAGAGAATAAGATGTTTTGAAAACTACTCTTTGATGCTCCAATTCACACCCTGCATGCTGAAAGTGCTAATTGGGATGATTTGTCTTGGGTTCCTCCCAAATTAGCTGTGTTGTCCTGGATTCCTCCCAAAGTAACAATGCTTCATAGAAGTCAATGAAGGAAAATTCTTCAACCAAGAGTTAACTTCTAAGAATTCTTGAATGATTGGAAAGTTTTCCTATCCATAATGATCTCTCTTGCATTTGCATGAAGATAAATGGAAGTACATGATACCTTGGAGTAACGACTCAACAAACCTTTGCCATCCGTACATTTTCATGAGACATGAGGTGATCACCCCTGCCTATGAGCGCTATGGAATTTTTAAGTAGCTTCGTACTAGCACCGCCTTGGAAAAGGGGCTGACATGCTTCTCTACCCTTGAAAGCTCTTACGTTCCGAATCTCGAGACGAGATTCCTTTAAGGGGGGAAAGCTGTAACACCCCAGGTGTTAGTCACGAGGTAACCAGCGAGTGTGGACCTAATCGAGTTATTTCAATCAATGATCCTAATCACTATTTCATATTCATCTCCATCTACCTTGATCATTGGAGAAGTTGCATGAAGATTTAAATCGGATAGTCACATGAGATGACAAGCCCTCTGCTTGATTGGATTGCAGGACTACGTGAATATGAGCATGCAAAGCCAACCAAACCTTGCAACCTTGCCCAAACAACTCTATTTGAACTCTACAACAAAAGTCATGAAGGACTCATGTTGAGCAAATGCCAAGAAAATACCTTTATTGGCCTAAACATCTACTTTGAGCTCTCTAATTACATTAGTTTGACCAAAGTGAAAATATTATTTTGGAGCAAGATATGAAGTTTGAACCAAAATAAAGGTTTAAGATCTTTTGGAATAGAACAATTGTTATTTTTGGACCAACTCATGATTCAATCTCTAAGTGCCTCAAACAGTGGAATCAAGTTTGGTAAAATCCTGATTTCAGCACTTAAATAATTCTAAGTCCGAAATCAGCCCATATTGCATTGATGTTTCGTGTTCTACAAATTTTATCAAGCAACTTGAGTTGGACCCAAAATAAAAGTTGTCTCAAACTCTTTGGATCACAACATATCAAAATTTTGGTTTCATCCGAGTTCGTTTGACAAGGTTTGCCACTCGATCTTTGATCGTAATTAAGATGTTGACAACATCAACTTCGGGCTTAATTACACACTAATCCAGTTATCAAATGGCCGAGCAACCTTAACCACTCTTGTAGATCAAGCCGAGGTGAACAACTTTGCCTCTTGCTCCCAGGTCCGAATCTTGACCGAATATGCCGAAAACAGCTCCCGAAGCGCGTCAGAACCACACCCGCCACCTGTTCGGCGAAATGGCGATGTGGCGCCTGAGCTCTGTCCGTGCCCCCACCATTGCAGCTCGCTTGAGCTCTTCTCCCTCTCGCTTCTAGAGCACGAAATGGACAGAGGGCTCCCCCATCTCGCCCTCCACCCATTCCTCTCCCAATCGGTCGCTCTCCCACTCTCTCTATGCCCTCTCCCCCTCGCCGGCGCGAGCACGCAGTGCGCCACCGCCATGGCCGAGCGGAAGCTCTGCGGGCACCGTGTGCTCCTCGCCTTCGCGTTTCCCCGTCGCAGGTTTGAGGTCGCCACCGGCTCCGAGAGCATCGGTTCCCTCACCGCCCTTTTGAGCTCCTTCCCCGGCCGTTTTCGTCGCCGTAGCGGCTTCGCTGCCGAGGCCGTCGCCACCGGCCGTCTCCCTGCAGGCCACGGCCAGCCATGGGCGGGTGCAGCGCGCCGCGGCCGCCTGCGGCTAGCCAGGGCAGGGCGCAGCGTGCCGCCGCCGGCCTGCTGCTGCTGCTGTCGGCCAGGGCAGGGCCGAGCCCTCCCTCTCCTCCCCAGCGCCCGACTTCTCCATTCTCTGCTCTGTTCGATCGAGCAAAGGAAGAAGAAGACTCCCTCTCTATGGATGACAAGTGGGCCCCACGGTTTCTAATGTGCAGCAAAAATTTACAGGATTTGTGTTGTGTTTGAAAATCCATATCTAGCTCTAGGAAACTCCAAAAATTGTGAAACTTGTTTTGTTAGATTCATGGTGAAGTGCTCTACATGTTAGATCTGGAATATATGATATGTTATTTGTGTTGTTGTGCTGTAGAAAATAGTTTTTAAAAAGTGGTTTAGGGAATCAATTAACTTGCTTTTGGCCATAATTGGAGAAATATATGTCCAATAATTGTGATTCTAATTTTGTTAGTCTTCTCATGACATGCACCAACTTATTGATATACAAAACTTGCAGGTTGTTTACTGTTTTATTGGTGCTTCACATTAATCTTGTTAAATAGGAAATAAATGGTTGAATTGCTTGTTATTTTTGTAACTAGAGTTGTATTGCTCCAAATGGCATGAAAATTTAATCGTAGACTCTCTGTATGATGTGTAATATATGGTTAAAATTTTATGATTTATGGTGCATGTATGACTGAGTTGTTGGTTTATCTTCTTTGGTGCATATTAAGTAGATTTAAATACATTATAAATAATATATTGTGGTAAAAATGAAAAATGGTGTTCCACTACCTTTGTATGATATTGTGTTAGCCTGAGAATCAATAATATGGCCATGTTGTTTCAGAAAATGTTGAGTTTCATATTTAACTTGCTCTCCAATGCTTTATTGCATTATGGATTTGTTTATTTTGTAATAATTAACCTGAGCACGTAATATTTGAACCTTGGTCATGAATTGTAATCAACTAACTCTCATAAAAATTTAGGATCCATTTGACATGTTTACCATATGACTTAAATAATTAAATAATAGGCTTTTATGTAATAGTTAATGAAAGTTTAGAGTTAAATGGGCACATGCATGTATTGTTATGATCTTCTTGTTGTGTTTTAACCTGAGCTAAATATTGCACGATCATGTTATGATGGTTGGGGCTGTATCAAAAGCTCATGTGCATATGTATTCTTGGGTGGAAATCAAATAAAGACTTGTTTTGCATATGTGCTGAAATGGCTGCAGGAGCAGTCCCTATTGTTGTGATGTTTTACACATGAAAATAATGTTGCATGTAAATATGTTCTATACGAAAGCTGTAGCTAACTTCATTGTATAGCTTGTCCTAAATTTTCTTGGTCATAGGCCTAATAGTTTAGGAGTTATGGCTTTTGGATGACTGCTGTCAGGTTTTGCCAATTTTCTATCTAGATCTGATTGATTGCATTATTTGACTGAGTTATGTTTTGAATCACTTCTTGGTGATAACAGAGAAGTTGTAGTGCTTTTCCTATAGTTTCTAAATTGTCTAGGATCATCCCTTTTGGTGGTCTAAATCTCTAGTTATGATTGTTTGAGTTGGGAGGACAGAATCTGTCCAAGTCTGGACAGAGCTGTCTTCTTTGTGTTGTTTGACCTTTATATGAATTAAATCATCTGAAGAGGATAATACCAAAGTTGTAGAAAATTTCGATCGCTTTCCAGAAAAGCTTAGATCACCCTGGTTGAATGTATATAGCTTCAGTTATGGTTAAATCTTGTGCTTGCTGTCCTGCTGTCCTTAAACTGCATATGTGAGATTATGATTGCTTTCATGTTGCCTTGCTTGGTGGCATTGTTAGCTCATGGTTCAGTGATGCTAGATTAACATGTCTTGTATTACTTTCTCTTATTCATACATGTGTATTGTGCATCTCATTTAGGTACGATAGATGATGAACACCTGGAGTGAAGGACATGATGATGGAACTAACCACAAGACAGTGTGGTGGACTAATCACGAAGGTGGAAGGACTAATCGAGTGCTTGGATGGGAAATGCTCGTCGAACAAGTGTCATATAACAAACACTAACTTAGTGCTGAACCCCAGGCAAGCCCCGGAGCATCCCTAAGCCTCCGCCTATCTCTTTTTATAAATGCACCGGTCTTTATTAAATCGTATGTTTGTGCATTTAAGTATAGGAGTTGGTTTGAAACCGTTGCTGCATATCTACCTTGTCTACTATGTATGTGAACCTGATACTATTACTAGACAGGTGACCGATCTTATGCTTAGCCCTGCTTAGACCGGTAGAAGTCGGGTGATTTCCTGTCATCCGTGAGAAAGTCGGGTGATTTCCTGTCATCCGCGAGTGTAGGTGGTGACTGACGAGATCCACATGGTTGGCTATATGTGTCACCATGCCACAATGAAATAATGGGAGAATCAAGGCTAGGTAGCGGGGAGCTGCATGACATGGGTCATGTTGACTTCGGTGCTGCTTGCGGCCGACTAGGACTGAGGCCACCAGACATCAGTTGAGATTGAAAGACGTCGTCGCATAGCTGGCCGGATAAGTCGTTCTGACCGCGAAGCCAAGTATTTCTTTCTGAGCCAGGAATTGGGTGTGATAAGGCAGACATATTCTGGAGGTAGGAAGGATGTGCGGAGACACCATCTTACCAAGGGCAGGTCAGGGACCTGATGCATCCTGGAAGTGGGTTTGTCTCTGAGAATATGGGCCCCTCCAAGCCCGCGATACATTATGACTCAGAAAGATTTAACGGTGACCCAAGAAGCCAGTGGCTCGGCTGACAGGGTTTGTGATTGGCATATTTGCCAGCTGGTACAATCGATTCGAATCGCCATCTCTCCTGGTTAGTGAGAAACTGAACTGATCTTCTGGTGAGGTAGAGGTTAACAACTTGAACGTGATTATTGGTGAGATGAGGAAGATATCTGTGGATATCAGAAATCGTTATGGTTTATTGATTGCTATAATATCAAGTGATTGCTTAGTATAGCTGCAAACCTTAGCTATAATAGCTGAACTGAAATCGAAGCTGAACAATATCTAAAATTGATAAGTTGAGGAATTATTGTAGTAATGCTTTTTATGCAAAATGTTGCTATCCTCTGAGCTCCACCAAATAAGCTTGCATATCTTTGAGAGTCTTTTTATTTACTTCCTGTCGGGTAAGTCTAGCTGAGTACAATTGAGTACTCAGGGTTTTATTCCCAATGTTGCAGGAGGAATGCTTTGTTGACTAAAGAGTTACTTCTATCCTTCGGGAGAGGAAGACTAGACCTTGGGCAAGGTCATGTTATCTGTCTCATCTATGTTGCTGTGACTGGTCGGTACTTGGCACTGTATTATGAAATTAGGCTTATGTAAAACGATTTCGTTTCTGCTATTGAACTTTTATATAAAAGTTTATCTTGTACTCTGATGTATTTGAAATATGTGCGAATCTATGTATCATGTGTATGTGTACTGCTGAGTTTCTGTGATCCTTGGGGTATGTACTGTGTAAAAGTTTGAAATCCTTCGAGATTTCACGGACTACCGGGTTTATATTGGCTCAAGTGTGGCTTGATAGCTGGGAAAACCGCTGTCGCTGTACTTGTGCTCTTATAAATTGGTCGGTTCTGTTACAGCCTCCATCACCGACACGAGATTTCCTCCCTGGTCGCACAAGGCTATCGCCTTCAGCAGAGAGGACCAGTGGACAGAGATCCCATACTTGGGGCACTTCCCGCTGATCCTCGACCCAGTGATACACAAGACACGCTTCCACAAGGTGCTAATCAATGGTGGCAGCGGCCTCAACATCTTGTTCTCCGGAGCCGCCAAGGAGCTCGGACTCCGAGCTAAAGATCTGGAGCCGACCACGGCTCTGTTTTGGGGAATCGTCCTAGGGCAGCCCTCCTATCCCTGGGACAGATCAACCTGCCTGTCCAGTTTGGGACACCACAGTGCTTCCGCATCGAGCACATTGACTTCTTGGTGGCCGACTTTGACGCCGTGTATCACGCCATACTCGGCCGTCCAGCTTTGGCTAAGTTTGGGGCCATCCCCAACTATACCTACCTCGTCATGAAGATGCCAACGGAGACCGGCATCCTTACCATCTGCTTTAACCTCCAAGTCGCGTAAAACTACGAGAAGGAGGCCATCGCCATGGCAGAGGCCACCGATGTCTCCATCCTGATGAATACGTGCGCAGTGGACGCACAGAAGCTGGCGCCAGAAGAACAGGTCATCCCGGAGAAGACCCCACCCAGAGCTGCTACCAAGAGTAAGGAGACAAATGACATCATCCTCGTTCCTGGTGACCCGAGTAAGACTACTCGTACCGGGGCAGATCTCGACCCCAAATAGGAAGACGTGCTCGTCAGCTTCCTCAGAAAGCACGTCAGTGTTTTCGCATGGAAACCCACAGACATGCCTGGCATACTGAGGGAGCTGATCGAGCACTCATTGAATGTCTTGAAGACTGTCAAGCCCGTCAAGCAGAAGCTCCAGCGTTTATCTCCAGACAAGAAGGAGGCTATTAGGGTAGAAATAGCCTGGCTCCTAGCTGCCGGCTTTATTAAAGAGATGTATCATCCCAATTGGTTAGCCAATCCGGTCCTTGTAAGAAAAAAGATAATGAATGGAGAATGTGCGTTGATTACACAGATCTCAACAAACACTTCCCTAAAGACCCCTTCGGTCTCCCCCGCATTGATGAAGTCATCGACTCCACAGCCGGCTGCGAGCTACTCAGCTTCCTCGACTGCTACTCCGGCTACCACCAGATCGCCTTGAAGGAAGAATGCCAGGAGAAATCCTCCTTTATCACTCCCTTCAGGGCCTACTGCTACAAGACTATGTCCTTTGGCCTGAAGAATGCTGGCGCGACATACTAGAGGGCCATCCAGGCATGCCTCAAGGATCTCATTCCCGACATCGCCGCAGCTTATGTCGACGACGTCATCATAAAAACCCAAAAGGCTGAAGACCTCATCTCCAACCTCGAAGCAGTCTTCAAAAAGTTGGATGATTTCCAATGGAAACTGAACCCTTCCAAGTGCATTTTTGGCGTCCCATCGGGTAACCTGCTCGGCAACATCGTCAGCAAACAAGGCATACTCCCTAATCCAGAAAAGATCGAGGACATCATGAGAATGAAGCCCCCGACCAACGTCAAGGATGTTCAGAAGCTCACTGGGTGTATAGCAGCCCTAAGCTGATTCATCTCCAGGTTAGGCAAAAAAGGCCTTCCCTTCTTCAAGCTCCTCAAGGCAGGCAAAAAATTTGTCTGGTCGGAAGAAGTCGATCAAGCCTTCAAAGACCTAAAGCAGTTCCTGGTACATCCTCTGCTCCTTACAGCACCCAAAAAAGATGAAACTCTGTTACTCTACATCGCCATGACAAGCAATGTTGTCAGCACGGCAATAGTCAGTCGAAAGGGAGGAAGACAGTCACGCATATCCGGTTCAGCAACCAGCCTATTTTATCAGCGAAGTCTTGAACGAGTCCAAAGCTCACTATCCGACGGTGCAGAAGTTGATCTACGCCATCCTCGTCATGTCACGCAAGCTCCATCACTATTTTGAAGCCCACCCAATCATAGTGGTCACCCAACATCCTCTCGGCAACATCCTTCGCAATAAAGACGCCAATGGCAGAATCATGAAGTGGGCCGTGGAGTTGGGAACTTATTCTCTGGAGTTCCACAGCCGAACGACAATCAAGTCACAGGTGCTGGCTGACTTCATCGCCGAATGGACTGAAATGCAGGAACAAGTACCCACCTAGCAGGAGGAAGACTAGACGATGTATTTCGATGGGTCCTCATATCACCTTCCGATGAACGCCTCCGCTACGTGTTAAGAATCTATTTCAAAGCCTCCAACAACGCTGCCGAATACGAAGCCGCCATCCATGGCCTACAGATCGCCTCCGAGCTTGGCATCTGGCGGTTGATGGTGTATGGGGACTCTGCCCTGGTTATCAATCAGGTCAATAAAGATTGGGACTGCAACAACGAGAAGATGGATGCCTACGTTGCTGCAATCAGAAAGCTCGAAGGAAAATTCTTGGGCATTGAGTTTCACCACGTCGTCCGAGCTGAGAACTAGGCAGCCGACGAGATATCTAAGCTCAGTTCATCACGAGCTGATATCTCTCCCGACGTCTTCGTCCAAGATTTGGCCCGTTCCTCCATCCCAGAAGAAGAAGAGGCCAAAGCACCTCCGTTCGGTCAGATAACGGCTTGCATCTCTGATTCTACAGAAGATTGGAGAGCACCCTTCATTGCTTATCTGCTCGAAGCCAAAATCCCTGAAGACAAAATAGAAGCAGAACATCTTGTGAGACGGTCTAAGAATTACGTCCTCGTCGACAACAAGCTCATGCGTAAAAACGCCAGGAGCAAAGTATTCTAGAAGTGCGTCACATGCGAAGAAGGCATCAGGATACTCCAAGAAGTGCATGGAGGCATGTGTGGTAACCATGCAGCCTCACGTACTCTGGTTGGCAAAGCTTTCCGAGCAGGATTTTACTGGCCTACCGCCGTCGAGGACGCCGAAAAGATTGTGCGCCACTGCGAGGCGTGCCAGTTTTTCGCAAAGCAGATACATGTCCCAGCGCAGGAGCTACAGACCATACCTGCATCCTGGCCCTTTGCCACGTGGGGACTCGACATGATAGGTCCTTTCAAGGCAGCTAAAGGGGGCTACCATTGCGTGTACGTCGCCATCAATAAATTCTCCAAATGGATTGAATACTAGCCATTAGTGAAAGCAACAGCGGCCAAAGCTGTGGAGTTCTTCAATGACATCTCTCATCGTTTCGGCCTTTCGAACAGCATCATCACCGACCTCGGTACTACCTTCATTGGAAGCGACATCTGGGATTTCTGCGATGAAAGAAGCATCGTGGTAAAGTATGCCTCGGTGGCTCACCCTCGAGCTAACGGACAAGTTGAAAGAGCAAACGGAATGTTGCTCGACGCCCTCAAGAAGCGCTTACACGAAGTCATCGAAAGAAGCCCAGGAAACTGGATCAATGAGTTGCCAGCAGTCGTCTGGGGCTTGTGGACACATTCTAGCCAGAATACTGGTGTATCTCCATATTTTATGATCTACGGATCGGAAGCAGTGCTACTGGCCGACGTCGCTTTCTGAGCTCCTAGAATTGAGAACTACAATGAAGAAAGGTCCGATGACGCACGAGCAGAAGACATCGACAGACTCGAAGAAGAGCGACTGGCCTCCTGCGTATGCACGGCCAAATACCTAGAGGGGCTACGGCGATATTATAACCGGAACGTCAATGGCAGGTTCTTCGTGGTCGGCGACCTCGTCCTTCGGCGCAAGCAGAGCAAGGAGGGCATGCACAAGCTTTCTTCTCCATGGGAGGGACCATACGTGGTCAGAGCCGTAACTCGGCCAGGCCCGTACAGGCTGTGCGACCTCGATGGCGTCGACATCCCCAACTCCTAGAACATCGAACACCTCCGTCGCTACTATCCTTGATAACGTGTCAAGGCAGATATGTGTATTTTTTGTTTCATTACTTCAATAAAAATCATATTGTTTCGATATACGAGTATGTCCACATTTGCAGATCAGTAAATCCGTCGCCAATGTGTAAGCCCCGCAACTGCTCGGGCAGCACAACTTCGCCAATGCGTAAGCCCCGCAATTGCCCGGGTAGCACAACTTCGCCAATGCGTAAGCCCCGCAACTGTCCGGGCAGCACAACTTCGCCAATGCGTAAGCCCCGTAACTGCTCGGGCAGCACAACTTCGACTATGCATAAGTCCCGCACTCGTTTGGGTGGCCTAATCACGATGGCGCATAAGCCCTGCATGGTGCTGGCCGCCCTACTTCGCCACTTCATCGACTGCCCCGATAGATTCGGGAAGCCATCGCCCATGATAAGTGTAAGCCCTACCAGGAGCAGGCAGCTTCGCCACCACGTACGCCCCAGGGACGCCTGGGCCGTTATGTCTTCGCTATTACGTAAGCCCCGGGGACTCTTGGGCAGTTTTAGCAGCGTCTCCAAAAGCCCCGTCGAAAGGAACGGGCACCAGCCGTCGACCACTCTAATGAGCTGTATGCTCTAGTTCCATGCCAACCAATCAAAGAGAAAACACCATGAGAGCATTCGAAGTACTACACGGCTACTACGCACTGAAAACTCGACTAACGCTATAAGAGCAAAAGCGAATTTATACAAACTTCACCCAAAAAGGTTTTTACACAATACGACAGCCGATCACATTAATCTTGGTTTAATGTACAAAGCAATCTACAATCCCTGTGCAGGTGTCTTCAAGTGTTCTCCATGGGGAACAGCTGCATATCTGCTGCCAAGAGTTCCGCCGCAGGCTTCGCCTCCTCCTCAAGTTGATCCTCCTGCTGCTCGGTGGTGCCACGAGCGTAACCCCCCTTCAACCTGTCGTTATTCACGCCAGGGTAATGGGAGCGCACCACGCCGAGCACGTGAGCTGCAGCGTTCTCCGCCACTTCCGTACAGAAGGCCTCGAAGTGCCGCAGTGCTTCACGACTATGACGAATGAAGTCAAAATGCCTCGGCGCTTCTGCAGGAGGATCGGCTGGAGCATACTCGATAATGTCCAGGATCAGTTTGACACCTTCCACCACAGCGTCATAGCGGCTCTCGGCAACTTCAAGGCATTGGGGCAGATCGTTCATTTGTGCTCGGGTCCTCTGTTCAATATCTGTTTATAACAAAAGGCAAAAATTAGAAGTCTTAACAAGAGGCACTAAGGCACCCCACAAGTAGAAGAAACTCACCTAGGTGTGCCTCTTCATTCCTCCGAGCAGCTTCCCACAGCAAGGACACTTCACCCTCCAGCTCTTTAACTATACCAAGAAAGACGACGGATCAGCATTCCCTTAAAGAAGAAAATCGGGCAAGATCGGATGTATGAAGACGCATGTACATCGGCGTGCGGCTCCCTCCAACATATCAAATAGATCTGCCAGTCAAAGACATCGAAGCTCAGTAATAAGAAGGAGCTGGGATACAATAACTAGAGCTATAACGGTCTCCATACCTTTTTTATCCTACAGAAGGTTATGTTCGGCCTCCATCAGATCATTGCAGCGTAAGTGCAATGTGTCGTGCTGCTCGTGGAGGTCTTCCATTGCCTTCTCCAGATGAGCATTCTCTTTCTCCAGCCTAGCGTTCTCCACTGTGAGTCCAGCTGCACGTTGCAAAGATTTTCATCGATCTTCGGCCGTATCATGTACGACCTGATCGGAAAAGATAGAACATGACACAAAAAGCAAGCAAAGAAACCTCAAGCAAATTCAAGGAGGTTACATTTACCTGAACTCGCGAAGACAGCTGCCCTAGACGCCGGAGCACATTTCTGAGATCAGAGCGGGTGCTTGTGATATCTGCCTTTAAGGCCTCAAGCTCTTCTTCCGCCGCTCCTTCCTCCACGACGATGGCATATTGATCGCCAACCCATCTGAAGGTTCTGAGCACCACTGGCGGAGCCCCACCCGCAGCCTGACGGGAGATCTCCTCGATGTCCTGCTCCAGAAAAGCTGCGCCTGCTGGTGGTTGCTCGGGGATCTCCTAGCCTGACCCCGGTGCTCTTCCGAAAGAAGGCCCGCCAGTCTGCATGTCTGCTCCCTGGTTGGAACCAGTAGGCGAGTTCTAGCTTGAAGAATGGCCTCTTCCGGCGTCCTCAGACTGCCGTTCTGTACCTCGCGTTGAGGGTGGGGACGGTGGTGGTAGAGTCGACTCGTGAGATTGGTCGGATGGTGGCGCCTGCTCATGCGAGTCCTAGTTTGGCTGCTGCTCTGGCGACGTCTTCGGCGACTCTTGGTCGGAAGGCCAGCTTGCGGTACCACCATCTTTAGTTGAGGCACCACCACCAGTCTCTCCACCGGCCACCCTCTCGACGTCTTCGGCTGAAGGGTCCCTGAATAATAATATGGACTTCATATAATAGAGCATGCCGAGCAGTAAAAGGCAGCAACAAAGAAGACATGGGTACTCACAGTTCTGAGCGGCGACGTTTTCATGCGAAGCTTCTTTTCGGACCAGAAGTCCCCTCTTCGTCACCAGGCTTCTTGGTCGGCGGGAATTCACCCTTCTGACATTTCGGAGGGGGAACGTCGTCATCACTTGAGCTCGGTATCACCGCCTAGGGACAGGCTCGCTCCTCGAACAGCTTTATTGGCTTCTTAGGTCACCGGACTCTGCTCGATGACCCAGCTTTATCAGGCATTGGCTGCTTGCCGTGAGCTTCTCGTTGCGAGGGGGTCTCCTGGTCCTCTTCCTCTTCATCGGCTTCTGCTTTGGAAGGCTCTAGAAGGCCTCGTCTTCGCTACTGGGCTGGTAGCGGTGTCGAGGGTCAACTCCTTCAGGCCACTTTGCACTGGGGACCTCCGAGAAGTAGGCTTTCCGGTCCTGGCCATGTATCTTAAGCAAATCAAATAAGATGCAAAGGATCAACATTATGACAGGCAACGAAAGGAAAGGAATCTACAAAGGCGTACCTCGGGTCGTGGATTTGCAATGTGCAGTGCTTTCTGCTGTCCTCGGTTATTGATAGACGCTTTGTTGTCGAACATCTCCTTCAGCCTTATCATAGCCTCTTCGGCTGACATCTGATCGGGGACCTCTCTGGTTGAGTTAGTTTTGCCAACCTATTCATATGCAGGATGAATTCTATCTTTACAGGGTTGAACACGGCGCCTCACGAAGTTGGCGGCAACTCCAACCCCATTCAGATTCATGCCTTTCAGGATTTACAACAATTCGTTCACTTGATCCATCTGATCAGGTGTAGGTCTCAACGACCAGCTTGGTTTTCTTTCTGGGATCTGCTTGACGGCACACCGAACAGGAGGGTCTTGGTTTGGCAGATAGAACCACCTCTTGTTCCAATCACGAAGACTAGTGTTGAGGGGGATGGAAAGATAATGGGCCAACATGCCGTCTCGGAGCTTAAGGTACACACCCCCGGCAATATGGGATCCCCGCCACTCGATTTCACAAGCATATACAAGTGGCGAAATAGATTAAAATGAGGAAGAATTCCGGCGAAGGCTTCGCAGAAGTGGATGAAAATAGAAATTATGAAGATGGAGTTGGGATGCAAATGGCACAAAGAAATTTCATAATAGTCAAGGAGTTTGCGAAGAAAGGGATGGCACGGAACACCAAATCCCCGGAGGAAGTAGTCGGCAAAAATAGTTATTTCACCGGTGTTGGGCATGGGGTACGGCTCACCTTGTGATGGCCTCCATCCGGCGGTGGCACGATTTAGCAGGAGCCCTTTCACCACCAACTTCGAAATGGCCCTTTCCGTCATGGTGGATGGTTGCCACTCGTTGTCTAGGCGGAGTTCTCCAGGCTGCGGCTCCTTTCCCTTCTTCGAGGGTACATGCGTACTTTTCCTGGGCGCCATTTCTTCAAATTGATCAAAGGATCGGGTTGCTGGAAGGTTGAATCGAAGAAACTTTGGCGGAATCGAGCTTTGAATCAAGGATTTTTGGAACCCTAGATGGCGGCAGCTAGGGCTGTTGTAACGGTTGTTTGAATGGCTTTTGAACGGTGGCAGGGAGGGTGAATTGTTTCATCTGCGGACAAGTCTTTACAAAGGGAAGTTTGACGGTTCGGCTTCCCGCATAAGGGTTTCCCAATATTGGATCTGTTCGGGGACTTCGTCTTTTTGTTTGTATTTCCGAGCACAGGAGGTGTTCGGGTACTTCATCATCGTTACTTTAGCATTTTCGAGCACTGGATCTGCTCGGGGACATCGTCTTTTTGTCTGTATTTCCGAGCACAGGAGGTGTTCGGGTACTTCGTCATCGTTACTTTAGCATTTCCGAGCACAGGACGTGCTCGGGAACATCGAGGTCGCTACGTCAGTACTTCCGAGCACCGAATTGCTCGGAGGTTCCGTCGCTTCGCCCGTATTTCCGAGCACAGAATGTGCTCGGGGACTTCGAGGTCGCTACGTTAATACTTCTGAGCACTGAACTGCTCGGAGGTTCCGTCGCTTCGCCCATATTTCTGAGCACAGGAGGTGCTCGGGGACTTCATTGGCGCTATGTCAGCACTTCCGAGCACTGAACTGTTCGGAGGTTTCATCGCTTCACCTGTATTTCCGAGCACAGGACGTGCTCAGGGACTTCATCGTCGCTACGTCAGTACTTTCGAGCACCGAACTGCTCGGAGTTTCCGTCGCTTCGCCCATATTTCTGACCACAGGAGGTGCTCGGGGACTTCATCGGCGCTACGTCAGCACTTCTGAGCACTGAACTTCTCGGAGGCTTCGTCGCTTCGCCTATATTTCCGATCACAGGATGTGCTCGGGGATTTCGTCGTCGCTACGTCGGTACTTCCGAGCACTGAATTGCTCGGAGGTTCCGTCGCCTCGCATGTATTTCCGAGCATAGGAGGTGCTCAGGAACTTCGTCGTCACTATGACAGCACTTCCGAGCACTAAACTGCTCGGAGGCTTCGTCGCTATGCCAAGATTTTTGAGCACAAGAGGTGCTCGGGGACTTCGTCAATGATTCACATGATTGCAAAGAATAAAGACTTTGACCCTGACACTACGTGCTTGCGTCACCTACTATCAGGCTCGGGCACTAAGTGGATACACTTCACCTAACGGTGAAGGTATTGTTTCCGAAGAACCAAAAGTGGATACACTTCACCAAAGAGAAGGATTTTTCCAAATTTTTTCTGAGCTCCTTACATCCGTCTGGTCAAGCAACTACGAAGATTTGTACCTCCCGATGAATGCAAGATGCTCGGGGACTAGCTATGGGGATATAGACCCACATACCCGCATGGCAATACATGGGCCAAGTCATCCGATCAGGCCGGGACTGCCAAGGACGCGTAGTCTACACGTTCTCCTGAAGATCACGTATATCCGCCGAAGACTTGGCGGACAACGAAATAGCCTTCCTAATATCTAGTCGATTAGTTTCCTTGTTCGGCTAGGATTGCAATCTGATATGTATGGTAAAACCGACTTGTAACCCTGCCCCCCAGACTATATAAGGCGGGCAGGGGATCCCCTCAATTCATCTCATCTATTAGCAATACAATACAACAACAACACACATGACGTAGGGTATTACGCCTTGTGGCGGCCTGAACCTATATGAATCTCGTGTCTCACACTTCCAGCGTACTCTTGCTCGTCTCAGGCGCACCTTCACTGATCAATCTACTACTTTGGGCATACCCCTCGGTAGACTATCGTCGGCATTTCATCGACAATTCTACTCCACTCAAAAAAGATCACAACACTTTGACCCTCCCTTGTGCTTCTAATGTCTTCCTTTTCGGTGTTTGATGCCAAAGGTTTAGAATTTTGATGGACCAAAGCAAGAAAATTCCATCATCTAATTGGTCCAAGAAAGGGAGAAAAGTGGATTATGGACTTAGGGGGAGCTTAAATCCATAATGCCACACAAGGGGACAATATTGCAAAGGCTAGATAAGTATCTCAATTTGCATCCTTTGATCTTGCCTTTGCATTGCATCCTAGCAAGTAGATTGCATTTTACTTTCCACACTTTCTATTTGCTTGCTTTGGTTGTGTTGTCATCAATCACCAAAAAGGGGGAGGTTGTAAGGAAAATGAACCCTAGGCCCATTTCTATTGGATTTTGGTGGTTGATGTTCAACATGACCAATATTGGGCTAATGGTTTTACAAGTATTTGTTTTGTAGTTCAACAGGATGCAAAAGTAGTGTTTTGGATTTAGGCAACGGTGAAATCCGAGCGATCAACACCTCAAGCAAGACCTTAGGAGACATATTGAAGACCTTAAAAATCAAGCAAAAGTCCAAGACACAAGATGGAACTAAGCCGGATGCCAAGAGCGTGAAGAAATGAAGTGAAGGAAAGTTTTCGGGAATACTGGACGCGTCCGGTATTTGGTCCGGCAGTACAATTACACCAGACACGGGAAGAAATTCACTAGACGCGCAACTACTATGCGAGTGTCCGGTGCACTGAAGACTGAAAACACCGGACGCGCGGAGTGTCCGGTGACCACGCACCGGACGCGTCCGGTGTGAAAATGCGCTCTCGGGAGCTCTCTGGAACCGCACCGGACACGGAGCTGAGAGCGTCTGGTGTTACACCGAACGCGTCCGGTGTTTAGCAGAAGTAGCGGCAACGGCTAGTTCAAACGGTCGACTGATGACGCAGCGACACGTGGCAGCACCGGACACTGAGCAGGGCGTCCGGTGCAGGACCGGACGCGTCCGGTGTTAATACCGAACGCGTCCGGTGTGATAGAGACGCCTGGTTTTATTCCCAACGACTACTTTTGCTTTGGGGGCTATAAATACCACCCCAATCGTCAATGGAGAGTGTGGAGAAGTAAGGGATCATTCCAAGGTTGTTTCTATAAAACCATTCTAAAGCTCTCCACTTGCATAGTGCTTAGTGTCACACTTGGTGATTAGCGCAGGTACTTTGTGAAGTGCTTAGGTTGATTAGACCACTGCTTATGTGCTTGCTCTAGGTTATGCCTAGTGTTTAGTGAGGTTTGCGTACCTCTTGATCATAGGTGCTTGCGCGCACCGTGCTTGTTCTCGGCGGGGCTTGTCATCTTGCGAGACCACACCAACCGCGCTTGTGGGGTGGCCGCCACCGTGTACCAAAGGGAACAAGGCCCTCGGCAGTTCGGCTGGAAGCTTGATAGTGAAGACGGCGGAGAGCACCCGAGATGAAGCTTGCCTTGCAAGGCACACCGAAGACCCACTTGCGTGTGGGGAAGGACCGGGGCTATCCATGGAGTGACCCGACCGGGAGCTTGGCCCTTGCAAGGGATTCCTTGCGAGGGGCTCCAACGAGGACTAGGGGGAAGCTTGAGCGCTTCTTGATACCTAGGTAAAAATACCGGAGTCGTCGACGGGAGTTTGCATCTCTACCTCATTTTACCTTCCGCATTTACAGTGCTTCCTTGGTTGTGTGCTTTACCTTTCCTAGCTTAGTTGGTAGGCTAGTTGATAGGGTTGGAACCTAGGTTGCTTAACTCTTTTGCGGTAGAGATAGCAACCCACTTAGCGAAACCTTAGTTGCACATTGGCTAGTTTATTTATTGCATAGGTTTTGCTAAGGTTAAGAAAAATAGGCCACAGTTTAGAAGTTGTGTTTTAGTTGCCTAATTCACCCCCCTCTTAGGCGTCATGGTCCTTTCAATAGGCTCGAGGGCTGCGCCCAAAACTTCATCAGAAAGAACTTGACATGTGTTGATGGTAATTATTGTATGATTTTACCCGTCAACTAAATATGAAATAAGGGTATTAAGGCAAACACCACCATAGAATAGGGCTTTAACTGACAGAATTTCATAGTTTTGGTGAATCAGTGTTTTGCAGGGGGGTTATTCAGAAAAGAATCAAGGGAGACCCACATGTCAGATTAAAATAATGAATTCCACCGTGAAAAGGGATCAATAATATTCTAGAGAACAACTGAGACTCACCGGAGGAAGTGGGGCCCGCAAGTCAGAGAGGGAGGGTCGGCCGACCCTCTGACCAGGTCGGCCGACCTGTCAGAGTGGCCCCTCCGCGTGCGCTTCGACGTGGACCCACATCCCAAAATTTCACGCAATCTCCATCGCCCGTCGAAGTCGGTTTGATCCAAGGGCTACGGTTCATCCCACCGGCGTATATAAGGACCCCGAGACCCCCTAGGGTTTCATATCAATCAATCAGATATCAGTTCAAACTAGTTGTAGAGAGCCAAAAATCCTAGAATCATTAGAGCCTCACCATCTAGAGCATAGGTACATAGGTTAGAAGTAGAAGGAGGCAAGTTCTACTTGAGTTCTGGATCTTGTCTGGAGGTAGAAGGCTTCCCGGAGCCATTGTAAGCTCTCTCTTGTATCTTAAACCTCTTTTAAGTGCTTGGTATAAAGTTGATTGATGTTGTTCCACTATTGATTATGTTCTCAATTATGCTATTCATTGCTTATCTAGATTGTATACTTTGCATAGTTAGGATGCATTCATATTCATACATAGGTTTGTATAGCTCTCATTCATTGACGTCATGGATGGGTGACCAACAGCATGTAAGCATGGTGCTTAGATGTAGTTTGTCTGCAAATGCGCCTTATATTCTGGGTTCTATGGTAGATCGCGGATGTGACACTCCCGTTGAGTCCTTTGTAGTGCACACTCCGAATGTAAGGAGAGTAGGAAGTTGTTATTACTTTAGAAGGCTGGCTAGGATCTTGACCTTCCTTAGTAATATTCCCTTAAGTATGAATATGAAGTGTCTTTGCCATGATTGATAGTATAATTGCACCAATCTAATATGTCTTTGATAGTATAGTAAGAATGACTTAGGATACCCTTATGCTTCAACCTAATCCATGCTAGTGCCTAGATAGGAAGTGCTCTAAGTGATCATTATTATATATATTGATTGATTGGTTGATTGATCATTATGCTTATCATATATACCATTATTATTGTGACATAACCCCTGTTCTTAGTAAATAGGTTATGCATGGTATTCTCCATATTTGCATATGCATATGATAATTATCTATCTACCTGCATCCCATTTATTGCCATCCCTTCCCAGTGGTAAAATATAAATGACAACCTAGAATTTTCTTGGGTAAAATTCTACAATGGTGTATATTTTATTTGTGCGCTTGCGGATACAATATAATATATTTTTCAGTCACTTTCTAGAAGGAGAGATCTTTTAGAATCATGCTGGGGATGACAACCTAGTTATTTCTAAGAGATAGAGGTTGAGAGTTCAAGTGATTTGTAGACTAATCAGGTGGCACATTAATCTATACCTCCCATCATTTTTAGCGCCATTGCTGAGAGTAGAGTCTAACTCTATTTTTAGTGGTGACGTTAGAAATGCCAACAAGCATTTTTGGCGCCGTTGCCGGGGAAGGCTGTTTGGCATACATAAGATGTAGATAGATCATATGCATAACACCAAATATGTCGAGAAACCATATAAACCTTACTCAAACAGGCTCACCCTGTCCTTGTTTATTCTTTGTGTAGCTTATGGAGGGTAATGTATGAACGGATTTGGCCTTCCGCAAAATTTTGTTGAAGATCCAGAAGCTTTGATTAGGAAGACCCGAGCCAAGCTCAGGAAGACTCCACATCCTCCACCGAAAGACATGCATACAAGAAGAAGTTTGACACCAGAGTTCGAGGCTATGGCTAACAAGAGCCTTCGCGAGTTCTCTGCGCCAACCACCGCTAACATCCGTACGGGACCACCCACTGATGTTGGAGACAATGGATTCGAGCTCAATCCTGCACTCATCAACATGGTGAAAGCTAGTCAATTTTGTGGAAAGGCACATGAAGATGCGAGTGCCCATGTCCAACACTTTTTGGAGATATGCAGCACTTTCACCATCAAGGGAGTAACCAGAGATGCAATCCTGCTCCGCCTGTTTCCATTCTCACAGTTGGGAAGAGCAAAACAGTGGTTCTACGCAAACAAAGACAAGAACACTACATGGGACCTCTGCTCCACTGCCTTCCTAGCAAAGTTCTTCCCTGTGGGCAAGATGAATGCTCTCAAAGGGAAGATCACCAACTTTCATCAATAGCACGACGAATCAGTCCCGGAAGCATGAGAACGTATTCAATATTACATTTCAGAATGTCCTCACCATGGGATGGAGAATTGGTTGCTTACGCAATCCTTCTACGTTGGGTTGACTACCAGCACCAGTGAGACGATGGATGCTGCTGCTGGAGGAGCTTTTCTGTCACTCACCATTGAGCAAGCTACCACCTTTGTGGAGAAGATAGCATCCAACCAGAGTTTCAATGAAGAACGAGCCCCAACCCGCAAGAGAGGAGGAATGCACCAGCTCAAGGAGACTGACATGATTTCTGCCAAGACGGACCTGCTGATGAAGAAGCTTGATGACCGAGTGAATTACAAGAGAGAGGTCAACCACATTCATGATGCCTACATGACTTGTGAAGAGTGTGGAGGCACAGGCCACTCAAGTCACAGCTGTCCAGAGATTCAGGAGGATGTGAACTACGTCAATAACAACAACAACTATCGTCCCCAGAATCAGAACTAGAATCAGAACCAAGGTTGGAATCAGCAACAGAGGCCCAACTACCAAAGTAATTACACAGGTAATTACCAAGTTAACAACTTCAACACACCGTTCAGAGATCTAGTCTCTAGCCAGACTAAACTTCTAGATCAGATTTCCAAGAAGCTAGTCTCCAACGACAAGTTGCTAGAAACCATCAACAACAGGATGGATGGTTTTGCCTCTGCTATCAAGAACCAGCTCAGCTTCAATAAAATGCTAGAATCTCAAATAGCTCAGCTGCATCGTCTATCCATCCGGCCAATGAAGGAAAGATCCTAGGTCAGCCAGAAGAACTAGAAACTACAAATCCGGTGGATATCTTCAATGCAAGATGGTACTATGCAGAGCATCGGTCTAGGGGATGGAACTATGATTCTTTGCATGAGAAGAAAGGAGACCCAGGAAGACCCGTCATACCAATAGCCATTGGACAACACGCCTTCGAGGAAGCAATCTGTGACTTTGGTGCAAGCGTCAACATTATGCCCAAGGTGATCTATGAGAAGATCCATGGAGATGTACTCCTATACACCAACATGTGCTTGCAGCTAGCAGACCAGTCACTCAGCTATCCGAAGGGGATCCTGGAAGATGTATGTGTATGAGTTGGACACTCATATGTACCTACTAAGTTTGTGGTAGTTGACACAAGAGGAGATGAGAAGTCACCAATTATTTTGGGACGACCATTCCTTAGCACCGCCAAGGCTATCATTTACACCGACAGCGCCAAGATCTGTTTCATTATCAGGGGAAGCAAGGAAAGATTCAACTTCAAGAACAAGACACTAGATGGTCCAGCCCATCCACAGAAGTCAGACATCTATGAAGACAAGCCTGCGCAAGAAGACAAACAGAAGAAAGAACAAGGCTAGGCAGACTCACACTGAAACTGTGAGGATGATCAACTCAGTCCGAGCTGAGTATGATAACCTTCTGATTTCACCACACATGCCCAAGCTAGACGATCCAAGAGTACCGACGATCGACTGCACAATTAATCAGAAGATCTTCTACAAGACCTTCTGTGACACAGGCTCGAGTGTCAACATAATGGCCAAGGTAACTTATGATTTCCTATTTGGCAAGACACCTTTGTACTCTACCTACACGCAGCTGCAGATGGCGGACCAGTCGTTCAGATTTCCAGAGGGGATCGCTAAAGACATTATGGTAAAGATTCGAGACCATTATGTCCCCACTGACTTCTTGGTCCTAGACATGGGAGAAGAAGAGTACGACCCACCGCTCGTACTTGGAAGACCATTCCTCAACACTACAAGAGCAATTATCTATATGACATCAGGGGAGGTCCACTTCCAGTTTCACAAGGAAAAGGTCCGCTGCTACTTCAATAGTTACACAACTTATGAGCAATGTTGATGGTAGTTATTGTCTAATTTTAAGCATCAACAAGATATGAAAAAGGACATAAAACATTCTCAAACATAGAATAGGGTTTAAACTGATAGAATTCCATGAGTTTTGGTGAATCTATGTTTTGCAGGGTGTTAATCAGAAAATAACCAAGGGAGACCCATATGTCAGATCAAAATATTGAATTCCGACGCGAAAGTGGAACAAGAATATTCTAAAGAACACCAGAGACACGCCCGCAAAATGGGGCCCACATGGCGGTGAGCGGATGTCGGCCGACCTCCCTGATAGGTCGGCCGACCCACCCAGGAGTCCGTTTCGTGTGCGTTTCGACGCGGACCCACTTCCCGAAATTCCACGCAATCTCTACCGCCCGTCGAAGTCGGTTTAATCCAAGGGCTACGGTTCATCCCACCGGCCTATATAAGGACCCCCAGACCCCCAGGGTTTCACATCTCATATCTCTCAGATCATATCGAGACATCAATCAGAAGAGAAGAGCTCTCCACCAGAGATTAGGGTTAGACACTCAAAGTTCTAGTTTAGACCTAGATAGTAGATTAAAGTAGAGTTGAGCCTTTGAATCAGGATTCTGGATCGTCTGTCCACTAGAGATTGGTAAATCTGCTGTATTACCTCTTATTATGACTTTATGCTATTTCAATACTATGTTTCGGTTTGTTATGTTTCTAGTTTATTTTAGTAGTATATTTGATATAGTTATGATTGGTAATGAGTTTATGCATGAGTTCACAAAGCGCTTAATCCAGTACTCGAGTGGGTTAAGTGGTGGACATTATAGGGGCATGGTGCTTAGATATTGTTTGCCTACGAATGCGCTTTATATGCCAGGTCATGTGGTAGATCACGGATGTGACACTCCCATTGAGTACTTTGTAGTCCCCTCCCTGTATGTAGAGAGAGTAGAACTAAGTTATGAAGGGAGACTTGCTCTGTTCTTGTTCTTCCTGAATAATGTTCCTGATGCATAGATAAAGAGTCAATTGTGCTATACATGATTGTATATTTGCTAGAGTAGATGAATAACATAATTAATTAGGAATGACATAAGAATCTGATCTCTTAAGTAATCCTATGCTTTGGTTGACTTTAATTTTGAGTAGTCCACACCTCTCTGGAAAGTTATTTAAGCCTTTATTATCATCATATCATATCTTTATTATTGGCTTACACTTGTTTAAGTATGTGCTATGTGATTGATTCTAATCATAAGTAATGTATCTTGAATCTATCTACTCATGCCTGGCTCCATACCTTCTCCCTATGCTAAAAATATAAATCGACAACCCTGGAATACTCGGGTAAAATGCTACAATGGTATAATTAATCTGTGCGCTTGCAGATACTTGAAATTTGATTATTTATTTGTACACTTTTTAGTCACTTGCATTCGTAATAACTGCTTAGTATTAATCTGAGTAGTTCCCATACATATCTCTTATATTTATGCTAGGGATGACAACTTAGTTATTGTAAGAGATATAGGTTTAAAAGAGGTGGCTAAGTAATTTACCAAGTGACACTTAATTAATACCAACAAGCATTTTTGGCGCCATTGCCGGGGAGAAGTAACGGAAAGGCATTTGAGAAAAAGATCAAGTACATACTTAGTGATGGAATCATACCTAGTACATCTGCTTTTACAGAATTCCCCCTTGTTTTTCTTGTCTACATTTTATGTAGGGTATTACAGGATTCAATCAACTTCATTCATCCGAATCAAATCAGTGCAAGAAGAAGCTAACACCAAGTTCCTGAAGCCATAGCTGAGAAAACATTGCGAGAGTTCGCTGCACCAAGCACCAAGAACATTTGCACCGGACCAGCACTCAACACCGATAACTTAGAGTTCGAGCTCAAGCCAAGCCTCATCAACATGGTTCAAGCTATATCATTCAATGGAAAGGCACTTGAAGATGCAAGTGCTCATCTTCAGAATTTTCTGGAGATTAGTAGCACCATCACCATCAAGAACGTTGCTCAAGACATCATACTACTCCGCTTATTCCCATTTTCACTCTTGGGAAGAGTGAAGCAGTGGTTCTATGCCAACAAAGATCACATCAACACATGGGAAAAGTGTTCTAAGGCCTTTCTAGAAAAGTTTTTCCCTCTAGGCAAAACCAATGCCTTAAGAGGAAAGATTATCGACTTTCAGCAGCAAAAAGAAGAAACTATTTCAGAAGCATGGGAGCGCTATCAAGAATACATCTCAGATTCTCCCCATCATGGAATAGAAGATTGGTTACTCCTGCAAGGTTTCTACTATGGATTAAATCAAAAGAGTCGTAACTAATGTTGAAGGTCGCTAACACCCTATTTTACCGTCAACATTTCACACATAATCAAGGTAAAACCACATGAAAAGCAAAGAACACACTTTGAAACTTACCTAGTTCCACATGTCCTTGGAGAAATATTGTGTATGCAGGAAAAATGGTAAAATCAGGCAAAAATGAAGCAAACCAAGATAGCTTGACACCTCAGCTGCCACATGGGGGCCAGAGGGGGGCGCCCGCCCTATCAAAAGTGCCAAATGGCACTTGCCACCTCACGAATCCGTGTGCCATCCTCCCAAATGGCCTGTGTCACGTTGAAACAACATCAATGGCTTAGATACAAGGCACGAGGATCCGGTGGCCCTATCAACAGGCACCCGCCCTGTCCAAAGTGAGTGCCACATCCAAAATCCGAGGGAAGGTGTCCAGGAGTCATCCACACCATCAAATGAAGTCTGTTTTCATCCAACGGTGATCAAGTGATGTGCCATGGATTGAAGGACCCATATGTCATCCTCCCGGGGGTTGCAAACTGCAATTTTAGGGCACCAACCGACCTTGCAACCACCTATGAGGAGGAAGGAGGGCCGCTAGATGCAAGGCGGTGCTTCCAATGGGGCGCCCGCCCCCCTAGGATGGCGCCCTACCTGCCTCTTCGCGCCACCGACCTCCAGGACCTCTACAAGTACCCCTGGAGCACACTTACACTATAAATAGGACTTGAATCCTCACTTGTAAGTAGAAACACCACTAGAGCTTCAGCTCATAGCCAGTAGCTCCTCTCTCTCTAGCGAAGATCTGCTCTTATGAATAGTGCTAGCTAGAGAAGAGTAGAGTGGTAGAGAGAAGTCAGGAGAAGGAGGAAGTCTGTGGAGGAGCCAGGACTATCAGCGACCTCCTCTGCGGTGTTCTTCGCTTTTATCGGTAATAAAGATCCCCTTCTTCATTTATTTATTGTTATACTTTAAGTAGTTGTATACTTGCTCATTGCTTGGTTAGAGTGCTCTAATTCTTGAGCTCGAGTTAGAGTAGTAAGTTTTATAGATTAAGCGCGGTGCTTAGGCTATAGCTTACCCTTGAGTGCGGCTAGGCCCACGGATCATAGTGGTAGGTTCTAGGTGGTGACAGCCCTAGAATCCTCTGGATTCCACCACGTTCGGCCTGGTTTTATCAGCGTAGGCTTTTCGTACGTACGGTGCCTAATCAGTCGAACCCCGGCGAGTTTAGGACTTTGCGCGTCCCGGGTATAACAGTCTCTTAGGTATAACAATCATTTGATCTTTTACTGAGATAGAGTTCTCCCCTAAAACTTCAGAGCTACCTAGTGTTTCCACCTTACTTATACTTCATTGATTTATCCTTACTAAGGTTATTACCGCATTTATCCATATCTAGATCCTTGACTAACAGATCCTTGGAATCACAAACCCTGCTTTCCTTTGGGAAAATATAAATTCGACACCTGGTACTCCCAGGTAAAGTGCTACACGATAGTTCTGTGCGCTTGCAGAATCCCATCACCTATCCTATAGAGCTACCCACAACATTTTTGGCACAGTTGCTAGAAATAACTTTATTCCTAGTAGCAACTTTAGAAGTGTCAACAACCACATACTTTGAGCATAGGGATTGACAACCCCAGTGATTGCGTTGAGAAGTATTGTTACTATTGCTAGAGGATAGATTTGTCTAAACTCTTTTGATAGCGTTAGTAACTGTCAACAAGCATTTGTGGCGCCATTGTCGGGGAAGGCAACTGTTGAATTCCTCTGATTTGAGTCAAGTCTAGATAGTTATCCTTAGAATAACGAATATGGCCAAATGGACCATCCGTGAATTCTCTGCACCTTCTGCTGCTAATATAGCAACAGGCCCTGGTGTCATTGAGGTGAACACTCAGTTTGAGTTAAAGCCCGCATTGATCACAATAGTTCAAGCTAGCCCATTTTGTGGCAAGCTCACAAGGATGCTAATGCACACCTACAACACTTCTTAGAGATATGCTGCACCTTTACAATTAAAGGAGTAACCCCAGACGCAATTCGTTTGCAACTCTTTCCTTTCTCCTTGTCAAGAAAAGCTAAGCAATGGTTCTATACGAACCGAAATGATGTGGACACATGGGAAAAGTGTTCCAACTCTTTCCTAGTGAAATTCTTTCCTCTAGGCAAGGCCAATGCTCTTCGCAATAAGATCTCTAGTTTCCAACAACAAACCGATGAATCAATTCCTGAGGCTTGGGAACGAATGCAAGAGTATGTCACTGCCTGTCCACACCATGGTATGGAGGATTGGCTTTTGATCCAAAACTTCTACCATGGATTAACCCCTCTTGATAGAAGCCATCTAGATGACACCGCCGGTGGAGCATTCTTTTCTCTTAAAGTTTCAAATGCGAAGGCTTTGATGGAGAAGATGGTGTCCAATCAAGGATGGAACGAGGAATGTCTGCAACTATGCAAGCGAGGTATTCATTCTTTAAAGGAAGCTGACATGATTGCAGCTAAAGTGGACCTACTAGCCAAAAGGCTAGAAAATTGTGAGAGGATGCGTACACCTGAGACCGTGCAAGCCATGGAGACTCACATGACGTGTGAAGTCTGTGGAGAAGTTGGCCATTCCAGACTCCATTGTCCTGAGACACATGAAGACCTCAACTTCATCAACAATGATAACAATTTTCACTCTTCAAATCAAGGATGGACTCAGTGCTCCAATTCTCAAGGCAACACCTTCAATTCTTCGCAACGTCCGAACAAATAAGGTGATAACTACCCTTCTCTTAAAGATCTTGTCTATGGTCAAGGTAGAATGACTGATAGCATAAACAAGAAGCTCCATGCTAATGATAGGATGCTAGATAGCATAAATGCTAAATTGGATGATTTCTCTTCTGCAATTAAGAATCAACTAAGTTTTAATAAGATGCTTGAAACCCAATTAGCACAACTAACTGCTGCAATTCCATCTTTTGAAAAAGATAGAATACCAGGAAAGCCTGAAACAACCATGGAATCTGCTAATCTTGTTACTATTAGTTATCATGGCTATGAACTAGATGGATGGAATTTTCCAACTAAAAAGGGAGATGCTCGAACCCCTGTCATATCTTGTTCTATTCAATCTCAAAGTTCCATAATGCTATATGTGATCTTGGATCTAGCATTAACATCATGTCTAAAGAACATTATGAAAAATTATTCTACACTGAACTAGTACCAACTTCTGGATATGTGCAATTAGCTGATCAAACAACTTGCTACATAGAAGGAGTACTTTGTGATGTTCTGGTAAAAGTAAGAAACAACTTTGTGCCTGCCGATTTCATGATTTTAGACATAGATAATAGAGACAACTTACCCCTCATTCTTGGCCAACCTTTCTTGAATATTGTGAACGCATGCATATTTGTTGCTAGTGGTAGCATGGATTTCTATATAAATGGGAAGAAACAAAGATTTGTTTTCTCTTGTGCACCGCACCATGCAACTAACATGCACAAAAATAAGAGTCGATCCATGAGGAGGAGAAAACCAAGAATCTGGAGAAACAAGAAAGACAGAGATGCGGTTAGGAAGGAACCATCATCTACAGCCTCTATACCAGACCCCGCTACCGTTAAAGAAGGATAAGATGAGAAGAAGACATCGGTCAAGGAAGAACCTCCTTCCGAGGAAGGACTGCTATGGGAGTAAGTATTATATCTCTCTCTTTAATTATTGCATCGGCATATTTCCCTTCTTTATGCATTAAATCAATTAATTGTTAGAAGCATGTTTAATTTTATGTCTTGCATTTAATAAAGACCATTTTAAAAAGAGAGATTAAAAAAATAAATAATAATAATAGTAATAACAATAATAATAATAATAATAATAATAATAATAATAATAATAATAATAATAATAATAAAATAAAATATAAATCTAGTTCATCATAGTAGCAATAAAAAGCAAAGCCTAGTGATCATAATAAGATGCAAAACAGGAAATAACCCGACCAAGAGGAGAATCCGATCATGAAGAAGAAGCTAGCTTGGGGGAGCCGTTATCCTCGCCAGGGTATGGTTTCTAACCCCAGCTCTTTTTTGTTAATTACTGTGAGTTATAATATTCTTGCAAAACAATAAATAAATAAAAATAATGATAAGATGATATGTCTTTGTTGGAAATGATGAACAATTGCTCTATGATGATTTGCAAAATCTTGTTATACAATCCTTCACTATGAAAGTTTTGAGTGTGATATCTAAAATTTGGTCTTAAGTCAAACACTATTGTGGGTTGCACATGCTAATAACTTAAGTTATGCTATTGCAAGATTGAAATTGGTATAAGTAAAACTTTTACCTGACCAAAGGAATGAGTGAGAACCAACTAGAGATTTTGATTTATAAAATTTAAATTCTTGCTCATGGTTCCTTTATGGAGCTAAATACCTATCATCAAGCCATACATCCACAAACAACTAAAACCACCAAAAGAAGAGTCCTTATCTGTTTTGAGCCTGCTTAGACCTTATTTGATCTAGGTAGAGAAACTAGTCATATTCTTTGATCAAGATCACATATACATTCCGCCTATGTATCACTTCTACACAGGAAGTATACATCTATTCTCCACACACCAATTGAGACAACCAACTGTTGACACTAGTTATCATCGAAATTTTATTATCAATTATCCCTGCATTAAACATGAATATCTAGTAGAATAGGGTTATTACTGACAGATTCCACGAGTTTTGGTGAGTTGTCTATTTCTCAGGGGATTTTTTAGAAAAGCTTAAAAGAAGGATTAAAGAGCATAATACCACGAAACTTGCACGCGAAGGAAACATCATCACGAAGACCTTGGAAGAGTCCAGAACACACCCGAAGCAACCGGGGCCCAAACCCCACAGGGTGTGGCCGGCTGGCGCCACCTAGGGTTTCCTCCCCGTCGCCTTCTGGAATCTTCTACCACCGCCTATAGGAGTCATCTGGGCCCTTGGTTAAGTTAGTTTGATCTAACGGCACGCGTGCATCCCACCGGCCTATAAATAGAGGGCCAGACCCCCCTGGAGGAGAGCCAGATCAAGAGATGAAGACCCTGAAGCATTAGATAGATATCCACTAGGTCTAGGCTAGCAATCAGGAGAGAGATTAGAGAGATAGAGTAGATGAGTAGAGATTCGGAGGGGTCCCAGCCTGTTGGAGCTTCTTCGTAACTGTGTTCGTCTGGATTCAGCTCCCTCGCCCGGAGTTGCGTTCTGAGGTACTTTTGTATTCAACATCCTGATTCAAGTAAGCATTTGTTCTTATTCGTTCGAAAGTTTACAACTCTATTTGAGTGCTTTGATCTTGGTAGCTCCTTGGTTGAATTAGTAGTTTGTAGTGTAGACGTGGTGTCTGGGCTATAATTGTAACACCCTAGTGTTAGTTACTATTTTCACACCTGCATTTGCATGTCATCAAGCATAGATCATGACATTTCATGCATCATCACTATTCAAGTTAATTTGCATTTCTTATATACTATATGTTTTCCTTTATGCTTATGTGTGGTAGATATGTTAGCATGCAAATGTGATGCTTGTTTACTGTTCAAGATGCTTTAGACATGTTTGGGATAACATTTGGAACAATGTTCATGTTGGTGAAATCCTCAAAATACCCCTCTAGCTCATAGTTGACTAGAGAGCCCTCTAAAAGCTATTCTGTTTGACCAAACAAGAAGGGCATTTTAGAGATTTTGCATGTCGGTGTACCCTTAATCAAAGTTGTGTAGAATTTTATAAGCAACAAACTTTATTTTTGGGTCAACTCATGAAAATGGGTGGAAGGTGGTCAAAAAGTTGAATTAGTGCAGATTTGGAGCTGTTTTGAGGTTTCAAAAATTTCCTAAGTCTTAAGTGGTTTTCAGTTTCGATGTACCCATGTTCCTTGATCATTATCTCTCAATTCAGGCCGATCTAGAGTAAAGTATTCTAATATGGAATGGAGTACTCATGTAGCTCTTTGATCCATATTAGTGAAGTTTTCGCTGAAACGCCCTGGATCACGAGTTATGGCTTGATCAAAAGTCGAATTCAGTTGGTTTCGTGTAACTGAATCAGGCCGATTTGAATCGGCATTCAGCCGAATAGCTGGCCACGCCGTCAGGCGTTGCGCACCAGGTGGCGCCGTACGCCGCCGTTGACCGCCGCGCCGGTCGGCTTAGCAAAAGCAACACCCCACCCTCGCCCTTGTCCAGTCCCCGCTCACTCTCCCTCGCTCTCGCCTCTCTGCTCTCCTTTTTCCCTTCCGCCGTCGCCATTGTCCGCCGCGCCGTCGCCGCGGTGAAATCCGCTGCCACCGAGCCGTCTCCGACCGCTCCATCTCCATCCTTGCTTCGTCTTCCTCTACTCTACCTCCTCGACCTACTCTCAACGCCTGAGACCGCGAGCTAAAGCTTCAAGGGTTCGTTGCCGCCGCGCCATTGCCGGAGCGCCGTCGAGCTCACTGCTCGCCGCGTCGAGCACAATGCCGTGGCCGGCTTCCCTCTCCATTGCTCGTATAGGGGTCTCCGTTAGCTGTAGATCTAGCCTGGAGAGTTGGTTGGGTCGCTCGTCCTCTAGGTTCGCCGGAACCCGAGCTCGCCGCGGCTCTGCTCGCCGCCGAGCCGCCATGCGCGCGCGGTCATCAAGCTAGCGTGCACCAAAGGTCGATTCGTCGCGCGTATAGGTCCGCTAGGGTTCCAGTTTTACGGAACGGAGCTCATCCGCGCAAGTGTTGGCCGGAATCGGCCGGCGCAAGTTCACCGGACCGCCGCCGTCCGCCATTGCCGCCGTCGAGCTTGCTCTGGTGGGGGACAGGCCTCGGCAGTTAGTGCGCTGGGTTCGTCTCGTCGTCAGGAGTCCGTTGGTGCTCGTGGTGTCGCCGGAGACCTCGCCGTTGGCGAGTTCTCGCCTGTCAGCGCCGGCGGCTCTGCCCCTCTCTCTGACGCGTGGGGTCGGGTTGACCCAGGGGCCCGCGGGTCAGCCGCTCTGGTGCGCCTCTGGTTCACTGAGCCAGGTGCACGTAGCAGTTTCAGTAGGTTTTGGATTTTAAAGATTTATAAAATGGATTTCCAGAAAATGTGTAAAATCTTCCAAAATTCATATCTGGAGCTAGGAGTGTCCAATTGGGGTGAACCAAATTTTGTTGTGTTTGTATTTCTGAGCTCTATCAAGGAAAAATATAAAATATATTTTTGGAATACTTTTTCTGTGCAGTTATATTTAATTTGTTAATTGCTTGCAAACTTGATAAATGCATAAGTAATTGTAGGAATGTGCTAAAAATGTGATTCCACTTGCATTAATCTTGTTTAGGGAAGTAGAATCTGGGAAAAATATGCTTACTGGTGTTGCACTATTATTTATATGATGTCTTGTATAATGTGCCTTTTATGCTTTAATCTTGCAAAAATCACCATGCTTAATGTATTAAGGATATGATGATGAATATTTTTCCTGAACCATGTTATGTTGGGAAGAAGCTAAGAAAAATGGGAAATCTGTTGTTTGATACTTTTCACTGTGTTAAGTATTTTCCATTGCTTAAAAGGCTGGTTGTTTGTTATTTTTGTGTAGACTGTTATACTTGTCCAAATGACTTGAAATTTTAGCAGTAGGCTAATCTGGAAATGCTTTATCTACTGTAATTTTCCTAGATTTTTTGGACACAGTAAATAGTAGGTCCAGTTGTAGGCTAGGGTTTGTTTAATTGTTTTTAAGCATGTATCTTTTGGTTGGGAAGTGTTTTCATGCATTTCTGTGCTATTCCAGCATTGTCACTTGTTAAAACAGTGGAGCTGATCCTAATTTAAGCTTAGGACAGCAATGCTAATATTTTGTTTATATGATGTTGCTCATGCTTGTTAGTTATGAGATGATTGTGGTAGGTTAGTTGATGCATGTTAATTATTAAGTGCAGGTTGTAGACCTCTTACCCGGGACGAGAAATTGTTCTATGCCTTGCTTAAGAAGGGTGAGTATGGGTTGGTTGTCTAGAGAAGAAATATGCACGTACTCAGTAAATGAGTGTGGATTGTTAAACTGATTGCATATCATGGGTTAAGTTGTGCATCTCTATCTTGCATTTCATGTGCATTCTCAGTTCTCATATATGCATATCATGCATACAGGATCGCCGGGAGGGGTGACGCTATTGTAGTTCGATCAACCGGAGGAAGGAGTTCCGCCGGAGATTGAGGTGCCAGAGATTCCCGAAGGCCAGGAGGAGGAGGCTGAACTTCCTGAGTGCCCTGATCACCAACCTACTAACTTTGTGAAAGGCAAGTCCCGGAGCATCCCTAAGTCTCCACCTACTCTTTATACAAATGCACTGGTCTTTATTAAATCGTATGATTGTGCACTTAAGTATTGGAGTTGATATGATACCGTTGCTGCATTTATACCTTGTCCACTTATACTTGATCCTGAAGTTATTACTAGACAAGGGATGGGTTTGATCTTATGCTTAGCCATGCTTAGACTGGTAGAAGTCGAGGGATTTCCTGTCCTTCGCGAGCATAGGTGCTTACTAATGATGGGGTTGGATTCCACATGATGGACTATATGGGCCACCATGCCACAGTGTCTAATGAGAGAATCAAGGCTAGGTAGCGGGGAGCCGCATGACATGGTTGAGGTCATGCCGTCTTCGGTGCTGCTTGCGGCCGACTAGGACCGAGGCCACCAGACATCAGTTGAGATTGAAGGACGTCGTCACATAGCTGGCCAGATAAGTCGTTCTGACCGCGAAGCCGAGTATTTCTTTCTGAGCCGAGCTTTGGTGCGATTAGGCAGACATATTCTGGAGGTAGGAAGTATGTGCGGAGACACCATCTTACCAAGGGCAGGTCAAGGACCTGATGCATCCTGGAAGTGGGTTGGTCTCTGAGAATATGATCCCCACCAAACTCGCGACATATTGCGTCTCAGAAGGATTTAACGGTGACCCAAGAAGCCAGTGGCTCGGCTGACAAGGTTTGTGATTGGCATATTTGCCAGCTGGTACAATCGATTCGAATCATCATCTCTCCTAGTTAGTGAGAAACTGAACTGATCTTCTGGTGTGGTAGAGGCTAATAACTTGAACATAATGATTATGGTGAGATGAGGTTGATATCTGTGGATATCGGAAATCATATGGTTTTATTGATTGCTATAATATTCAGTGAATGCTTAGTATAGTGGCAAATCTTAGTTTAAATAGCTTAACTGAAATCGAAGCTTATCACAATTAAAATGAATAAGTTGAGGAACTACTGTAGTAATGCTTTTGATGCAAAAATGATGCTATCCTCTGAGCTCCACCAAATAAGCCTGCATATCCTTGAGTGTCTTTTTATTTACTCCCTGTCGGGTAAGTCTAGCTGAGTACAATTGAGTACTCAGGGTTTTATTTCCATTGTTGCAGATGGTGCAGTCTACTATGCGTATTGCAAGAATTGCTTCACCCCTGCGGGTGAAGAAGACTAGACCTGAGGGCAGGGTCATTATCTATCCTTAGTCGTTGTAAGATTGCTGTGACATGGTCACGTGTTGGTACTCGTATTTGAACTCTGTGGTGTAAAACTATGTTGACTTCCGCTACTACTGTATTTGTGTAAAAGACTATGTTGTACTCTGATGTTTAAATTTGGTTGCGAACTTATGTATCATGTGATCGGGTGTTGCTGAATGAATGATCCTTGGGGTATGAAAATGTTTGAAATCCTTCGAGATTTCCGGACTACCAGGTTTATATTGGCTCAAGTGCGACTTGATTGCTATTAAAAATGCGACCGTTGTACTTGTGCTCGTATAAATTGGTCGGTTCTGTGACAGCTGGTACCAGAGCATAATTCAGCATATACCGTCACTTGACTATTTAAAAATTTAAAAGAGTTTTGAGTTTTACAAACTAATTGCCAACTGGTAGTGTGTATAGGTGATTTAAACCAAGTGTTTGCAAAACTTATGAGTACCAATGACCAAGTCCTATAGCCCTATATATATGTGGTAATTAGGTGGCTTATGTAAGTACTGACTTGGGGAAATTGCATCATGTTTCTAATTGTGGTTCATTTGGGTTTATCGTGCGGATAATTATGAACTGTCGGTTTCTTATTGCTTCTTATGGGTCAATGTGCCACGTCGCCTGAGGTAAGGTGAGATGTGAGTGTAAGATCGAACAACCGTCGATCGATGGTGAGTGTTATGGTTACTGAAGTGAGTACATGTGATCCATATGTGTACTTATGGAAGTAAGGTGGAGTAATTACTTTTGGGGTCGTAAATGTTCATGGGAACATTTTCGGCAAAAAGTGCTTCTTGTTGCCATGCATACATTGGGAATTGGGCTAAAATGAATCTTCTGCAGGTACACTAACCACGCAAAAACGTATAGCACGGTTATTTACGTATATGAGAGCACGTGGTATGCCACCGACTATAACGTTAGTTAATATATACTATGTGTGAGGTCGTTGGCACGTGCATGCATCATGATCATGAAATTAATTCAAACTATTTGTACTATTTTCCTTCCCTATGATAAAATTTGTGCTGCCCTATCTTATTCTAAATGCTGAAAGAAGTTGTAATGTACCAGATGGCAGCTGAAGGTGAGCCACAGAGTGGTCAGTTTCTGGAGCAGTTTGGCACACCCACTGTGCTATGGAGGTTGTTGAAGTCTGTGGGGTAAGCAGAGCCACCACTGTATTTCTGGAAGCCAATGGAAACCATGGTGCAGCCTTGGTTTGATGTTTGGGTGACTATCCCTGTGCTTGAAAGGGGCTGGTCGTTTCTAGGAATAAAGGTGGAAGTTGACATGAAGACGCCATGGGATGGTGCGCAGCTTGCAGCTTTCGAGGTGTTGACAGACATTTGCACCAGGTTCAACAAGAGAGCTAATTTGGGGCCAGCAAATGTTTTTCCCAGGGTGGATGCTTCTCAGGGTGAGTGGGCTCAGTCTAGCCAAGCTTCCTTGGAGCGAGGCAGAGATGAGCGTGCTCATAGCACGGGTGCTTCTATGAGTGCTATGTTTGCTGTCCTGAGGATGCATTATTCCACTAGGGATGGTTGGATGAAGTGCGTTGAAGCCCTGCATGATGCTGTGGAGAAGAAGCTAGAAGCTGAAGAGTGGGCACGTATGGCTCGTCGTAGCTCAGATGACTTGTGGTAGCTCTCACTGCCTGTCGCAATGAGTTGTTACGATGCACTGGCGCTTTGTTGGCAGCTGATCGCCGTGTTGAGGTGCTCGAGAGGCAGAATGCAGATCTTCGCCGCCAGCTTGACAATCGCAATATGAGCTTGACACGTCAGCGCGATGAGTTTCTGCAGGAGTTGCGTGCTAGTCAGCAGCAGGTTTGGGAGTTGCAGCAGGATGTTCATCGTCTGAACAACCGTGTTGACCCGTTTCATCCTCCGGGTGCAGCGGAGTTTGCTCCTGAGATCTTCGTTGCAGCTGATGATGGTGAAGCAAGTGAGGAAGAAGAGGAAGAAGACCCCGAGGAGATCGTGCCTGTTGACGAGAGTGATGACCATGGTGGGAAAGTGTCCGGCATGGATAGTGACCACGATGACTAGGCTCTTTCTAGTGCTCTTGCCATGATCGGCACCCTTTTGTAGTGGAAAAACCTTTAATGTAATGTAATGGGTAGAACCTGGTTTGTAATATGTGAACCATGTGTGTCAGGGCTGGAACCATCAAACTTCTAATTAAGTAATGGTAACTTATGCAGTTTGGAAACCCCTTTTTGGTTGCGCCTTGTTATTGTGCGGTTGTGTGATGATTATTGGATTATTGTGCCGTTTGTTGGTTATCAAAAATGATCATTGATATCTTCTGGGCATAATCTTTCAGTTTTCTTTGGCATAACTGACACCTAACAATGGTTGTTGTGTGTTGCTACAGATGGCACCTCATACCCGTCGTCATGGGTCAACCAGTGGTGGCTGGAATGAGCATGAGGATGAGGAGTTACCGCCTCCTCCACCACGTACCCAGGAGCAGATGTTTGCTCAGTTCCTGGATACTCAGCAGGCTATTTTGCAGCAGATGATTGCTAACAACAACAACAACAACAATTGTGATCGTGATAGGCATCGCAGGAATGGTGATGGCCAGTACAGTGACTACAAGGACTTCATGGACACTAAGCCTCCGGTATTCAAGCAGGCTGTTGAACCACTGGATGCTGATGAGTGGCTGAACACTATTGAGCAGTCATTCTCTGTGCTACGGTTGACTGAAACCATGAAGGCTAGCTTTGCTGCTATGTTGCTGCAAGGCCAACCTGGAATATGGTGGGCCAATCGCAAGACTGCCTACCCTGTGGTTGCTGATATCACCTGGGGGCAGTTCACTAAGGATTTCAGGGGACATTTCATTCCAGCAGGCTTGATCAAGATGAAGGTGAATGAGTTCATGCAGCTTACTCAGGTTACCAAGACCCTCACTCAGTATCATCATGCCTTTAACAATCTGTCAAGGTATGCTCCGTGGATGGTGGATACTGATGAAAAGAAGATTGAAACTTTCAAGAGAGGCCTTAGTACCAAGCTCATGAAGACTTTGGCGAACAACGCTCGTACAACTTTCAACGAGTTTATCAGTGAAGCTTATATCCAAGAGAAACAAAACAACTTGCACACTGCTTCCAAGGGAGGCAAGAGGCCCTTTGAAGGAGGCTCTTCTCAGCCAAGGGCTCTGGCAGCTCGTCGCACGATGGCAAATCGCCCTGCTTATCGTCCAGCTGTTCCTGGAGCAAAATTCAGACCTCCTCCAAAGAAACAGCAGCCAGCACCGCAACGCTACAAGAAAGGTTTCACAGTGCCTTTGAACAAGAACAATGTTCCTTCAAGCAATACTTCCCAAGCGAAAACCAATCAAGGTCTTGGGCCTTGTTTCAATTGTGGTCAGCAAGGGCATATCTCTCGCTATTGTCCTCATCCCAGGCAGGGTCGTGTGCATCACACTACTGCTGAGGAACTTCCGGAAGGTGAACCAGTCACTGCGGGTATGTTTTCTGTGAATCAGTATCCTGCTATTGTTTTGTTCGACTCTGGGTCATCGCATTCTTTCGTGAGTCAAGCATTTGCACAAAAGCATGCATTACCAATTGTTAAGTTGAGCCATAGTTTCCGGATAACTTCAGCTAGGGCTGAAATTTGTACGTGTCATGGTGTCGGGAATGTGGCCATTGAGATTGGTAATCGGGTTTTCGTCAGTAGTCTTATTGTGCTACCAGGGTTGAGTCTGGATGTTATTTTGGGGGTTAGTTGGATGGACAAGCGGGGTGCGGTGTTGGACGTCCCTAATCGGATGTTGACACTGAAGGAACCCCAAGGTGAAGGCACTTTTCAGGTTCATCTGCCCCGTAGGGGAGATCTTTTTAGTCTCTCTTTCTCAGTTGAGGCCGTAACACTTCAGAGCATCCCTGTAGTGTGTGGGTTTCCTAATGTCTTTCCTGATGATCTACCTGGACTTCCTCCTGATCGAGATGTGGAGTTTGCAATAGAACTTATTCCCAGTACGGCACCTATTTCTCGAAGGCCGTATAGAATGCCTCCTCATGAGTTAACTGAACTCAAGAAATAACTCCAGGAGTTATTGGACAAAGGATTTATTCATCCTAGTTCTTCTCCGTGGGGTTGTCCTGCAATATTTGTTAAGAAGAAGGATTAAACTCTGCGTATGTGTGTGGACTACAGGCCACTTAATGCTGTGACAATTAAGAACAAGTATCCTTTACCTCGTATTGATATCTTGTTTGATCAATTATCCAAGGCTAAGGTTTTCTCCAAGATTGATTTGAGATCTGGGTATCATCAAATTAAGATCAGACCACAAGATATTCCCAAGACGGCTTTCTCCACTCGGTATGGATTGTATGAGTACTTGGTTATGTCCTTTGGGTTAACCAATGCTCCTGCGCATTTCATGTATCTAATGAATTCGGTATTCATGCCTGAGTTGGATAAGTTCGTGGTAGTCTTTATTGATGATATTCTGGTGTACTCTGAAAACATGGAGGATCATGCTGAACACTTGAGGATAGTCTTGACTAGACTCAGGGAACATAAGCTGTATGCTAAGTTCAGCAAGTGTGAGTTTTGGTTGACTAAAGTGCCTTTTCTGGGCCATATCTTATCTACTGAAGGTATTTCTGTAGATCCATCAAAAGTTCAGCAGGTGTTGGATTGGCAGTCACCAACCAATGTGTCTGAGGTTCGTAGCTTTCTGGGATTAGCTGGGTATTATCGCCGCTTTATCCAAGATTTCTCTAAGATAGCTCAACCTATGACCAAGTTGTTCCATAAAGATAACAAGTTTGTGTGGAGTGAGGAGTGTGAAACAGCTTTTCGCACCTTGCGAACGTTGTTGACCACTGCTCCAGTTCTTGCACAACCTGATATTGAAAAGCCTTTTGATGTGTACTGTGATGCTTGTGGCACTGGGTTAGGATGTGTTCTCATGCAAGAAGGCCGAGTCATTGCTTATGCCTCGCGTCAATTGAGAAAACATGAGCAAAACTATCCTACTCATGATTTGGAACTTGCCGCTGTAGTTCATGCATTGAAGATTTGGCGCCACTATTTGATGGGTCACAAATGTCATATCTATTCTGATCACAAGAGTCTCAAGTATATTTTCACTCAACCTGAGTTGAACATGAGGCAAAGAAGGTGGTTGGAGTTGATCAAAGACTATGATCTAGAAGTACACTATCATCCGGGCAAGGCTAATGTCGTAGCCGATGCTTTGAGCCGAAAGTCTCATTGCAATGTATTGCAGCCTTTGCTAGCGGACGGATTCAATCTTATGCATCCGATGGTGTTGAATAATATTACTCTCAGTTGTACTTTGGAAAGCAAGATTATTGAAGGTCAGAAAACAGATCCTGGCATATATCATATCAAGAGAAAGATGAAAGAACAAGAAATACTTCATTTCCGAGTAGATGAAAAAGGTATATTGTGGTTCAAGGATCGCTTGGTAGTACCAAAAGACCGCGAATTGAGAAATCAGATTATGGACGAGGCTCATTTGTCCAAGTTGTCTATCCATCCTGGTAGTAGTAAGATGTATCAAGACTTGAAACCTAGGTTCTGGTGGACCAAAATGAAGAAGGAAATTGCGGCTTATGTGGCCAGGTGTGATACCTGTTGTCGCGTGAAAGCTATTCATCTTAAGCCAGCAGGTCTATTGCAACCTTTACTAGTTCCAGGTTGGAAATGGGATGAGATAACCATGGATTTCATATCTGGGTTACCTCTAACGCAAAAAGGCCATGATTCTATTTGGGTGATTGTAGATCGATTGACTAAGATTGCACATTTCTTACCAGTTCGAACTACGGATCGTCCTCATCAGTTGGCACAGCTCTACTTTGCTCAGATACTTCGGTTGCATGGTGTGCCGAGGACGATAGTTTCCGACAGAGGCCCGCAATTTATTGCACGCTTCTGGGAGCATCTACACAAGTGTTTGGGAACCAATTTGGTTCGCAGCTCAGCCTATCATCCTCAAACTTCTGGTCAGACCGAAAGGGTAAACCAAATTCTCGAAGATATGTTGAGAGCCTGTGTTTTATCGTCTAAAGGTTCGTGGGAAGAATGGTTACCTTTGGCCGAGTTCTCATACAACAATAGCTATCAAGAGAGTATTCAAATGGCTCTTTTGAAGCTTTGTATGGGCACAAATGTAGAACTCCTCTCAATTGGGTTGAATCAGGCGAAAGGAGGTACTACGGCATTGACTTTGTGAAAGAGGCTGAAGAGAGAGTGCATACCATTCAAACACATATCCAGGCCGCTCAGACTCGTCAAAAGAGTTATGCGGACAAGCGAAGAAGGCCATTGGAATTTGAAGTTGGTGACTATGTATACTTGAAGGTGTCACCTATGAAAGGCGTACAACGTTTCAGAGTGAAACGAAAGTTAGCTCCAAGGTTTGTAGGTCCTTTTCAAATTCTGGAAAGAAGTGGAAAAGTAGCATACAAGTTACGGTTGCCACCACACATGTCCACTATCTTCAATGTGTTTCATGTATCCCAACTCAAGAAATGCTTACGGGTACCGGAAGAACAAGTGGATCTTGGCGATATCAAGTTGAAATCAGATTTGACCTATGAAGAAAAGCCTATGGAAGTAATAGATTACAAAGAAAGAGTCACCTGTAGCCGAGTGATTAAGTTCTACAAGGTGGTGTGGAACAACCAAAGTTATTGGGATGCGACTTGGGAGCGAGAAGATTATCTCAAGGAAGTCTATCCTTCTTTCTATAAACAATGGTAATTAACTCTAATCTCGGGGACGAGATTCTTTTAAGGGGGGAAGGGCTGTAACACCCTAGTGTTAGTTACTATTTTCACACCTGCATTTTCATGTCATCAAGCATAGATCATGACATTTCATGCATCATCACTATTCAAGTTAATTTGCATTTCTTATATACTATATGTTTTCCTTTATGCTTATGTGTGGTAGATATGTTAGCATGCAAATGTGATACTTGTTTACTGTTCTAGATGCTTTAGACATGTTTGGGATAACATTTGGAACAATGTTCATGTTGGTGAAATCCCCAAAATACCCCTCTAGCTCATAGTTGATTAGAGAGCCCTCTAAAAGCTATTCTGTTTGACCAAACAAGAAGGGCATTTTAGAAATTTTGCATGTCAGTGCACCCTTAATCAAAGTTGTGTAGAATTTTATAAGCAACAAACTTTATTTTTGGGTCAACTCATGAAAATGGGTGGACGGTGGTCAAAAAGTTGAATTAGTGCAGATTTGGAGCTGTTTTGAGGTTTCAAAAATTTCCTAAGTCTTAAGTGGTTTTCAGTTTCGGTGTACCCATGTTCCTTGATCTTTATCTCTCAATCTAGGCCGATCTAGAGTAAAGTGTTCTAATATGGAATGGAGTACTCATGTTGCTCTTTGATCCATATTAGTGAAGTTTTCGCTGAAACGCCCTGGATCACGAGTTATGGCTTGATCAAAAGTCGAATTCAATCGGTTTCGTGTAACTGAATCAGGCCGATTCGAATCGGCATTCAGCCGAACAGCTGTCCACGCCGTCAGGCGTCGCGCGCCAGGTGGCGCCGTACGCCGCCGTTGGCCGCCGCGCCGGTCGGCTTAGCAAAAGCAACACCCCACCCTCGCCCTTGTCCAGTCCCCGCTCACTCCCCCTCGCTCTCGCCTCTCTGCTCTCCTTTTTCCCTTCCGCCATCGCCATTGTCCGCCGCGCCGTCGTCGCGGTGAAATCCGCCGCCACCGAGCCATCTCCGACCGCTCCATCTCCATCCTTGCTTCGTCTTCCTCTACTCTACCTCCTCGACCTACTCTCAGCGCCTGAGACCGCGAGGTAAAGCTTCTAGGGTTCGTTGCCGCCGCGCCATTGCTGGAGCGCCACCGAGCTCACGGCTCGCCGCGTCGAGCACAATGCCGTGGACGGCTTTCCTCTCCATTGCTCGTCTAGGAGTCTCCGTTAGCTGTAGATCTAGCCTGGAGAGTTGGTTGGGTCGCTCGTCCTCTAGGTTCGCCGGAACCCGAGCTCGCCGCGGCTCTGCTCGCCGCCGAGCCGCCATGCGCGCGCGGTCATCAAGCTAGCGTGCACCAAAGGTCGATTCGTCACACGTATAGGTCCACTAGGGTTCCAGTTTTACGAAACGGAGCTCATCTGCGCAAGTGTTGGCCGGAATCGGCCGGCGCAAGTTCGCCGGACCGCCGCCGTCAGCCATTGCCGCCGTCGAGCTTGCTCTGGTGGGGGACAGGCCTCGGGAGTTAGTGCGCTGGGTTCGTCTCATCGTCAGGAGTCCGTTGGTGCTCGTGGTGTCGCTGGAGACCTCGCCGTCGGCGAGTTCTCGCCGGTCAGCGCCGGCGGCTCTGCCCCTCTCTCTGACGCGTGGGGTCGGGTTGACCCAGGGGCCCGCGGGTCAGCCGCTCTGGTGCGCCTCTGGTCACTTGTTAAAACAGTGGAGCTGATCCTAATTTAAGCTTAGGGCAGCAATGCTAATGTTTTGTTTATATGATGTTGCTCATGCTTGTTAGTTATGAGATGATTGTGGTAGGTTAGTTGATGCATGTTAATTATTAAGTGCAGGTTGTAGACCTCTTACCCGGGACGAGAAATTGTTCTATGCCTTGCTTAAGAAGGGTGAGTATAGTTGGTTGTCTAGAGAAAAAATATGCACGTACTCAGTAAATGAGTGTGGATTGTTAAACTGATTGCATATCATGGGTTAAGTTGTGCATCTCTATCTTGCATTTCATGTGCATTCTCAGTTCTCATATATGCATATCATGCATACAGGATCGCCGGGAGGGGTGATGCTATTGCAGTTCGATCCACCGGAGGAAGGAGTTCCGCCGGAGATTGAGGTGCCAGAGATTCCCTAAGGCCAGGAGGAGGAGGCTGAACTTCCTGAGTGCCCTGATCACCAACCTACTAACTTTGTGAAAGGCAAGCCCCGGAGCATCCCTAGTCTCCACCTACTCTTTTTACAAATGCACTGGTCTTTATTAAATCGTATGATTGTGCACTTAAGTATAGGAGTTGATATGATACCGTTGCTGCATTTATACCTTGTCCACTTATACTTGATCCTGAAGTTATTACTAGACAAGGGATGGGTTCGATCTTATGCTTAGCCATGCTTAGACCGGTAGAAGTCCAGGGATTTCCTGTCCTTCGCGAGCATAGGTGCTTACTAATGATGGGGTTGGATTCCACATGATGGACTATATGGGCCACCATGCCACAGTGTCTAATGAGAGAATCAAGGCTAGGTAGCGGGGAGCCGCATGACATGGTTGAGGTCATGCCGTCTTCGGTGCTGCTTGCGGCCGACTAGGACTGAGGCCACCAGACATCAGTTGAGATTGAAGGACGTTGTCACATAGCTGGCCAGATAACTCGTTCTGACCGCGAAGCCGAGTATTTCTTTCTGAGCCGAGCTTTGGTGCGACTAGGCAGACATATTCTGGAGGTAGGAAGTATGTGCGGAGACACCATCTTACCAAGGGCAGGTCAAGGACCTGATGCATCCTGGAAGTGGGTTGGTCTCTGATTATATGGTCCCCGCCAAACTCGCGACATATTGCGTCTCAGAAGGATTTAACAGTGACCCAAGAAGCCAGTGGCTCGGCTGACAGTGTTTGTGATTGGCATATTTGCCAGCTGGTACAATCGATTCGAATCGCCATCTCTCCTGGTTAGTGAGAAACTGAACTGATCTTCTGGTGAGGTAGAGGCTAATAACTTGAACATAATGATTATGGTGAGATGAGGTTGATATCAGTGGATATCGGAAATCATATGGTTTTATTGATTGCTATAATATTCAGTGAATGCTTAGTATAGTGGCAAATCTTAGTTTAAATAGCTTAACTGAAATCGAAGCTTAGCACAATTAAAATGAATAAGTTGAGGAACTACTGTAGTAATGCTTTTGATGCAAAAATGATGCTATCCTCTGAGCTCCACCAAATAAGCCTGCATATCCTTGAGAGTCTTTTTATTTACTCCCTGTCGGGTAAGTCTAGCTGTATACAATTGAGTACTCAGGGTTTTATTTCCATTGTTGCAGATGGTGTAGTCTACTATGCGTATTGCAAGAATTGCTTCACCCCTGCGGGTGAAGAAGACTAGACCTGAGGGCAGGTTAGTCGTTGTAAGATTGCTGTGACATGGTCACGTGTTAGTACTCGTATTTGAACTCTGTGGTGTAAAACTATGTTGACTTCCGCTACTACTGTATTTGTGTAAATGACTATGTTGTACTCTGATGTTTAAATTCGGTTGCGAACTTATGTATCATGTGATCGGGTGTTGCTGAATGAATGATCCTTGGGGTATGAAAATGTTTGAAATCCTTCGAGATTTCCGGACTACCGGGTTTATATTGGCTCAAGTGTGACTTGATTGCTATTAAAAATACGACCGTTGTACTTGTGCTCGTATAAATTGGTCGGTTCTGTGACAATAATTACTTGTGAATGTCCCCTGATTGGCCGGATAGTGATAGATCGCGTAGGTGACAGCTGCGTTGAGTCCTCTGTAGTCCACTTCCCGTTGATAGGATCGATAGGTGTATAAGTGTTTGGTAGGAGGGAACTCTGATTTCGCCTCTTATTCATTTCACTGCCCGATTAGAACGATACTATTCAAAGTTTACCGGTTATCGAATCTAGATAATCATTTGTTATCTCCTCATTCTTGATATTCTCTGGATTGATTGTATTATCGGGTTAAGAGCTAATAGACTTAGTCAGTATCACCTACTGTTCCTTGGGGTTCGATATTAAAACTGGGATTGTCTGGTGAAGTGTTACATTGGTGTTTTATCTGTGCGCTTGAGGATACCTTGATAATAATAATCTTTAATAGAGTGCAGTTAATTTATAACAATAAGCATTTCTGGCGCCGTTGCGAGGGAACGGTTTGCTGATTTTGGCTTGGTCTATCTTAATCTTGTATTATACTTTTATCTTCTATCTTTTACCTTTTAAAGTATGGAACCCACGTCCCAACTTTTATATCAATATGGAGCACCATCGGGATCGTATCTCCAGCCAAAAGAATCATCTTTACCCATCACATCACCTAGCCATGAGTTACGCCCGGGATTAATTAAGTTAGTTCAAGATCACATTTTTTCTGGTAGTTCTAACGAAAACCCCTATTCCCATTTAGCTGATTTTGAGCAGACATGTTCATGTTTGCACATTAAGGGCATGGCAGATGAAACTTTAAGATGGAAACTCTTTCCATTTTCATTAACGGGAAAAGCAAAGAAATGGTATAATCGCCATGTTGGGAGTAGCCAAGAAAATTGGGAAGTATTGCGTGCTAATTTTTGTCTTAAATTTTTCCCTATCGAAAAGGTCGCTAGACTTCGTTTTGAAATTATTGGATTTAAACAATTAGATAACTAATCATTAGGCAAGGCTTGCGAACGCTTTGATGGATTTATAAATTCTGGACCTAATCTTGCTTTTGCCAGAACCTATGCTTTTGCAACATTTCTTTTTAGGCCTTAATGATAAAAATAAAGAATACCTTAATTTGGCCGCAGGAGGAGCATTTATGCATATTACTGCTTCACATGCTAAAACTATTCTTACTAATATCTTAATTGATCTTCCTGAAGAAAAAGAAAAGTTGTTAGAAAATGAATTTTTGTTATTTGATTCTAAACTTTTATCTGATTCATCTCAACCTTTACCTGAATTATCTAATGAGAAGGAGATAATTCCTATTTCTGATTTTATGCTTGAATTTGAGGATGAACTTTTTGATGATTATGGAAACACCTCACGCTATCATAAAATTGTGAAACCACAAGAGTCTATGAATTTTAAAAGTTTAATGTTTCATATCCTACTGATTTAAAATTCCATAGAGAGATAACAAGAGAATTAATTTTTTTTATGAGTAATGAGTGGTTGATAGAATCTGCGCTTTCAAATTATATAATTCATTTAAATTATCCTACCATTACTATTAAATGTCAAATTGATGCATATCCTTTCGATGCCTTTTATAATCCAATAGTAGGTGTCAATATTATGTCTCTTACATTTGCTGAAAAATTCTTGAAAGATATGCCATTAATTCCTGCAAATAAATTATTGAAAAATTATTTAGGACATATTATTCCTAGTTCAGGGGTCTTATGTTCTCTTCCTATTGTGATTAATGAATTTTGAATTTTGCTGAATTTTTATATCTTTAATGTTTGGGATTTTGATGTAATGATTGGGTTACCAATAGGAAAACTTTTGCGAGAAGGTTGTGCGGGCAATGTAGATATTAAACTTGGGAAGGGATTTAATCTCTCAGTGCCTATAACTCATGCATTAAAAGCTAAGGCAGAGTCACCTCCTGAGTTAGATCCGATAGAAGAAGTTAAGGCTGTGTCATTTGAGGAATTTATTGAACATAATTTAGAGGATGGTACTCAGTTCTTCATTAATGAAGAGGAGGAGGATCCGATTGATCCTGAACCTCTGGATGAATTAGTAGAGCCACCTAAGCCTTCTATTGAGCTTAAGCAACTACCTTCTGGTCTTAAGTATGTTTTTCTGAATAATGATCAAAATTCTCCTATGATTATTAGTGATAAACTTTCTGATGAAGAGTCTTTTAGATTAATAACTATCTTAGAAAAATATCGTGCTGCTTTTGGTTATTCACTCCAAGACCTTAAGGGTATTAGTCATGTTTTACGCACCCATCGTATTCTAGCCAACCCAGAAATTACACCTTCTGGAGAGCCCCAATGTAGGCTTCAAAATGCGATGAGGAAGGTTGTTAAGAAGGAGGTCATGAAACTTTTGCATGTTAGGATTATTTATCCTGTTCCGCATGGTGAGTGGGTAAGCCCTGTTCAAGTTGTACCTAAAAAGGTGGTATGACCGTAGTTATAAATGATAAAAATGAATTAATACCACAGAGAACTGTTACAGGATGGCGAATGTGTATAGATTATAGAAAACTCAATAAAGCGACCAAGAAAGATCATTTTCCGCTACCCTTGATTGATGAGATGTTAGAGCGTTTGGCAAATAATTCTTTCTTTTATTTCCTTGATGGTTATTCTGGATATCACCAAATTCCTATCCACCCTGATGATCAAAGCAAAACCACTTTTACATGTCTTTATGGAACTTATGCTTATCGTAGAATGTCTTTTGAATTATGTAATGCACCTGCTTCTTTTCAAAGATGTATGATGTCTATGTTTTCTGAAATGATAGAAGAAATCATGGAAATTTTATGATGATTTTTCAGTTTATGGAAAAACTTTTGATAATTGTCTAGAAAATCTAGATAAGGTTTTGCAGAGATGTGAAGAAAAGCACTCAGTCCTTAATTGGGAAAATGTCATTTTATGGTTAGAGAAGGAATAGTGGTATCTGAAAGAGGTATAGAGGTAGACAAGGCAAAAATTGAAGCAATTGAACAACTACCTCCACCTGTTAATATAAAAGGAATTCGAAGATTTCTTGGTCACTGTGGTTTTTATCACAGATTTATAAAAGATTTTTCACATATTGCTAGACCACTGACTAACTTGCTAGCTAAGGATGTTCCTTTTGAATTTGATGATGCATGTTTAAAATCTTTTAATATTCTTAAAGAAGCACTTACATCAGCACCAATCATTCAACCCCCTGATTGGTCTTTACCTTTTGAAATTATGTGTGATGCTAGTGATTATGCTGTAGGGGCAGTACTAGGACAAACAAAAGATAAGAAGCATCATGCAATTGCTTATGCTAGTAAAACTATGACAGGAGCACAATTAAATTATGCAACAACTGAAAAAGAACTCCTGGCTATTGTTTTTGCTATTGATAAATTTAGATCTTACTTAGTAGGAGCAAAAGTAATTGTTTATTCTGATCATGCTACTTTAAAATATTTCCTCACTAAGAAAGATGCTAAACCTCGTTTGATAAGATGGATTTTGTTACTACAAGAATTTGACCTAGAAATTAAAGATAGAAGAGGAATAGAAGATCCAGTTGCTGATCACTTGTCTAGAATACACTTTGAGAAACCTTAGGAATTACCTATTAATGACTCATTAAGAGATGACATGCTGTTTAAAGTGACCAAGTCAGACCCTTGGTACGCGAATATTGTCAACTTTATGGTTGCAGGTTATGTACCACAATGGGAAAATAAAAAGAAGCTTATTTATGAAAGTCATCTCCACATATGGGGTCCACCATACCTCTTCAGAATTTGTTCAGATGGATTACTTAGAAGATGTGTACTAGTAGAAGAGGGCATGCAGATCATTTAGAAATGCCACGCATCACCATATGGAGGTCATTATGGAGCATTCCGCACTCATGCTAAAATCTGGCAGAGTGGGTTCTTTTGGCCAACTATGTATGAAGATACCAAAGATTTTGTCCGGAGATGTGGATCATGTCAGAGGCACGGAAATATCAATGCAAGAGATGATATGCCACTCACCAACAATCTCCAGATCGAGCTCTTTGATGTCTAGGGAATTGATTACATGGGACCATTTGTGAAATTAAGAAATTATGAATACATTCTGGTGGCAGTTGACTATGTATCCAAGTGGGTAGAAGCTATGCCATGCATGAATGCTGATTCCAAACATTCAAAGAAGATGTTCAAAGAGATTATATTCCCAAGGTTTGGAACACCAAGGATGGTCATTAGTGACGGAGGGACACACTTCACTGATAAAAAGTTTCACCGATACTTGCAAGCTCATGGCATCCGTCATAATGTTGCTACACCATACCATCCTCAGACAAGTGGCCAGGCAGAAACATCAAACAAAAAAATCAAGAATATTCTACAGAAAACAGTAAATGAAATGGGTACTGCATGGAAGGACCGATTACCCGAAGCACTTTGGGCATATCGGACTGCATACAAGACACCTTTGGGTATGTCACCTTATCAGCTAGTATATGGTAAGACCTGTCATTTACCAGTGGAGTTAGAGCATAAAGCTCACTGGGCTATTAAGAGATGGAACATGTACTTTGAAGCCGCAGGAGAAAAGAGAAAAATGCAATTATCAGAATTAGAAGAATGGAGAGAAAAGGCTTATCACAATTAAAAAATCTATAAAGAAAGAACAAAAAGATGGCATGACAAGAGGATCAAAAAGAAGGAGTTTGCACCAGGAGATAAGTATTACTTTTTAATTCTAGGTTCAAATTATTCGGGCTTCGAAAACTACGAAGCAAATGGGAAGGACCAGTTACGGTTGTGAATGCATCGCCACATGGAGGTATGTTATTCAAGGTAAATGGTCACTGATTTAAATTATTTTTAGAACCATTTAATTTAGAAGTTGTTGACGGGCTGGACTTTGTCCAATTACTCACTTTTTAGTCCCATCATTATCCGTTACGAAAAATTATCCCGCATCGCAACTATCAAGAAGTAGGAAGAGTCTAGAAGCTTCACGAGCTCGGCCACCTAGGGAAGAAACCTGGTGGGGCCGGCCGGCACCATATTGGGGCCGGGTGGTGCCTCCTGTCTCCTCTCGTCCCGACTCAAGTTTTCTTTTCTTTCCCTATCTTTCCTAAACATAATCCCATAGATTCCCGATGCGTACGGATAATCTTTCGTACGAATCCAGTAGAACTTAGATTTGATCTTATCCCGTCTCCTAAAAACCCATATAAATGCGCACCTATACCGCCCCCAACATCATCATTGCCTTCCTCTCCTCCAAAGAAACTCTCTAGTTTAGATCTAGTAGCAATGGCAGGCAAAGCGGTCGTCGGCGCTGACTCCGGCAAGATCCAAGGCGACGACTCGAAGGCCATCGTCCTCGCGCAGCCGAAGCCCCTTGCCATCGTGCCGCTAAAGCACCTCGCCATCGTGGCACCGAAGCATCTTGCTATGGTGCCCCAGCAGTTCGAGCAAGTCTACTACACGCATGCTCAGCCTGCTCTACCATCGCCACCTGAGAGACTGCTGCTAGAAGATGGTACCAGGGGGAAGCAGATCGCTATTCCCCGAGGCACCCAACTTCTTCCACATAGAGATAATGAGCGACTCCTGTCGGTCAAGACCAACAAGAACGGAACGATGGTATGTGCGAAGTACACCACTGCTCGTCCTGCCATCCAAGGAGTTTGTGCACGTCCAGGCCAAGTCCGCTACACCGAGTTCATACCACCTCTGCCCAAGAGACAGCGGGCTACATCTACATCAGCACTAGAGAAAGTCCCTAGACAGCCCCCCTCTCTCTACGAATCCTTAATGAGAAGATGGAAGCTCTCTCTAACACCGTTAGGGGTATAGAGAGGAATGAAGACTTAAGGAGCAAGATTATGAGTGACATGACTAAGCAGATAGAAGTCAATGTCAAGTTAATTCGCAGTCTCAAGCATGAAAAAGATCAGCTGAAAGAAGAGATTGGTGATCTTAAGGAAGAAAATAGGAAGCTCGCAAGGTAGGGGTAGCCTTAAGTTGCCCTCGTTATCTATGTAATAAGGCACAAGTGTGTTAGGTTTGATTATAATATCGAGTGTGCTAGGTTTGAGTTATAAGAGTGTTAGGTAAGCCTATTGAGCTAGGGCAGTCGTTAGCTTAGTCAGTTATCAGAGTTATCTAGTATCGTTAATAAATAAAGTGCCTTATTCTTTTTATCAATATTAACGTTTTAGTTTACTCTTGAAACGACCTCGATTTCCACGAAGGGAAATCCACAGGCTCGAATTGTAATTCAACAGATTGCTTGGAACAATCCATGAAATTACCCATATCTCAGTTGCCACCAGGATCCATACAACGATAATTAAGTCTTACATAAACATTTATTACATCGCCACACTGGCGAAATCAACAATCAGAGAAGCTTTGGAAGATGCGGAAGCGATTCATCCTTCACGGCCAACTTGAGTGTAGCACGTGACCCTATTCCTCGTCATCATCTCCCTCGAAGTCGTACTCATTCTCGTCACCTGACAGCAAATTTATCAGTACGATTTGTACTGGCCACGGAGCCCACCTATGCAGCATTTGCTTTGTGGAAAGTGGATGCAAGGCTATACAAGCAGACCTATAGGCTGAGGTTTTCCTATGCAGCTGTAATCAATGTTTTAATTAGTCAAGTTTTATCACCAGTTAACACCATCATCCCTTTTCCCATCACCACACCTCACATACCCACACCTCGCTCTCATTCGACGGGCCCAACTCCCTCTCGGGCCTATCTCAGCGGCACACTACCACAACGGGTACACTGCCGGAAAAATGTCATCCAGGGGGAGAAGAGAACACTCACTACACTAGTAGAAGCTTCACAGGAAAGGTCCATAGCCAACAGGTTGGCATATGTATCGATCGATCAACCATACACTCTGCAGAGGTTTCACTACTCACAAGATTAGCCATCATAGGTGTTGCGCAAACACCTAGGCAGAATTCCGGGTGCTTGCTTGCCTAGGTCGATGCCACCCTACCACTCAGCCCTGGGATATTCCGGATCCTACACCGTTATGCTGAGACTGGGAGACACAGTACCGGGCCCATCCAGTGGTACTGTGCATCTAGGACGGAACGGGAACCCATCGACCGTCTCCGCCCACCCTTATCACCTTTCAACCTAGCAGTAGTGGCACCGTCCTACCAAGTAGTCCAGCCGTCTCCCGCCCATCAGAAGCGAGTGAGTAGAAAAGGATTCCCATGAACCTGAAACTAGTCCATCCTAGGTTTGACCAAGCAGGCATCTCCACTTAGGGGATACTCTCCCCGTGCCATCACAGCACCTCCGTTCACGGGCTTCAAACCACCAAGGCTATCCCACCCGGAACCTCCTCAACAACTTTACCCGCCACAGGTATCTCGCTTGGGGATGCCCAGGTTGCACCCCCGGCACGACTTGCCCCATGGGCTCGTCTCACATCCCACTTGGTCGACATCAACCCTTACCACGCACCCAAGACGCACGCAGCACTCTCTCCCAGTAGTTATAATCAGATATACACCGTCCCAATTCCACCACATAGCATATAGCAAGTAGTGGAAGAGTAACAGTAAAATAAGCAGCAGCTAACCTAACAGCGGATAGCAGGGTAAAGTCTTATCAAGGCAGGGAATTCAAATATACTACCATGCAACCAATCCATACATAATCATAAAGCAATAGCAACAATGTCATTTGCAATGCGTAATAGGATCTAAGGATTTGGTGGGACGTGGCACCTTCGTAGTCGTCTCCTAGCTCTTGGAAGTACTCGTGGTCGTCTTCCTTAGTCAGATCCTCCTCCGGCTCTGAAATCGAACACGAAATAGTCGCGTCAGCGACTCCTATAGAGTATTTCAGAAAAGTCCAATAAAACAAAGAGCCAAATGCACACAAACATAGTCTTAGATTGTAGATCTCATTTTCCTGAGAATTTTGATATATGGTGCGCAATTTTTGGTCATCGTATGAATAAGTTATGAATTTCCAAAGATTATCCTATTTTCTGAAAATGGGAAAACTGGTCGGTTAATCAGGGGCAGCTCGGGATGTGGCGCGCGGGTCCAGTAGTGCGGCATGTGGCGCCTCAACAGAACACAGACCCGATGGTCGTTCAGGTGTTCGATGCTAGTTCCCAGAGAGTTGCCGGAGTTGGCGTGGCTCGGCGTGGCTCGGCGGTGGTCGGTGGTAGCTCGGCTGTGGTTGGGGGTATCTCGGCGGAGCTCGGCGGTGGTCGGGGGTAGCTCGGCTGTGGTTGGGGGTATCTCGGCGGAGCTCGGTGTAGCTCGGTTTAGCCCGGCGGGGCTCGGGCGAATCGGAGATTCGGGGCGCCGAGGGTGCCGCTCTCCCGAGCTCTCCCGGGGAGGCTCGGGCGAATCGGAGATTTGGTGCGCCCGAGGGTGCCGTTCTCCGAGGTCTCTCGCGGAGGGGCTCGGGCGAATCGGAGATTCGGTGCGCCCGAGGGTGCCGCTCTCCCGAGCTCTCCCGGGGAGGCTCCGGCGAATCGGAAATTTGGTGCGCCCGAGGGTGCCGGTCTCCCGAGCTCTCCTGGGGAGGCTCGGGCGAATCGGAAATTTGGGCGCCGAAGGGCTGCTCTCCCGAGCTCTCCTGGGGAGGCTCGGGCGAATCGGAAATTTGGGCGCCGAAGGGCTGCTCTCCCGAGCTCTCCTGGGGAGGCTCGGGCGAATCGGAAATTCGGGTGCCGAGGGGGCTGCTCTCCCGAGCTCTCCTGGGGAGGCTCGGGCGAATCGGAGATTCGGTGCTAGCAGGGTTCCAGGGCGTCTGTTCAAGGCGGCGGTGTCTCTCCGGTGTGGCGGTCGGTGACAGGGCGGCGATGGCCATATTTCGGCAAGACAGGGCTCGGCTATCTAGCGGCGGTGCCGAGGCAGACTTGGCGAACCTCGGCGGCCTTTCTTCGCAGCGCGCGGCGTCCGGGGGTACTCGGAACGGATTTAGGCGAGGCGGAACCTGTCGGCGGCGATGTCGTCGCGACGGTGAGGTTCCGGCGGGGCTAAGGAGGTCTTCTAGGAGATGTATACGCGTCCAGGGTCTATGGCGATGGTATACCAACTACCAATTTTGGCTACCGAGCTTTCCAAGGTGCTCGGTTGTGGCGGCGGCGTGTCGCCGACGACGGCGGAAAGCGGCATCGCGGCTACGACCAAGTAGTGGTTCAATCGAATGCGGTCTTGTCAAATTGGTGAGGCCAGAGAGGCATACAACACTCTGGTGGCGAACTTTAGCCATGGCATGACCTTCTTTTGGCTACGGCTCGCGGCGGCGCTCCGGTAAGGTCGCGGCGCACGCGGCCAAGGCGATTCAGGCTTCCTCTAGCGCTTAGATCCGCGTAGCTAGCTCAAGGGGGTCGTGGCGGTGCTCCACGACGTTCTAACCTGTACGGGTGCTAGTCGGATTGCTCGGAACGGGTGATTCGGCGTCGGAACGCGTCGGTGGTGAGCGCGCTCCGCCGAGAACGCGTCGTGCTGCGTTCTCGGTCTAGCAAGCTTGTAATCCGGGGGTTTTGGCTGGTCGAGTGAGTGCATGGTGCAGGTGATCTTCCCGAGCCGGTATAGGCTCGTGCCTGCGCGTCCCGAGGGTGGAACGCCATGGCAAAAGCAGGGCAAGGTTCGGACATGGCGTGCGATGGCTCACCGTGGTGTCGGTGAAGCTAGGATGGCGGTGCAGTGGCGAGTCGGAGCCGTGCAGAGCGATCGCAGTGCCGTGCCGCTCCTCGTCCGCAGCTCGGCTTCTCCTCCGTGTCCGGCTCCGGCGTGCTCCGCGGCGGCGGCGCTCCGGCAGCTTCTCCTCCTCTGCTCCGCCCTTCTCCTGCGCTCTCTCTCTCGGCTTGGTGCGGTGTGCCGGTCTGTGCTGCGGTGGCGGCGAGGGGAAATGAGGGTAGGGCTTCGGGGTGCTCCAATTTATAGGCGAGCTTGGCCAGTCTCCAATGGCGAACGGTCCCGATTGCGCTCGGCCGATCGAAGGGCCGTGGCTCGAGTGGATCTAGGGCTCCGGATGGCGCGGGTTCGCTTGGCGGCCAAGAAAGGAGGGGACAGGAGGGGAACAGCGGGGTCCAGGGCTCTGCCATGCTGTCGGCTGTGGGACCGGGGTCACGCCATTCGCGCGACACCCCCGGCAGGCGCGTCGCCTTCGTGAGGAAGAAGAACAGTGGGGGCGAGAGTGGCTGACAGGCGGGACCGGGTTGGCAGCGAGCGCGAGCGCGAGCGCGTGTGTGCCGGTCGCGCGCGTGCGCTGCCGAGCCGCGACGTGGGCCGCGCGCGGTGAGATGAGGAGAGGAAGGTCGGGCGGGCTCGGGCTGGCTTGCTGGCCGAACTCTCTTTCTCCTTTTCTGTTTTCAGTTTAGTGTATATATACATATATTGCCCATTTTAATTTATTGAGTAAATACAAACATAAATTGCAATAAATCCCAAATGTGATGCATAAGTTATTATTCTATGTGATTGGAATTAAAATGCAAACTACACTCCTTTATTTACCAATTTCATAATGAAACCTATATGCTTGCACAAGAAAAATGGGTTTTCTCAATAAATAAATGAAAAATTTTAATTGGTTGGGATTTTTAGATTGTGTGGATTTTTAGGGTTGTTACAGTCCTCCCCCCTCATTAGGATCTCGACCTCGAGATTCAGAGTTAACGTACCCATCGAAGAGGTAAGGAAACATAATCCGCAAGTCCGATTCCTTCTCCCACGTAGCTTCCCTTTCAGTGTGATTGCTCCACTGTACCTTGCACATCGGAATGGTTTTGTTTCGCGTCTCTTTGGTATCCCGTGCCAAGATCTTGATCGGATGTTCCTTGTATTCAAGTGTGTCTTGCAGGTCCAATGCATCCGTAGGAACTTGCTCCTCGGGAAGCTTCAAACACTTCCTTAATTGCGAGACATGGAACACGGGGTGTACTCCAGATAATTCCTCCGGTAGTTCCAGCTTGTAAGCAAGCTTTCCAACCCTTTTACAGATCTTGTATGGCCCAACATATCTTGGTGCCAATTTCCCCTTCACGTGGAATCTGACAGTGCCACGAAGTGGAGATACCTTGAGGTAGACATAATCCCCAACCTTGAACTCAAGCTCTCTACGTCTCCTATCTGCATAGCTCTTTTGCCTACTCTGTGCAATTCTCAAATTTTCTCTGACCTGTGCTACGCCTTCCTCTGCTTCTACAATCTTAGCAGGGCCAAAGAAGGCTCTCTCTCCGGGTTCTGACCACATTAGCGGGGTCCTGCAGGGTCTCCCATACAATGCTTCAAACGGTGACATCTTGAGGCTTGTTTGATAGCTGTTGTTGTATGAGAACTCGGCGTGGGGTAGACAGCTCTCCCATCCTTCCTTGTACCTCAATACGCAAGCACGTAACATGTCCTCGAGAATCTGGTTCACTCTTTCTGTTTGCCCATCCGTTTGCGGGTGGTATGCGGTGCTATAGTCGAGCTTGGTTCCGATGGACTTGTGCAAGGATTTCCAGAACTGTGATACGAACTGTGAGCCTCGGTCAGATATAATACTCAGAGGTGCCCCATGTAACTTCAAAATGTTTGATACGTACAGATCTGCTAGCTTTTCGACTCTATACTTCCTTTTGACCGGTATAAAATGTGCAACTTTGGTTAGACGGTCCACTATTACCCATATAGAATCATATCCATGCTCGGATCGGGGCAGTCCTATTATGAAGTCCATGGATATGCACTCCCACTTCCATTCTGGTATCTCAACTGGTTGTAGCAACCCTGCTGGTCTCTGATGTTCGGCCTTGATTCTATTGCATGTATCACATCGGGCTACATGCCCTGCAATGTCTGTCTTCATATTCTCCCACCAAAAGTGCTTCCTTAGATCATGGTACATCTTGGCTGACCCTGGGTGAATGCAATATTTGGAGTCATGGCCTTCTGACAGAATCTCTTCTCGTATCGCTGAATCCGTCGGTACACAGATTCTATCTTTGTACCATACAGTTCCCTGCTCATCTTCTCGGTATTCAGGGCCTCTTCCCAGCTTCATCAAACCACGGATATAGTCTATCTCAGGACAGTTCTTTTGCGCTTCACGGATTCGTGAGGTGAGATTGTACTCGACGCGAAGCTCATTTAGCATGCCATAGGAGACTACCTCGAGCTGAAATGCGTCGAACTCTCTCCTGAGCTCAGGTGGCATAGAGTTGGTGATGAGGGTATGGCAGTAGCTTTTGCGGCTAAGTGCATCAGCGACAACATTAGCCTTTCCTGGGTGATAATGGATCTCAAGATCATAGTCCTTGATGAGTTCCAGCCATCTGCGTTGCCTCATATTCAGATCTTCCTGTGTGAAGAAGTACTTCAGGCTCTTGTGGTCAGTGTAGATGTCACACTTGTTGCTTATCAGATAGTGTCTCCAAATCTTGAGTGCATGTACCACGGCTGCAAGTTCTAGGTCATGAGTCGGGTATCGCTGCTCATGTTCCTTCAACTGTCTTGAGGCATAAGCTATCACTCTTCCTTCTTGCATTAGTACACAGCCCAAACCTTGCCGAGAGGCATCACAATATACAACAAAATCCTTGTGAATATCGGGCAGGGCTAGTACAGGTGTGGTAGTGAGCTTCTCCTTCAAGGTCTGAAAACTCTTCTCACATTCAGGAGTCCATATAAACTTGTTCTCTTTCTTCAGCAAGTTGGTCATGGGTCTTGCAATCTTGGAAAAATTCTCAATAAATCTGCGATAGTATCCTGCAAGTCCCAAAAAGCTTCTGATTTCTGACACATTACAGGGTTGTTCCCACTCTTTCACAGCTTCAATTTTGGCGGGGTCTACTGCGACTCCTTCTCCTGACAGTACGTGTCCAAGGAAAGCAACTTCCTCAAGCCAGAATTCGCACTTGGAGAATTTGGCGTATAGTTGGTTGCGAGACAACCTCTCCAATACGGTCCTCAGATGATGTTCATGTTCCTCTTTTGTGGCTGAATAAACCAATATATCATCAATGAATACCACCACAAACTTGTCTAGCTCATTCATGAAGATCTTGTTCATCATGTTCATGAAGTATGCTGGAGCATTAGTGAGTCCAAATGAGACTACTGTGCACTCATACTGTCCATATCTAGTGACAAATGCAGTCTTCGGGATATCTTCTTCCCTGATCTTCATCTGATGATACCCTGATCGGAGATCGATCTTTGAGAAGTACTTGGCCTTACTCAATTGATCTAATAGATCATCGATGCGGGGCAATGGGTACTTATTCTTGACTGTAACCGCATTCAGATTCCGGTAGTCGATGCACATCCTCATCGTGCCATCCTTCTTCTTGACAAACAAAACGGGAGATCCCCAGGGCGAAGCACTTGGCCTAATGAAACCCTTCTCCAGTAATTCTCCCCAGCTGCTTCTTGAGTTCCTTCAACTCTTCAGCCGACATTCTGTAGGGTCTTTTGGCAATCGGTGCAGTCCCTGGCATCAGCTCTATAACAAACTCCACATCTCTATCTGGTGGCATTCCTGGCAACTCCTCTGGAAATACGTCATTGAATTCACAGACTACTGGCACATCTCTGAATGTCAGCTCTGTCTTATCTGCTTTAGTCTCCAGGGCACATAGGAGGGCTTGGACTCTCTCGGTTTGGGGTACACATCGGACAGCTGTTCCCCAAGGGTGGGTTACCTGAACATATCTGGGTGAACAAGATATCACTCCCCGGTGTTTGGTTAGCCAGTCCATGCCTAAGATGACATCTAAGCTATTGGAGGGTAATAGGGTTAGGTCAGCTCGAAAGTCAAGTCCCTCGATTGTGATTATCACTCCCCTACATATGTGAATGCTTCTGAAGGTTCCTAAGGGCGAGCTAGTTAGGATGGGGTTTGCCCTCGGGGTTACAGGTATGTTATGCTTTCGTGCATATGCAGATGAAATGTATGAACATGTAGCTCCCGAATCGAACAGAACTGTAGCCATGTTACCCTGAACTAGGAACGTACCGTACACAGCATCAGGTGCAGCTTCAGCTTCCTCAGCGGTCATGTGGTTCAGTCTTCCTCGGGTAGCAGATCCCCGGTTCGGTGTGCCCTGTGCAGCTGCTGGTGCGCGGTTGAGGTCGGGGCACACAGCCACACGGTGTCCAGGCTTTCCGCATCCGAAGCAAGTGAAGGGCGCACTGCCTGCTGTAGCTGTCGCAGGAGCCTTCCAATTGCTTGTCCTTGGCGTGTTGGCAGCGGGGGCGGGTGTGTTCTGCACAGCTCGAGTCAGGCGCAGGGTAGGTCTGAGCGGGGCGGTGATAGTTGCTGCTGTTGGTACCACCACGGCTCGTTCCCGAAGAGGGTCCCTGGCGAGTCCGAAAAGACGGAGGTGCACCCGTTCGCTGTCTCTGGGGTGGAGCAGTGCGAGCGGGTCCCTCAGAGCGGCGCTTCTTTCCCCTGTTCTGGGCCTCGAATTCCAGTCGTGCTTCCATGCGATCCTTCTCGATCTCAATACAGCGGTCAATCAGCTCACGCAGAGTGTAGCTCTTGTTCCCTGACAGAGCCAACCTGATCTTGGTCTGAAGTCCCTTCCTGTAGTAGTACATCTTTTCCTTCTCGGAACTCACGCAAGACGCAGGTGCGTAGCGGAGCAAGCAGTTGAAGCGGGTGGTGTACTCGTGGATCCGATCAGCTCCCTGGGAGATGTTGCGAAACTCGTTCTCCTTGGCCTCCATGACTCCCTCAGGAATGTGGTGGTCACGGAAAGCCTCGGTGAACTCATCCCAGTCAATGCGGGCTGGGTCTTCGTGAGCGCTGGTGTAGTTGTCCCACCATGCCCGTGCAGCACCGGTCAGCTGGTGGCTAGCAATCCCAACACACTCCTCGTCGGAGCAAGTGGTCAGGTCCAGCTTCTTCTCCATCTCCTTAAGCCAATCATCGGCAGCGAGAGGATCGCTGTCGGTCCCGTCGAAGGTAGGTGGCCTCAGCTTCAGGAAACCCTCCAGTTTCCTTTGGAAGTCATTCTGGGGTGGCCCATGGTGCCTGTTCATCCCAGCAGCTATGGCATTCAGCAGCTGGGTCTGCTGAGCCATCACTTCCGCCAACGTCGGTGGCGGCGGCGGTGGCGGAGGCACGTTCTCGCCTTGTGGTGGCGGATTGATCACTGGCGGTGCATCCTCTGCCCGGCGCAGCTCTTCTTCCAGGTTAACTCCAGCACGTCTGCCAGCTGGGCGTCCACGGTTGCGACCACGCCCGTATCCTGGCGCAGGTGCGGGGGAGGGCTGGCGGTTCTCCAGGCGCGCGGAACGTCTCATCGACATCTGAAGCTATTAGGTACGTGCTCAGTGCAGTAATAATCTTGTAGTGGTTTAAGTAGGAGTTAGATGTTTTCAACGATTTAAATGAATTAAAACATTTTTCAGGCTATCCTACACTCAACCAAAGAAGCATAGAGAACCATAAGAAGCATAAGATCCAAATGTCACTCATCACATGGTTATTATTATATAAAGGATGTTCCTAGCTGCTAAGAAGATCGTGCTAAGCGCAGATAGCCAATGACAGGACAACTCATGGTATCACTAGTCTAAAGGCTACGCAGGGTCCATAAGCTACTGGTGCATAAGGTCAATGGCCATTTGATCGGGATCTCAATAGTGCCGTCGTGCAGTGGACGAAGTGGTGGTCCAAGGCTGGTCATCTGCAAATTTTTCAAGAAACGGATTTAGCAGGTCCTTGTATTAGATAAGCCATTGCATAAAAGTGAATGCAAGGTCGGTAATATAACCGAAAGAGAGTCTGGCTTCCTATTCTAACGTCCATTTCCTATGGGTCTCGTCCTACAGTCAAGTATGGCTCTGATACCAACTGAAACGACCTCGATTTCCACGAAGGGAAATCCACAGGCTCGAATTGTAATTCAACAGATTGCTTGGAACAATCCATGAAATTACCCATATCTCAGTTGCCACCAGGATCCATACAACGATAATTAAGTCTTACATAAACATTTATTACATCGCCACACTGGCGAAATCAACAATCAGAGAAGCTTTGGAAGATGCGGAAGCGATTCATCCTTCACGGCCAACTTGAGTGTAGCACGTGACCCTATTCCTCGTCATCATCTCCCTCGAAGTCGTACTCATTCTCGTCACCTGACAGCAAATTTATCAGTACGATTTGTACTGGCCACGGAGCCCACCTATGCAGCATTTGCTTTGTGGAAAGTGGATGCAAGGCTATACAAGCAGACCTATAGGCTGAGGTTTTCCTATGCAGCTGTAATCAATGTTTTAATTAGTCAAGTTTTATCACCAGTTAACACCATCATCCCTTTTCCCATCACCACACCTCACATACCCACACCTCGCTCTCATTCGACGGGCCCAACTCCCTCTCGGGCCTATCTCAGCGGCACACTACCACAACGGGTACACTGCCGGAAAAATGTCATCCAGGGGGAGAAGAGAACACTCACTACACTAGTAGAAGCTTCACAGGAAAGGTCCATAGCCAACAGGTTGGCATATGTATCGATCGATCAACCATACACTCTGCAGAGGTTTCACTACTCACAAGATTAGCCATCATAGGTGTTGCGCAAACACCTAGGCAGAATTCCGGGTGCTTGCTTGCCTAGGTCGATGCCACCCTACCACTCAGCCCTGGGATATTCCGGATCCTACACCGTTATGCTGAGACTGGGAGACACAGTACCGGGCCCATCCAGTGGTACTGTGCATCTAGGACGGAACGGGAACCCATCGACCGTCTCCGCCCACCCTTATCACCTTTCAACCTAGCAGTAGTGGCACCGTCCTACCAAGTAGTCCAGCCGTCTCCCGCCCATCAGAAGCGAGTGAGTAGAAAAGGATTCCCATGAACCTGAAACTAGTCCATCCTAGGTTTGACCAAGCAGGCATCTCCACTTAGGGGATACTCTCCCCGTGCCATCACAGCACCTCCGTTCACGGGCTTCAAACCACCAAGGCTATCCCACCCGGAACCTCCTCAACAACTTTACCCGCCACAGGTATCTCGCTTGGGGATGCCCAGGTTGCACCCCCGGCACGACTTGCCCCATGGGCTCGTCTCACATCCCACTTGGTCGACATCAACCCTTACCACGCACCCAAGACGCACGCAGCACTCTCTCCCAGTAGTTATAATCAGATATACACCGTCCCAATTCCACCACATAGCATATAGCAAGTAGTGGAAGAGTAACAGTAAAATAAGCAGCAGCTAACCTAACAGCGGATAGCAGGGTAAAGTCTTATCAAGGCAGGGAATTCAAATATACTACCATGCAACCAATCCATACATAATCATAAAGCAATAGCAACAATGTCATTTGCAATGCGTAATAGGATCTAAGGATTTGGTGGGACGTGGCACCTTCGTAGTCGTCTCCTAGCTCTTGGAAGTACTCGTGGTCGTCTTCCTTAGTCAGATCCTCCTCCGGCTCTGAAATCGAACACGAAATAGTCGCGTCAGCGACTCCTATAGAGTATTTCAGAAAAGTCCAATAAAACAAAGAGCCAAATGCACACAAACATAGTCTTAGATTGTAGATCTCATTTTCCTGAGAATTTTGATATATGGTGCGCAATTTTTGGTCATCGTATGAATAAGTTATGAATTTCCAAAGATTATCCTATTTTCTGAAAATGGGAAAACTGGTCGGTTAATCAGGGGCAGCTCGGGATGTGGCGCGCGGGTCCAGTAGTGCGGCATGTGGCGCCTCAACAGAACACAGACCCGATGGTCGTTCAGGTGTTCGATGTTGGTTCCCAGGGAGTTGCCGGAGTTGGCGTGGCTCGGCGTGGCTCGGCGGTGGTCGGTGGTAGCTCGGCTGTGGTTGGGGGTATCTCGGCGGAGCTCGGCGGTGGTCGGGGGTAGCTCGGCTGTGGTTGAGGGTATCTCGGCGGAGCTCGGTGTAGCTCGGTTTAGCCCGGCGGGGCTCGGGCGAATCGGAGATTCGGGGCGCCGAGGGTGCCGCTCTCCCGAGCTCTCCCGGGGAGGCTCGGGCGAATCGGAGATTTGGTGCGCCCGAGGGTGCCGTTCTCCGAGGTCTCTCGCGGAGGGGCTCGGGCGAATCGGAGATTCGGTGCGCCCGAGGGTGCCGCTCTCCCGAGCTCTCCCGGGGAGGCTCGGGCGAATCGGAAATTTGGTGCGCCCGAGGGTGCCGGTCTCCCGAGCTCTCCTGGGGAGGCTCGGGCGAATCGGAAATTTGGGCGCCGAAGGGCTGCTCTCCCGAGCTCTCCTGGGGAGGCTCGGGCGAATCGGAAATTTGGGCGCCGAAGGGCTGCTCTCCCGAGCTCTCCTGGGGAGGCTCGGGCGAATCGGAAATTCGGGTGCCGAGGGGGCTGCTCTCCCGAGCTCTCCTGGGGAGGCTCGGGCGAATCGGAGATTCGGTGCTAGCAGGGTTCCAGGGCGTCTGTTCAAGGCGGCGGTGTCTCTCCGGTGTGGCGGTCGGTGACAGGGCGGCGATGGCCATATTTCGGCAAGACAGGGCTCGGCTATCTAGCGGCGGTGCCGAGGCAGACTTGGCGAACCTCGGCGGCCTTTCTTCGCAGCGCGCGGCGTCCGGGGGTACTCGGAACGGATTTAGGCGAGGCGGAACCTGTCGGCGGCGATGTCGTCGCGACGGTGAGGTTCCGGCGGGGCTAAGGAGGTCTTCTAGGAGATGTATACGCGTCCAGGGTCTATGGCGATGGTATACCAACTACCAATTTTGGCTACCGAGCTTTCCAAGGTGCTCGGTTGTGGCGGCGGCGTGTCGCCGACGACGGCGGAAAGCGGCATCGCGGCTACGACCAAGTAGTGGTTCAATCGAATGCGGTCTTGTCAAATTGGTGAGGCCAGAGAGGCATACAACACTCTGGTGGCGAACTTTAGCCATGGCATGACCTTCTTTTGGCTACGGCTCGCGGCGGCGCTCCGGTAAGGTCGCGGCGCACGCGGCCAAGGCGATTCAGGCTTCCTCTAGCGCTTAGATCCGCGTAGCTAGCTCAAGGGGGTCGTGGCGGTGCTCCACGACGTTCTAACCTGTACGGGTGCTAGTCGGATTGCTCGGAACGGGTGATTCGGCGTCGGAACGCGTCGGTGGTGAGCGCGCTCCGCCGAGAACGCGTCGTGCTGCGTTCTCGGTCTAGCAAGCTTGTAATCCGGGGGTTTTGGCTGGTCGAGTGAGTGCATGGTGCAGGTGATCTTCCCGAGCCGGTATAGGCTCGTGCCTGCGCGTCCCGAGGGTGGAACGCCATGGCAAAAGCAGGGCAAGGTTCGGACATGGCGTGCGATGGCTCACCGTGGTGTCGGTGAAGCTAGGATGGCGGTGCAGTGGCGAGTCGGAGCCGTGCAGAGCGATCGCAGTGCCGTGCCGCTCCTCGTCCGCAGCTCGGCTTCTCCTCCGTGTCCGGCTCCGGCGTGCTCCGCGGCGGCGGCGCTCCGGCAGCTTCTCCTCCTCTGCTCCGCCCTTCTCCTGCGCTCTCTCTCTCGGCTTGGTGCGGTGTGCCGGTCTGTGCTGCGGTGGCGGCGAGGGGAAATGAGGGTAGGGCTTCGGGGTGCTCCAATTTATAGGCGAGCTTGGCCAGTCTCCAATGGCGAACGGTCCCGATTGCGCTCGGCCGATCGAAGGGCCGTGGCTCGAGTGGATCTAGGGCTCCGGATGGCGCGGGTTCGCTTGGCGGCCAAGAAAGGAGGGGACAGGAGGGGAACAGCGGGGTCCAGGGCTCTGCCATGCTGTCGGCTGTGGGACCGGGGTCACGCCATTCGCGCGACACCCCCGGCAGGCGCGTCGCCTTCGTGAGGAAGAAGAACAGTGGGGGCGAGAGTGGCTGACAGGCGGGACCGGGTTGGCAGCGAGCGCGAGCGCGAGCGCGTGTGTGCCGGTCGCGCGCGTGCGCTGCCGAGCCGCGACGTGGGCCGCGCGCGGTGAGATGAGGAGAGGAAGGTCGGGCGGGCTCGGGCTGGCTTGCTGGCCGAACTCTCTTTCTCCTTTTCTGTTTTCAGTTTAGTGTATATATACATATATTGCCCATTTTAATTTATTGAGTAAATACAAACATAAATTGCAATAAATCCCAAATGTGATGCATAAGTTATTATTCTATGTGATTGGAATTAAAATGCAAACTACACTCCTTTATTTACCAATTTCATAATGAAACCTATTTGCTTGCACAAGAAAAATGGGTTTTCTCAATAAATAAATGAAAAATTTTAATTGGTTGGGATTTTTAGATTGTGTGGATTTTTAGGGTTGTTACAACTCTACTCTCTATATTTTTGGTACGCATGTTGTCTCCACATGTTGCGCAGAAAAGTATGTAGGAAAATAAGTGTAGGGGAGGCACATCGCGACTATGGAAAATCAATTCGCTTGGGAAAATCACGTAATTCGGAAGGCAATCGAACCAGGACCTCGCGCACCGAAGTGGACCTCGTAGGGCTACAGTGGCACGCCGCCCGGCGCCCTACCTGGGCCGGCCGGCCCCCCTCTGCACCCTCTGCATCCCCTCTCGGTCATGATCAGGTTTGATCCCCATATAATATAATTGCATATGTTTCGATTTCCATTTCAATCCGAATTAAAATTCACATGCTAAATTACTTTCAAATGAGAAGAAGAGATTGTTTAATTCATGGCTTAAGAATAAATTATATAACAATTTTCTAGGAATCATGTTACTATTGGAAACTATTTATATGGACCTCATGATTGCTTAAGTCGTTGTGAAACATGATATAGTTGAATTATGAGAACTCAATCCCTGATGTTTTGTCTTTGGAGATTTTATTTTAAAAATTTAAATGATTAGTTATACCTCTCCTTTGTGGTAAAAATATTGTCCTACTAGAGTCATATATAGGATAAAAACCTGCTACATATAATACTTGTCTTTGTATTGAGTTTGGTTAACCTTTGTGACCCTTTGAAGAAATCTATCATATTTTTGAATCAAGTGCCAATTCCACATAAGCATTACTCTAATCTAGAGTAATACTGAGTCACTCTATTGAAAATGTTTCTCTCCTACACTGGGAGAAAACACCAAAAATAATTATATAGCATAGTCACCAAATAATTGCTCCATGTTTTGTTAAAATCTCTCAACTACTAAATTCAAAAGAGGTATGAGCTATGCAAAAGAAGAAGCGAGTATAAAAAAATGGACAAGTGTCCGAAGAAATTAAAACAATGGGTACTTAGATACTCGCCTCTCTTGAAAAAAAGGAGAGAAAAAGAAAGAGATAGCTCATACTCTCTGAATAAGCTCAATTGTATAAAAGAGAGATTTTATTTTCTCAAGGAGCAAGGTAGAATTAGGTTCCACCATATTCCACCAAATAAAGCTTGATTCGATCATATGCCTCGTTTCTCTGTGGATTCATTGTTTGACTTTACAGTAAATACAATACAAGTATGTTTTCACATTTTACCTACCTGAGATCCACATAAGCTTTTTAGAAGTAGGATAAAGAAGACAATTTCATTAATGCCATGGTAAGGATATAAAAATACCATATATATCAGTGATTCAAGAGTACTACAAAGGAGAAGGTAAAGCGAAGTTTATTTGCAAAATTACATACCCTCCAATTGACTTAACTAAAGGAAGAGAGTGATCTGTTTTCAAGCTATTCTGTTCTTCAACTACTCAAAGATTTATGGTAGACACTTTGAATTCCATAGTACATGCATGACTAGACTAGTTTTATATAATGCACTCTCAAGTTATGTTTTAAAATGCTCTATTCTCTCTAAGAATCTTACATCTTAAAACCAACCTTTTTCTCGGGACGAGCAAAAGCCTAAGTGTGGGGATAATTGTTGACACTTGTTATCATCCAAATTTTATTATCAATTATCCCTGCATTAAGCATGAATATCCAGTAGAATAAGGTTATTACTGACAGATTCCATGAGTTTTGGTGAATTGTCTATGTCCCAGGGGATTTTCCAAAATAGCTTAAAAGAACGATTAAAGAGCATAATTACCACAAAACTTGCACGTGAAGGAAACATCATCATGAAGACCTGGAAGAGTCCAGAACACACCCGAAGCAACTGGGGCCCAAACCCCACAGGGTGGGGCCGGCCGGCACCTCCCTAGGGTTTCCTCCCCGTCGCCTTCTGGAGTCTTCTACCACCACCTATTAGGAGTCATCTGGGCCCTTGGTTAAGTCGTTTTGATCTAACGGCGCACGTGCATCCCACCGGCCTATAAATAGAGGGCCAGACCCCCCTGGAGGAGAGGCAGATCAAGAGATGAAGACCCTGAAGCATTAGATAGATATCCACTAGATCTAGGCTAGTAATCAAGAGAGAGATTAGAGAGATAGAGTAGATGAGTAGAGATTCGGAGGGGTCCCGGCCTGTCGGAGCTTCTTCGTAGCTGTGTTCGTCTGGATTCAGCTCCCTCGCCCGGAGTTGCGTTCTGAGGTACTTTTGTATTCAACATCCTGATTCAAGTAAGCATTTGTTCTTATTCGTTCTTAAGTTTACAACTCTATTTGAGTGCTTTGATGTTGGTAGCTCCTTGGTTGAAGTAGTAGTTTGTAGTGTAGACGTGGTGTCTGGGCTATAATTACTTGTGAATGTCCCGTGATTGGCCGGATAGTGGTAGATCGCGTAGGTGACAGCTGCGTTGAGTCCTCTGTAGTCCACTTCCGGTTGATAGGATCGATAGGTGTATAAGTGTTTGGTAGGAGGGAACTCTGATTTTGCCTCTTATTCATTTCACTACCCGATTAGAACGATATTATTCAAAGTTTACCGGTTGTCGGATCTAGATAATCATTTGTTATCTCCTCATTCTTGATATTCTCTGGATTGATTGTATTATTGGGTTAAGAGCCAATAGACTTAGTCAGTATCACCTGCTGTTCCTTTGGGTTCGATATTAAAACCGGGATTGTCTGGTGAAGTGCTACATTGGTGTTTTATCTGTGCGCTTGCGGATAGCTTGATAATAATAATCTTTAATAGAGTGCAGTTAATTTATCCCAACACCAATCTCAATCAACTTTTGTCCTTTTGATAGATGGGGAGTATAGATCACTAAAAAAAGAGAGAGCAAGTGCTCAAGAGAAATAAAGAGGACAAATGTCCCATGGGCAGGTGCCCAGATATCTATTCTTCAAAAAAATACTATATATTCAGTAACCATGCTCTCCCTATCTAAGGCAAAGGAATAAGTCTCAAGGAGCCCACCAAATAATTTACACTTGCACTTCTTGATCATCTTTTATGGCTTGTTGCTCCCTGTGATCTAAGAGTGTAATCTTGCAATATATTTAGTTCAAGTATGCTCTTGCTCCAATCCAATAAACCCCACATAAGCTTTAGGATAGACATGAAAAGCTCCTTTGAGCTCTTGTGAGGTCTGTCACACTAGGGAGTGGTTGAGAGTACCATTAAAGGAACCAAAGCAAGATTTTCTTTTTCAAAAGAATAAAAACTCTCTAGAAGATGGTTTCGCTCTACAAAAGTAAGGGGTGAAGTATCTGCTTATCTATTCTATCTTGTTTTTGCATAACCCAAGGTGAAAAAGCTAAAAGCCCCATATAGTTAAGGCACAAGATGAATTTCTGAATCATGCTCAATACTAGAATAGTGTTGGTTTGTATGTAAAATCTTTGTGAATTGCTACATTAAAGAAATTCTTCATGCAACATTGCCATGTTAAAAACACATCTTTGCTTGAGGACAAGCAAAAGGTTAGCTTGGGGGAGTTTGTTGACGGTAGCTAACACCCTATTTTACCGTCAAAATTTCACCCGTAATCAACGTAAAACCACATGAAAAGCAAAGAACTCACTTTGAAACTTACCTAGTTCCACATGTCCTTGGAGAAATCTTGTGTATGCAGGAAAAATGGTGAAATCAGGCAAAAATGAAGCAAACCAAGACAGCTTGACACCTCATCTGCCACATGGGGGCCAGAGGGGGGCGCCCGCCCTATCAAAAGTGCCAAATGGCACTTGCCACCTCACAGATCCGTGTGCCATCCTCCCAAATGGCCTGTGGCACGTTGAAACAACATCAACGGCTCAGATACAAGGCACGAGGATCCGGTGGCCCTATCAACAGGGCGCCCGCCCTGTCCAAAGTGAGTGCCACATCCAAAATCCGAGGGAAGGTGTACAGGAGTCATCCACACCATCAAATGAAGTCTATTTTCATCCAACGGTGATCAAGTGATGTGCCATGGATTGAAGGACCCACATGTCATCCTCCCGGGGGTTGCAAACCGCCATTTCAGGGCACCAACCGACCTTGCAACCACCTATGAGGAGGAAGGAGAGCCGCTAGATGCAAGGCGGTGCTTCCAATGGGGCGCCCACCCCCTAGGAGGGCGCCCGCCTTGCCTCTTCGCGCCACCGACCTCTAGGACCTCTACAAGTACCCCTGGAGCACTCTTACACTATAAATAGGACTTGAATCCTCACTTGTAAGTAGAAACACCACTAGAAAACACCACTAAACACCACTAGAGCTTCAGCTCATAGTCAGTAGCTCCTCTCTGTCTCTAGCAAAGCTCTGCTCTTAGGAATAGTGCTAGCTAGAGATGAGTAGAGTGGTAGAGAGAAGTCGGGAGAAGGAGGAAGTCTATGGAGGAGCCGGGACTGTCAGCGACCTCCTCTGCGGTGTTCTTCACTCTTATCGGTAATAAAGATCCCCTTCTTCATTTATTTGTTGTTATACTTTAAGTAGCTGTATACTTGCTCATTGCTTGGTTAGAGTGCTCTAATTCTTGAGCTCAAGTTAGAGTAGTAAGTTTTATAGATTAAGTGCAGTGCTTAGGCTATGTTGGTATAAACTAACTGCACTCTATTAAATATTGTTATTATCAAAGTATCCGCAAGTGCACAGATAAAACACCGATGTAGCACTTCACCAGACAATCCCGGTTTTAATATCGAACCCAAAGGAATAGTAGGTGATACTGACTAAGTCTATTGGTTCTTAACCCGATAACACAATCAATCCAGAGAATATTAAGAACGAGGAGATAACAAATGATTATCTAGATCCAACAACCGGTAAACTTTGAATAATATGGTTATAATTGGGCAGTGAAATGAATAAGAGCGAAATCAGAGTTCCCTCCTACCAAACACTTATACACCTATCAATCCTATCAACGGGAAGTGGACTACAGAGGAACCAATGTAGCTGTCACCTACATGAACTACCACTATCCGGCCAATTAGGGGACATTCACAAGTAATTATAGCCCAAACACCACGTCTACACTACAAACTAGTACTTCAACCAAGGAGCTACCAAGATCAAAGCACTCAGATAGAGTTGTAAACTAAAGAACCAATAAGAACAAATGCTTACTTGAATCAGGATGTTGAATACAAAAGTACCTCAGAACGCAACTCCGGGCGAGGGAGCTGAATCCAGACGAATACAGCTACGAAGAAGCTCCGACGGACCGGGACTCCTCTGAATCTCTACTCATCTACTCTATCTCTCTAATCTCTCTCTTGATTGCTAGCCTAGATCTAGTGGATATCTATCTAATGCTTCAGGGTCTTCATCTCTTGATCTGGCTCTCCTCCAGGGGGGTCCGGCCCTCTATTTATAGCCCGATGGGATGGGATGAACGCGTGCCGTTAGATCAAACCGACCAAACTAAGGGCCCAGATGACTCCTAAAAGGCGGTGGTAGAAGACTCCAGAAGGCGGCGGGTGGAAACCCTAGGGGGACGCCGCCCGGCCCCCCTTGGGGCCGGCCGGCCCCACCATGTCAGGTGCGGGGCTCCGGTTTCTTCGGGTGCCTTCTACACTCTTCCTGGGTCCTCGTGATGATGTTTCCTTCACGGTCAAGTTTCGTGTCTTTTATGCACTTTAATCCCTCTTTTATGCTTTTCTGGAATAATCCCTAGAAAATATACAATTCACCAAAACTTGTGGAAATTATTAGTAATAGCCCTATTCTACTGGTTATTCATGTTTAATGTAGGAATAATTGATAATAAAATTTAGGCGATAACGAGTGTCAACAATTACCCCCACACTTAGGCTTTTGCTCGTCTCAAGAAAAGGTTGGTTTTAAGATGTAAGATTTTTAGAGAGAATGAAGCATTTAAAACATAACTTGAGAGTGCATTATATAAAACTAGTCTAGTCATGCATGTACTATGGAATTCAAAGTGTCTACCATGAATCTTTGAGTAGTTGAAGAACAGAATAGCTTGAAAACAGATCACTCTCTTCCTTTAGTTAAGACAATTGGAGGGTATATAATTTTGCAAATAAACTTAGCTTTACCTTCTCTTTTTGTAGTACTCTCGAATCACTGATATATCTGGTATTTTTGTATCCTTACCAAGCCGTTAATGATATTGCCTTCTTTATCCTACTTCTAAAAAGCTTATGTGGATCTCAGGTAGCTAAGATGTGAAAACATACTTGCATTGTATTTATTGTAAAGTCAAACAATGAATCTACAGAGAAATGAGGCATATAATCGAATCAAGCTTTATTTGGTGGAATATGGTGGAACCTAATTCTACCTTGCTCCTTGAGAAAATAAGTCTCTCTTTTATAGAATTGAGCTTATTCAGAGAGTATGAGCTATCTCTCTTTTTCTTTCTTTTTTTTTCAAGGGAGGCGAGTATCTAAGTACCCATTGTTTTAATTTTTTCAGACACTTGTCCATTTTTTTATACACCCTTCTTCTTTTGCATAGCTCATACCTCTTTTGAATTTGGTAGTTGAGAGACTTTAACAAAACATGGAGCAATTATTTGGTGACTATGCTATACAATTATTTTTGGTGTTTTCTCCCTGTATAGGAGGGAAACATTTTCAATAGAATAACTAGCCATTACTCCGGATTAGAGTAATGCTTTTGTGGAATTGGCACTTGATTCAAAAATATGACAGATTTCTTCAAAGAGTTACAAAGGTTGACCAAACTCAATACAAAGACAAGTATTATATGTAGCAAGTTTTTATCCTATATATGGCTCTGGTAGGATAGTATTTTTACCACAAAGGAGAGGTATAACTAATCATTTAAATTTTCGAAATAAAATCTCCAAAGACAAAACATCAGAGATTGAGTTCTCATTATTGAACTAATCATGTTTCACAATAACTTAAGAAATCATGGGGTCCCTATAAATAGTTTCCAATAGTAACACGATTCCTAGAAGAGTGCTATATAATTTATTCTTAAGCCATGAATTAAACAGTCTCTTCTTCTCTTTTAAAAGTAATTTAGCATGTGAATTTTAATTCGGATCGAAACAGAAATCGACACATGTGCAATTATATTGTATGGGGATCAAACCTTACCATGACCGAGAAGGGGATGCAGAGGGTGTAGAGGGGGCCGGCCGGCCCAGGAGGGCACCGAGCGGCGTGCCTCTATGGTCCCACGGGGTCCACTTGGTGCGCGAGGTCCTGGTTCGATCATCTTCCGAATTACGTTATTTTTCCGAGCGAACTGATTTCCATAGTCACGATGTACCTCCCTCGCACTTGTTTTCCTGCATACTTTTCTGCGCAACATGTGGAGACAATATGCGTAACAAAAATATAGAGAGTAGAGTAGATTAAAACATTAATATTGATAAAAAAGAATAAGGCACTTTATTCATTAACGATACTAGATAACTTTGACAGCTGACTAAGCTAACGACTGCCCTAGCTCATTAGGCTTGCCTAACACACTTAATATCATAAATCAAACTTAGTACACTCGATACTATAATCAAATCTAAAACACTTTTGCCTTATTACATAGATAACGAGGGCAACTCAAAAGTGCCCCTTCTTCGTGAGCTTCCTAATTTCTTTTTTAAGCTCATCAACCTCTTCTTTTAGCTGATCTTTTTTGCACTTGAGACTGCGAATTAACTTGACATTGACTTCTATCTGCTTAGTCATGTCGCTCATAACCTTGTTCCTTAAGTCCTCATTCCTCTCTATACCCCTAACGGTGCTAGAGAGAGTTTCCATCTTCTCATTGAGGATTCGTAGAGAGAGCAAGGGCTGTCTAGGGACTTTCTCTAGTACTGATGTTGATGTAGCCCGCTGTCTCTTGGGCGGAGGTGGTACAAACTTGGTGTAGCGGACTTGGCCTGGACGTGCACGAACTCCTTGGATGGCAGGGCGAGCAGTGGTGTACTTCGCACATATCAGCATTCCATTCTTGTCGGTCTTGAGTGACAAGAGTCGCTCATTGTCTCTAGGTGGAAGAATTGGGGTGCCTCGGGGAATAGCGATCAGCTTCTCCCAGGTACCATCTTCTAGCAGCAGTCTCTCAGGTGGCGATGGCAGAGCAGGCTGAGCATGCGTGTAGTAGACTTGCTCGAACTGCTGGGGCACCGTAGCAAGATGCTTCGGTGGCACGATGGTGAGGTGCTTCGGTGGCACGATGGCAAGGGGCTTCGGCTGCGCGAGGACGATGGCCTTCGAGTCGTCGCCTTGGATCTTGCCGGAGTCAGCACCGATGACCGCTTTACCTGCCATTGCTACTGGTTCTAAACTAGAGAGTTTCTTTGGAGGAGAGGAAGGCAATGATGATGAGATGCAATTTGAGGGCGGTATAGGTGCGTATTTATATAGGTTTTCACGAGACAGGATAAGATCAAATCTAGGTTCTACAGGATTCGTACGAAAGATTATCCGTACGCATCGGGAATCTACATGATTGTGTTTTGGAAGGATAGAGAAAGAAAAGGAAACGAGAGTCAGGACGAGAGGGGACTGGGGGGCACTGCCCGGCCCCACCTGGTGTCCTCCTAGGGTGGCCGTGCTCTAGAAGCCTCTAGACTCTTCCTACTTCCTGTTAGTTGCGATGCGCGATAATTTTTCATAACGGATAGTGACGGGACTAAAAAGTTGGTAGTTGGACAAAGTCCAGCTCGTCAACAACTTCTGAATTAAATGGTTCTAAAAATAATTTAAGTCGGTGACCATTTACTTTGAATAACGTACCTTCGTGTGATTGTAGAGTTACTGCTCCATGTGGCGATGCATTCACAACCATAAATGGTCCTTCCCATTTGCTTCGTAGTTTTCCAAGCCTGAATAATTTGAACCTGGAATTAAAAAGTAATACCTTATCTCCTGGTGCAAACTCTTTCTTCTTGATCCTCTTGTCATGCCATCTTTTTTATTCTTTCTTTATAGATCTTTGAATTGTGATAAGCATTTTCTCTCCATTCTTCTAATTCTGATAGTTGCATTTTTCTCTTTTCTCCAGTGGCTTCAAAGTTCATGTTCCATCTCTTAATAGCCCAGTGGGCTTTATGCTCTAACTCCACTGGTAAATGACAGGTCTTACCATATACTAGCTAGTAAGGTGACATGCCCAAAGGTGTCTTGTATGTGGTCCGATATGCCCAAAGTGCTTCGGGTAATCGGTCCTTCCATGCAGTACCCATTTCATTTACTATTTTCTGTAGAATATTCTTGATTTGTTTGTTTGATGTTTCTGCCTGGCCACTTGTCTGAGGATGGTATGGAGTAGCAACCTTGTGACGGATTCCATGAGCTTGCAAGCATCGGTGAAACTTTTTATCAGTGAAGTGTGTCCCTCCATCACTAATGACCATCCTTGGTGTTCCAAACCTTGAAAATATAATCTCTTCGAACATCTTCTTTGAATGTTTAGAATCAGCATTCATGCATGGCATAGCTTGTACCCACTTGGATACATAGTCAACTGCCACCAGAATGTATCCATAATTTCTTGATTTCACAAATGGTCCCATGTAATCAATTCCCTAGACATCAAAGAGCTCGATCTGGAGATTGTTGGTGAGTGGCATAGCATCTCTTGCATTGATATTTCCGTGCCTCTGACATGATCCACATCTCCAGACAAAATCTTTGGTGTCTTCATACATAGTTGGCCAAAAGAACCCACTCTACCAGATTTTAGCACGAGTGCGGAATGCTCCATAATGACCTCCATATGGTGATGCATGGCATTTCTGAATGATCTGCATGCCATCTTCTACTGGTACACATCTTCTAAGTAATCCGTCTGAGCAAATTCTGAAGAGGTATGGTGGATCCCATATGTGGAGACGACTTTCATAAATGAGCTTCTTTTTATTTTCCCCTGGTGGTAGATAACCTCCAACCATAAATTTGACAACATTCACGTACCAAGGGTCTAACTTGGTCACTTTAAACAACATGTCATCTCCCAATGAGTTATTAATAGGCAATTCCTGAGATTTCTCAAAGTGTATTCTAGACAAGTGATCAGCAACTGGATTTTCTATTCCTCTTCTATCTTTAATTTCTATGTCAAATTCTAGGAATAACAAAATCCATCTTATCAAATGAGGTTTAGCATCTTTCTTAGTGAGCAAATATTTTAAAACAGCATGATCAGAATAAACAATTACTTTTGCTCCTACTAAGTAGGATCCAAATTTATCAATAGCAAAAACAATAGCCAGGAGTTCTTTTTCAGTTGTTGCATGTTGACACTTCTTAGCGCAACAACCAGAGAAAGGGTGCTAGGCTATCTCTGATAACGGCGCCAGAAGTGCCCTGAGGGTATTTCTTATGTCTATTGGATAATTTCGCAAGCGCACAGAATATACCGCTGTAGCACTTCACCCGGGAGTATTCCAAGGTATCGTTATTTATTTTTATCCCAAGGGAAAGCGGTTGCTAGGAATAATTAATAAAAAGAGAGAGATCCTTAAGTCTATACCAACTTAGTACCAACTAGTGGTAGGGGGTAAATCGATAAATAGAGGAAAGGGTAATGACACCAACACACAACAAGTATTAAGATAACTAAAAGATAACTAGTAGAGTATAGCTAGGTGGGAGGACAACGAGTGAGTATAAGACTCCTATGTATGACTTATCCTATCAAATAGATGACTTATACCAAGATAGTACCTTACTACCGGTGTGCAAGGGGCAGTGTGAGACAATAGAGGACAAAACCTCTACCCGAAGCGCCTACACTCTTATGGGAGCCTACCTTTTAAGAACTTGCCTAAAACACGTGGAGGGATACAAAGACTAGACAGGGCTACAACCACCTGCTAGCACGCACAAACAATCCGTGCGACAAGCGGTAATCAAAGGCAAGATCTAGTCTAAGCACCATGCTTACACTAAGTCTCACTATTCTAGCTGCGTACCAACAACTAGAACACCCTATGACAGGCGATGAACTAACACACGTTGAGTTGGGATAAGATCACTATCAAGTATTAGACAAGTATAGAATAGGACAAGACACAACAATACTATAAAGAATAGTAAAGACTAAGTAAGAACTTAATGAAGTAAAGTAAAGATTATATATATTGATAAAGATAAAGTCTTACAGAAGGAAAGGTACAAGAGCTATACCAGACTCTCCAGTAGACGACTCCAGAGACTCCGAGCGCAGCTCGACTCGACTCTAACTCCCACACTAGACTAATACTACTACTAAAGAGTAGAACTCTAGCTTGTTCATTGAGTTGTATGGTGTATGGTGTATGGTGTGTCTTGAAGAGGAGTGGGCAGCCTCTATTTATAGCGGAGAGTGGAGGGATGCCACGTCAGCGATCCGTGTGCTCCTCAACTCTCCACCCTTGGATCCACCGCCTTGTAACCGCCATAAGATGGACGGCTGTGGCAATTTGAGCACATGGGAAGCATGCTTGGAGTCGGTGGAGGCCAACCGACCTGGCTGGGCACCAGGGGGGTTCGGCCGACCCCCTATGACTGGTGGGCCTAGCCAGGATCTTCTAGAAGCTGTCCCCACCAGTCAGGGAGTGTGCAGGAGGCTTGGGCCCACTTTTTATGGTTCGGCCAACCCACCCCTGGTGGGCTGGGCCCACCAGTGTGGTCCCCATCTGTCATAGACTCTCTCCATATGTTGGTTCTGTCTTGGTTGCTTCGTTTCATGCCTCAATCCATGTGCCTTTGATCTCCACCATTGAATGAAAGCACAGGTTGATCTGATGGATGAAATAACTTGGTTGGAGTGTCACACGGATCCCCACCAGTGTGGTCCCCATCTGTCATAGACTCTCTCCATATGTTGGTTCTGTCTTGGTTGCTTCGTTTCATGCCTCAATCCATGTGCCTTTGATCTCCACCATTGAATGAAAGCACAGGTTGATCTGATGGATGAAATAACTTGGTTGGAGTGTCACACGGATCCTGCCACGTCACCAGAGCCAGGTGGGCCCCATGGGAAGTTCGGTCGACCCATGGGTGGGCCCCCCTTGGCTCTGGTCTCTGTTGGCGGTCCTTAAGTCACATTTTATGCCGCCAATAATAATATAAATCCATGGAACATCATAGAAAAATATTCTTTAATTAACAAGTTCCACGAGTTTTGGTGTTTTCCACTATGTTGCAGGAATATCCGAGTTTTCACAGCATAAAAGTATCTCAAATAATAAAATGGACTACACCATTGCGGAGAGCTCATCGCGCTGATCAAAATGCATATATTATTTGCATTATTTGGAGCTCCCAATAAAAAGATATATAAGTTCGAGTCCAATTTAGGACTGCTCGAGTAGGCTTGAGTATTTTGGCCATAACGCACTCATCCGAACTCCGATTGGGCTGGATCACCAGTCAAAACGAAGCTATCGACAAGGCCCACGAGCTCCCAAAAGGCAGTGGCCAGATGGGCCCACCAAGGGACCGGCCACCACCGGGACCGGCCGTCCCCCTGGTGGGGCCTCTCGGGCCCAGTTTTCTTCTGACACATGTATGGCGGTTCTCCAAGGTCGGTCCCACCTACGATCAACTCAGATGGCAAGTGCAAACCACCCTTTGGAGGTCGGTTTGGATCTTTCCATGTGGGGATGAACCTTTTGCATAGAACCCCCTCCTCTCAAGCTATAAAAAGAGGCCTCATCTCTACACCTAGGCATGATTCATTCACCAACACAAGAGGTCACAATGTAGAGAGGAAGAGCAAGCTCCATTCCATTAGCTTCTAGCTAATTTAGTATAGGGAGTGAGAGTGGGAAAGAGCTGGAGAAAGAGCGGAGTCGAAGCAGTTCTGCCTCCGGGTGGACGAAGTGCCGGGCTTGTCGGCTCTCGCTCCAACTTGTACCTCTACGATCATCTTGCTACTTGAAGTAAGAAGTTCATGGTCAACTTTGGTTTGATTCATTAAGCATGTTACTTCCATAAAGCTACTTGTTTGTGGGATTGTCGTTCATCCTTCGGACGGATGCTCTAGTAAGAGGACTCCTGATAGAGACGGATGTTCCTGTACGCCGCTAGAGTAGTAGTCGCCTTCGTAGACGTGGTGTCTAGATCGGAGTCTACCTTCGTATGTTGCATGTGCCCATGGGCAGAGGGGTAGGTGGCAGGTGGTGACAGCCCTGTCCACTCGTATCTGAATTCCCCCACGTTCGGCCATGGAGTAGCGCTGATACTGGTATCGGCTGGCACACTAGCTGCATCAGTGGGCCTGAAGCAAGCAAGTAGTGGGGGAGTTACCATCGCTTATATGCGTTTGACCTTAGAAGAACATCTCTACCCAAGCTATCCCTTCCGTCTCTTCTGAGTAAACTAGTTGAAGAGACTAAGTACAAAGACCGTTCCTCTGGGAAATTACGATACCCTGAATACTTCCGGGTGAAGGCTACAACGGTACTTCCGTGCGTTTGTGGACTTTTCTGCTGACGCTAAGAAGCACCAACAGTCTCCTCCATTTGATGTTGTATGCAATGTGCTGAAAGGTGGTGGCCTGGGGCAACATATCATGGTTCGGCCGAACCATGTAGTTAGCCCCTAGCTGCTCTCTTTTGCACTGATTTAGTGTTTCCTGCAATCACAAGCTAAGAGTACATGTGGAACTAGTTATTGATAAAATATGCTCATGATATGTTTATCTTCCCTTGAATCCGAGGCCTGTTGACGGTGTTTGAATGTGGAATTTTAGGGTATATCCACCGTCAACAAGATCCCCCAAGCTTAACCTTTGCTCGTCCTGAGCAAATAGTTAAACTTAGCCTCGGTGGATCAGGAGTTGCTACAATGTTCATGTTTCAATAATACCATGTGTACAACTAAATACTTCTCTTTTGAATGGAAAAATTGGCTATAGCAATTTACCCATTTTACCTTAGTCCTTTATGGGGCTAATGACTTTCCCTTTGTCTTAGGTGGTTGAGAGACAGAACAGTTTAACTTGAGCACTACTTTTCTCATTCTTTGCAAGTTTCATACTGGAGGTTTTAGCAATGTTTTACAAAAGACAACTTAATGTTCCTCATATGGTTCTCTCATGTCGCTCGAATGGTGTATGATTCCTTACCAAGGCATAAAGTAAATGTTACCTTCTCCTTATCATCCTACATCTAAAAATGGCTTATGTGGAGCTTAAGGTAGGAATGACAGAATATAACATACTTACTTTGCATATGTTGTAGAGTCAAAGCTTGGATCCAAAGAGAGAAGTGTCATGCCCTTAGATCAAGATGTACAAGTGTGTGGATGATGATGGAATATAATGCTCCTCTATTTGAATTGTATCTCTCTCTAATAAATTTTAGAGACATGGCTATCATTTTTCTTTTATTTATGAGCCTAGACTTGCTCAAATCTTTTTCTTTTCTTTTCCATGGACTTTCTTGTGTCCATCTTTCTTTCTTTTTATTTTCATTTTGCATAGCCTTTTGTCTCTACTACCATAATGACTAAGAGTGATTTTCTATGTCTTTAACACATGGAGCATTTATTTAGTGGAAATGAAATGCATGTGATTGCGTACTTCCAGTGTAGAAGCAGCATATATATTTTTGGTGTGTACGTGATCTTGATCTTAGGAGCATGATAAGACTCTCAATAAGGGTCAACAAGACTTGAAAACACTCAATACAAAGCAAATAGCTTAAGTGGAGGGTTTTAGACATGTATAACATATATGGCTGTGGTAGGAATTTTTCACCATTGAGGAACAATAAGGTTTTGTTTGATTTAGAAATAAATCTCCAGTAATCTTACATGCTTAGAATAATATTATAGTAGCTCTTGTTTCACTATATCATATCTCACAACAACTTAGACTTAGTTCTAGCATTTAGCATCCATAAAGTTTTCAGGTTCATGATGATTTAAATGAGCCAAGTGATCCATACTCAAAGAAATACTAAGTTGTAAAGTAGGCATTAAAGAAACATTAACAGAGCAACTATTCATCATTTCCATGAGGAGGATAAATATTCATGAAAAATATGGGAATAAGGGAAATATTTTTGATATTTTTATCTTATGCATTTTTTTTAAATGCAATAAATTAAAATAATGTAAATAGATAGGATAGGATACTTACCTTGGTGGGGGAGAGGATCTCTCCCAAGCTTGTCCTTTTGCTCATTGTGGTGGCGGGTAGTATTGGAACCATCCCGCCCAGCGTTGTGCTTCTTCGTCTTGGATAGCTTGCAATAGTTGAGCATTTTGTTGTGCCATATTCAAGGTTGCATCTTGCTCAACTTGCATTGCGCCCATGTCATTGATGAGTTGGTCTATTTCCGATCCTTGGCTTCGATGACCCCTCGCCCGTGTGGACGGACGGGGAGTGCGCACTCTTGGAGTGTGCTGTTGAGGCCGTTCTGTGGACCTTGAAATATCCATGGAACTTGCCTCATCGCCTTCTTCTTCATATCTCCCTGCAGCTCGTGATGTGCCGCCTTGCTCAAATTGAGCGGCTTGTGACATGCTCCTTGTCACCCTTCTTGGGCCTTCAACATTTTGGCTTCTTGCCTCTCGGTCCAAATTTATGGTTTGCGTGCGCAGCACATACAACCGACGCCTCTCACAAAGGAGAGAGATTTCGGCTGTATGGCCGGGATAAATCATTTTTATATCACCATTTTCATCTCTTTTTAGGACTTTAGTACTTATGAAGAAATCTTCGGTTACAACATCTCTAGGAGAGGCAATGTATTCAAAGTAATGTTTTCCATCTAGCAAGTCCATTGTTTCCGCAATGCAAGTGATAAAAGAAGTGAAGAATATGGGCTCGCTTCTATGGAAAATACCAAGCCAAAAGTGCACTAACATTTTGGCAGGTGAAACTTTTATCTTCTTTGTCATGGCATAGAGCAGTCTTAATTCATCATTGTAAAGAACTTGCACATTAGAGGCAGGAAGAAAAGTTATAGCCATCCAGTATCGGATCAAGCGCAAAGTAGGATAATGAATTTCATCGGTTTTAGGGTCAGAGCAATCATTAGATCCTGTTATAGCTTTCCAAAATTCAACTTTATCAAATCTTCTTGTTGCATTGACAAGATCTAGATGACAGTCATTGTCAAAACCAAGTGCCATGCTAAAAACTCCCCATATTAAATTATAGTCTTGGTTAAACATGCGGAATTAGACATTATTTTCAGTGGCTTGTAAAGAGCATAGAAATTCAATGGTGAGTTTTTCTATTCCAAGTTCTTGCATTTCCTAAAAACTTTCCAACCGATTGTATTGAAAATAGTATTGAATTCCGCGGTCATACCTATGCTATCCAAAAGGACAGGGTCGATGATGCCGGTATGTTCATACCCTCGGTGTCGGATTGAGGTGTACCTTTGGTACTCTTCTTGATTTAGCATGAGGCCACTCTCGGGGTTGAACGTCCTCTCGGAAGGCACTCCAATGCTTCTTCTTGGTGGAGCTTCTCTTCCTTCATCTTCATCATGGCGGGGTCGTCGGGAGGAACTCCCTACGACACTCTTGGCCTTCTTGAGTGCGGAGGAGAACTTCTTCATCTTGCAACAATGAGCTAACACAAGAACACACTACGACAACAGGGATTAGCGTTAACGTTAGCGTTAGCTATTCCACTGTTAGTAGTCCTTGCGGGGTATGGCTACCTCCACAAACAAGATTTTGAAAGCAAAGATGAGAGGGGGACAAGCTTCTACTACTACAATATTTTTGGGTTTTTGGTTGAGTGGCTAAACTTAAGCTAAACTTGAGAAAGATCTTGCTCAAATGGAGAGAAGCAGGGAGATTGTGTGCTCGGCAGAAATTAGCTGGTTTGAGTGTGAATTTGAGCACACATTGGAAGGGTATTTATATGGGGAGAAGGGCTGGTGGCCAGGCCACTAGGCCCAGTTCGGCCGACCCCCCCATGGTCTGGTCTTTGTTGCTTTCTCCCTTGGACATGGAACCTAGGTGATTTCAAATTTGCCGACAGGGCTTTATTGATGGGTCGGCCGAACCCATAATTACAGGATCAGAGTTGCTTTTGCTTTTGGACAGGGAATCCTTTAGAATTCAAATGCAACTCTGTAGAGTGGACCCAATTAGTGGGTCGGCCGAACCCTATTTTGCAGGCCCAGTGTTGCTTTTACATTTGGACAGGGAATCTATTTGAATTCAAACTCCACTTTCTTGAAAGGAGCCAAATCTTGGTTCGGCCGAACCAGGGTTTGTCCCCTTTTAGCTTTAAACAGTGTGTCCAGGAAAGTAGAGACTAGTGGTGGACCAAAAGTTTTGAAATTTTCAGAGATTCGCTTGTCTAGTATTTTGTGAAGGTAAAATGTGTATGACAAAAGTGGGGACATGTTTAAAGTGATTCCCATGGACCATGGGAGCACTCATGCATGCCAAAGTGTCCACTTTTCGGAATTTGGATTGATGTGGGTGTTGGATTCTCCTTGAAGCATATGGGAATGGTCATGACAAAAGAATGATTGACCAAAATTCAAAAGGAGCTGGTGTTCAAATTTTGGGAACATGATCAGGACACCAGGCCAACACCACCAGAGGTGGTTGGGCCCCATGGTGGGGTCGGCCGACCCCACCTAGGTGGTCCCACCACCTCAGGTGTGAGCAGAAATGATCTTTTTCAAGTTTTATTCATCTACTTATTTTATTTTGTCGAAATAAAATATTGCAAAAATTAAACATAAAATGCAATGAAGAAAATTCAAAAATTGAAATGCAAGAATTAAATATGAGATAAATACTGATTTATCTTACCAGCAAGGGCTCCATGTTTTAGGTCCGTAGAGCAGGACCTCTCCAGTTCAGGTTCATTTTTTGGGTGCTTCGATCGGTCCCGGAGACGGAGACCGTGATGATCGCACCTCTTTCTTTCACCATTCCTTCTTGGTTGATGCTTGTGATTCGGCGGAGTCAGCCTTGTTTATCACATCAGCCTTACTTACCAGTTCGGCCTTTTTGGACCTTGGCGGTTGATTCTTTCGGCAGGGTGTATATTGTCGCTTGTTTCTCCACAGATTCTTCCTTGCCTGTTGCATTGATTTATAACCATTGAAAGGACATTTAATTCTCTTACCTGGGAGTTGGAAGTGGACTTGGCCGGATCTCACGTAGATGATGGCATTCACGGTGTTGAGGAACGGCCATCCCAGGATGACGGGGACTTCGTCATCGGCTCCCATGTCAAGAATGATGAAGTCGGCGGGGATGTATTCATCTTGAACTTTGACAAGGATGTCCCTTGCCAATCCCTCGGGGAACCGGATGGATTGATTGGCCATCTGCAATTTGACAAAGGTAGGGTACAAGGGTCCCCCTAGCAAGTTCTCGTACATTACCTTGGACATGATGTTTACACCGGATCCAATGTCGCAGAAGGCGTTGTTGAAGGTGTGTGGCCCGATCTCGCAGGTGATGGTAGGATGGCCAGGGTCACTCTTCTTGGCCATGAATGGTGGATCAAGAAGACAACCCGGGTTTTGCCTAACCGGCGGCTTACCAAACCTCGTGGAAATTAACTTAACACCTTCAATTGGTTCCTCAGGTTTCCTAGGGATCTTACCTTGTTCAAATGATGGGACAGCTGCTGCTATTTGAGCTAATTGGGTTTCTAACATTTTATTAAAACTCAATTAATTTTTCATAGCAGTGTTAAAGCTATCCATTTTCTCACTAAGATTTTCAAGAATCTTATCATTAGCCATTATTTTCTTGTTTATGCTATCATTAATTTTAGATTTGCCTAAGACCAGATCTTTAAGAGAAGGTTGATTACCATAAGAATTATTGAAATTATTGCTGTAACCATTACCTTGATTTCCTTGGTAGAAGGGGCGCGAGTTCCATCCTCCTTGTTGCTGGGGTCGATACCCATTGTTGTTGCTGTTGTTGATGAAGCTCACTTCCTCCTTCGTCTCGAGACAGTTGTTGCCCGAATGATCTTCTCCACCACATACCTCGCACCATGGATCAGATTGGATTGCTCGTGCAGTGGCAGTGGGTCTAATGGCCTCTTGTTCCTTCTTGGAACTTTCCTCGATCTTTTTCATCAAGAGGTCCATTTTTGCTGAGAGCATGTCCACATCATGAACGGTGTGCATACCCCTTTTCTTGGGCTGAAGGCGTTCCTCATTCCATCCTTGGTTGATAACTGTAACACCCCAGGTGTTAGTCACGAGCTAACCAGCGATGTGGACCTAACCAAGTTATGTCAATAAATAATCTTGATCACTGTCTCACATTCATCTCCATCTACCATGCCTATTGAAAGAGTCTCATAAAGATCCAAATCAAGAATCCACTTGAAATAGCAAATCATATGCTTATTTGGATTTATTGATTTAGGAAAGATGAGCATGCAAAGTCAATCAAATCTTGCACCTTGACCAAACAACTCTATTTGAACTTTACAATAAAAGTCATGAAGGACTCATGTTGAGCGAATGCCAAGAAAATACCTTTATTGGCCTAAACATCTACTTTGAGCTCTCTAATTACATTAGTTTGACAAAAGTGGAAATATTATTTTGGAGCAGGATATGATGTTTGACCCAAAATAAAAGTTACAGATATTTTGGAGTAGAACAAATGTTATTTATGGATCAAGTCATGATTCAACTTCTAAGTACCTCGAAAAGTGGGCACAAGGCAGAAAGAAAACCTAATTTGTGGACTTAGAATAATTCTAAGTATGGAATTCATTCCGATTTCTATAACATCCCATGTTCTCAAGAGTTCGTTAAGCAACTCAAGTGGGACCAAAAATAAAAGTTGAAGGACACTCTTTGGAGCACAACATATCAAAAGTTGATAGCAATCCGACTCTGTTTGACAAGGTTGACATCGGTTCTCGATCTTTATTTACCCTTTTGACAACATCAAGTTCGAATCGGATTATCTCCCAATCTAATCATCTGATGACCAAGTAAGCTTAATCAAAATCGTAGAGTGTTCAAAGATGAGCAAACTTCTTAACTGGCCCTTTGCCTAATTCGGCCCAGAAGCAGCCCAAATCGACATCCAAAAACTGCACCGACACACCCCGCCACGCGTTCAACAAAATGCCACAACGGGGGTATGTGTCACCCATGCACTAGAGCTCCACCACCATTGCTGCCACCTTGCCCTTTCTCTCTGTTGCATCTCTGCCCGAGAAAGGCGACGCCAGAGCGCTCCATCTCGCCCTCTGCTCATTCTCCACTCCTTTCTCGCCTTCCCACCTCTTCATCTCGTCCTCTGCGCGAGAGCCGAGCGCCGCCGCCATTGCCGGCGTGCTGAGCTCCGAGGTGCTGCTGTTCCTCCTCCACCTGCATTCCTCCGGCCAAATCCACAGCACCACCACTGTCCTCACTCCTTGCCGCACCCCAGCGGCTCGTCGTCTCACCGTTTTCGCCTTGCTGCAGGTCGCCGCCGGAGCTTCGGTTGCGGGAGCCGCCTGCCCGCATGGCTGGTCAGCCTCGGGTCACCGTGGGACGAGCCAAGACCACCGGCAGGTGCACCGGGGGTCAGGCTAGCTCCGGCCCCGCGCTGCCGCCGTTGGCCGCCTCCTCGCCGGAGTTGGCCGCCGACCGGCGAACTCGGCCTCCGCTCTGCTCTGTGTTGCGTTTAGCCAGAGGAAGAAGATGACCCGCCTCCCTCTCTGTTCTCTTTTGTGCCTATGACATGTGGGACCCGCGTGGTCAATTGTGCATCAAAATTGCAGGATTTGTGTTGTTGTTTAAAAATCCATATCTAGCTCTAGGAAGCTTCGAAAATTGTGAAACTTATTTTGTTAGATTCATGGTGAAGTGCTCTGCATGCTAGATCTGGAATATATGATATGTTATTTGTGTTGTTGTGCTGTAGAAAATAGTTTTTAAAAAGTGGTTTAGGGAATCAATTAACTTGCTTTTGGCCATAATCTGAGAAATATAAGTCCAACACTTATGATTTCAACTTTGTTAGTCTCCTAATAACATGAACTAGCTCATAAGAATATAAAACATATAGGTTATTTACTGTTTTAATGATGTTTCACATTAATCTTGTTAAATAGAAATTAAATTCTTGTTTTGCTTGTTATTTTTGTATCTAGAGTTTTATTGCTCCAAATGGCATGAAAATTTAATTGTAGACTCTCTATATGATGTGTAATGTATGGTTAAAATTTCATGATTTATGGTGCATGTATGACTGAGTTGTTGATTTATCTTCTTTGGTGCATATTAAGTAGATTTAAATGCATTATAAATAATATGTTATGGTAAAAATGGAAAATGGTGTGCCACTACCTTTTGTATGATGTTGTAGTAACCTGAGAAACAATAATATGGCCATGTGTCTACTGAAAGTGTGATGCTTTAGATTTAACTTGCTCTCCAATGTATTGTTGCATTATAGATTTGTTTATTTTGTAATAATTAAATTATGGAACCTGAGCATGTAAGATTTGAACCTTAGTCATGATTGGTAATTAACTGTCTCTCATAAAAATATCAGCTCCATTTGAGGTGTTTACCATATAACTTAAATAATTAAATAATAGGCCTTTATGTACTAATTGGTGAAAGATTAGAGTAAATGAGTTTATGCATGTCTCTTGTGATGCTTACCATATCTTGGTCAGAGCTAGATGTGTTGTATGATCATGTAGTGATGTTTGGAGCTATCGAAATAGCCCATTTGTATGTGTATGTTTGTGTAGTCACCAAGTGGAAAACATGTTTTGCTTATATGCTGGAAATGGCTGCAGGAGCAGTCCCTGTTGTTGTGATGTTTTCTCCATTATAATGATGTTGTATGTAAATCTATTCTATACAAAATTTGTAGCTAATTTCATCTACTTGCTTATCCTAGAATTTCATGGTTGTAGGCCTGATAGTTTTAGAGTTATAGAATTTAGAAGTCTACTGTCAGGTTTTGCCTGTTTTCTGTGCAGACCCGAATGTTTGATTTGTTTAACCAATTTATGTTTTGAATCACCAAGTTGTAGTATATTTCATTGGCTTTCCAAATTGTCTGGAATCATCCCTTTTGATGGTCTAGATCCATAGTTATGTTTGTTTGAAGTGTGAGGACAAAATCTGTCCAAGTCTGGATAGAGCTGCCTTCAATGTGTTGTTTGACCTTTATATGTATTGAATCATCTTAAGATGATAATAGCAAAGTTGTAGATAATTTCAATAGATTTCTAGAAAGGCTTATATCACCCTGGTTGGATGTGTATAGCTTGAGTTATAGTTAAATCTTGTGCTTGCTGTCCTGCTGCCCATAAACTGCATGTGTGGGATTATGATTGCTTTGACTTTGCTTTGCTTGGTGTGATTGTTAGCTTATGGTTCAGTGATGGTAGATTAACATGCCTTGTATTACTTCCTTTTATTCATACATGTGCATTGTGCATCTCATTTAGGTACGATAGATGAACACGTGGAGTGAAGGACATGATATTGGAACTAACCACAAGACGGTGTGGTACGACTATACCGAAGATGGAAGGACTAATCGGATGCTTGGATGGGAGATGCTCATCGAGTGAGTGTCATCTAACAAACACTGACTAAGTGTTGAATTCCAGGCAAGCCCCGGAGCATCCCTAAGCCTCCACCTATTCTTTTTACAAATGCACTGGTCTTTATTAAATCGTATGGTTGTGCACTTAAGTATAGGAGTTGATTTGATACCGTTGCTGCATTTATACCTTGTCCACTATATATATATTTTGATCCTGGAAATATTACTAGACAAGGGATGGGTTCGATCTTATGCTTAGCCATGCTTAGACCAGTAGAAGTCGGTGGATTTCCTATCCTTCGCGAGCATCGGTGGTGACTAATGATGATGGGGATGGATTCCACATGGTTGACGATATGTGCCACCATGCCACAATCATAATGAGAGAATCAAGGCTAGGTAGCGGGGAGCCACATGACATGGATGAGGTCATGCCATCTTCGGTGCTGCTTGTGGCCGACTAGGACTCAGGCCACTAGACATCAGTTGAGATTGAAAGACGTCGTTACTTAGCTGGCCAAATAAGTCGTTCTGACCGCGAAACCGAGTATTTCTTTCTGAGCCGGGAATTGGGGCTGATAAGGTAGACATATTCTAGAGGCAGGAAGGATGTGCAGAGGCACCATCTTACCAAGGGCAGGTCAGGGACCTGATGCATCCTGAAAGTGGGTTCGTCTCTGAGAATATGGGCCCCCTCCAAACCCGCGATACATATTATGTCTCAGAAAGATCTAACGGTGACCCAAGAAGCCACTGATCAGGCTGACAGGGTTTGTGATTGGCATATTTTCCAGCTGGTACAATCGATTCGAATCGCCATCTCTCCTGGTTAGTGAGAAACTGAACTGATCTTCTGGTGAGGTAGAGGTTAACAACTTGAACATATTGATTATGGTGAGATGAGGTTGATATCTGTGAATATCGAAAATCATATGGTTGTATTGTTTGCTATAATATCAAGTGATTGTTTAGTACAACTGCAAACCTTAGCTTAATAGCTTAACTGAAATCGAAGCTAAACCATATCTAAAATTTATAAGTTGAGGAACTACTGTAGTAATGCTTTTTATGCAAAATGTTGCTATCCTCTGAGCTCCACCAAATAAGCCTGCATATCTTTGAGAGTCTTTTTATTTACTTCCTGTCGGGTAAGTCTAGCTGAGTACATTTGAATACTCAGGGTTTTATTGCCATTGTTGCAGGAGGAATACTCGTTGTCTAAAAGAGCTACTTCTATCCTTCGGGAGAGGAAGACTAGACCTTGGGCAAGGTCATGTATCTATCTTATCTATGTTGCTGTGACTGGTCGGTACTTGGCACTGTATTATGAACTTAAGTGTGTGTAAATCTATTTCGTTTCCGCAACTGAACTTTTATGTAAAGTCTATCTTTTGCTCTGATGTAATTGAACTATTTGCAAATCTATGTATCATGTGTATGTGTGCTGCTGAGTTTCTGCGATCCTTGGGTAAGTGCTAGTAAAAGTTTGAAATCCTTCGAGATTTCATGGACTACCGGGTTTATATTGGCTCAAGTGTGGCTTGATAGCTGGGTAAACAGCTGTCGCTGTACTTGTGCTCGTATAAATTGGTCGGTTCTGTTACAATAACTATTTTCTCAATGAGGTCCTTAGCATCCTTGACATTGGCTTGTAGGAATGCTCCTCCGGCTGCAGCATCAAGGTGACTACGGGCTAATCTAGTCAGCCCATGGTAGAAACCTTGAATTAGGAGCCATTATTCAATCCTATGATGAGGACAGGCACGAATGTACTCCTGGAGTCGTTCCCATGCTTCGGGAATCGTCTCGTCCGCTTGTTGTTGGAAGCTTGAAATTTTGCCACAGAGGGCACTTGTTTTGCCCATTGGGAAGAACTTCTTGAGAAAAGCATTGGCAAACTTCTCCCAGGTGGTGACTTCACTCTTGTTGGCATAGAACCATTGCTTTGCCTTCCCAAGCAGTGAGAATGGGAACAGGCGAAGACGGATGGCGTCAGCCGAGACGTTCTTGATGGTGAAAGTCCCACACACCTCCAGAAAGTTCCAGAGATGAGCATTGGCGTCTTCGTGTGGCTTTCCACAGAATGGATTAGCTTGCACCATGTTGATGAGTGCAGGCTTGAGCTCAAATGTAGCATCTCCAAAGTTGAGCTGTGGTCTGGTGGCAATGTTGTCAGCTTACGGCGCAGAGAACTCGGACATGGTCTTTTGAGCCATAGCTTCCTCCGTTGATAATACGGAGCCTCTTTCCTCGAACGGATTCAGGTTTGAGATGAACCTTTGAGGTGGAACTTGATGGCGTCTAGTTCTTCTCAACAATTGCTCGGGATCTTCAATATAATTTGACGGCAATTGGAAGCCATTCATGCACTGTCTAGCTTCACGATAATGAGAAACACAGACAGGGGTAAGCTCCTAACACTAATCGATAACTAAATTGATAATAGACTCTAGATTCAATTTTTTTATTAATATTCCTAGACTAATGCTCTCCCTGGCAACGGCGCCAGAAATGCTTGTTGATATTTCTTAGCGCAACCACCAGAAACAGGGTGCTAGGCTATCTCTGATAACGGCGCCAGAAGTGCCCTGAGGTTATTTCTTATGTCTATTGGATAATTCCGCAAGCGCATAGAATATACCGCTGTAGCACTTCACCCGGGAGTATTCCATGGTATCATTATTTATTTTTATCCCAAGGGAAAGCAGTTGCTAGGAATAATTAATAAAAAGAGAGATCCTTAAGTCTATACCAACTTAGTACCAACTAGTGGTAGGGGGGTAAATCGATAAATAGAGGAATGGGTAATGACACCAACACACAACAAGTATTAAGATAACTAAAAGATAACTAGTAGAGTATAGCTAGTTGGGAGGACAACGAGTGTGTATAAGACTCCTATAACACTTACTTCACTCTTATGACTTATCCTATCAAATAGATGACTTATACCAAGATAGTACCATACTACCGGTGTGCAGGGGGTAGTGCGAGACAATAGAGGACAAAACCTCTACCCGAAGCGCCAACACTCTTGTGGGAGCCTACCTTTTAAGAACTTTCCTAAAACACGTGGAGGGATACTAAGACTAGACAGGGCTATCACCACCTGCTAGCACCCACAAACAATCCGTGCGACAAGCGGTAATCAAAGGCAAGATCTAGTCTAAGCACCATGCTTACACTAAGTCTCACTATTCTAGCTGCGTACCAACAACTAGAACACCCTATGACAGGCGATGAACTAACACACGTTGAGTTGGGACAAGATCACTATCAAGTATAAGACAAGTATAGAATAGGACAAGACACAACAATACTATAAAGAATAGTAAAGACTAAGTAAGAACTTAGTGAAGTAAAGTAAAGATTATATATATTGATAAAGATAAAGTCTTACAGAAGGAAAGGTACAAGAGCTATACTAGACTCTCCAGTAGACGACTCCGGAGACTCCGAGCGCAGCTCGACTCGACTCTAACTCCCACACTAGACTAATACTACTACTAAAGAGTACAACTCTATCTTGCTCCTTGAGTTGTATGGTGTATGGTGTGTCTTGAAGAGGAGTGGGCAGCCTCCATTTATAGTGGAGAGTGGAGGGATGCCACGTCAGCGATCCGTGTGCTCCTCAACTCTCCACCCTTGGATCCACCGCCTTGTAACCGCCATAAGATGGACGGCTGTGGCAATTTGAGCACATGAGAAGCATGCTTGGAGTCGGTGGAGGCCAACCGACCTGGTTGGGCACCAGGGGGGTTTGGCCGATCCCCCTATGACTGGTGGGCCTAGCCAGGATCTTCTAGAAGCTGTCCCCACCAGTCAGGGAGTGTGCGGTGGCTTGGGCCCACTTTCTATGGTTCGGCCGACCCACCCCTGGTGGGCTGGGCCCACCAGCGTGGTCCCCATTTGTCATAGACTCTCCCCATATGTTGGTTCTGTTTTGGTTGCTTCGTTTCATGCCTCAATCCATGTGCCTTTGATCTCCACCGTTGAATGAAAGCACAGGTTGATCTGATGGATGAAATAACTTGGTTGGAGTGTCACACGGATTCTGCCATGTCACCAGAGCCAGGTGGGCCCATGGGCAGTTTGGCCGACCCATGGGTGGGCCCCTCTTGGCTCTGGTCTCCTCCATTTGATGTTGTATGCAATGTGCTGAAAGGTGGTGGCCTGGGGCAACATATCTTGGTTCGGCCGAACCATGTAGTTAGCCCCTAGCTGCTCACTTTTGCACTGATTTAGTGTTTCCTGCAATCACAAGCTAAGAGTACATGTGGAACTAGTTATTGATAAAATATGCTCATGATATGTTTATCTTCCCTTGAATCCGAGGCCTGTTGACGGTGTTTGAATGTGAAATTTTAGGGTATATCCACCGTCAACATTGCATAGTTTAATTGTGCTCCTGTCATTGTTTTACTAGCTTAAGCAATTAAGACCAATCAGGGGGTTGAATGATTGGTGCTGATGTAAGTGCTTCTTTAAGAATATTAAAAGATTTTAAACATGCATCATCAAATTCAAAAGGAACATCCTTAGGTAGCAAGCTAGTCAGTGGTCTAGCAATATGTGAAAAGTCTTTTATAAATCTGCGATAAAAACCACAATGACCAAGAAAACTTCGGATTCCTTTTATATTAACAGATGGAGGTAGTTGTTCAATTACTTCAATTTTTGCCTTATCTACCTCTATACCTCTTTCAGACACTAAATGTCGTACCACTATTCCTATTCTCACCATAAAATGACATTTTCCCAATTAAGGACTAAGTGCTTTTCTTCACATCTCTGCAAAACCTTATCTAGATTTTCTAGACAATTATCAAAAGTTTTTCCATAAACTGAAAAATCATCCATAAAAACTGCCATGATTTCTTCTATCATTTCAGAAAATATAGACATCATACATCTTTGAAAAGAAGCAGAGGCATTACATAATCTAAAAGACATTCTACGATAAGCATAAGTTCCATAAGGACATGTAAAAGTGCTTTTGCTTTGATCATCAGGGTGGATAGGAATTTGGTGATATTCAGAATAGCCATCAAGGAAACAAAAGAAAGAATTATTTGCCAAACGCTCTAACATCTCATCAATGAAGGGCAGCGGAAAATGATCTTTCTTGGTTGCTTTATTGAGTTTTCTATAATCTATACACATTCGCTATCATGTAACAGTTCTCTGGGGTATCAATTCATTTTTATCATTTTTAACTACGGTCATACCACCCTTTTTATGTACAACTTGAACAGGGCTTACCCACTCACTATGCGGCATAGGATAAATAATCCCAGCATGCAAAAGTTTCAAGACCTCTTTCTTAACAACTTCCCTCATCGCATTTTGAAGCCTACGTTGAGGCTCTCTAGAAGGTGTAATTTCTGGGTTGGATGGAATACGATGGGTGCATAAAACAGGACTAATCCCCTTCAGGTCTTGGAATGAATAACCAAAAGCAGCACGATACTTTTCTAAGACAGTTATTAATTTAAAAGACTCTTCATCAGAAAGTTTATCACTAATAGTCACGGGAGAATTTTGATCATTATTCAGAAAAACATACTTAAGACTAGAAGATAGTTGTTTAAGCTCAATAGAAGGCTTAGGTGGCTCTAGTAATTCATCCAGAGGTTCAGGATCAATCGGATCCTCCTCCTCTTCATTAATGAAGAACTGAATATCATCCTCTAAATTAGGTTCAATAAATTCCTCAAATGACACAGCCTTAGCTTCTTCTATCGGATCTAACTCAGGAGGTGGCTCTGCCTTAGCTTTTAATGCATGAGTTATAGGCACTGAGTGATTAAATCCTTTTCCAAGTTTAATATCTATATTGCCCATACAACCTTCTCGTAAAAGCTTTCCTATTGGTAATCCAATCATTACATCAAAATCCCAAACATCAAAGATATAAAAATTCAGCAAAATTCAGAAGTCATTAATCACAATAGGAAGAGAACATAAAACACCTGAACTAAGAATAATATGTCCTGAATGATTTTTCAATAATTTATTTGTAGGAATTGATGGCATATCTTTCAAGAATTTTTCGGCAATTGTAAGAGACATGATATTGACACCTACTATTGGATTATAAAAGGCATCAAAAGGATATGCATCAATTTGATATTTAATAGTAATGGCAGGAGAATTTAAATGAATTATATCATTTGAAAGCTCAGATTATATCAACCACCCATTACTCATAACAAAAATCAATTCTCTTATTATCTCTCTAAGGAATTTTAAATCAGCAGGATATGAAACATTAAAACTTTTAAAATTCATAGACTCTTGAGGTTTTATAATTTTATGATAGTGTGAGGTGTTTCCATAATCATCAAAAAGTTCATCCTCGAATTCAAGCATAAAATCAGAAATAGAAATTATCTCCTTCTCATTAGATAGCTCAGGTAAAGGTTGAGATGAATCAGACAAAAGTTTAGAATTGAATAACAAAAATTCGTCTTCTAACAACTCTTCTTTTTCTCCAGGAAGATCAATTAAGATATTAGTAAGAATAGTTTTAGAATGTGAAGCAGTAATCTGCACAAATGCTCCTCCTGCGGCCAAATTAAGGTATTCTTTATTTTTATCATCAAGGCCCAAAAAGAAATGTTGCAAAAGCATAGGTTCTGGCAAAGCAAGATTAGGTCCAGAATTTATAAATCCATCAAGCGTTCCCAAGCCTTGTCTAATGATTCGTTATCTGATTGTTTAAATCCAATAATGTCAAAATGAAGTTTAGCGACCTTTTGGATAGGAAAAAATTTAAGACAAAAATTAGCACGCAATACTTCCCAATCTCCTTGGCTACTCCCAACATAGCGATTATACCATTTATTTGCTTTTCCCATTAATGAAAACGGAAAGAGTTTCCATCTTAAAGTTTCATCTGCCATGCCCATAATGTGCAAACATGAACATGTCTGCTCAAAAAATCGGCTAAATAGGAATAGGGTTTTCACTAGAACTACCAGAAAAAAAATATGATCCTAAACTAACTTAATTAATCCCGGTGTAACTCATAGCCAGATGATGTGATGGTTAAAGATGATTCTTTTGGCTGGAGATACCATCCCGATGGTGCTCCATATGATATAAAAGTTGGGAGGGTTCCATACTTTAAAAGGTAAAAGATAAAAGATAAAAGTATAATACAAGATTAAGATAGACTAAGCCAAAATCAGCAAACCGTTCCCCAGCAACGGCGCCAGAAATGCTTGTTGGTATAAATTAACTGCACTCTATTAAATATTATTATTATCAAAGTATCTGCAAGTGCACAGATAAAACACCGATGTAGCACTTCACCAGACAATCCCGGTTTTAATATCGAACCCAAAGGAATAGTAGGTGATACTGACTAAGTCTATTGGTTCTTATCAACGGGAGGTGGACTACAGAGGAGCCAACGGGAGGTGAACTACAGAGGAACCAACGTAGCTGTCACCTACGTTGTCACAGAACCGACCAATTTATACGAGCACAAGTACAACGATCGCATTTTTAATCGCAATCCAGTCGCACTTGAGCCAATATAAACCCGGTAGTCCGGAAATCTCGAAGGATTTCAAACAATTCATACCCCAAGGATCATTCATTCAGCAATTCCCGATCACATGATACATAAGTTCGCAACCGAATTTAAACATCAGAGTACAACATAGTCTTTTACACAAATATAGCAGTAGAGGAAGTTAACATAGTTTTACACCACAGAGTTCAAATACGAGTACCATCAAATGACCCTGTCACAGCATTCTTACAACATCTAAGGATAGATAATGACCCTGCCCTCGGGTCTAGTCTTCTTCGCCCGCAGGGGTGAAGCAATTCTTGCAATACGCGTAGTAGACTACACCATCTGCAACAATGGGAATAAAACCCTGAGTACTCAATTGTACTCAGCTAGACTTACCCGACAGGGAGTAAATAAAAAGACTCTCAAGGATATGCAAGGCTTATTTGGTGGACCTCAGAGGGTAGCACCATTTTGCATCAAAAGCATTACTACAGTAGATCCTCAACTTATTCATTTTAATTGTGATAAGCTTCGATTTCAGTTAAGCTATTTACTAAGATTAGCCACTATACTAAGCATTCACTGAATATTATAGCAATCAATAAAACCATATGATTTTCGATATCCACAGATATCAACCTCATCTCACCATAATCATTATGTTCAAGTTATTAGCCTCTACCTCACCAGAAGATCAGTTCAGTTTCTCACTAACCAGGAGAGATGGCGATTCGAATCGATTGTACCAGCTGGCAAATATGCCAATCACAAACCCTGTCAGCCGAGCCACTGGCTTCTTGGGCCACCGTTAAATCTTTCTGAGACACAATATGTCGCGAGTTTGGCGGGGACCATATTCTCAGAGACCAACCCACTTCCAGGATGCATCAGGTTCCTGACCTGCCCTTGGTAAGATGGTGTCTCCGCACATACTTCCTACCTCCAGAATATGTCTGCCTAGTCGCACCAAGGCTCGGCTCAGAAGGAAATACTCGGCTTCGCGGTCAGAACGACTAATCTAGCCAGCTATGTGACGACGTCTTTCAATCTCAACTGATGTCTGGTGGCCTCAGTCCTAGTCGGCCGCAAGCAGCACTGAAGACGGCATGACCTCAACCATGTCATGCAGCTCCCCGCTACCTAGCCTTGATTCTCTCATTAGACACTGTGGCATGGTGGCACATATAGTCCATCATGTGGAATCCAACCCCATCATCATTAGTAACCACCTATGCTCGCGAAGGACAGGAAATCCTCGACTTCTACCGGTCTAAGCATGGCTAAGCATAAGATCGAACCCTTCCCCTTGTCTAGTAATAACTTCAGGATCAAGTATAAGTGGACAAGGTATAAATGCAGCAACGGTATCATATCAACTCCTATACTTAAGTGCACAATCATACGATTTAATAAAGACCAGTGCATTTGTAAAAAGAGTAGGTGGAGACTTAGGGATGCTCCGGGGCTTGCCTTTCACAAAGTTAGTAGGTTGGTGATCAGGGCACTCTGGAAGTTCAGCCTCTTCTTCCTAGCCTTCTGGAACCTCTGGCACTTCAATCTCCGGCGGAACTCCCTCCTCCGGTGGATCGAACTGCAATAGCGTCACACCTCCCGGCGATCCTGTATGCATGATATGCATATATGAGAACAGAGAATGCACATGAAATGCAAGATAGAGATGCACAAATTAACCTATGATATGCAATCAGTTTAACACTCCATACTCATTTACTGAGTACATGCATATTTCTTCTCTAGACAACCAACTCATACTCACCCTTCTTAAGCAAAGCATAGAACAATTTCTCGTCCTGGGTGAGAGGTCTACAACCTGCACTTAATAATCAACATGCATCAACTAACCTACCACAACCAACTTATAATTAACAAGCGCGAGCAACATCATATAAACAAAATATTAACCTTGCTGCCCTAAGCTCAAATTAGGATCAGCTTTACTGTTTAAAACAGGTGACAATGCTGGAACATCACAGAAATGCATGAAAACACTTCACACCCATAGATGCTTGCTTAAAAACAATTAAACCAACCCTAGCTTATAACTGGACCTACTGTTTACTCTGACCATAAAAATCCATAAACATTACAGTAGCTATTACACATCCAGATTAGCCTACTGACAAAATTTCAAGTCATTTGGACAAGTATAACAGTCTACACAAAAATAACAAACAACCAGCCTTTTAAGCAATGGAAAATACTTAACACAGTGAAAAGTATCAAACAACAGATTTCCCAATTTTCTTAGCTTCTTTCCAACATAACATGGTCCAGGAAAAATATTCATGACCATATCCTTAACACATTAAGCTTGGTGATTTTTGCAAGATTAAAGCATAAAAGGCACATTATACTAGACACCATATAAATAACAGTGCAACACTAGCAAACATATTTTTCTTAGATTCTACTTCCCTAAACAAGATTAATGCAAGTGGAATCACATTTTTTAGCACATTCCTACAATTACTTATGCATTTATCAAGTTTGCAAGCAATTAACAATTTAAATATAACTACACAGAAAAAGTATTCCAAAAGTACATTTTATATTTTTCCTTGAAAGAGCTCAGAAGTACAAACATAACAAAATTTGGTTCACCCTAATTGGACACTCCTACCTCTAGATATGAATTTTGGAAGATTTTACACATTTTCTGGAAATTCATTTTATAAATCATAAAACCCAAACCCGATAGAAACTGCTACGTGCACCCGGCTCTCTGAACCAGAGGCGCACCCGAACGGCTGACTCGCGGGCCCCGGAGTCAACCCGACCCCACGCGTCAGAGAGAGGGGCAGAGCCGCCGGCGCTGACCGGCGAGAGCTCACCGATGGCGAGGTCTCCGGCGACGCCGAGGCTACCTACCGACTCGTGGCAACGAGGCGAACTCAATGGACCAACTGCCGAGGGTTGTACCCCACCGGAGCAAGCTCGACGGCGGCAATGGCGGACAGCGGCGGTCCGGCGAGCTTGCGCCGGCCGATTCCGGCCGTTACTCGCGCGGCTAAGGTTCGTTCCGTGTCCCTGGCACCCTAGCGGACCTATGCGTGCGACTAATCGGACTATTGTGCACGGGAGCTCACTGACCGCGCACGCATGGCGGCACGGCGGCGAGCGGGTTCACGGCGAGCTCGGGTTCCGGCGAACCTACGGAGAGACCGACCCATCCGACAGCCTAGACTGGATCTACAGCTAACGGAGACTCCTAGACGAGCAATGGAGAGAGAAGCCGACCCCGGTATCGCCCTCGTCGCGGTGACCCGAGAGCTCGGCGGCGCTCCGGCAATGGTGCGGCGGCGAGAAAGGCCAAACCGTTATACCTTAGCTCGGCTGAGGTCGGGAATGGGTCGAGGATGAAGAGCAGAGCAAGGCGAAGCTACGGCGGAGATGGAGCGGTCGGAGACGGCTCGGTGACGGCGGATTTCACCGCGGCGACGGCGCGGCGGAAATGGCGACGGCGGAGGGGAAAACGGAGAGTAGAGGGGCGAGAGCGAGCGAGTGAGAGTGAGAGGAGCGTGCGGGGGACAGAGTGGAGTGTCGCTTTTGTAAAGCCGACCGGCGCGGTGGCCAACGGCGGCGTACGGCGCCACCTGGCGCGCGGCGTCTGACGCGGTCGCGCGGCGACGACCAGCTGCCGAGCTGAATCAGCTTCGATTCAGTCTCCGCGAACCCGACTGAAACCCGATTTTGATCAAGCCATAACTCGTGATCCAGTGCGTTTCAGCGAAAACTTCACTAATATGGATCCAAGAGCTACATGAGAAGATCATTTGGTATTAAGACACTTTACTCTAGATCGGCCTAGATTGAGAGATACAGGTCGATGAACAGGGGTACACCGAAACTGAAAACCAGTTTTGGACTTAGGAAAATTTTGAAACTTCAAAACAGCTCCAAATCTGCACTAATTCAACTTTTTGACCACCTTCCACCCATTTTCATGAGTTGACCCAAAAATAAAGTTTGTTGCTTATAAAATTCTACACAACTTTGATTAAGGGTGCACTGACATACAAAATCCCTAAAATGCCCTTCTTATTTGGTCAAACAGAATAGCTTTTAGAGGGCTCTCTAGTCAACTATGAGCTAGAGGGGTATTTTGGGGATTTCACCAACATGAACATTGTTCCAAATGTTATCCCAAACATGTCTAAAGCATTTAGAACAGTAAACAAGCATCACATTTGCATGTCAACACATTTAGCATGTTATGGACATATAAACAAACATATAGCTTTAAAAGGGAATCAATTCAAATGAAATGATGATGATGCATGGAATGACATGATCTATGCTTGATGACATGCAAATGCAAGTGTGAAAATAGTAACTAACACAAGGGTGTTACATACGTGAACTACCACTATCCGGCCAATCAGGGGACATTCATAAGTAATTATAGCCCAAACACCACGTCTACACTACAAACTAGTACTTCAACCAAGGAGCTACCAAGATCAAAGCACTCAACTAGAGTTGTAAACTTAAGAACAAATAAGAACAAATGCTTACTTGAATCAAGATGTTGAATACAAAAGTACCTCAGAATGCAACTCCGGGCGAGGGAGCTGAATCCAGACGAATACAACTACGAAGAAGCTCCGACGGACCGGGATTCCTCTGAATCTCTACTCATCTACTCTATCTCTCTTGATTGCTAGCCTAGATCTAGTGGATATCTATCTAATGCTTCAGGGTCTTCATCTCTTGATCTAGCTCTCCTGCAGGGGGTCTAGCCCTCTATTTATAGCCCGGTGGGATGAACGCGTGCCGTTAGATCAAACCGACTTAACCAAGGGCCTAGATGACTCCTAAAAGGTGGTGGTAGAAGACTCCAGGAGGCGGCGGGTGGAAACCCTAGGGGGGCGCCGCCCGGCCCCCCTTGGGGTCGGCCGGCCCCACCTTGTCAGGTGCGGGGCTCCGGTTGCTTCGGGTGCCTTCTACACTCTTCCAGTGTCCTCGTGATGATGTTTCCTTCGCGGTCAAGTTTCGTGTCTTTTATGCACTTTAATCCCTCTTTTATGCTTTTCTAGAATAATCCCTGGAAAATATACAATTCATCAAAACTTGTGGAAATTATTAGTAATAGCCCTATTCTACTGGTTACTCATGTTTAATGTAGGGATAATTGATAATAAAATTTAGGCGATAACGAGTGTCAACAATTACCCCCACACTTAGGCTTTTGCTCGTCCTGAGAAAAAGTTTGGTTTTAAGATGTAAGATTTTTAGAGAGAATGGAGCATTTAAAACATAACTTGAGAGTGCATTATATAAAACTAGTCTAGTCATGCATGTTCTATGGAATTCAAAGTGTCTACCATGAATCTTTGAGTAGTTGAAGAACAGAATAGCTTGAAAATAGATCACTCTCTTCCTTTAGTTAAGACAATTGGAGGGTATATAATTTTGCAAATAAACTTAGCTTTACCTTCTCCTTTTGTAGTACTCTCGAATCACTGATATATCTGGTATTTTTATATCCTTACCAAGCCGTTAATGATATTGCCTTCTTTATCCTACTTCTAAAAAGCTTATGTGGATCTCAGGTAGCTAAGATGTGAAAACATACTTGCATTGTATTTATTGTAAAGTCAAACAATGAATCTACAGAGAAATGAGGCATATAATCGAATCAAGCTTTATTTGGTGGAATATGGTGGAACCTAATTCTACCTTGCTCCTTGAGAAAATAAGTCTCTCTTTTATAGAATTGAGCTTATTCAGAGAGTATGAGCTATCTCTCTTTTTCTTTCTTTTTTTTCAAGGGAGGCGAGTATCTAAGTACCCATTGTTTTAATTTTTTCGGACTCTTGTCCATTTTTTATACACCCTTCTTCTTTTGCATAGCTCATACCTCTTTTGAATTTAGTAGTTGAGAGACTTTAACAAAACATGGAGCAATTATTTGGTGACTATGCTATACAATTATTTTTGGTGTTTTCTCCCAATGTAGGAGGGAAACATTTTCAATAGAATAACTAGCTATTACTTCGGATTAGAGTAATGCTTTTGTGGAATTGGCACTTGATTCAACGATATGATAGATTTCTTCCAAGGGTTACAAAGGTTGACCAAACTCAATACAAAGACAAGTATTATATGTAGCAAGTTTTTATCCTATATATGGTTCTGGTAGGACAGTATTTTTACCACAAAGGAGAGGTATAACTAATCATTAAATTTTTGAAATAAAATCTCCAAAGACAAAACATCAGGGATTGAGTTCTCATTATTCAACTATATCATGTTTCACAACAACTTAAGAAATCAAGGGGTCCTTATAAATAGTTTCCAATAGTAACATGATTCCTAGAAGAGTGCTATATAATTTATTCTTAAGCCATGAATTAAACAGTCTCTTCTTCTCTTTTAAAAGTAATTTAGCATGTGAATTTTAATTCGGATCGAAACAGAAATCAACACATGTGCAATTATATTGTATGGGGATCAAACCTGACCATGACCGAGAAGGGGATGCAGAGGGTGTAGAGGGGGCCGGCCGGCCCAGGAGGGCACCGGGCGGCGTGCCTCTATGGTCCCACGGGGTCCACTTGGTGCGCGAGGTCCTGGTTCGATCATCTTCCGAATTACGTGATTTTTCCGAGCGAATTGATTTCCATAGTCGCGATGTGCCTCCCCCACACTTGTTTTCCTGCATACTTTTCTGCGCAACATGTGGAGACAATATGCGTAACAAAAATATAGAGAGTAGAGTAGATTAAAACATTAATGTTGATAAAATGAATAAGGCACTTTATTCATTAACGATACTAGATAACTCTGACAGCTGACTAAGCTAACGACTGCCCTAGCTCATTAGGCTTGCCTAACACACTTAATATCATAAATCAAACCTAGCACACTCGATAATATAATCAAACCTAAAACACTTTTGCCTTATTACATAGATAACGAGGGCAACTCAAGACTGCCCCTTCTTCGTGAGCTTCCTAATTTCTTTGTTAATCTCATCAACCTCTTCTTTCAGCTGATCTTTTTTGCACTTGAAACTGCGAATTAACTTGACATTGACTTCTATCTGCTTAGTCATGTCGCTCATAACCTTGTTCCTTAAGTCCTCATTCCTCTCTATACTCCTAACGGTGCTAGAGAGAGTTTCCATCTTCTCATTGAGGATTCGTAGAGAGAGCGGGGGCTGTCTAGGGACTTTCTCTAGTGCTGATGTTGATGTAGCCCGCTGTCTCTTGGGTGGAGGTGGTACAAACTCAGTGTAGCGGACTTGGCCTGGACGTGCACGAACTACTTGGATGGCAGGGCGAGCAGTGGTGTCCTTCGCACATATCAGCGTTCCGTTCTTGTCGGTCTTGAGTGACAGGAGTCGCTCATTGTCTCTAGGTGGAAGAATTGGGGTGCCTCGGGGAATACCGATCTGCTTCTCCCTGGTACCATCTTCTAGCAGTAGTCTCTCAGGTGGCGATGGCAGAGCAGGCTGAGCATGCGTGTAGTAGAGTTGCTCGAACTGCTGGGGCACCGTAGCAAGATGCTTCGGTGGCACGATGGCGAGGTGCTTCAGTGTCACGATGGCAAGGGGCTTCGGCTGCGCGAGGACGATGGCCTCTGAGTCGTCGCCTTAGATCTTGCCAGAGTCAGCGCTGATGACCGCTTCGCCTGCCATTGCTACCGGTTCTAAACTAGAGAGTTTCTTTGGAGGAGAGGAAGGCAATTATGATGGGATGCCATTTGAGGGCGGTATAGGTGCGTATTTATATGGGTTTTCAGGAGACAGGATAAGATCAAATCTAGGTTCTACAGGATTCGTACGAAAGATTATCCGTACGCATCGGGAATCTACGTGATTGTGTTTAGGAAGGATAGAGAAAGAAAAGGAAACGAGAGTCGGGACGAGAGGGGACGGGGGGCACCGCCCGGCCCCATAAGGGCACCGGCCGGCCCCACCTGGTGTCCTCCCAGGGTGGCCGTGCTCGTGAAGATTCCAGAAGGCGGCGGGTGGAAAACCTAGGGGGCGCCGCCCGGCCCCACCTTGTCAGGTGCGGGGCTCCGGTTGCTTCATGTGCCTTCTACACTCTTCCAGGGTCCTCGTGATGATGTTTCCTTCACGGTCAAGTTTCACGTCTTTTATGCAATTTAATCCCTCTTTGATGCAATTTAATCCCTCTTTTATGCTTTTCTGGAATAATCCCAGGAAAATATACAATTCACCAAAACTTGTGGAAATTATTAGTAATAGCCTTATTCTACTGGATATTCATGTTAAATGTAGGGATAATTGATAATAAAAGTTAGACGATAACGAGTGTCAACAGGCTATAGCTTACCCTTGAGTGCGGCTAGGCCCACGGATAGTAGTGGTAGGTTCTAGGTGGTGACAGCTGTTGACGGTGGATAACGTCAACTTTTATTAGAACTTTAGACTTGAAAGGACACATGAATACACAATAGTCTAGGGTTCTAACTGACAATTTCTATGAGTTTTGCACTATTCTGTATTATCCAGGGGCTATTCTAGAAAAAGTGTAAAAGAGGGATTAAAGTGCGTAAAAGACACGAAACTTAACCACGAAGGAAACATCATCATCGGAACGCCAGAAGGCTCTGGAACACACCCGAGCAATCGGGGCCCGAGACCCCACAAAGTGGGGCTGGCCGGCCCTAGGGTGGACTCGGCCGGCGCCCCCTCCTAGGGTTTCGGCCCCCGCCTTCTGGAGTCCTCTTCCATCGCCTCCCACGATGCATCTCGGCCCTTGTTTCAAGTCGGTTTGATCCAATAGCACGTATTCATCCAACCGGGCTATAAATAAAGGGGCAGACCCCCTGGAGGAATCCTTATTCCTGAGCTTCAATTCAATATCTCCAGTTAGGGTTAGATGTAGCAATTAGGAGAGACTACTTCTTCCAGATCTAGCCTTGTCTAAAGAAGTAGAGAGATAGAGTAGAGGAGTAGAGTTCTGGAGGAGTTCTGGCCTGTCGGCGCTTCTTCGTAGCTGTATTCGTCTGGATTCAGCTCCCTCGCCCAGAGCTGCATTCTGAGGTACTTTTGTATTCAACTTCTAATTCAAGTAAGCATTTGTTCTTATTTGTTCTTAAGTTTGCAACTCATATTGAGTACTTTCATCTTGGTAATTGCTTGATTAAAGTAGTATTTCGTAGTGTAGGCGTGGTGCCTAGGCTAGGTTCACTTGTGAATGTCCCCTGATTGGCTGGATAGTGGTAGTTCGCGTAGGTAACACTACGTTGATTCCTCTGTAGTCCACGTCCCGTTGATAGGATCGATAGGTGTATAAGTGTTTGGTAGGAGGAAACTCTGATTTCCACTCTTATTCATTTTACTGCCCAGTTAGAACAATATTATTCATAGCTTACCGGTTGTTGGAACTAGATAATCATTAGCTATTTCCTCTTTCTTGATATTATCTAGCCTAATTGTAGGGTTAAGTTCATCGGCTTGGTCATTATCACCTACTGTTCCTTGTGGATATGATATTTAAAACCTCCGGGTGAAATGTGACAGCGGTATATTATCTGTGCGCTTCTGGATAATCTGAATACAATCTTATTTAATAGAGTGCAGTTAATTTATACCAACAAGCATTTCTGCCGCCGTTGCCGGGGAACGGTTTGCTGATTTTGACTGAGTTTAGCTTAATCTTGTATTATACTTTTATCTTTTCTATTTTATCCCTACCTTTTCATCATTTTATGTTCATCCTTATGGATGCTTTAAATTCCATGACTATCTATATATTTGGCATGCACAAAAGCTTCGGGCCACCAAAATCTATAGAGCCTATCATAACACCTGGCTATGAGCTGTGCCCATGTCTAATTAATATGATTCGGGATAAACTCTTCTCAGGAGAAGGTAACAAAAATCCAAACTTACACCTACGAGAATTCGAGCAGACCTATGCATGCTTGCACATTGCTGGTGTGTCTGATAAGACCTTGAGATGGAAGCTTTTTCCGTTCTCTTTGACTGAAGAGCTAAATATTGATATAATCGAGCCGTAGGAAGTATGCAAGGGGATTGGAAAACTTTATGCTCTGAATTTTGTTTATATTTCTTTCCCATCCATAGAGTAGTTAACCTTCAAAAAGAGGTTCTAACTTTTAGGCAACTAGAACAAGAATCTCTTAGTACATCATGGGATTGTTTTAATGAACTTGTTACATCTGGCCCTGACCTTGGTTTTCCAGACCCCGTACTTATTCAACATTTTTATTTGGGTCTTACCAAGAATTCTAGGGAATCCCTTGATTTATCCTCTGGAGGAGCCTTTCCTTATTTGCCTATAAGTAAAGCAAGAGCAATGATTAACAAGGTTGCTCTAGCTAATTCTGAACTCCCGAGGAAGAGAAGGAATCATCTCCCAAATTAGAAGAAGAAGTTTTGGTAGCTAAAACACAATCACTCCAATCTCAAGATTTAGCTGTCAATTCTAAACCATCGAAACCCCACTTTGATGATTTAGACTATCAATTAGCTAAGATGCTTATCAATCAATGTACATCAGATCTTCTCAGAAGAGCATCTTGGAAAAAGTGTCATCAACTTCCTTTCCCCCCTGAAATACATTGGGAAGAATGCAGGGATGGCATGTCTAGTGATGCCATAGAAGGAGAGCCAGACCACTTAGAAATGAATTCAATCTTCTCCCCTTCTATACCCACATTAAATGTCTCATCTGAACCCATCTCTAAACCCATCCTTGACCCTGATGATCCTTCTTATGCTCTCTCTCCTAAGTCTCAAAATGACCCTAGGATCCCATTAAGACATCCCAAGAATAGGAGTCATGAAGATTTTTGGAATGACCAAGAAGAGCTACGACAATGGCAGAAATGCATAGAACATACTAGAAACACATACACTATTGTCAAAGAATGGATGGAAGAGGACGAAGCCTTAGTACTAGCATCTAAACTTGGTCTAGATTCAAATGGTGAGCTTAAATCAATTTCTGTAGTAAACATAACTCATCCAAGTTTAGAGAAAACCTTAGACGAGACCAAACTTAGAGACACTAATCCATGGGAAATCCTAGAAAATAAAATATCCAATTAATTTCATAGGCATGAAATAATAGAGACAAACTTGTTGCCTATAGACATCCATGAAGAAACACCCTTGGAGTTTGAAAAGGGAGATCATATCGATGAGCATGGGAATTACTTCATTAACACCTCATCAAATCCATGCTCATACGAGAAATCTCCTGGATCAATTGGTCTCTCTAACATTATCACACGCGAGATCTTCAACCTCCTCATTCTACCTGTTCATAAATTTTTCGAAAGGGTGGTTGTAGATGCGTATGTTTATCATAAATATTGTAGATCTCATTGTAATCTTGATATAGGTGCACAAAGACTGATGTTCTAGAAGAAACCACCCCATGAACTTAAAGTACAATAATTAGAAGGTCTCCCAAGAACGACTTTGTGTCCCAAAATAACCACTCTTGAAAAATGAATTGAGCTTGCACCTTTAATTTTACTATAATGCCCTTATGAATTGAGCATAGAATTATAATTATGAAAATATTCCGTCGGGTATTTTTGTCACTAACCATTTCAGGTTTGAAGTAGAAGAGTAACAACGTAAAGTATGTCCAACCAATCATCATGCAACATTGAATTATATCCATCCAAGCTTAACTTTGCTTTACAAAATTCCAGCTTGGGGGAATGGGCTCAATTAGAAAATCTTATGTTGCTAATATTGGTTGTCTCTACATTTCTAATCTATGTTCGATTGTTCACCTTTTCATCTCTAAATGAATAAATCTCTATAAGTGCTTTCATGTCACCTTTGTTTGCTATAGTAAGATTTGGTTTGGAAGTATTGCAAATACTTCCATTGGCAATTAAATTAATTATGGTGCTTAGATTAATTAGCCTTCCTTAACTAAAATTAAACATGGAGTTTGGTTTGGTTATTGAACTAGAAACTACTATAGTAGACATTGGATATTTTGTTAGATTAGCCCTTGCAGAAAACTTCAAAATTAACCTGGGTAAGTCATGAGGTGAATTCGAATCGGAGATGAGACAGGGCACATGCTGAACTTCAATAACTTTGCAGAGGAAGTCACAGCTCATTCATCATGGATGGAAGAACTGTGAGTATTAATGATTCATTCACTTTATCTTCTGCTGCAAGTTACTTGGACTCAAGCCATGCCGGTATAGAACATAATCTATGCTAACATAATATGAATCCTATCTTCTTAATAGCATAGATAGAACATGATAAAATTATGGACAAACAATCTATGTTCTAAAGTTATACATTCCTTCGGGTATGTGTTGTCCCCTAATCTGTTGCAGGCATAAGAATGAATGGACTGACAAGGTGTCATAAGATCAAAGAAGCAAAAGACGGCAAAGGGGATAAGCAATAAAGAGACAAGATGCTCATGAACAACTCAAGATGCAAGAGAAGGAAAGGACCACCAGTTATCTACCCTTCATTACTTAGTGCTATCACGCTCTTATGATGAAGATGGTATTTTAAGGTAAGTGGTCACTATTCTCCTCTTGATCTTGGTATGCACATAAATGAAGATACAAACATGCTAGAGTTACAGCTTTATTGGATTAACCTAATTAACTCAACATGCTTTGTCCTTTAAGATTATTCATGGCGCCATTTGTTTGATCTCAGTCTTAACTAAATGTGCTAAACATTATTCTATCTTTGGAAGATGATAGTTATACTCATGTGAAAATTTATATATTATGTAGAGATAGACAACCTTTCCATTGGTTAAGCAATTTAAATCTTTTCTGCCATATGAACTTAAATGCAACATAAATGCTTAATCTTTCAATCTTATAACTCATGGTATAAGTAAACAAATTATGCAACACCTACTTAATCTTGTTCAATGTGCCTAAGGCTAGAGAAGAATAAATAAAAAAATAGATTTAGTTCTGTTGGTGTTTTTCCACCAGCAGAGCCCATGCACTTGATCTCTACCTTTGTTTTGCAAACAGGACAACACTTCGAGCAAAGTTTGTTAATTCCCAAAATTATGCAAGTGAAAGTTCCGTGAACATGCACACTGAGCAAGATGCTACCAGCTTCCACTATTAATGCTCTACTTCAACCTGCTGGCCAAGTAAAGAACAAAAGTGACATCACCATTACAAGGAGTGCAGCCATCAAGACCTCCATCTCTAAGATGGAAAGCTGCACAAGAGTGGAGAAAAGCCCTAATGGTAGACTTTAAATTCCGCACCCTTGCCATAAGGTAATATGGTAGTTATCTAATTAATCAGTATTTCTGTCTGCATTAGTCTTTTCACTTTAGCATATTCATCTTTATGCAGGTCTAAAAATAATAAATAATAATAATAATAATCATCATTGTCTTATTTACTGCATCACAAAATATTAAAGCCCCACGTGAATAAACTTATAGTTACCCTGTAGGAGTATTTACTGTGGTGGCATAAAAATAAAAATAGCATCTGTATTTATTTGTTGCATTATAAAAATTCTAAGCCCCATGAGAATAAATATTCTCCGTGGTGGCATAAAAATAAAATATACATCATGCATACATATTTACTTTTCTACATAAGAAACTCAGAAAATCCGAAAAAGAATCCTGCTAGAACCTATCAATTTAAAATCAACTCAAAAGAATAATCAATTACTTATTGGCTGATCGCTAACCTCTTATTAAATTCGAGCCTCGAGTTTTGGTTTTCTTGTTGGAGTATAATTATGCGGGATAACACTATGTCTGAGGAGTGAGTCCATTAGTGGCACCCACCAGACTGCTATTGGCAAGCTCACTCTAAAGAGCATCAACACCAAGTATTGCAAACATCTAGCTTGGGGGAGGAGCATCCCCTAGTTATCAGGTAACTATACCTATGCGATTATCGAGTCTGTTTTATAAAGTCATAAAATACCAAAAAATATGTGAACACATGAAGGTTCACCATAGTACCATAAGAAAATCTGAAAATATCAAAAATATGTGGGCACATGAAGGTCCACACTTTTTAGAAAAAATCAAAAATATGTGGGCACATGAAGGTCCACCCAATTAAGAAACTTCTGCTGGGAATATAAAATCAATCACTTACAATGGAGTGGTACTAAACCTAACCCCTCTCCATAAGATTTGGTATTTTTGTTGGAAATTGAGTTTCACAGGAAAATACAAGATCAAAGAGCTAGTCAACCCGACGCCCTTACACTGCCAATACACTTGCTTCCAGAAAGATCACTCAATTTGCAACATCAAAAACCCTGTCAAACATCAAGCTTGGGAGAGGGCACCCTCCATTTCAAATCCAGCTAAATATAAGTTTCCCACCTTATTATTATTGTACCATATCGCTTTTTCGCGTGAGTTAGCTAGTAATATAAAATTTGAAAACCAAATAAAAACTTAGCTATATATTAGAGTGGTCTTAGAGTGTGTCTATACTCAGTCTGGGTTAGAGTCAAATAAAAACTGAAGAACCTTAAAATTTTATCTTGGAGATGATGAATAGTTGCTCTACCGTAATTCCTTTCAAGTGTCTAGTTTTCAACGTTAAATTCTCCCGAGTTTTGGATACTACTGTTTTGACTTAAGAATTTACTCTGAACCTGAAACTTGTGGAGGCATATGCTTGAGCTAAGTCTAGATGATTGATTGATATGATACATGAAGGTTTGAGCTGCTATTTATCTTATTCCTAGCATTACTAAGTTCTGGAGATTTATTTTAAATTTAAAATCTTACATGATGAGCTCTTGTATGACAAAGTGTGAATTCCTACCAAAGCCATATATGATACATTTAGAGATAGGAAAACCTTTGCGCATTTATGTTGCTTGCTTTGCATTGAGTTTAGTCAACCTTTGTTGTATACCTTATGAGAGTCTTGTCATGCTTTTAAAATCAAGATCACTTACACACTCCATCCACATATGCATTACTCCTATTCTGGAAGTAAGGGCAATCATTTTCCACTTCCAACCAGATCCACCATAAAAATGTTTTTCTCCTACACTGGGAGTAAACACCCAAAAATATACCCTATAGGACAGCCCTGTTTAATTGCTCTAAGTTCTTATCATTATCTCTCCAATTATTTATATTCAAAGGATGCATGTGGCTATGCAAAAGTATTCAAAAAAAAGAAGAAAAAAAAAGGGAGTAAAACATGGACAAGTGTCCCAGCAATTAAAATAATAGGTACTTAGATGCCCGCCTCCCTGATAAAAAAAAGAGAGAGAAAAGAAGAAAAAGAGAATAAAGATAGCCCATGTTTCCCGCGAAAGTTCTAAGTTCCAAAAAAGAGAGTAAATCATTGTCAAAGAGCAAAAGTAGAATTAGGATTAGCCACCATATATGCACCTATCCACCATATTCCATACACATGCACATCTTGGTTTGATTGTATGACGTGACTCTCTATGGATCCATTGTTTGACTTTACAATATAGGAATTGCATGTATTCTCATCCTTGTTATTGTCACTCCTATGAGCTCCACTACAATCCTTAGTTGTAGGAAGGCATAACATCGTTAATGCTTTAAGTGAGATCATAAATACCACATATATTAAGAGACTTGAGGGTGTCATACAATTAAGCTCTGAGTTTTATTTTGAAAACTTGCAAAACTCCGGAATATTGGTACTGAAGAATTTGAGACATAGTGCTTGACTTGATTGTTCTATCTTTCGATTGCTCAAGATTTATGCGAAAGCTGTAAAGACCCATAGTTAAAGGTAAAATGGGTAAGTTTGAAGGTTACAGCAGCTTTATCTAACCAGAGGAGAATCTCCGTTTGAAAGCATGTGTACTTGGAAAGTATGAAAGCATCGTAGCAACTCCTGATCCAAATACTTTGATAAATTAGGCTTAGTTTGTTTGCCAAGGGACTGGCAAACAGGTAAGCTTGGGGGTGTTGTTGACGGTGGATAACGTCAACTTTTATTAGAACTTTAGACATGAAAGGACACATGAATACACAATAGTCTAGGGTTTTAACTGACAATTTCCACGAGCTTTGCAAATTCTGTATTATCCAGGGGCTATTCCAGAAAAGCGCAAAAGAGGGATTAAAGTGCCTAAAAGACACGAAACTTAACCGCGAAGGAAACATCATCATCGGAACACTAGAAGGCTCTGGAACACACCCGAGCAACCGGGGCCCGAGACCCCACAAAGTGGGGCTGGCTGGCCCTAGGGTGCGCTCGGCCGGCGCCCCCTCCTAGGGTTTCGGCCCCCGCCTTCTGGAGTCTTCTTCCATCACCTCCCACGATGCATCTCGGCCCTTGTTTCAAGTCGGTTTGATCCAATAGCGCGTATTCATCCAACCGGGCTATAAATAAAGGGGCAGACCCCCTGGAGGCATCCTTATTCCTGAGCTTTAATTCAATATCTCCAGTTAGGGTTAGATGTAGCAATTAGGAGAGACTACTTTTTCTAGATCTAGTCTTGTCTAAAGAAGTAGAGAGATAGAGTAGAGGAGTAGAGTTCTGGAGGAGTTCTGGCCTGTCGGCGCTTCTTCATAGCTGTATTCGTCTGGATTCAGCTCCCTCGCCCAGAGCTGCATTCTGAGGTACTTTTGTATTCAACTTCTAATTCAAGTAGCATTTGTTCTTATTTGTTCTTAAGTTTGCAACTCATATTGAGTACTTTGATCTTGGTAATTGCTTGATTAAAGTAGTATTTCGTAGTGTAGGCGCGGTGCCTAGGCTAGATTCACTTGTGAATGTCCCCTGATTGGCCGGATAGTGGTAGTTCGCGTAGGTAACAGCTACGTTGATTCCTCTGTAGTCCACGTCCCGTTGATAGGATCAATAGGTGTATAAGTGTTTGGTAGGAGGAAACTCAGATTTCCACTCTTATTCATTTCACTGCCCAGTTAGAACAATATTATTCAAAGCTTACCGGTTGTTGGAACTAGATAATTATTAGCTATTTCCTCTTTCCTGATATTATCTAGCCTAATTGTAGGGTTAAGTTCATCGGCTTGGTCATTATCACCTACTGTTCCTTATGGATACGATGTTTAAAACCTCCGGGTAAAATGTGACAGCGGTATATTATCTGTGCACTTCTGGATAATCTGAATACAATCTTATTTAATAGAGTGCAGTTAATTTATACCAACAACAGCCCTAGAATCCTCTGCATTCCACCACGTTCGGCCTGGTTTTATGTGATACCCCGGGTATTACGGCTAATTAATTATGCCATGTCATCATGTTTATTATTAAGCATCTGCATATGATTGAGCTTAGGGATTTTAGAGTGACTTATTTATGGATTTTATTGGTGTTGCAATTGAATCCCTATTTGGCAAAAAAAAATTAAATCAAAAGAAAGATTTGAATTTAAGCCCTAATCGGACAAAAAACTCTAAATCAAAATCTACTTGGAATCTAGTGACGCCAGAACGGGACTTCGCTGTCAAGGCCGAGCCGTTGCGTCCGCCGCCATCGTCAAGCTCGCCGCTCCACTCCGTCTCAGCCTCAGCCAGCCATCGGTCTAGAACCGTGGTGAGCTCCTGGTCTTCCCCTGCCCTTTTCCTTTAACTCTACCGCACCCTCGTGGCCGGAACAGGGTCACCGTGCCGCCGCATCCGCCATGGGCGAGGTGAAGCTCGTCGGAGGCGCGTGGTGTCGGGGCTAACCTAGCTAGGGTGTGCGCTAGACTTGGGGGTTCACGTTGACACACGCGGCTTCGTTGCTGGAGCCGCCGGCAGCGAGATCCGCGGCGCGCCGCCGCGGGTGCGCGCGCGCAAGAGCGCGTGGGAGGTAGAAGAGGGAGCTGACAGGAGGGTCCTGCCTGTCAGCGTCCCTGAGCACGCGCGCGCCGGGGCGAGCGCGCGGGCGCGAGTTGGGCCGGCCTGCTGATGTTGGGCCGCCTCGGGCCGGAAACCGTTTTCTTTATTTTTAAGTGAATTTCAGTGGCTTTTCTTTTATAAATTAAAATGAATAGTACTGCTATTTGTTATTTTCATAGGAATATTTCTGTTGAGCTAAAAATCATAAAAATAATTGTGTATGCTCTCTGAAGTATGTAGTATTTTATAAAAATATTAAATATCAGATTTGGACACTTTCTGTGGGGACTAAAAATTAGCATATTAATTAACAAATGCAACTTTGGGCAATTTTAATAAATTCTAGATTTATCCAAAAATCATGAAAATTTATGTGGCACTGTTTTAGGGTAGAACCTATCTGTTGGGTAAGTTTGGGCTCAATTAGAAACTGTTAGGACACTTGTTAATTAAATATGGGGTTTATGGGATAATAGAATTAATTTAAACAAATAATCCCTGTTGTTTGTTGTGATTTTGGATTGATTGGGTTCATGGATCTTTCACCATAGTGATCCTTGACAAAAGTAATGAAATCACTTGTTGGTTGTAGTAAAGCTGTGCAGCGGCTTTCTATGACCGTTAAAATGGTCAATAAAACAAAAGTATGAAAACACTGTTTTACTTTCCGTAAAACGTTTACAACTTTACCGTGAAGGAAAGTTGTACTCAAGGTCTAAATGGTTTACTTTTGAGCATTTCATTCATTGTCCTCATACCATACTAAGCATATATCATTGCATACGTGTAGTGCCCGTCGCCGAGGAAGTCCAAGTCGAGGCCACTGCCGAGGAGGTCACTCCGGAGGTCGTCTAGGGATTCGATATCTGTGGAACCGAACCCAACCCGACGCTGTACGCAATCTAAGGCAAGCCACGGTGCATTCAGCCCCGCCTTGTGTTTTATAAAATATTTATGACTTGAGTCTATTATTGCATTAGGTTGTTAGGAGTTGTTTGTCACCTATATTGTTGCATTACCTGCCTTGATATATAATACCCTTGAAACCTATTTAAAAATTAAAAATGTTCAAAAATGCTTAGTCCTGCTTAACCAATTTAGATTTGCATAAAAAGGCTATTTTTGACCTATGTGAATATGATAACTATGAAACATGAGAAAGGAAGAAGGGACATGAGTCCGTACGGGAATTGTGTACTTGGGTAGCAGCCCCAATGCATCGTAACCGCCGGAAAGGGGTTTTTTCCGTTCGTTGGTTGTGAATTTGGGTTAGAGTTCCAATGCTTGACCATCGGCTGGAAAGGGATTTGAAAACCGTTGGGACACTTGTATTTGGGTTAGAGTCCCAATGCAATGTCGCCGGCGGAAAAAGAATTAGGGACCGTTCATTGTAGGCCTGCTGTGATCGAGACTTTGCAACTAGCCACATACTACGGAAAGCTCTGACTCCGGTGGCTCTACTACTTGAACCGACAACCACGCACTGGGAGTGGAGAGATGGCGAGAGCAGCGTGTACCCTCGTGGCCGGCGTGCCTGGAGAGGAGAGGAGTACTGTGTTCTCGGGTGGCGCAGGACCGGTTCAGGGGTAGAAAAGCCATGGTAGCCGGAGTTGGTATATGCGAGATTAAGTGCTACATATGCAGTGTGGATAGGGATCCCCAGCTGGATACTAATCGATTCGAATCGTCGTTGCTCCTCGGATATGGAGACTTGATCCTTTGACCTACAACTGAAAAGTGGTTCGGAACTAGGTGTTTTGAGAATGGTTAAAGAATTTTGAAAGTATGATGATATATGAGAATGAATTTGGAATTATGGACTATAAATAAATAAAATTGAGTAAAATATTGAAATAGGATAGTAATGCTTTTCTGCAAAACCTTTGACTCTTGCTCAAGCCTTACCTTGACTCCCTCAGCCTGCATTCCTGAGTCTCATTCCTTTTTCTTAGTCGGGTAAGTCTTGCGGAGTACCCCAGTACTCAGGGTTTGTTAACCCCATGTTGCAGGGATACAACAGTCGAAAGTTTGCCTCGCCCCCTGCTGTGTGACAGTGGTTCAGGAGGGTAGTGAGGAGGAGTAAGGTTGAGCCCATGGGCAGGGTTCTTATCATTAAATACTTATTTATGTTGTATCATCATTCCACTGCTACTTATTTATGGTCTGTAATATTTGCACTTTAATCTTATTTGGACAAATGGTTTGTAATCTAAGTACCTTATAATCTTTCCGCGCTTTTACTCTGATGTAATTTGTTATGAAATGTTGTAATTCTGTAATGGCTTCGCAATGGGATCCTGTCGGAGGAAATCGAGCGCTAATGTAGCCCGGCAGGACCTTCTAGATCATTTGGGACACGGGCCCGGCTGTCAGAGGTCATTAGTGATAATGACAGGTGCCTGTGGGCCATGTGATTTAGGCAGTTCTGTCACATTTTATCAGCGTAGGCTTTTGGTACGTACGGTGCCTAATCAGTCGAACCCCGACGAGTTTAGGACTTTGCGCATCCCGGGTATAGCAGTCTCTTTGGTATAATAATCATTTGATCTTTTACTGAGATAGAGTTCTCCCCTAAAACTCCAGAGCTACCTAGTGTGTTTCCACCTTAGTTATACTTCATTGATTTATCCTTACTAAGGTTATTACCCCATTTACCCATATCTAGATCCTTGACTATCATATCCTTGGAATCACAAACCCCACCTTCCTTTGGGAAAATATAAATTTGACACCTGATACTCTCAGGTAAAGTGCTACATGATAGTTCTGTGTGCTTGCAGAATCCCATCACCTATCCTATAGAGCTACCCATAGCATTTTTGGTGCAGTTGCTAGAAATAACTTTATTCCTAGCAGTAATGTTAGAAGTGTCAACAACCACATACTTTGAGCATAGGGATTGACAACCCCAGTGATTGCGTTGAGAAGTATTGTTACTATTGCTAGAGGATAGATTTGGCTACACTCTTTTGATAGCGTTAGTAACTGTTAACAACCAACTTGATGCAACTGCTGAAGGATCATTCCTGTCACTCACCCCTGGGAAAGCCGAAGCACTTATGGAGAAAATAGCAAGAAATCAAAGCTGGACCCATGACAATACTCAACATTGTCATCAGAGTGAGGAGACAACCGAAGAACTATGTGCATTATCAACCATGATGGACGTACTATTAGGTTGGCTCGCACAGCGAGACGACTACAAGAAGGATCGTCAATCTATTCAAGATGCATTCAACACAGAACAAATGGGGACAGTATTTGGGAGTGAAGTTTGATCCATCGTAAGAAGACATCAACGTCATTCTCAACAACTCTAGTCCATATCCACAGAAGCAAGGATGGAATCAACAACAACAATCCAACCAAGGTAAGTACCTAAGGTAACTATCCTAAACAACCATCCTTGAGAGATTTGATATTAGAACAAGCTAAGATAAATGATCATATTGCTAAGAAACTTGCTTCTAATGATATAATCTTGGAAAGTATAAATAACAAAATGGATAACTTTTCTTCTGCTATCAAAGGTCAACTTGTCTACAATAAGAAAATAGAATCACAAAGAGCACAGTTGTCTACTGCATTGTCTTTTGCCACTAACCATGAACAGGTTAAAGCCATAACTATGAGAGGTGGCAAATCAACCCAAGATCCCCCATATCCAAAAGGAACACATCCAAGAGGAACAACTAGGGTACCCGCAGGAGAACCAGAAGAAAAGAGAGACGCAGAAGTGGAAGAAGTTGTACCACAAGAGCATGAAATGACACAAGATTTCCATGATGTCAACTTCTTACCATTCCTGCGAAGAATCCGAAAGAACCAACAAGACGAGCAGTTCGGCAGATTTATTGAAGTCACCCAGAAGCTATATGTCAACATACCACTATTGAACGCCCTTCAAGTCCCCACTTATGCAAGCATGTAGTGCGGCTATCCTCAATATAGCACCAGAAAAGAAGAAAGATCCAGGATGCCCCACTATTGATTGCTCGATCGGAGATTAATATTTCAACAATGCATTATACGATCTTGGAGCAAGTGTCACTGTGATGCACAAATCAAGTCTTTGAAAAGCTCAGATATTCCACCCTGGAACCTACATCAATATGCATTCAACTGGCAGATCAATCAATTCGCTACCCCGAGGGAATTGCAGAAAACATTCCAGTGAAGATAAGAGACATCTTCCTGCCAGTAGATTTTGTGGTCCTTGTTGGTATTTTTAAGTGCACACAGATAAATCCGCAAGCGCACGGATACCGTTGTAGCTTTCACCCGGAGGGTTTTAAATATCGTATCCACAGGGAAACAGGCTTCGTTAACTATGATCTAACTTAACCAGGGGTAGTCAATAAGTAAAGGTAAAACTAGGTTCAAAGGTGGTAGTCAATGATGGTAGTGATGTAATCAAGGATAGTGGTGTTGCAACTGAGGTTATGGCTATAAGGGTGTAGATGATATGGCTATGGTGATCTAGGTTGTAGATAATAGGAGTGTAGAGAGGATAACTAGGGGTTTCTACTTCTAACTTGGGCAAGCTCATGTCTTTTATTGCTCAACTGGGGATGAACATAAGGAGTAGACATCAACATCGGATGCTATTCCTTAGCAACAAGTCCGACATGGTACTACTGACGGGAGGTGGACTACAAAGGACTCATGGTTACGTCAAGGACTAAGTCTACCGCGATCTACCACCGATCCAGAACAGTAGGGTGACGAGATACCGAGTCTAAGCACCACGCTTACACTGCGAATATTACTTCAACCTAAGCTGGATAGATTAAAGAACTCAAAAGAGACTCGTAAACCAGAAGAACAATATAAACATAAACTTACTTTAATCCGAAGTTGGTTACCCGAGACATCTTAGGAACTAGCTCAAGTAGAGCTAGATCCTACCGAAGTATAAGCCATAGAGGGATCACCGACAGGCCGGCAACTCCTAACTCTTCCCTCGCTCTCTATCTCTCTACTATCTAGTCCCCAGATCCTAACGAGAAGTTATCCTTTCATGGGACACCTCTCGATTAGGGTTTACATGTGATAGAATGAATCGATACAAAACCCTGGGGGTCTGCGGGTCCTTATATATGTCGGTAGGATGAACCGTAGCCCTTGGATCAAACCGACTTTGACGGACGGTGGAGATTCGTGAAATATTAGGATATGGGTCCACGTCGAAGCGGAGGCGGTTTTGTCTCTCTGACAGGTCGGCCGACCTAGGGGGAGGGTCGGCCGACCCACTTCGGAGTCCAAACCTGTCCCGTCTTCTCTGGTGAGTCTCTGGTATCTTCTAGATTCTTCCTGATTTCCTTTCATGGTGGAATTCGATGTTTTAGTCCGATATGTGGGTCTTTTTTCGTTCTTTTCCTGATAACACCCTGCAGAAATGCAGATTCACCAAAACTGGTATAATTCTGCCCTAAACCTATGTTGGTGTTTGCTTTTATACCCTTTTCTTGTTTAGTTGACGGGTAAAATTATACAATAATTACCGTCAACAAGCTCTCCCAAGCTTAACCTTTGCTAGTCCCTTAGCAAAGCAAAACTTTAGTAGATATTATAAGTTCTAGCTACCCCTCACAAGTATTCAGTTTTAAACCAAGAAGTACTCAAGGATTAGAGTAGACCAAACTAACCTATAGACTTACCTTTATTACCTTTGACCATGGAGCTTGTAGCTTTCCCTTTGGTCATGGGCAATCGAAGGACAAAATGTCTAAGTTAAGCACTATGTCTCAAGCTCTATCTTTTAACTCTCATACTGGGGCTTTTGCAAGTTTTCAAAATAAAACTCAGATATTCCTTTGTATGACCCTCTCAAGTATCTCAATATGTGGTATTTGTGGATCCTCACCAAGGCAATAGTGATGCATGCCCTCTCTTCTCTCTTACCCTATAACTAATGGCTTATGTCGAGCTTATGGGTACGGAGATAGCTCATACATACTTGCAATGAATATATTGTAAAGTCAAACAATGGATCCAAACGAACAAGTCATACAATTGAATCAAGATGTGCATGCGTGTGGATATGTGGATATTAATGGTGGCTAATCCTAATTCTACTCTTTTGCTCCTTGAAAACATCTCTCTCTTTTTTTCAGCATTAGGGAATTGTGCTGCAGGACAACATGGGCTGTCTTTCTTTTCCTTTTTTTCAGGCGAGCACCAAAGTACCCATTATTTTGATAATTCGGACACTTGTCCATTTTTACCTCTCAGGCGGGCATCTTTGTACCCATTATTTTCTCTCATCTCACTCTTTTGCATAGCCACATTCCTCTTCTCTGCAGCAGTACTTCCCTTTTTCTTTTTTTTTGAGAGACAGCAACAAGAACTTTGGAGCATTGATCAGGGATAACCAATGGGGTATATTTTTGGGTGTTTCCTCCTAGTGTAGGAGTAAACTTTTTAGGTGGAATAGATGGAATGTGATGCGCCTACTTGGATATGAGAAGTGCATTATGGGTGGAGTGCACCTGATCTTGATTGTAAAAGCATGACAAGTTCCTAAGATATCAACAAAGCTTGACTAAACTCAAAACAAAGCAAGTAGCATATAATGTTTATGTTTTTCCTAATCTAGCATATATGGCTGTGGTAGGAATGTAAAGTTTTTTTCATACAAGAACTCATCATGTGGTTTTAAGGATTTTCAAAATAAATCTCCAGAATTCAAGTATCACTAGGAACAAGATAAATAGCAACTCATACTTTGCGTATCATATCCCTCAATTACTTAGACTTAGATCAAGCATTTGCTACCCACAAGTTTTAGGTTCAAAGTAAATCTTCATGTCAAATAGTTGTGTCTAAAACTTGGGATAGTTCAAGGTTGAATATTAGGTATCAAAGGGATTCAAGGGAAGTGGTAATCATTAATTCCATGCAATGGTGTTTATCTATGGAGTTCATTTTATCTGGCAACAACTTCTATAAACATTTTATTCAATCCTAAGCAAACTCACTAAACTAAACTAAGCAAACCTAATCAAGTTAAGCAAATCTTTATTTGGTTTTCAAATTTTTATTTCACTAGCTAACTCACACGAAAAGCAATATGGTACAATAATAAGGTGAGAAACTTATACTTAGCTGGATTCAAGTGGAGGGTGCCCTCTCCCAAGCTGGATGTTTGACATGGTCTTTGATGTTGCAAGTTGAATGATCCTTCTGGGAGCAGGTGTACCGGCAGCGTAAGGGCACCAAGTTGACTAGCTCTTTGATCAAGTATTGTCCTGTAAAACTCAATTGCCAACAAGAATACCAAATCTCATCACGAGGGGTTAGGTTTAATAACACTCCATGGTTAATGATTGATTTTATTATTCCAGCAGAAATTTCCCTAATTGGGTGGACCTTCATGTGCCCACATATTTTTGGGTTTTTCTAAAAAGTGCGGACCTTCATGTGCCCATATATTTTTGGTGTTTTCAATTTATAATTGCAGGAATTAAATATAATGTAGAAATCTATCCTTGATGCAAATTATTTTTGTGCCACCCCAGTGAATAGTCTTTATGAGCTATGCCACAAGATTAGTCACATGGGGCTTTTAGATTTTATTAAGTAAGGCAATAAATATTTTTAGTTTCTTTTTAATGCAAGAAAGTAAATATACAACTACTAAGATATTAATGCAATGTCAAAAATTAATATGGATAGGTACCAGTTTTACCTTTTGGCGAAGGCTCGGTGGTTTATAGTCCTCCGAACAGGACTCTCGGTCTATTCATTCCTTGCCGGGTGCATCGTCGGGTTGAGATGGCCCTGGTTGCACTTCTGATGATGAGCTGGAAGGTGACTTCTTTGTCCTCTATTCCTTCTTGTTTGGTGAAGTTAGTGTTGATGTTGAGGTTGAAGTTGGGGGCTCATCCTTCACAGTCTCTTCTTCCTCACTCTTCTTATCTTCTAATGTGGGGGTCTCATTACTCCTTACAACTTCTCCTTCATAGTTTGCATAACCATCCTTGGGTGGTTGGCTAACGTTGGGATGAACGACGTCTCCTCCTTGATCTATTCTTCTTTGGCTGCTCATAAGTTGTGTAACTGTTGAAGTAGCAGCGCTCCTTTTCTGTGGAATTGGAAGTGGACCTTTCCCTGCTCTCATATAGATGATTGCTCGTGCGGTGTTGAGGAACGGTCTTCCTAGTACAATCGGTGGATCGTACTATTCCTCTTCCAAGAAGTCAGAGTGGACGTAGTGATGTTGAATTCTCTCTAGGAACTTGAACGTCTGGTCTGCCATCTCTTCCATTATGTTGATACTCGATTCAATGTTGCAGAAGGTCTTGTGGAAGATCCTCTGGTGCACTTGATCGTTGGCACAACTGAATCGTCTTAGCTTTGGCAGGTGTGGTGATGCAAGGAGGTGATCATATTCAGCTCGAACCGAGTTGATCCTCCTCACTGCTTCACTATGTATCTGCTTGGGCAGGAGTTTGTAGTGTCTTGCACATGAGTGGCTTGTATCCTTTTGTTCTTTCCTTTGAGTTTTGTCGGACCTTTTGCTTCTCTCATTGTTCTATTCATGCAAAGCATTAGTGGACAACACATAACTGAAGGAATATACAAGTAATGACAGGGATAGTGTTGTCATAAAGCTAAAGGTCACTTTCTATGATGTAGAGAAGTTGTTTAAACATTAGCATAGAATATTTATTATTCACCATTACTTCTTCTATGGGGATTGATGTTATGCTGTTTTTAAGTTTGATTTTCATATGTGACATTTGTAGAACTAATCAAACTTATAAAAGTAAGGTAACAATGAGTAGAGGGATTGCAAACCAGCGTGCCTGAGCGATGGCAGGTTGAGCGGAGGAAGACCATGGTCAGATCAACTTTAGTAGAATTTGGTCTTTCTTCCTTATGCTTCAACTGGACAGCGATGGCTCTGGGTTCTTGGGTCCGTTGAGCAGGACCTCTCCCTTGCATTAAATGTTCTTTATATCATCTCCTTCAGTAGTTGTGTCTTCCTTGTGTGATATCATTGGATTTCATGTCTTATTTCATCTCTGATATGAGTTCATCTCTGGACTTTCCCAAATTGATTTGAGAGTTTCCTGCAGGGGTTAGTCTAACAAAATATCCAATATCTACTATAGCATACTATCAGCTCAAAAATCAACCTAGACACCACGTCTAATTTGATTCAGAAAGGCATTTTAACCTAAGCACCACGCTTAATTTAAAAGCCTTTGAAAGTAAAATCAACACACCCATTTGGTTCAAGAATTAGACTAAACACCATGTTTAATTTAATTCAGGAAAACAGGTTAAACTAAGCACCATGCCTAATTTAAAAGGTGTATGAGACTACTCCAAACCATAGCATACTATAACAGATAAAGGTAGCATGATAACACCGAAGAAATTTACTCAAGTGGAGATGAAAAAGCATGATGGCTTAAAGGTAGAGACAACCAATGTGAATTTGCAACATGGTATAGGATTTTCAGAAAAGCCCATCCCCCAAGCTTGAATTTTGCAAGGCAAAAATCAAGTCTAGATGGATGTGATCAATGTTGCATGATGATTGGTTGGACATACCTTCGAGTTGTCATCACTCATCCTTTTTGCGTTAGTCCTGAAATGGTTAGTGACAATAATACCCAAAGGAATATTTTCACAATTATGTCTCCTCCAACAACAATCTCTATATACCTACCTCAAGATTCACACCTCGAGATCTACAACCACCCTTTCAAAATCTTTATCAACATGAAGCATGAGGGGATTGAAGATCTCGTGTGGGATGATGTTAGAGAGACCTACTGATTTAGGAGTTTGCTCTTGTGAGCCCGGATCATCTATTTCAATTTTCAAGGGTGCCTCTTCATGAATGTCTATCGGCAAAAACATTGTCTCTTTCATTTCATGCCTAAGACAATCATTGGTCATGTCATTGTCCAGGATCTCCTTTGGATGGGTGTCTCTCAGGTTGATCTCGCCTAGGGCCTCCATACTTGGATGGGCTATAAGTTCATCATTTGGATCTGAACCAAGTATAGATTCCATCCATAAGGCTTCATATCTGTCCATCCATTCAGCACATTCCTGCCATTGTTGTAGCTCTTCTTGGTCTTCCTTGTGGCCTTGATGACACATATGATGTGAATGTCTAAGTGGGTTTCTAGGATCATCATAAGTCTTAGGAGAGAGAGAGAGTACAAGAGGGATCATTGGGATCAAGGATGGGTGTAAAGATGGGTAAGTCAGCTAGTGTGGGCATAGAAGGGGAGAAGATTGGATTGGCTTCTAATTGGCTTAGGTCTCCTTCTATGGCATCACTAGACATGCCATCCTCTAGTTCTTCCCAATGGGAATAAGGACATTTTCTAAGAGACTCTTCCATAAGAGGATTTAAAATATGATCACTTGGAGGTCTCCTATACGGACGAGAGTTACCTGTTCTTCCAAAATCAATGAGGTTACCCTCAAATTCAAATGGATGTTCCAAAGGTGGAATTCCTTTTTCACTTGGGGAATTGTGGGATAATGATGATTTGGGATAGATAGCAAAATCTTGGTATTGGAATAGTTGTGATTTGGCTATCAGAACTTTCTCTCTTTGACCAGGAGTTGATTCCTTCTCCTACTTGGGGAGTGTAGGACGAATGCTAGAGCAATAGGTCTTTCCAGTAAATCTATTAAGCATAGACCTTGCTTTAATAGCAGTCAAATGGGAAAGTGATCCTCCAGAGCAATAATTAAGGTCTTTCTTATCATCCTTGCTAAGACCGATGTAAAAATGTTGAAGAAATTTATGGTCTTCAAGAGCAAGGTCTGGGCCAGTGAGGATAAGATCATTGAAATGCTCCAAGGATTCAGCAAGAGACTCATCCTTGCCTTGTTTGAAGGATAAAATTTCCTTTCGAAGGCTGACTACCATAGAGATGGGAAAGAATTTTGAATAAAATTCAGAGCAAAGTGTTTCCCAATCTCCCTGCATACTACCTACGGTCTGGTTGTACCAATGTCTAGCTCTTCCAGTCAAAGAGAATGGAAAGAGCTTCCATTGTAAAGCCTCATCTGGCATGCCAGCAATGCGCAAACATGCACAGATGCGGTAGAACTCACGTAGGTGTGAGTATGGGTTTTCATCACCTTCTCCCGAGAAGGGTTGTTTTTGGATAAACTCTATAAGGCACGGGCTCAGCTCGTAGCTAGGTGCTAGGATAGGCTTTGAAGATTCTGGTGGCATGAAGCTAGAGCTCGTGGGGTTAGCATACTGATAGATAGGAGTGGAATCCATGCTAAAGATAAAAATAAAAAGGCTAAGCTAGGCTTGTAGCTAATTTAGCAATAGTTCCCCGACAAAGGCGCCAGAAAGCTTGTTGGTATTTTTAAGTGCACACAGATAAATCCGCAAGCGCACGGATACCATTGTAGCTTTCACCTGGAGAGTTTTAAATATCATATCCACAGGGAAACGGGCTTGGTTAACTACGATTTAACTTAACCAGGGGTAGTCAATAAGTAAAGGTAAAACTAGGTTAAAAGGTGGTAGTCAATGATGGTAATGATGTAATCAAGGATAGTGGTGTTGCAACTAAGGTTATGGCTGTAAGGGTGTAGATGATATGGCTACGGCGATCTAGGTTGTAGATAATAAGAGTGTAGAGAGGATAACTAGGGTTTTCTACTTCTAACTTGGGCAAGCTCATGTCTTCTATTGCTCAACTAGGGATGAACATAAGGAGTAGACATCAACATCAGATGCTATTACTTAGCAACAAGTCCGACATGGTACTACTGACGAGAGGTGGACTACAAAGGACTCAATGGTTACGTCAAGGACTAAGTCTACCGCGATCTACCACCAATCTGGAACAGTAGGGTGTATTTACGAGATATCGAGTCTAAGCACCATGCTTACACTGCGAATATTACTTCAACCTAAGCCGGATAGATTAAAGCACTCAAAAGAGACTCGTAAACCAGAAGAACAATATAAACATAAACTTACTTTAATCCGAAGTTGGTTGCCCGAGACATCTTAGGAGCTAGCTCAAGTAGAGCTAGATCCTACCGAAGTACAAGCCGTAGAGGGATCACCGACAGGCCGGCAACTCCTCCTAACTCTTCCCTCGCTCTCCATCTCTCTACTTTCTAGTCCCTAGATCCTAATGAGGTTATCCTTTCATGGGACACCTCTTGATTAGGGTTTACATGTGATAGAATGAATTGGTATGAAACCCTTGGGGGTCTGGGGTTCCTTATATAGGCCGGTGGGATGAACCGTAGCCCTTGGATCAAACCGACTTTGACAGATGGTGGAGATTGCGTGAAATATCGGGATGTGGGTCCACGTCGAAGCGGAGGCGGTTTCGTCTCTCTGACAGGTCGGCCGACCTAGGGGGAGGGTCGGCCGACAAACTTCGGAGTCCAAACCGGTCCTATCTTCTCTGGTGAGTCTTTGGTGTCTTCTAGATTCTTCCTGATTTCCTTTCATGGTGGAATTCGATGTTTTAGTCCGATATGTGGGTCTTCTTTCGTTCTTTTCCTGATAACACCCTGCAGAAATGCAGATTCACCAAAACTCGTGGAATTCTGTCAGTTCAACCCCTAAACCTATGTTGGTGTTTGCTTTTATACCCTTTTCTTGTTTAGTTGACAGGCAAAATCATACAATAATTACCATCAGCAGTCCTAGACATGCAACTAGACTCGAAAGTATCCCTCATCCTTGGGAGACCTTTCTTGAGCACAGCCAATGCTCACATTGATGTCGGGGCAAGAGAAATCAGATTCAACATAAACGGGAAAGAATGGCAGTTTGCTTTCCAACCAAGACCAGAACAACAACTCACTGCAAATATGGTGGATGAAATGGACGAACCAGCTAGATTATCATCTCCCGGACTAGAGAATTCACCCACTAACTGAGCAAGAAGATAAAGTCCGATTCGGCGGACAAGAAAAATCTGGAACCTTCGCCGAGAGACACATGGGTCCCACACCTATCACACCCATCACCTCCACCTCCATTATCACCCACTATCATCCACCATTATTCACTACCATCCATTCTTTTCCATCAACCCTATCACATTCATGCACCACTAAGGGAACCAGTCAACAGAGCATCAATGGACTTTCACAGGATTGGAATTGAGGCAGAGAGCACCCACGAGAAAGGAGAAGACAATTGGCCAACAGGTGGGGTCGGCCGACCCTACCACCAAGTCGCCCGACTTGCCCACTCCTTCTATAAATTGCCAAGTGCTCAGCTCTCCATTTGCACCATCTCAAACCCAAGAGCACCCCTTTCGCCTACGAATTGAATCAGAGAGTTTGAGTAATAGCTAGCTCTTCAATCGGAAGAGTAGAGAGAGCCCCAGAGTAAAGCCTGTGAGCGTAGACGTTCTGCTAATTTCACGAGAGAAAAGCATCGCACTTAGAGGAAGTGCTGGCCAACTAAAATCAAAGTAGAAAGTCGCTTCAAGTTTGAGCTTAAAACCTTGATCAACTTGAACGACTAATTTTTGAATGACTGACTTCTGGATGGCTAACCTCTAACATTTTTTCTTGTGCTAACCCCCTATGCAAGTTTCCTTTTTGTGGTGTGCACTAACGTTTTACAGGTATGAGCTGGTTCAAGAAGAAGCTCACTCGTGCGGGATCGTCACGTTCCACCCGAAACCGTTCATCGGGCAGTTCGGATATGAATGTTGACTCTCCGTCCCAAGAACTGCCTGCTGCATCCGCTATCATCCACACCGATGAGAAGCATCTGAAGCTGCAACGCCCCGAGAAGGCCAAGTTTAACATCATCAACAACCTCCCATTCACACTGACGAGTATCTTCAGCGAATACCTTCTCCATGATACAGGTATGGACACTGAATTCCCCCCTTATCTTCCATGAGATTGGTTGGGAGAATTTTTGGCAAATGACTGAACCGGGTAGCAAGCTTCTCACTGCCAAATTTCTTTGCACACTTAAAGCTGAAAATAATGGAGTTTCTTTTTGACTTTTTAACAAAGAATTTTCTTTAACACGGAAAGAACTTAGCCAACACCTTGGTTTTAATTCAGAATGTGTGATAGACATAGATGTTGCTTTGCCTAAATTTGATAGAGCTAAATTTTGGAAGGAGATAACTGATGAGAATAGCTGTAGACATCCTGTTACCAATTCCATTCAGCTACCTACTTTGCGTTTTATGCATCGCTGGCTAGGAATTACACATTTCCTAGGGATGATGTTCGCATTGTTAGGACCAAGTGAAAGGTCCTAAATGGCTAGAGGGGGTGAATAGCCTATAAAAATTTTACAAACAACACTTAAGACAAAGTGATTAGACAATTAAGTGGCGAAGCGAATTCTTGCGCTAGCCCACTAAACGATGCAAGCCACCTAACCGTTCTATGCTATAGTCTCTATTACACACACAAGAAGCTAAGTTGCTACTTCTACTCTACTCCTAGGTGAGCAACTAAGCTACTAAGCTACACAAGAGTAAATGCGAGAGTGTAAAGAGTAGAGAGAGAGAATCTTATACCGCCGGTGAAGAGAAGAGAATACCAAAAGAATAATCAATCACAATACAATAGAAGTCCTCGGTGGAGAGATGACTCAAGATTTTTTACCGAGGTTCACTTGCTTGCCGGCAAGCTAGTCCTCCTTGTAACGATACACCCACTTGGAGGTTCACGCGCTAATTGGCATCACACGCCAAACCCTTCTCAAGGGTGCCGCACAACCAACACAAGTTGGGGATCCACAAGCTACGAGCAATCCACTAGAGTAGCCTTTTGTGATCTCCCGCGGGGATAGGCTCAAGAACCCCTCACAACTTCACCGATCGGAGGCGGAGACAATCACCAACTCCCCTCAACGATCCTCACAGCTCCAAGCTGTCTAGGAGTCGGCAAACTCCAAGATTAGTAAGAGAAACCGCTACAAAAGACAACTTCCAAGTGCCTCTAGATGATCTCAATCAATGCAATGCACTTGATGCTCTCCAAACTCACCAAATGATGATTACAATCAAGTAGGATGAGTGAGAGTGGAGTGGGAAGGCTCACAAGTATGTTATGATGTTCAGGAGTGCCAAGATACTCCCCAAACTGGCCAAGTGACAATTTATAAGCCACACACAAGGAACTAGCCGTTTGGACAAAACTGCGTACCGTTGGACTGTCCGACGGCCGGACTGTCGGACTAACAACGCCGGTCCGATGCCTCGGATGGACGCCACGTGTCCTCTGCCGTTTGAAGTCGAACGTTGGATCACAACGGCTATTTTCTCTTGCCAAAACGACCGTCGGACGGTAAGCCGTCGGACCAAACCTCCGGTCCGACGCTCCGCCGAAAACCACCGTCGGACTCTGAAACAATAGGCCGTCGGACTAAAACTCGCCAGCGTCCGACGTTTCCAGAGAGGTTCCAAAACGCTGAAAACGCATCGGACGGAGTCCGACGCTCACCGTCGGACTAACGCCGAGCGTCCGACGCTCCTCTGCTATCCACGTGTCGACCTGCTGCGGCTCTGCACCGTCGGACCCTGAGGACAATGGTCCGACGTTCCGAAACGAAGCGTCCGACGCTTGCTGAAGGGGTTAGCCGTCGGACCGAAGACAATGGTCCGATGCTCTGTGACAGCATGGTCCGACGCTAGTTTTTCTATTGTAACGTTTACGAAATTCGCCGAATCTTGCCGAGCTAAGCTCGGCAGGAGGAAGAGAGGACCAAACCCTCTCTAACCCTCAAACTTCACCCCGTTTCTTAAGTCACTAACACTCCAAAGTGTCTCTCACTTTAGTGCACGTGTGTTAGTCTTTTCAAAAGAGATTTCCACGGGTCAAGTTAGTGTCACTAGCATCTATATGCATATGCAATGATCATGAACACCTAGTGGCACTTGATAACCTCATTTCATCAATGATTTTTCCCATCTTGATAGTATGGCTACCTATCCTAAATGTGATCACTCCCTCTTTGGAGTCTTGATCACCAAAACCAAAAGAGCTCCTATTATTATACCTTTGCCTTGAGCTCCCGATTTCTTATCAACTTCCTTCGAATCTCTTGATGGACCTTGTGGATACCTTTGATGATGGACTTATACCATTTGCATGGATACCTTCATTGCCCTTCACTTGTGTTCTCCACCGACCCGGTCCTTTGCTCCATCTTGTTTGCTAATTGTTCTCATTAAACACTTAGAGCACACTATTAGCAAACTAGGTTTCATCAATTACCCAAAACCAAACATGGCTTTCAATCTCCCCCTTTTTGGTAATTGATGACAACCCTCACAAAGATATGAAATGAAAACCAAGTTTGCACTTTGGTAGTATTAGCTCCCCCTACATATGTGATTCCTTGTGTTTGGTTCAATTTTTCACATATGCTTGTATTTGAAAGTTTGGGTGAGCTACCGCTACCAAATGATGCTATGGTATATAGAATGGACCTTTGAAGCGTGATACCATCGGAGTTGCGGAATTATACCATCCTTAGCACCATGGTTTACTAGTCATGCAACACAAACTCAAAATACCTCGTCAGATCAACATTTAAGCAAGAGAGGTACTTTGTATGACAAGTAAGTACTATGCATGCTAGTTTGTCAAACACCATTCAACTCCTATTTCTAAGCATTACACCAAATAAACAAGTCATAGGAATTGAAGTTTGACAATGCAACAAATCATATGTTAACGCGCAACCAAATGCAACAACTTATTCATGAGCTTGCTCCCCCTACTTGTGTGCTTTCAAATTTTTAATTGACCCCTTTCTATTCTTATCTTTGTGACTTTCTTTTCCCCCTTTGTCAACAATCACCAAAAAATGGTGCAAATTATGGGAGTATCAAGTCAATAAATAGGGTTTAGTTCATTTTCACATTGGTTCAATCTAGATCACTTGCCTAGAACATGTAACTAAGTTTGATCCAAGGACAAGCTTCTTCATACCTCACTAGTAGGGTTATCTTGACCATGTTAAGTTACACATTATGAGCTCATGTTCTAGATTCAACACTAGGTTTGCAAGCCCATCAATATGTCATATGCTACCACTTGATCATACAAGCATAAAGAACAAAAGTGGTACCATATATACATGAAAACATTTGATTTTTCATGAATGAGCCTATAAAATGCATTTCATGTCTACATGAACTAGACAAATCCTTATCAAAGTATGAATGCCATGTCAACCAATTTTACCTTGCTTTAGTCGAAGGAGAGGCATGTCATATAATGTAGGATGCTTTTGACTTCATATTGGAGTAGTCTAGTATGTTTAGCTCATTTCTCAACTTGCAAAATCTTGACTCATCAAGTGACTTGGTAAAGATATCCGCTAATTGATTTTTGGTGCCAACACTTTCAATTACAATGTCTCCCTTGATTTGGTGATCTCTAATGAAGTGATGCCTTATATCAATGTGCTTTGTTCTTGAATGTTGCACGGGGTTGTTGGTTAGCTTGATAGCACTCTCATTGTCACATAGCAAAGGCACTTTCTTGTATTTCAATCCAAAATCACTCAAAGTTGCCTTCATCCAAAGCAATTGTGCACAACAACTTCCGGCACTAATGTACTCCGCTTCGGCCATTGAGAGAGCAACACTATTTTGCTTCTTTGAAGACCATGATACAAGTGACCTTCCAAGAAATTGACAAGTTCCACTAGTGCTTATTCTATCCACCTTACAACCGGCATAGTCGGAGTCCGAATATCCAATAAGCTCAAAGTTGGACCCCATAGGATACCACAATCCAACATCTTGTGTGCCCTTCAAATACCTTAATATTCTCTTTGCGGCTTTCAAATGACTTTTTCTTGGTGAGGCTTGAAATCTTGCACACATGCACACACTAGACATGACATCCAGTCGAGATGCGGTTACATAAAGGAGACTTCCAATCATTGATCTATATAGCTTTTGATCTACCATTTTGCCACTAGCATCCAAGTCCAAATGCCCATTAGTTGCCATAGGAGTATTCATGGCCTTTGCATGTTTCAATCCAAATTGCTTCACCATGTCCCTTATATACTTGCCTTGACTTACAAATGTACCATTCTTCATTTGCTTGACTTGAAGACCAAGGAAGTAGCTAAGCTCACCGATCATGGACATTTCAAACTCACTTGCCATCATATTGCCAAATTCTTCACAAAAATCTTGATTGGTTGATCCAAATATGATATCATCCACATATATTTGCAACACAAATAAATCATTACCAAGCTTCTTAGTGAAGAGAGTTGTATCAACCTTTCCCATTTTGAACCCTTTTGAGAGTAAGAAATCTCTCAATCTTTCATACCATGCTCTAGGTGCTTGCTTCAAACCATACAATGCCTTCTTGAGCTTGTACACATGGTTGGGTTTCTTCACATCTTCAAATCCGGGAGGTTGTTCCACATAAACCAACTCATTGATGTACCCATTGAGAAATGCACTCTTGACATCCATTTGATAAAGCTTGATGTTGTGGGCACAAGCATAGGCTAATAAGATTCTAATATCTTCCAATCTAGCAACCGGTGCATAGGTTTCTCCAAAATCAAGACCTTCAACTTGAGTATAACCTTGTGCAACCAATCTAGCCTTGTTTCTTATCACTATGCCATCTTGATCTTGCTTGTTTCTAAAGACCCATTTGGTTCCAATCACATTGTGTTTCTTTGGTCTTTCCACTAGCTCCCAAACTTGATATCTTGTGAAATTGTTGAGCTCTTCATGCATGGCATTTACCCAATCAACATCTTTCAATGCTTCCTGAATCTTGGTTGGCTCTATGGTTGACACAAATGAGAAATGCTCACAAATTTGAGCTAGCCTTGCTCTAGTTTGAACTCCACTTTGAATACCACCAATGATTTGATCCAATGGATGATCCCTTGCAATAGAAACCGGTTGGAGAATAGGAACTTGATCATTGGATTGAGATGAACTAGCTTGTTGATCTTGCATTTGAGATTGATCTTGTGAGTCACTTGCACTTGCTTCATTTTCAACTTGCATACTAGTTTGAATAGCACCATCATCTTCATCATTATTGACTTGCCTCGTTCTAATATCACCAATATCCATATCTTTCATTGCATTAGCCAAGTCATTGCCTCTCACATCACTAAGGTTTTTAACTTCATCTTGAGAGCCTTGGGTTTCATCAAATTCAACATCATGTACCTCCTCAAGAGTACCACTAGCCAAATTCCAAACTCTATATAACTTGCTTGTGGTTGAATAGCCAAGTAAGAAACCTTCATCACATTTCTTTTCAAACTTGTTCAATCTTGTGCCTTTCTTGAGAATGTAGCATTTGCAACCAAAAACCCGAAAATATGCAATGTTGGGCTTTCTACCATTCAATAGCTCATATGGAGTCTTTGCAAGCATACCATGGCAATATAATCGGTTGATGTAGTAGCAAGCGGTGTTGATAGCTTCGGCCCAAAAGGAATGACTAACATTGTATTCACTTAGCATTGATCTTGCCATATCAATCAAGGTTCTATTCTTTCTTTCAACAATGCCATTTGATTGTGGTGTTGTAATACCCCGGGTATTACGGCTAATTAATTATGCCGTGCCATCATATTTATTATTAAGCATCTACATATGATTGAGCTTAGGGATTTTAGAGTGACGTATTTATGGATTTTATTGGTGTTGCAATTGAATCCCTATTCGGCAAAACAAAATAAAAATTAAATCAAAAGAAAGATTTGAATTTAAGCCCTAATCGGACCCAAAACTCTAAATCAAAATCTACTTAAAATCTGGTGATGGTGTCTTAATAAAAGTTGTAGATCTTTTAAAAGGGAACAACTTTTATTTTGGGTGTTTTTGAAGTCCCTTAATAGAAATTTAAATTAAACCCTAATTACTACTTTGAAATTCAAATTTGAAATGCTAATATGAGAAATATCAGGAATCTGACCAAAGTTCTTTAATGAAAGTTGTGAAGCTTCACAAATAGAACAACTTTTATTTTTGAAGATTTTTATGTTATTGTGAAAAATCCAGAGAATTTCACAGGATTAGAAATGAATTTCAAATAGTGAATTTACCCCCTTTTATATATTTTCAAAATTATTCAAAATTTGAGCATGGTCCCAATATCAAAGTTGTTCATAATTTTGAACACTACAACTTTTATGTTTACACTTTTTCAAGTTGATACACGAAAACGGTCGCAATTTAACAAAAACCGACGTTTGGGGTTTGAATGGGCTACAGTGCCCTGCCTCTCTCTCCTGTTCGCGAACAGCGGCGGCCACCCCACCGCGCCGTGCGCGCGCCACGCCGCCCGTGCCGGCCGGCCGCGTGCTCCTCGCCGTATCTAAGCTTGTTGGGGATCCCGCGCCGCTCCGTATCGCCTCTGTCCCCTCTCCCTTACCCCTTAAAGACGACGACCGCCCCTCCGTTTCTTTTCTCCCCTCCCGGTCACCATTGAGCTCCCCTTGGTGCTCGGCCAAATTCGCCGTGCTCCAGCTACCTTCACTCGCTCCATCCCACTGCTAGCTACATAGCTTCCTTGCGCGTTGTTTGGGCCTACTGGTGTTAACCGTAGCGCTTTGTTCGCGCCGGAACGTCGTCGTCTTCCTCGCGGGCGGTCAGAGCGCCGCCGCGAGCTCTGCCATCGTCACCAGCTGTCTCGGATGAGCTCCAGTCCTATTAGCCAAATGTTTCGGGTGGTGTGTTGTTCTCGTGTGCTTATGCGCGCCTCGGTGATCCTTTCGGTCCCCTAGGGTCGCCGGAACTGGTTGTCATCGTCGAGTCCCTGCCACTGCAGTCGTCGTCACGCTCGTCACTCTGCTTCGTCTTTGCTTCTGCCGACCGTCAAGTTAGCTACGGGGTGAGCACCTGACCCTTTCCGACCATTTCCTTGCGACACTACCGCTCTCTCGTGGCCGGAACAGCTCCGCCATGTCGTCGTGTCCGCCATGGGTGAGTTTGCACTCGTTGGAAGGCGCCTAGTGTTTGGGCTTAGGGTGCTGGGTGGTCCGCGGGGTGCTGGGGAGTAGTCGGGCGTGGTTGGGTTCGCCGTTAGGGTCACCGGCGGCGAGGTCCGCGGTCAACCGTCGCGTGCGCGTGTGTGCAGGGGCGCGGCGTGAGGAAGGAGGAGGAGCTGACAGGCGAGAGCCGCCTGTCAGCGCCTCGGTATGGCGCCTAGGCGCGGGCCGGAGCGGGAGCAGCCGAGTGGGCCGGCCTGCCTGGCTTTGGGCCGTACCGGGCTGAATTGCGTTTTCCATTTTCCTATTAGAATTTCAAATAGATTTCTATTTTAAATTACTATGAATAGTTTCTCTGTTTGTTATTTTTGTAGTATTATTTCTGTTGTTCTAAAAATCATAAAAATAATTGTGGGTACTCTCTAGAGCATGTAGTATTTTATAAAAATATTAAATATCAGATTTGGACACTTTCTGCGGGGACTAAAAATCAGCATATTAATTAACAAATGCAACTTTGGGCAATTTTAATAAATTCTAGATTTATCCAAAAATCATGAAAATTTATGTGGCACTGTTTTAGGGTAGAACCTATCTGTTGGGTAAGTTTGGGCCCAATTGGAAACTGTTAGGACACTTGTTAATTAAATATGGGGTTTATGGGATAATAGAATTAATTTAAACAAATAATCCCTGTTGTTTGGTGTGATTTTGGATTGATTGGGTTCATGGATCTTTCACCATAGTGATCCTTGACAAAAGTAATGAAATCACTTGTTGGTTGTAGTAAAGCTATGTAGCGGCTTTCTATGACCGTTAAAATGGTCAATAAAACCAAAGTATGAAAACACTGTTTTACTTTCCATAAAACGTTTACAACTTTACCGTGAAGGAAAGTTGTACTCAAGGTCTAAATGGTTTACTTTTGAGCATATCATTCATTGTCATACCATGCTAAGCATACATCATTGCATACATGTAGTGCCCGTCGCCGAGGAAGTCCAAGTCGAGGCCACTGCCGAGGTCACTCCGGAGGTCATCCAGGGATTCGATATCTGCGGAACCGAGCCTAACCCGACGCTGTACGCAATCTAAGGCAAGCCCCGGTGCATTCAGCCCCGCCTTGTGTTTTATAAAATATTTATAACTTGAGTCTATTATTGCATTAGGTTATTAGGAGTTGTTTGTCACCTATATTGTTGCATTACCTGCCTTGATATTTAATACCCCGAAAACCTATTTGAAAATAAAAATGTTCAAAAATGCTTAGCCCTGCTTAATCAATTTAGATTTGCATAAAAAGGCTATTTTTGACCTATGTGAATGTGATAACTATGAATCATGAGAAAGGAAAAGGGGACATGAGTCCATTCGGGGATTGTGTACTTGGGTAGCAGCCCCAATGCACCGTAACCGACGGAAAAGGGATTTTCCGTTCGTTGGTTGTGAATTTGGGTTAGAGTCCCAATGCTTGACCATCGGTGGGAAAGGGATTTGAAAACCGTTGGGACACTTGTATTTGGGTTGGAGTCCCAATGCAATGTTGCCGGCGAAAAAAGAATTAGGGACCGTTCATTGTAGGCCTGCTGTGATCGAGACTTTGCAACTAGCCACATACTACGGAAAGCTCTGACTCCGGTGGCTCTACTACTTGAACCGACAACCATGCACTAGGAGTGGAGAGATGGCGAGAGCAGCGTGTACCCTCGTGGCCGGCGTGCCTAGAGAGGAGAGGAGTACTGTGTTCTCGGGTGACGCAGGACCGGTTCAGGGGTAGAAAAGCCGTGGTAGCCGGAGTTGGTATATGCAAGCTTAAGTGCTACATATGCAGTGTGGATAGGGATCCCCAGCTGGGTGCTAATCGATTCAAATCGTCGTTGCCCCTCAGATATGGAGACTTGATCCTTTGACCTACAACTAAAAAGTGGTTCGGAACTAGGTGTTTTGAGAATGATTAAAGAATTTGAAAGTATGATTTTATATGAGATTGAATTTGGAATTATGGATTATGATTAGAATAAAATTGAGTAAAATATTGAAATAGGATAGTAATGCTTTCCTGCAAAATCTTTGACTCTTGCTCAAGCCTTACCTTGACTCCCTCCGGCCTGCATTCCTGAGTCTCATTCATTTTTCTTAGTCGGGTAAGTCTTGCGGAGTAACCCAGTACTCAGGGTTTGTTAACCCCATGTTGTAGGGATACAGCAGTCGGAGGTTTGTCTCGCCTACTGTTGTGTGACAGTGGTCCAGGAGGGAAGTGAGGAGGAGTAAGGTTGAACCCATGGGCAGGGTTCTTATCATTAAATACTTAATTATGTTGTATCGTCATTCCACTACTACTTATTTTATTTTTGGTTTGTAATATTTGCACTTTAATCATATTTGGACAAATGGTTTGTAATCTAAGTACCTTATAATCTTTCCGCGCTTTTCTCTGATGTAATTTGTTACGAAATGTTGTAATTCTGTAATGGCTTCGCAATGGGATCCTGTCGGAGGAAATCGGGCGCTAATATAGCCCGGCAGGACCTTCTAGATCATTTGGGACACGGGCCCGGCTGTCAGAGGTCATTAGTGACAATGACAGGTGCCTGTGGGCCATGTGATTTAGGCGGTTCTATCACAGGTGTATACTTGGGTGAGAATTGATGTCCAATGCCATACTCATCACACAACTCATCAATCTTGGTGTTCTTGAATTCACTTCCATTGTCACTTCTAACTTTCTTGTTGGTTGTTTCAATCTCATTTTGGCTTCTCTTGACAAAAGACTTGAATAGATCATAAACTTCACTCTTGTCAATTAGAAAGAATACCCATATATATATAGTGTAGTCATCCACAATCACAAATCCATACTTGTTCCCACCAATGCTAGTATATGTGGTTGGTCCAAACAAGTCCATATGCAATAGCTCAAAAGCTTTACTAGTACTCATCATGCTCTTCTTAGGATGTGTGTTTCCAACTTGTTTACCGGCTTGACATGAACTACAAAGCTTATCTTTCTCAAATGTGACATCTTTCATACCTCTGACTAGATTCTGCTTCACTAGTTTGTTCAATTGTTTCATTCCAATATGACCAAGCCTTCTATGCCATAACCAACCCAAACTTGACTTAGTGATCAAACAAGTTGATAATTGAGTTTCACTTGCATTGAAATCCATAAGATATAGGTTGTCATATCTAAAACCTTTGAATATCAAATTTGAGCCATCAACATTAACAATTTCCACATCATCACCCCAAATATGCACTTGAAACCGAGATCACAAAGTTGTGCAACCGAGAGTAAATTGAAGTTCAAGCTTTCAACTAGCAACACATTGGAGATGGACATGTCATTGGATATTGCAATCTTACCAAGTCCTTTCACTTTCCCTTTCTTGTTATCACCAAATGTAATTGCATCATAGCCACTATTTGCACTTGTGTTGAGAGAGCCAAACATACTAGAATCACCGGTCATATGTTGTGTGCATCCACTATCAAGCACCCAGTGCCTTCCTCCGGCTTTGTAATTGACCTACAAAAGGAGATCAATTCTTTTTAGGTACCGAATGTTGCTTGGGTCCTTGGAGGTTAGTGACTAAGCTCTTTGGTACCCAAATGGTCTTCTTCTTTGGACCCAACATGGATGTACCAACAAACTTAGCCTTCACACCATTTGATCCCTTAGTGAGAATGTAGCAAGAATCAAACTTAATTGAGGATACATATGCATTGGATTTCTTGCTTTTGCAATATTGCTCTAAATGACCAACTTGCTTGCATTTTGTGCAATACCGGCCATTTCTCTTCACAAAACAAGTCTTGTGAGGAGCAAAGGCGGTCTTGCCTTTCTTGGGGGTATAGCCCAATCCCTCTTTGTGGAGAGATGCCCTTTGGCTACCCAAGCACATAAGCAAGCGGTCCTCACCACCATAAGCCTTAGCTAAGGAGTGATTGAGCTTTTTAACCTCCTCCTTTAGGTTCTTGTTCTGAACTACTAGTGAAGGGTCACTAGTGGGTGAGGTAGTAGTGAAAGTGCTACAAGATGGGTTAGTGGTGGCAACAATAATAGGTTCACAAGATATATCACATGTTACACCTATGTTGCAAGTTTTAATTTCCTTCTTTTGTACTTGTCTTTGCAAGTTTTCTTTTTCCATAATTAGAGAGGAATGAGCTTCATCAAGCTTGGTGTGAGCCTTTTGGAGCTTCTTATGGTCTTCCATTAGACTCTCATAAGATGCTCTTAGCTCCTCAAGTTCTTGCTCAAGAGTGAGCTTACTCTTGCGCAAGCCCTTGCATTCCTTTCTAAGTGTGTCAAAGTGAACACGTGCATCATCAAGCATGTCAATTAGTTCCTCTTTTATTAGGTCATCATCACTATGATCATCACTAGATTCGCTATCGGATGATACCTTTGAGCCCTTGGCCATGAAGCATGAAGGAGTATCGAAGATTGATGGCTTGCCATGAATAGCAATGCTTGCATGTGCCTTCTTCTTACCCTTCTTCTCATCATCACTATCTTCATCACTTAAAGATGCATCACTATCCCATGTCACCACATGGGAGTAGTTCTTCTTCTTCTTGTATGAAGATTCTTTCTTTTCTTTCTTCTCCTTCTTCTCATGCTTGTTCTTCTTTTTGCCTTTGTGCTCATCATCACTTGAGTGTGGGCAATTGGCCATCAAGTGATCTTTGCTTCCACAATTGAAGCATCTTCTTGGCCCATCAAACTTTCATGCATTCTTCCTCCTTCTTGCCCAGTAGCTCTTCTTCTTCATGAACTTGCCAAATCTTCTTACTAGAAGGGCCATCTCCTCATCACTCTCACTTGTGCTTGATGGATCTTCACTTGATTCAACTTTTGCTTTGCCCTTGCCCTTTGATGATGATGTGGCTTTGAATGCCACACTCTTCTTCTTCTCATCTTTAGAGTCTTCATCTTTTTCTTTCTTCTTTTTTTGATCAACTCCTCTTTGTCATCATCATCTCTATAGGCATCATTGGTCATCACCTCCGCAAGCACTTAGTTTGGTGTCAACTCACTCAAGGTAGTCTTCACCAAAACCGTGATCAAGGTGGCAAACCTCTTGGGCAAACTCTTCAAGAACTTCATGAAGAAGTCACTATCCTTCACTTCCACATCCACCGCCTTGAGCTCATTTACAATCACTTGCAATCTATGAAACATCTCCGAGACACTTTCATCTTCCTTCATCTTGAAGCTAGCAAATCTATCTTTGATGATGTAAGCTCTTGCGGTCTTCACACCCTTGGTGCCCTCATAAGATTCCTCAAGCTTCTTCCAAGCCTCATGAGCACTCTCAATGTTTTAACTTGCTCAAACACCTTCTCATCTAGAGCCTCATGGATAGCACAAACCGCAATTTCATTGAGTTGGAGCAATCTTTCTTTGGCGGTTGTAGGGTTGGCCGCATTTGCAATCTCAATCTTTGTCTCCACAACCTTCCAAACCTCTCTATTGATTGACTTGATATGTGAGGTCATCTTGCTCTTCCAATATGCATAATTTGTGCCATCAAATTGGGGAGGCTTCTTGGTGTTGTTGATGTGAATGTTGAATTGAGCAATTTTTACACCGTAGGTTGTTAAGCCTCGAATCAACGGTGCCTCGGCTCCGATACCACTTGAAAGGTCCTAAATGGCTAAAGGGGGGTGAATAGCCTATAAAAATTCTACAAACAACACTTAAGACAAAATGATTATACAATTAAGTGGCGAAGCAAATTCTTGCGCTAGCCCACTAAATGATGCAAGCCACCTAACCGTTCTAAGCTATAGTCTCTATTACACACACAAGAAGCTAAGTTGCTACTTCTACTCTATACCTAGGTGAGCAACTAAGCTACCAAGCTACACAAGAGTAAATGCGAGAGTGTAAAGAGTAGAGAGAGTGAATCTTATACCGCCGGTGAAGAGAAGAGAATACCAAAAGAATAATCAATCACAATACAATAGAAGTCCTCGGTAGAGAGATGACCCAAGATTTTTTACCGAGGTTCACTTGCTTGCCGGCAAGCTAGTCCTCGTTGTAGCAATACACCCACTTGGAGGTTCAGGCACTAATTGGCATCACACGCCAAACCCTTCTCAAGGGTGCCGCACAACCAACACAAGTTGGGGATCCACAAGCTACGAGCAATCCACTAGAGTAGCCTTTTGCGATCTCCCGCGGGGATAGGCTCAAGAACCCCTCACAACTTCACCGATCGGAGGCAGAGACAATCACCAACTCCCCTCACTGATCCTCGCAGCTCCAAGCCATCTAGGAGTCGGCAAACTCCAAGAGTAACAAGAGAAACCACTGCGAAAGACAACTACCAAGTGCCTCTAGATGATCTCAATCAATGCAATGCACTTGATGCTCTCCAAACTCACCAAATGATGATTACAATCAAGTAGGATGAGTGAGAGTGGAGTGGGAAGGCTCACAAGTATGTTATGATGTTCAGGAGTGCCAAGAGATACTTCCCAAACCGGCCAAGTGACTATTTATAAGCCACACACAAGGAACTAGCCGTTTGGACAAAACTGCGTACCGTCGGACTGTCCGACGGCCTGACTGTCGGACTAACAATGCCGGTCTGATGCCTCGGATGGACGCCACGTGTCCTCTACCGTTTGAAGTCGAACGTTCAATCACAACGGCTATTTTCTCGTGCCAAAACGACCGTCGGACGGTAAGCCGTCGGACCAAACCTCCGGTCCGACGCTCCGCCGAAAACCACCGTCGGACTCTGAAACAACAGGCCGTCAGACTAAAACTCGCCAGCGTCCGACACTCCTCTGCTCTCCACGTGTCGACCTGCTGCGGCTCTGCACCGTTGAGGACAATGGTCCGACGTTCCGAAACGAAGCGTCCGACGCTTGCTGAAGGGGTTAGCCGTCGGACCGAAGACAATGGTCCGACGCTCTGTGACAGCACGGTCCGACGCTAGTTTTTCTATTGTAACGTTTCCGAAATTCGCCGAATCCTGCCGAGCTAAGCTCGGCAGGAGGAAGAGAGGACCAAACCCTCTCTAACCCTCAAACTTCACCCCGTTTCTTAAGTCACTAACACTCCAAAGTATCTCTCACTTTAGTGCACGTGTGTTAGTCTTTTCAAAAGAGATTTCCACGGGTCAAGTTAGTGTCACTAGCATCTATATGCATATGCAATGATCATGAACACCTAGTGGCACTTGATAACCGCATTTCATCAACGATTTTTTCCCTCTTGATAGTACGGCTATCTATCCTAAATGTGATCGCTCCCTCTATGGAGTCTTGATCACCAAAACCAAAAGAGCTCCTATTGGTTATACCTTTGCCTTGAGCTCCCGGTTTCTTATCAACTTCCTTCTCATCTCTTGATGGACCTTGTGGACACCTTTGATGATGGACTTATACCATTTGCAAGGATGCCGTCATTGCCCTTCACTTGTGTCCTCCACCGACCCGGTCCTTTACTCCATCTTGTTTGCTAATTGTTCTCATGAAACACTTAGAGCACACTATTAGCAAACTAGGTTTCATCAATTACCCAAAACCAAACATGGGCTTTTACCAAGGGTTTGAAAATTTTGTTTGCCATGTCTAGACGTACGAAAGTTTCACATGTTTATGCCTTGGTAGAACATTGGATCAAAACTTTTGAGAGGAAGTTTGGGCACATCGAGTATACTTCTTTAGTAAGTCGACTTGCCGGGCAATTTGGGTCTTCTAGAAAATGTCACGCTTGATTTCATAACAGAAGACCTGCCTGAGATTACCATTGAACGTTTTAGACAGGCCCAAATAATAAAAGGAGGGAAGAACAACATTCTGATTACTATGTTGTATCGTGGCGATGCAACTGAGATCCCATTGCCTAACCCAGGATTTGGATTGTACGCTGCACCTTCTTTTATTGTATTGCCATGCAGGGCCACTGTCGGCAGGAGCGCATCAGCACGCCTGGACCGCATATCGCAAAGATACTATGGCGTAGACCTGACTCCACAAGGGCCAGCATTCAGTGGCTACCAGACGTTTGACCACACGAGCACCTCACGTGGTTTCAATAACCCGTGGAGACGACCCCATCCATGCACTCGGAGGGATCCTGGCAGCAAGCGAATAACACCCAGTGGCAGCACGGCTACTACGGCCATTACCGGCAAGGTAGTGGTCAGTTTGACATGCAGGAGGAGACGTCTAAAGGGATGCACTACCAACCCGGACGTGCTTCCTACTCCGGCCCCGGTGTAACACCGCAAATTTTGCTACTTTTGAAATATAGGTAAAATGATTTAATCTTGTATTGTTGAGCTCATGAAAACCTAGGGAAATTAAAACTTTTCATTAAGTTAAAATTCAACAAGATTTTAGCAATATGGTTGTGCACTCATGCTCTTACATATGATTTATTTTGGTTGAGTGATCTTTGCCAAAACTAAAAATTATTCAAATTCTTTTGTAAATAATTTTATGATGTGAGTGAGTAAAGTTTCAAAACGCGTTTAGTATGACGATATTCTCTGCAGTATGTCTCTGTCTCTTTCCATAATCAAATTTTTTGGTTTTCAACTCATATCCTTCGATCGGAGTTTATCACAACCTTTTCTTCAGCTCCAAATCACTCTTTCATACTCATCATTCATCAACTTATCTCCAAAAACTTCCAATCACTCTTTCATACTCATCATTCATCAACTTATCTCCAAAAACTTCCAGGGAAATTTTCTATCTTTTTCTAGACCTTTTTCCTATTTTTCTACAAGCAAAATCTAATTTTTAGATGCTCCAAAATATCTTTTCATCATCTCGAAATCCTTTATTTGGGTTCATCATGTTCCAAAATGTCTCCAGAAATTTTTCTATAATTTTTGGAGCCTTCGGGATATTTTTCAAGGCCCAAATATCAATTCTGGACTTTTCTGTAATTATTTAATTCGGAATATATAATAATTCCGAAAATAATAAAATATCTCATTTTTCTACCGACCACAAACCCTACAACTATATATATGGTTGCGAAGCCCTCGACACGCTGATTCCAAAAGTACAGCTCGTTTTCGGAGCCGCCACTCGTAGCCTCATAGATCGACGTTGGGAACCCCTTGGTTTCTGGCGAACCCTCCGGCGAGCTTTTCCGGCCATCTCTTTCTTCTCTTACGAAAACCATCACCATCACGAGGTAGCCCTCTTCGTTTTCTATGTCATGGTATATTTCTTTTCTCAAATCCATCTCCGTTTGATTGATTTCTATTAGTTTTTCCTTTTCCGGTGAAGTTTCCGACGAGGGCACCATGGAAGTCACGAGCAGCAGGCTTCTTTCTTCATTTTCCGGCCGTCATCTCGGTTGCTGTGCGCAGCCCTGGACATCTCCTGGTCGCTGCTACCCTGCAGGCCGCCAACGTGCCTCCCAATTTGGGCGCCCCCTCCCACCCTGCACCCAGCAGCAAGAACGCCGCGAGCAGGCATCAAGCAAGTCGGCCAGGGTAGCAAGGAACCGATCCCTGCCTTCCCTGAAGGCCCGAGGCTTGGGCGTTGCCACTTCTGTCTAGCAAGGCCAGGCCGATTCCCTACGTTCCCTCCCCTTGGCAAAGGACAGAGCAGCAGCAGTACAGCCATGGCCGTACGAACTGCACAGCAAGAGGTTGAAGATGACCCGAGGAAGAAGATGGAGTATTTACGAGTTTGCCACCGGTTTGTATTTTTTCGGTCGTTTCTCCATTCTAATTCTGATTTGATCCATTCAACTTGCGTTAGGTTTGTATTTTTGTCCGCTACATGTTTTTACCACTGAACATTAACTTTGATACTCTTAAATTTTGTAACTAAATTCAATATATTATTTTACAAAAGTAAATCTTGTTTATTTCATAAGTTGTATGTTTTAAATCCGTTTTTCGTGATCTTTATATCGATGTAATCGTGAGAATGAGGAGAATAATTTTATAACCATTTCAAGCTGCTTTGTTAATGTTTGGTGTACTGTTTTAATTATTATCCTTATTTGCTTCGTGTATGTCAGCTGGATGTTGTGTGTTGATGTGGTAATCGATCGAGTATAGACGGCGAGCGGTTCGTGGTGATTCTCAGAGCTATCAATTGAAAATTGGATCAGAGAAAGGATCTCAAGTTTAAGACAAGTATAACATAAACCATCTTTATTGTTCTATTCACAATAATCATAATTTATATATGCATGTGTCCACCTTGACAACCTTAGAGATTATAACATAGATTTGCTATATTGATTTCTTGATCACCTTTTGGGTTATGCATTGGGTAGCTCTTTGCTAGTGCTTTATTGATGCCAATGATCTTGTGATATGATTAATGGATTATGCAATGAACAATCTAATATGATTTTATTCCTGTTCAAAGGGGGTTAGAGCTTGGGGTTATGTGGCTCTAGTTTCTCTCCATAGGATTTCTGAACCTGATGACCCGGGACTTACCGTACAGCTATGAGGGCTAGATAGCTCTAGCTCTAGTTGTTTAGAGGACCTTTTCTAACTTGTTAGAGGTTACCCGAAAGGACATAGTTGGGTGTTTGCCTCCTTGGGTGTAGTATAGCTTTTAGGTCTTATGCGTATAGCCGAGAAGGAATGTGCCATATTGAAAAGGAGGTTCCTACATCTCGCTGCCACTCACTCTTGCGGCCCTAACTTGTTAGACGAACCTTTAAAATGGATTTATATGGTTAGCTTGTGTTTGGGTATGGCCCACCCATGCATCAGAAAATCATGACTCACTATGAAACTGTACACCTCTGCGCAGAGTTTAATATCTGTTATAACAGCCACGTTCGCGGTCATGAGCGGCCTTGGGCACACGTTCCGCTAGATGTATATATTATTCACCATGCTATGTTTATTATTGTTGTTAATATCTTTGCTATTTATTAACCTTATTACAATTGATCATTGGATTAATATTGGGAGTTGGATTAATATTGAGAGTTGGATTACCTTGATGCTAATCAATCGCTATAAAATGAACATGAATATTAAAAGCTAAATGCAGTCAAACAGTGTCTAGCCTATTTATGCCTCATGAACCCGTGTTATACTTGCAGAGTACGAAATGTGCTCACCCTTGCAATTCCCCACCACAGATGAAGATTGGAGTGAAGACTATCGCGATAAGTATTAGGCTTGGTGTCTCTCAGTCGACCTTGTCCATGTGATGGAGCTTCTGCGAGTGTGACGTCTTAGTTATTATTTATATTTGTTTGAGACTCTGTAATAAATACTTATTCGTTATGTAAACACTGTGATGATACATTTGTAATTTGTGAGTTTATATATGTGACTATTTCTGGGGCACATATGAGTTATTTATACATCCTATTTTATTCTTAAAATATGGGTGTGACACCAAGCTACCACGAGTACCAACAGGACCGACACGAGCTTCGCACGCAGCTGGGCAGGATTGAGGAGACACAGAACGCCGTCATACAAGCCCAGGACCAGATCCAGCAGTGTCAGGCGGTGCATGACAACAACTGAAAGTGCACTTTACCCACTTCCACATCTGACCACCATACCAGTGACACTGCACCAGGAGCTAGCTTGGGGGAGGACCCCCGTATGACCAGGTAAGTCATCTCAACCCGCTTTGTTTTTAAATTTCTGTGCTAGTAGTTTGTTTTAGTCTGCTTAATTAGTTTGCTTTAGTTCATTTGGTTTGCTATAGTTTATGTGTGAGAATAAAGGAACTTTGAGAATCTAAACCTAGATGATAGTTGCTCTAGTACCAAGCTTAAAGTAAAATTTCTCCCACTATTGAGTTATTAATTTGACTTGAGAATTTATTCTGAAACTTAAAATCTGTGGGAGCATACTTGAGCTAAGCCTAAATAATTTATAAACATGATATAAGAAATTTTGAGCTGCTATCTATCTAATTCATTATGACACTAAATTCCGGATGCTTTATTTTAAAAAAATGCTAAAATCAAATGATGAGTTCCTTGTATGACAAAAGCTGAAATTCCTGCCAGAGCCATATATCATATTTAGAATAGAAAAACCTTTTGCATATTTGCTGCTTGAATTGCAATGAGTTTAGTCAAGCTTTGTTGATACCTTATGAGAGCTTTGTCATACTTTAAAATTAAGATTACACACACTCCACCCACATAGGCACTATCTCTACACTGAGGGTAGGCGCCACAACATGCCATTTCATCCAAAATTTTTTCTCCTACAATGGGAGGAAACACTAAAAATATTTCATATATTTTCACCCAAATAAATGCTCCAAGTGTAACAGAACCGACCAATTTATACAAGCACAAGTACAGTGACAGCTGTTTTCCCAGCTATCAAGCCACACTTGAGCCAATATAAACCTGGTAGTCCGTGAAATCTCGAAGGATTTCAAACTTTTACACAGCACTTACCCAAGGATCGCAGAAACTCAGCAGCACACATACACATGATACATAGATTCACACATAGTTTAATTATATCAGAGTACAAGATAGACTTTACATAAAAGTTCAGTTGCGGAAATGAAATAGATTTACACACACTTAAGTTCATCATACAGTGCCAAGTGTCGACCAGTCACAGCAACATAGATAAGATAGATAACATGACCTTACCCAAGGTCTAGTCTTCCTCTCCCGAAGGATAGAAGTAACTCTTTTAGACAATGAAGTATTCCTCCTGCAACATTAGGAATAAAACCCTGAGTACTCAAATGTACTCAGCTAGACTTACCCGACAGGAAGTAAATAAAAAGACTCTCAAGGATATGCAAGGCTTATTTGGTGGAGTTCAAGAGATAGCATCATTTTTTCATAAAAAGCACTACTACAATAATTCCTCAACTTATCAATTTTAGATATTGTTCAGCTTCGATTTCAGTTCAGCTATTATAGCTAAGGTTTGTAGCTATACTAAGCATTCACTTGATATTATAGCAATCAATAAACCATGGCGATTTCTGATATCCACAGATATCTTCCTCATCTCACCAATAGTCACGTTCAAGTTGTTAACCTCTACCTCACCAGAAGATCAGTTCAGTTTCTCACTAACCAGGAGAGATGGCGATTCGAATCGATTATACCAGCTGGCAAATGTGCCAATCACAAACACCATCAGCCTGATCAGTGGCTTCTTGGGTCACCGTTAGCCCATTTGAGTCTTAATATCTCACGAAGTTGGCGGGGTCCACAATCTCAGGGATCAGGCCCATCCGGTCTCTGAGGACGCACCTGCCATCGGTATGGTGCCCCAGACTGGAAAGTGTCTGCCGAGCACACCAACAATCGGCTCAAATGAAACTACGCGGCTTCGCGGTTAAAAAGACTTATCTGGCCAGCTATGTGACGACGTCCTTCAATCTCAACTGATGTCTGGTGGCCTCAGTCCTAATCGGCCGCGAGTAGCACCGAAGTCAACATGACCCATGTCATGCAGCTCCCCACTACCCAGCCTTGATTCTCTCCTTCAATCAGTGTGGCATGGTGACACATATAGCGATCCATCCATGTGGATCTCATCAGTCACCACCTATGCTCACGGATGACTGGAAATCACCCGACTTTCTCGCGGATGACAGGAAATCACCTGACTTCTACCGGTCTAAGCAGAGCTAAGCATAAGATCGATCACCTATCTAGTAATAGTACCAGGATCATATGTAGAGTGGACAAGGTAATTATGAAACAACGGTATCAACCAACTCCTATACTTAAGTGCACAATCATACGATTTAAGAAAGACCGGTGCATTTATAAAAAGAATAGGTGGAGACTTAGGGATGCTCCGGGGCTTGCCTAGAATCCGACACAGAGTCAGTGTTTGTTAGATGACACTCGCTCGACGAGTATCTCCCATCCAAGCATCCAATTATTCCTTCCATCTTCGGTATAGTCGTACCACACCGTCTTGTGGTTAGTTCCAACATCATGTCCTTCACTCCACGTGTTCATCTATCATACCTAAATGAGATGCACAATGCACATGTATGAATAAAAGGAAGTAACACAAGGCATGTTAATCTACCATCACTAAACCATAAGCTAACAATCACATCAAGCAAAGCAAAGTTAAAGCAATCATAATCCCACACATGCAGTTTATGGGCAGCAGGACAGCAAGCACAAGATTTAACCATAACTCAAGCTATACACATCCAAACAGGGTAATATAAGCCTTTCTGGAAAGCTATTGAAATTGTATACAACTTTTCTATTATCATATTAAGATGATTCAATACATATAAAGGTCAAACAACACATTGAATGCAGCTCTGTCCAGACTTGGACAGATTCTGTCCTCACACTTCAAACAATCATAACTACGGATCTAAACCATCAAAAGGGATAATTCTAGACAATTTGGAATGCCAATGAAATCTACTACAACTTCTTTATTATCACCAAGAGGTGATTCAAAGCATAAATTGATCAAACAAAGAAAACATTCAGGTCTGCACAGAAAACAGGCAAAACCTGACAGCAGATTTCTAAATTCTATAACTCTAAAACTATCAGGCTTACAATCATGAAATTCTAGGACAAGAAAGTAAATGAAGTTAACTACAACTTTTGTATAGAACATATTTACATAAAACATCATTATAATAGAGAAAACATCACAACAATAGAGACTGCTCCTGCAGCCAAATTTCAGCAAAGCACAGATAAACTGCATATATGCTTTCCTATCATGAGCACACATATTTGAGCTAATTAAATAGCTTCAACCATCATTACATATCAAACAACACTCAACTCAGGTTAATAAATGATAAGGCATTACAAGGAACATACATGTATATGTCCATTTACCTACAACCTTTCACAAATTAGTACATAAAGGCCTATTATTTAATTATTTAAGTTATATGGTAAATATCTCAAATGGAGCTGATATTTTTATGAGAGATAGTTAATTACCAATTATGACCAAGGTTTAAGTCTTACATGCTCAGGTTCTATAATTTAATTATTACAAAATAAAACAAATCTATAATGCAATAAAACATTGGAGAGCAAATTAAATATGAAACTCAACATTTTCTGAAACAATATGGCCATATTATTGATTCTCAGGCTAACACAATATCATACAAAGGTAGTGGAACACCATTTTCCAATTTTACCACAATATAATATTTATAATGTATTTAAATCTACTTAATATGCATCAAAGAAGATAAATGAACAACTCAGTCATACTTGTACCATAAATCATGAAATTTTGACCATACATTACACATCATACAGAGAGTCTACAATTAAATTTTCATGCCATTTCAAGCAATACAACTCCAGTTACAAAAATGTTAAGCAAATCAGCCATTTATTTCTTATTTAACAAGATTAATGTGAAACATCTTTAAAACAGTAAATAACCTATGTGTCTTATATTCTTATGAGCTATTTCATGTTATTAGGAGACTAAAAAAATTAGAATCACAAGTGTTGGACTTATATTTCTCAGGATATGGCTAAAAGCAAGTTAATCCACTTCCTAAACCACTTTTCGTAATTAATTTCTACAGCACAAAAATGTAAACAACATGGCACATATTATGGATCTAACATGCAGAACACTTATCAAGCAAACTAACAAAACAAGTTTCACAATTTTTGGAGCAACCAATCGAGATATATAGATTTTACAAGAAAATATGAAATCTGAACAAATGAGGCAGAAATAAACTCCTGCGGGTCCCACTCGTCATAGACACACGAGGGGGTCTTCTTTTTCCTTTGTCTGTTCAATTGAACAGAGCAGGGAGGGGAAAATGGCCATGGCGCAGGGGAGGAGAGGGCTCGGCCCTGCCCTGGCCGACAGCAGCAGCAGCAGGCCGGCGGCGGCGCGCTGCGCCCTGCCCTGGCTAGCTGCAGGCGGCTGCGGCGCGCTGCACCCGCCCGTGGCTGGCCGCGGCCTGCGGGGAGGCGGCCGGTGGCGACGGCCTCGGCAGCGAAGCCGCTACGGCGACGAAAACGGCCGAGGAAGGAGCTCAAAAGGGCGGTGGGGGACAAGGAACATGGCGCTCTGCCCGCTTTACCATGGGGTGAATGGAGGAGGAGGATGGCCTGGCGGCCATGGAGCTCGGCTCCGGCCAGCAATGGCGGCAGCGCTCTGCTCGTCGGCGAGGCGACGGAAAACGAGCACGAGAGGGTGGGCGAGCGAGCTGGGAGGAGTGGGAGAGGACGAAGGCGAGCTCTGGAGGCTCCCATCGCTTCTGAGGACCCAAGCAGGGGCGAGAGGGTGGTGGCCGACATGGACAGAGCTCGGGTTCCACGTTCTTCCATTGCAGCATAACGTCGAACTCATGGCGCATGTCGTCGGGGCTGGTTTGGGCGGTCGGTTTCGGCATATTCCAGCAAGATTCGAACCTCCACCACAGAAGCAAATTTGTTTCTCTCACAAAGGTCTACCAACTTGATTAAGAGTGCTCGGTGAAAAGATAAACCGATTAGCGGGTAATTAGCTCTCAAAATGACAGTGTCAGCAGGTTAATTAGGATCAAGAACTGATGTCAAAACCTTATCAAACAGAGTCGGTTTGATCTCAAATTTGGATATGTTGTGCTCCAAAGAGTTTGTGACAACTTTTATTTTTGGTCCAACTCAAGTTACTGAATAAAATCTTGGGAACGTGAGACGTCATTGAGATTGGGATGGATTTCAGACTTTGAAAATAATCAAGTCCTGAAATCAGATTTGTAACCCATCTTGGGTGCGTTTTTTGAGGTACTTAGGATTTGAATCATGACTTGGTCCAAAAATAAAATTTGTTGTATTACAAAAGATATTCAACCTTTATTAAAGGTCAAACTTCATATCTTTCTCAGAAGTACAATTTCCACTTTGGTCAAAGTAATGTAATTAGAGAGCTCAAAGTAGATGTTTAGGCCAATAAAGGTATTTTCTTGGCATTTGCTCAACATGAGTCCTTCATGACTGTTGTTGTAGAGTTCAAATAGAGTTGTTTGGTCAAGGTTGCAAGATTTGATTGACTTTGCATGCTCATCTTTCCTAAATCAATAAATCCAAACAAGCATATGATTTGCTATTTCAAGTGGATTCTTGATTTGGATCTTTATGAGACTCTTCCAATAGTCATGGTAGATGGAGATGAATGTGAGACAGTGATCAAGATCATTTATTGACATAACTTGGTTAGGTCTACACTCGCTGGTTAGCTCGTGACTAACACCTGGGGTGTTACAGCCTTCCCCCCTTAAAGGAATCTCGTCTCGAGATTCGGAACGTAAGAGCTTTCAAGGGTAGATAAGCATGTCAGCCCCTTTTCCAAGGCGGTGCTAGTACGAAGCTACTTAAAAATTCCATAGCGCTCATAGGCAGGGGTGATTGCCTCATGGCTCATGAAAATGTACAGACGGCAAAGGTTTGTTGAGTCGTTACTCCAAGATATCACGTACTTCCATTAACCTTGATGCAAATGCAAGAGAGATCATTAAGGATAGGACAACTTTTTGATCATTCAAGAATTCTTAGTAGTTGACTCTTGTTTGAAGAATTTTCCTTCATTGATTTCTATGAAGCATTGTTACTTTGGGAGGAATCCAAGACAACAAAGCTAATTTAGGAGGAACCCAAGACAAAATGTCCCAATTAGCACTCTTAGTATGAGGGTGTGAATTGGAGTGTCCAAGAGTAGTTTCAGAACATCTGTTTCCCTAGAGGATATAGCATATACCACCATTTTCATATGGGATGAGATCATAGACGAGGCAGATATTTGCTGAGCCGAGGAAATTGGCTAACCAACATCCAAGATTTATGTGTATTGTAGAGGCCAAATTACTAAAATGCAGACTGATGGAAAACTACATAAGGTTCCATGTGTGCAGTTTTCTTTTCCCTATGGCGACACGGAATTAGCTAAGGCTGTTGAATGAACAGTAAATGTGATAGCTGATTATGTTGGTTCAGTGCTTTTATGACCATTAAAATAAAGAAATCCTTGTCCAAGCAGCAACAATCATTTGGGTTGAGTCTGAGGTAACATCTTTATAACTATTGTTGTAAGAAAAACACTAATAGCAGTAGCCATTTTTGACAAGATCATTGAAAACAAAACACATATGCTCTCAATATGTATTCCAAGATTTGATTAATTCTTTCTGATTGGCCTGGGGTATGCTATGCTGAAGATAGGACGAACTCTTGATTAATTTCATGATGTACATGGAGTTTTTGGTCACTCAGTGATAGAGGCATAGAGGACATTGAGCGACAAGTGCAGGCGTACAGGTATGTATGGATACAACTCTGTCCCTTCGAAAACACAAGATTCTGGCAGGCATTTATTTGAGGAAGGGTGATTCTTGCAGATGCTTCCGGAATGAGCTAAAAAAACTATAGTTCATGATCCGAGGCAATGGTTTGGGGTACACCATGTAGTGGCAAGAGTTTGTGCAATATGCAACTCTACATACTCAGTTGCACGATAGTCAGTCCAGACAAACATGAATTGTGCAGATTGATAAGACAGATCACAATTTCCTGCATTTCATTAGCAGAGGAAATCATTTCATCGAGCAGAAAATGATAACGGCCGGTCTTGTTCCTTCTTGATACAAGAACCAAATACACTTCATTGCTTAGCTGCAGACTATTCTTCACACTGGGGTAACTAGTCAGTTGTCCCTAAAAAGGCTCTACGTCTTCAGCTTCTGTAGCAAATGGGTGCAGATGATATACATGCACATGTTCACCACAGTCAGCAGACATGAAGCAACACATAAGAAGATGGATCTTAACTATATGATCATCATGCAAACGGACATTGAGCCGAGATGGAAATTTTTGAACTTGTTGGCAACCTATCAGGAACATATCATATCTTGCTGACTATTACTGACTGATACTTGTCCAACGTTAATGTTCATGTGCTCTTTCAATCCAACTATAATGTCATATGGTGCTTGATTTTCTCGGTAGATCATGACAGGTTCTTTGTTTACCACTTCTTTTAGTCTGTTAATGTTGATGTCAGTGACTTGCTCTTCAAAGGTCATTCTCTTTGTAACTTCTGAAGGAAGCTCTACTATACTTGATCCAACATACGTACCTTCTGATCGAACATCGGAGGATAGATTTAGTAGAGACTTTGCAAAATAGATTAAGGAACATAGGGATGGATCAATTTGATTTGGAGACACCTTCAAAGATATATTTGGGAAAGTCCATGGAAGATAACACATTAGTATTGTTTCATAATGGATTACAATTAGAGACCGTGATACCAACGCGCACACAGCAGCACAACCATGTGCCGGCCGGTCCACAAGGAGGCTTCCAGGTTCCGTCGTGGCACCATCAGTCATTAAGCATAACACCACTATCAAACATAACCAGCAAGAAATCTTACGAGGCATGGATAAATTTTAGGATAATTCTACGAAAGATATCTCATCGATGTAGTTTTTTGCAATGTGTCATGACCGGAGACCTTGATACTAGTGCGTGTCGAGCAGCACTACCTTGTGTGTACACCCACAAGAGGCTCTCAATTTTGTCACTGCATCAACAATCGCGGATCATAACAACATTACCGAACACACAACCAACAAGAAAATTGCACTTGGTAAAAAAGATTGTGCAAGGATATCATTTCGCAGAGGGAAGGTCAGCTACTAAGAATGATTATAGGTGTAACACCCCAGGTGTTAGTCACGAGCTAACCAGCTGAGTGTGGACCTAATCAAGTTATTTCAATCAATGATCCTAATCACTATTTCATATTCATCTCCATCTACCTTGATCATTGGAGAAGTTGCATGAAGACTTAAATTGGATAGTCACATGAGATGACAAGCCCTCCGCTTGATTGGATTGCAGGACTACGTGAACATGAGCATGCAAAGCCAACCAAACCATGCAACCTTGACCAAACAACTCTATTTGAACTCTACAATAAAAGTCATGAAGGACTCATGTTGAGAAAATGCCAAGAAAATACCTTTATTGGCCTAAACATCTACTCTGAGCTCTCTAATTACATTAGTTTGACCAAAGTGGAAATATTATTTTGGAGCAAGATATGAAGTTTGACCCAAAATAAAAGTTACAGATATTTTGGAGTAGAACAAATGTTATTTATGGACCAAGTCATGATTCAACCTTTAAGTGCCTCAAACAGTGGATACAATATAGTGGAAAAGCTGATTCCAGAGTTTGAATTATTTTCTAAGTCTGAAATTCATCCCATTCGCAATGACGTGCTGCTTTCTCCATATTGTGTTAAGTAACTCAAGTTAGACCAAAAATAGAAGTTGAAGGGAAGTGGTCAGGGCACAACATATCAAAATTTGACATCAATCCGAGACTGTTTGACAAGGTTTGCCACTCGATCCTTGATCGTAATTAAGCTGTTGACAGCATCAACTTGAGGGCTAATTATCCGCTAATACATTTATCAAATGGCCAAGCTTACTTAACAAAGATTGTAGGGCATTGCGCAGGCTACCTCTTTTGTTTTGCGCCCAGGGCAGAATATGCCGGGAATATGCCCAAAATCGAATCCCAAACTCGGCAGAAACACACCCACCACCTGTTCGAGCTTTTGTCCACGTGGCGCCCGAGCTCTGGAGCTCCTGCCTCCATTGCCGGCCACCACCTCCACCACTGCCGTGCCCTGCTGCTCCATTTCACCAAATTGGACACCAGAGAGGGTGCTTCACTCCACTCCACTCCCTCATTCACTTCTCCACCCTCCCTCTCCCTCTCTTGCTCTCTCTTCTCCCTGCTGCCTGAGCAGCCGCCATGGCTGCCATGGTCATGGCCGCCACCAGCCTCAGCGACCCCAGGTCAGGGCTAAGGGCAAGCCCAGCAGGCCGCGGCTAGCCACTGCCGTCCCGTGCTGGCCCTGCAGGACGCCGGAGCCGGCCAGATCGGGCTGCTGCTTTCCCTCCCTCTGCCCGAGCTCCTCCCTGTTTCAGTTCGTGTTCGAACAGACAGAGGAAGAAGAAGGGCTCCCTGTTCTTTCTCTTTTGTGTCTATGACAGGCGGGCCCCACTCAAATCAAATGGGGATCAAATCTTCGGATTTCGCATTTGCTTTAGAAATTTATATCTCCAGTTTGGTAGCTCCAAAAATTGTGAAACTTGTTTTGTTAGATTCGTGGTGAAGTGCTCTGCATGTTAGATCCATAAAATGTGCTATGTTATTTACATTTATGTGCTGTAGAAATTAATTAGGAAAAGTGGTTTTTAGGATTGATTAACTTGCTTTTGGCCATAATTTGAGAAATAGAAGTCCAACATATGTGATTCCAATTTTGTTAGTCTTCTAATAACATGTACTAGCTCCTAAGAATATAAAACATATAGGTTGTTTACTGTTTTATTGGTGTTTCACATTAATCTTGTTAAATAGGAAATAAAGGGTTGAATTGTTTGTTATTTTTGTAACTGGAGTTGTGTTGCTCCAAATGGCGTGAAAATTTAATTGTAGACTCTCCGTATGATGTGTGATGTATGGTTAAAATTTCATGATTTATGGTGTATGTATGACTGAGTTGTTGATTTATCTTCTTTGGTGCATATTAAGTAGATTTAAATACATTATAAATAATATATTGTGGTAAAAATGGAAAATGGTGTTCCACTACCTTTGTATGATATTGTGTTAGCCTGAGAATCAATAATATGGTCATGTTGTTTCAGAAAATGTTCGGTTTCATATTTAATTTGCTCTCCAATGCTTTATTGCATTATAGATTTGTTTATTTTGTAATAATTAAATTATGGAACTTGAGCATGTAAGATTTGAACCTTGGTCATAATTTGTAATCACCTAGCTCTCATAAAAGTTTGGGACTCATTTGAAATGTTTACCATATAACTTAAAAAAAATTAAATAATAGGCCTTTATGTACGAATTGGTGAAAGAATAGAGACAAATGAATGCATGCATGTTTCTTGTGATTCCTTGATATTCTTTGGTCTGAGATGAATCCTATATGATCATTTTTATGATAGTTGGAGTTAATTAATTAGCTTATATATGTGTGTCATTGATTTAAAAGCAAACAAACAACTTAATTATATTCCTGGTGAAAAAGGGCTGCAGGAGCAGTCCCTGTTGTTGTGATGTTTTACACATCAAAATGATGTTGCATGTAAATATGTTCTATACAAAAGTTGTAGCTAACTTCATTGTATAGCTTGTCCTAAAGTTTCATGGTCATAGGCCTGACAGTTTAGGATTTATGTCTTTTGGAAATCTGCTGTCAGGTTTGGATTGTTTTCTGTCTAGATCTGATTGTTTGCCTTGTTTGCCTAAGTTAAGCTTTGAATCACACCTTGGTGATAATAAATAAGTTGTAGTAGATTTATTTGGCTTTCTAAATTGTCTAGGATCATCCCTTTTGATGGTCTAGATCCGTAGTTATGATTGTTTGAAGTGTGAGGACAGAATCTGTCCAAGTCTGGACAGAGCTGCCTTCAATGTGTTGTTTGACCTTTATATGTGTTGAATCATCTTAAGATGATAATAGGAAAGTTGTAGACAATTTCAATAGCTTTCCAGAAAGACTTATATCACCCTAGTTGGATGTGTATAGCTTGAGTTATGGTTAAATCTTGTGCTTACTGTTTTGCTGCCCACAAACTGCATATGTGAGATTAGGATTGCTTTCATGTTGCTGTGCTTGGTGTGATTGTTAGCTTATGGTTCAGTGATGGTAGATTAACCTGCCTTGTGTTACTTCTTTTTATTCATACATGTACATTGTGCATCTCATTTAGGTACGATAGATGAACACGTGAAGTGAAGGACATGATGATGGAACTAACCACAAGACGGTGTGGTGGACTAATCACGAAGGTGGAAGGACTAACCGAGTGCTTGGATGGGAAATGCTCGTCGAACAAGTGTCATCAAACAAACACTAACTTAGTGTTGCACCCCAGGCAAGCCCCAGAGCATCCCTAAGCCTCCACCTATCTCTTTTTATAAATGCACCGGTCTTTATTAAATCGTATGTTTGTGCATTTAAGTATAGGAGTTGGTTTGAAACCGTTGCTGCATATCTACCTTTTCTACTATATATGTGAACCTGATACTATTACTAGATAGGTTACCGATCTTATGCTTAGCCCTGCTTAGACCGGTAGAAGTCGGGTGATTTCCTGTCATCCGCGAGAAAGTCGGGTGATTTCCTGTCATCCGCGAGTGTAGGTGGTGACTGACAAGATCCACATGGTTGGCTATATGTGTCACCATGCCACAATGAAATAATGAGAGAATCAAGGCTAGATAGCGGGGAGCTGCATGACATGGGTCATGTTGACTTCGGTGCTGCTTGCGGCCGACTAGGACTGAGGCCACCAGACATCAGTTGAGAATGAAAGACGTCGTCACATAGCTGGCCGGATAAGTCGTTCCGACCGCGAAGCCGGGTATTTCTTTCTGAGCCGGGAATTGGGTGTGATAAGGCAGACATATTCTGGAGGTAGGAAGGATGTGCGGAGACACCATCTTACCAAGGGCAGGTCAGGGACCTAATGCATCCTGGAAGTTGGTTTGTCTCTGAGAATATGGGCCCCTCCAAGCCCGCGATACATTATGACTCAGAAAGATTTAACGGTGACCTAAGAAGCCAGTGGCTCGGCTGACAGGGTTTGTGATTGGCATATTTGCCAGCTGGTACAATCGATTCGAATCGCCATCTCTCCTGGTTAGTGAGAAACTGAACTGATCTTCTGGTGAGGTAGAGGTTAACAACTTGAACATAATGATTATGGTGAGATGAGGTTGATATCTGTGGATATCGGAAATCATATGGTTTATTGATTGCTATAATATCAAGTGATTGTTTAGTATAGCTGCAAACCTTAGCTTAATAGCTTAACTGAAATCGAAGCTGAATCACATCTAAAACTTATAAGTTGAGGAACTATTGTAGTAATGCTTTTTATGCAAAAATGTTGCTATCCTCTGAGCTCCACCAAATAAGCCTTGCATATCCTTGAGAGTCTTTTTATTTACTTCCTGTCGAGTAAGTCTAGCTGAGTACAATTGAGTACTTAGGGTTTTATTCCCAATGTTGCAGGAGGAATGCTTGGTTGACTAAAGAGTTACTTCTATCCTTCGGAAGAGGAAGACTAGACCTTGGGCAAGGTCATGTTATCTGTCTCATCTATGTTGCTGTGACTGGTCGGTACTTGGCACTGTATTATGAAATTAAGCTTATGTAAATTGATTTCGTTTCCGCTATTGAACTTTTATGTAAAAGTTTATCTTGTACTCTGATGTATTTGAAATATGTGCGAATCTATGTATCATGTGTATGTGTACTGCTGAGTTTCTACCATCCTTGGGGTATGTACTGTGTAAAAGTTTGAAATCCTTCGAGATTTCACGGACTACCGGGTTTATATTGGCTCAAGTGTGGCTCGATAGCTGGGAAAACAGCTGTCGCTGTACTTGTGCTCGTATAAATTGGTCGGTTCTGTTACAGTTGGTACCAGAGCAAAAATTTAGCATGTACCGTCACATGAGTATTTAAAAATAAAAAGTTTTGAGTTTGCAAAACTAATTACTAACTTATAGCTATATATAGGTGTTTTAAACAAATGGTTTGAACAAACTAAGTGTGCCAAGGACCAAGTCTTATAGCCCATATTAGGATTATTAGGTGGCTTATGTAAGTACTAACTGGGGAATTGCATCATGTATCCATTTGCGGTTCATTTGGTTTTATTGCGCGAATATATGTGACATTGCGGCTTCTTATTGCTTCTTGGGCTGACGATTTATACCAGCCACTTCAGATGAGGTAAGGTGAGATGTGAGTGTACGATCGAACAACCGTTGATCTATGGGGAGTGCTTATGGTTACTGAAGTGAGTACATGTGGTTCATATGTGTACTTATGGAAGTATGATGGAGTAATTACTTTCTTGGGGTCGCAAGTGCTCATGGGAGCATTTCCGGCAAAAAGTGCTTCTTATTGCCATGCATACATGTGGGGTTGGGCTGAAATGAATCTTCTGCAGGTACGCTTACCTCGAATGCGTATATGGTAGTTAACGACTAGCTATATACCGAGAGAGTACGTAGGTTATGCCACCGACTTAGAACGTATTTGCCATGTTATATATAGGCAACTAAGTGAGAATGAATAGGACGAGCATGCATCATGATTGTTGCATCATGTGATTGTTGCTTGTTGCATAAGTATGCTTCTTCTCGCCCTTGTTCTACGTTATCTGAATAGGCTTATTAGGTTTTCAACTTGTGTTGCCTCTCTTCCTTGCTTGTTTTGAAATCATAAGAGTTGTTAAATCTTTAAGTAGCCTTTATAAGTATTTCTCAACCATAAATCTTGTCAGAAGCTAAACAAATTCTGCCTGTTGGCTTTTCATTTGGCACAATAGACCCACCTGAGTTTTCTCTTAATGCTAGCCTATGGTTGTCATATGTTCTTGTTCAAGATCTATGAAACCATGCCTGCATTTTCTTTCATCTAAAGCCTTATCCAAATCCTATCTGGAGTGTCTCCTCTACTCTTTCTAGATACCATGATAATTGCTTGATCTTTCTTAAATTAGATTTTGTAATCTTTTCTTTGGAAATCAGGTTATGCCCAATCAATCACATCTACAGATGATTTTGTCCAATCTGTTCCTTGTTTCCAGCAGTCATCTCCACATCTAGAGAATGTTCAGATTTCAGTCAACAAAGCTTGCCTACATCATGTTCATTGGAGTCTTTGCCCAAATCCTTGATTTGAACCTCTTCTCAGCTTACTCAGAAGTTTTCTTGTAATCTTTTCATTATGGATCATGTTATAGTTTTATCAATTCAATCTCACAAATCATGCATTGAATCTGTCCCATGATCAAGTTGTTTTCCAAATCTCTCTAAAGGCCTAGCAATGTTGATCATTAAGAGTCTCCTAGTACTAATTAACGGTACACAAGCTCACGCCATTGGATGGTCTGAAGGTTTCTTGATAGATGCGAGATGCATGTGGAATTATAGAATCTCATGTTAGTTATTCTTGGTAGCTAACCTATAATTCTCTTATGCCATGTTTCTATCTAGACCCTCTCTTTGTTACTCACTTGAAGGAAACCATCTTGTGTGAGTTAAATCTCTCCTTCCCCATTTTCTTTGTATTCTTTCTGTATGAATCATGATGATTGTCAACTCAACCTATGATTGTTGTATATAGTTGGTTCATGAGACATCTGGTTGTCTATGGTTATCTTCTTCTCAAGATGCTTGTCAATCTTTGTCTCATGATTTTCCCTCCTTCTATCTAATCTCTTGTAAATCATGGGTCGGGTAATCTCCATACTAGACACATGGAAACTGCGTGGGACTGAAGCAAAGCCTCATGTACTGCTATTTTGGCAACTAATCTGTCTTCTAACTCATGTTTTCATTGCCAAATCATGCTCTTGTTGGCTATTAACCCTATAATTGATTGTAGTAGCTTACCTTCCCTCTGCGAAATGTCATCCTTGCACAAATCTATCCTTGCCACGCATGATTTTCTCATTGGTTGTATGTTCATTTATGTTGTTATGATCCATGATCGATGATACTGCGACGAAACCGAGGACATCCTGTGGATCGCAACCACTAGGCTGTGTTGCTCGGCATGTGCGAATATCGAGGTCTCTGGTCATGATACATTGCAGAACTACACCGATGCGTAATATCTCGTATCTCCCAATCTATCCATGTTTCTTAAGATTTCTCGTTGGTCATGTTTGATAGTGGTGTTATGATTATTGACTGATGGTGCCGTGACGAAACCGAGAACCTCTTTGTGGGGACGCCCAATAAAGTAGTGCTTCTCGGCACACGTTGGTATCACGGCCTCTAATCGTAATCCATTATGAAACAATACCAATGTGTTATCTTCCATGGACTTTCCCAAATATATCTTTGAAGGTGTCTCTAATTCAAATTGATCTATCCCTATGTTTCTTGATCTATCTTGCAAAGTCTTTACCGACTCGATCCTTCAATGTTCTATCAGAAGGTACGTATGTTGGATCAAGTATAGTAGAGCTTCCTTCTGAGCTTACAAAGAGAATGACCTTTGAAGAGCAAGTCACTGACATTAATATTAACAGACTACAAGAAGTGGTAAACAAAGAATTTGTCATGATGTACAAAAAAATAAAATTCAAGCACCATATGCCATTATAGTTGGATTGAAAGAGCACATGAACATTAACGTTGGACAAGTATCAGTCAGTAATAATCAGCAAGATATGATATGTTCCTGATAGGTTGCCAACAAGTTCAAAAATTTCCATCTCGGCTCAATGTCCATTTGCATGATGATCATACAGTCAAAATAAATCTTCTCATGTGTTGCTTCATGCCTGCTGACCGTGATGGTGACCTTGTGCATGTATATCATCTGCAACCATTTGCTACAGAAGCTAAAGATGTAGAGCCTTTTTAGGGACAACTGACTAGTCACCCTAGTGTGAAGAATAGTTTGCAGCTAAGCAATGAAGCGTATTTGGATCTGGTATCAAGAAGGAACAAGACCGGCCGTTATTAGTTTCTGCTCGATGAGATGATTGCCTCTGCTGATGAAATGCAGGAGTTTGTTCATTCGTTCTCTCATATGAGCAATGTACTTCCTAATTGGATCAGTCTGTCTGACATGAAGAAATGGATGCCTGAAATTGCTAAATAGATTTCTATCAAGAAGTGTGGTTTCATGCTAACAAGTATGTCCCGTGGGTATAGAGAAGTAATTAGCCCCATTTTTGAAGGCCATGTCTCATAGAACAATGCTATACCAGAAAACCTATAAGCCAATTGGTACTGTTTGTGGTACCCTCACTTCCAAGACCCTGTTATAATGAAGCCAAATCCATCTTGGACAATCACTTAGATGATGCAAACTATGGTTTCAGCCTAGCGAAGAGCTACAAAAGACACATCGATAGATGTGATCAATGCCATAATACATGTAACTGCACTCAAGTGCCCTGCTTGATACGCCTTTGGATGAAAACAAAAAGGACATTTGTAATTAGTCCCTTATTCTTGATCGGTCAAGGTGTTCTACCCACTCAACTCATGGAAGTGTGAAGTGAAGACAAGTTGAATAAAGTCAAACAACATATTTTCGATCTCTATTTGGAAACCCTAAGATCTTGGATTGCTGATGCAAAATAAGAAGGTTTACCCATTGTCAAAAGTAGTTCAACAAGTTGATTTTGTTGACCTACAACCAGATCACAAAGAAAAGTTATACTCAAGTTGTTGGTAGAGGACTGCTTCTCAAACTTTGTGAATAAACACTTAACTTTGTGAGTAAACACTCTACACAACCAACCTCATTAAACCTGCCAATCCGCTTCAATCTTGTTTATTCTCGGCTGCAAATGAGAATACATAAGTTTGGGATTGCTCATCGGTTTTCCTCGTGTACAAAAAGGTTTTTGATTCTATGCAGGAATTTGTGATCTGTCTCATCAACCTGCACAATTCATGTCTGTCTAGACTAACCATCGTGCAAATGTGTATGCCAAGTTGCATATTGCACAAACTTTTGCTACTGCATGGTGCACCCCAAACAATTGTCTCGGATCATGAACTATAGTTTTCAGCTCATTTTGGAAGCATTTACAAGAATCATCTTACTCGAGTAAATGCCTGCCAGAATCTTGTGCCTTGGAAGAGAATGGAGTGTAACCATATGCATCTGTATGCCTACACTTGTCACTTGATATCCTCTGTGCCTTTTATCACGGAGTGACAGAAAACTTTGTGTACATAATGAAACTAATCCAGAGTTCGTCCTATCTTCAGCATAGCATGCCTCAGGCCAATCAGGAAGAATTGATCAAACCTTGAAATACATATTGGGAGCATATGTGTTTTGTTTTCAAGGATCTTGTTAGAAATGGCGATTGCTATCATTGTTTTTCTTACAACAACAGTTATAAAGAGGTTACCTCAGGCTCTACCCAAACGACTGTTGCTACATAGACACGAGGGTTCCCTTATTGATGGACATCAAAAGCACTGAGCCGACAGAGTCAGCTATCGCATTCATCGTTCACTCAACAAACTCAAATAATACAGTGTTGCCATCAGAAAGAGAACTATACACATGGAACATTATGTAGCTTTCCATCAGTCTGCATCTCAGTAAATTGTGTCTACAACCAACAGAAACCTTGCATGTTGTCAATCAATTTTCTCAGCTTCAGTAACTATCTGCCTCATCCATGATCCCATCCCATATGAAAATAGTGGTAAATGCTATATCCACTAGAGAAACAGCTAATCTGAAACTACTCTTTGAAGCTCCAATCCAAATCCTGCATGCGGGAAGTGTTAACTGGGACGATTTGTCTTGGATTTCTCCCAAATTAGCAGTGTTATCTTGGATTCCTCCCAAAGTAATAATGCTTCATAGAAGTTAATGAAGGAAATTCTTTGAACGAGAGTCAACTACTAAGAATTCTTGAATGGTCGGAAACTTGTCCTATCCTTAATGATCTTTCTTGCAATTGCATCAAAGTGAATGGAAGTATATGATCTATCAAGAGTGACAACTGAACAAACCTTTACCGTTCACACTTTATCGTGAACCATGAGGTGATCGCTTCTGTCTATCACTGCTATGGAATTTTTAAGTAGCTTCGTACTAGCACCGCCTGGGAAAAGGGGCTGACATGCTTCTCTACACTTGAACGCTCTTACGTTCCGAATCTCGGGACGAGATTCCTTTAAGGGAGGAAGCCTGTAACACCCCAGGTGTTAGTCACGAGCTAACCAGCGAGTGTGGACCTAATCAAGTTATTTCAATCAATGATCCTAATCACTATTTCATATTCATCTCCATCTACCTAGATCATTGGAGAAGTTGCATGAAGACTTAAATTGGATAGTCACATGAGATGACAAGCCCTCCGCTTGATTGGATTGCAGGACTACGTGAACATGAGCATGCAAAGCCAACCAAACCTTGCAACCTTGACCAAACAACTCTATTTGAACTCTACAATAAAAGTCATGAAGGACTCATGTTGAGCAAATGCCAAGAAAATATCTTTCTTGGCCTAAACATCTACTCTGAGCTCTCTAATTACATTAGTTTGACCAAAGTGGAAATATTATTTTGGAGCAAGATATGAAGTTTGACCCAAAATAAAAGTTACAGATATTTTGGAGTAGAACAAATATTATTTATGGACCAAGTCATGATTCAACCTTTAAGTGTCTCAAACAGTGGATACAATATAGAGGAAAAGCTGATTCCAGAGTTTGAATTATTTTCTAAGTCTGAAATTCATCCCATTCGCAATGACGTGCTGCTTTCTCCAAATTGTGTTAAGTAACTCAAGTTGGACCAAAAATAGAAGTTGAAGGGAAGTGGTCAGGGCACAACATATCAAAATTTGACATCAATCCGAGACTGTTTGACAAGGTTTGCCACTCGATCCTTGATCGTAATTAAGCTGTTGACAGCATCAACTTGAGGGCAAATTATCCGCTAATACATTTATCAAATGGTCAAGCTTACTTAACAAAGATCGTAGGGCATTGCGCAGGCTACCTCTTTTGTTTTGGCGCCCAGGGCAGAATATGCCGGGAATATGCCCAAAATCGAATCCCAAACTCGGCAGAAACACACCCGCCACCTGTTCGAGCTTTTGTCCACGTGGCGCCCGAGCTCTGGAGCTCCTGCCTCCATTGCCGGCCACCACCTCCACCACTGCCATGCCCTGCTACTCCATTTCACCAAATTGGACACCAGAGAGGGTGCTTCACTCCACTCCACTCCCTCATTCAGTTCTCCACCCTCCCTCTCCCTCTCTTGCTCTCTCTTCTCCCTGCTGCCTGAG